>JAQPZY010001118.1:602500-1311776 GCA_029931535.1 Margaritifera margaritifera | reverse complement strand
AAGACCCTAGGCTGTGTTCAGGGCAGCCGCTTCCTTCCTAACACTGCTGAGGGGAAGCGTAACACCAATCTGTAAAGGTCCCTATCTGTTGTAAGAGGTACTCCAATCCCTTCATCCAATCCACGGCTTCCTTCAACATCCCGACTCGACAGAGATGAACTACCGATGCTGCCTGCATTTGCGCCACTTTCACCACCATGATTTCATAGACAAAACTCCTAGCTGTTTTCAGGGCGATCACTTTCCCCTCTCACACAGTGTGGGGTGACTAGGTAATGCCAATATACATCTATTTATTCTAGGAGGCACTCCACCCCAACCATCCAATCCCAGCCTTCTTGTAAATCCTACACTGCCATATTTTATTCTTTGTCGAGTCGACGATGAATGATACGACTTGCGCACGTGACGCTTTATATGCTTGAATCACGGACGTGACGGAAAACATCCCTCACACACAAAAATACAGTCCTCTAACACAGAAACTGAAATTGCGCGGACCTAAAGGAAAACTTTAGATTTGACACAAAAGTGGGAGAGTGTTTATAGACACACCACTATACCTACACACACCAAACACACATTTTTATAAGGGAAGGGGTTTATGGGTGGTTAAAATGACAAAGACACAAACATACAAATACCAATATTTTGGCTATCATAAGTAATCATAAGTAATCTTTTCTAAGCAATTTGGATGGCCATGAAAGGGGCCATTTTGTTTTGGTACACTTAGCGATGTCCGCAATTCCGGGCTCTAGCACTACACACACACACACACACACACACACACACACACACACACATCTCCCACTCCATCTATCTCCACCCCAGGGATTGATGGAGATGGGAGACGCTGAAGGGAGTTGGGTTGCATCACTACCCCAATCCTCGGTTTGAAGGACGGTGAATGTTTCCCTCCTCCTATACACCCTACGCCTTTGCGAATGCTGCTGCTGCTGTCACTGCTACAGTAGCTCCAATCACAGTGTAGGGGAGACTGAACATCTCAGGTGGTTGCTGTTGTGGGGGTTGCTGTCGCTGTGACTGCAGCTTCCTCATCATGGGCTGCACTTCGTAGATGGGAATTATCATTATATGAGGCAGGAGCTTTTTTTTCTTCATCTTCTTTTCCAGGGAGGCGACGAACATGTTCCAACTGCACCTGAATCTCCATCAGTTGTCTTATTCTACTCATCTTCTTCAGTCTTCTTTTCAGTTAACAATGAGTCGCCCGACTGACTGACTGATCTTAAATTATGCACGTTTTCGGCCATACGGCCGTGAACGTGTAGTTAATACACACCACTCCGTCGATGAATGGTTTCCCCTTTTTGTGGGATTCATTGAAGGCGCGATTTGGGAGGGTTTGCAATGAATTTACCCTTATGGTTGTATCTGGAAAGGCGGACTGCACGGGCTCGGCAGGAGAAGCGCAAAGCGGCAAAGCGGCATGGAAGTACTGAAACGCCACGAACGTGCATAATCAAATTCTGCCCAGTAAACGACATCGGGCTGTGAGCCACATATTGTAATTAAAGTCAAGTTAAACAGTTTTGAAAAATGTTCCTACTAGTTATAAATTTTGAATTTTGCGTACAGTGTGTACTTCTGATTTTCCGAAAATAATAAAATTAATTAAATCTTGGGTAAGAGCAACCCGTTACTAATTTAGTGATCGTAATTAGGTAACAATGTACTCATTATTTTGAACTGTGGTCAAATGGGTCAAATTTGTTCATACCAGTAAATTACAATAAAGTTTTTATCGAAACAGGTTTTCAAGCCAAAATGAAAACATTTAGGTATTTAGTAATTCATTTTCCATTCGGCGAACTGTGTGCTCTGGTTGGACGGTCATCTTCTACACACTTCTCGTCTCCTAGTATTTCGTGTACGGGAACTGGCGCAGGTTGTGGATCTCCGTCTTTTTTTCTGTTACCTCCATCAGACTGGACCCCGAGTATTTGGTATAGGCCTGCCTGTAATATGTATGGATTACATGGGCCCCAAATGTCAACTCCTTTTTAACTAACTTTCCCTTTATCCGCAACGATCGCCCGGCAACATCTCGTACTGCATCTACGAAAAGACTTGCTTTTTTATATCTTTGAGTGACACTTCGAGTCCCATGTCAATAAGATTTTGTTTGTCATGATCGTTGTTTTCCTCGTCCTTTGCCTGCTCCTCCTCTGTCTCCTTTTCCTCTTCATCCCTGTCGGTGGCATGGGTAGATTCGGATTTGGTATCGGCAACGTTGATGGGTTGTGGTACAGTTTCAGAGTGTGTGGTCTCAGTCTGTGTACAGGGTTCAGTCTGCCGAATGGTGAGTGTGGGGGGCGACCTTCCCGTCATCTCGCCGGCCATGTTACTGGATTCGGGTGTCCGCATACGGTCTGTTTCATTCTGGCATTGCGTAGAGTGGGCAGAAGTTAAAGCCCTTCCCTCTTTCCTCTTCTTCGCACCTTTCCTATTGTACCTAGTCCTTGCAGACTCCCAAGTTCCCGTATTATCTCTTCCGGCGTCATATTCTATGGTGATACTCCACACCAATAATAGTGTAGTCCGCTGTGGTCACGTCCTCAGGCTCCAGCTAGATGCTAGCGCCCTACCTAAAGCCTTGAGTGCCCTTAGTGCAGGCATTGGTATGATAGCGGTAGCTGGTGTCAGTTTGTGGCACAACGCCTCCTGTAACTATCTCTTGCACCATCACTAGTTCTGCTCCGTTCAATGTCTTAACTGTGAATTGTGGCCAGACTGTTACGTTAAGTTGGATTTAAGACGTGCTCGGCCATTCGGCCATGTACGTCTATATACCCCGAGTGCGAGCATTGCACGCACCATGGGATTAGTTTGTGTGCACGGCACATTATTAATTAGTCCTCTGAGGGCATGCCGTGCTGCAAACCCATCCGACGCCTTACTGCGTGCACTGATTGCTTCTCAATTACTGTCTGTGAGCGGCAAAGGCAGAAAAGGTCCAGGAGGAGTGCACCTCGACGTCACTGGATGGCTCCAAGTTGTCCATTGTTGAAGTTAGATCTGGATGTTTATTTTTCCCAAAAAAGAATGTCGTCATCTTGCGTCCTATCTGATATTTGTTTATTAATTTTGAAAGAAAAACTTTGTATTAATGGTTGATTTCCTACATTGGTTAATTATGGTAAAGAGTATAACAGAATAAATGCACTCTGAAACCGGTTTAGTTCACAGAGTACAATTCTAGGTTTGTAAGCACAAGCACCTTTTAATAGTGG
This sequence comes from Margaritifera margaritifera, assembly GCA_029931535.1. Taxonomy (NCBI): domain Eukaryota; kingdom Metazoa; phylum Mollusca; class Bivalvia; order Unionida; family Margaritiferidae; genus Margaritifera; species Margaritifera margaritifera. The sequence goes on along the minus strand of JAQPZY010001118.1, from coordinate 1,308,519 downwards.
GTTTTCGTTGCTATGTTCAATTATTGCCACCTTGTCTGGCTTGATCTGATAGTCAGAGATGTTACCACCTCATATTGACTATTATTTGTTTATACGTCCATAGTTTTCTCATGGCGCGTGTACTTATTCATAGATTTGGTTAGTATTTTAAGGGATCAGTTATCGCATTGTGCGGTGGAGCCCTGATGGTCTGGACTTAGGACCACCTTATGCTCTTAGTTCTGTTTGGGTCAGTTTTGTGGCCCCACTGATGATGATGATTTTTGCATTTAAGTCGTGTTCGCCCTTCGGGCATGTACGACTATGTACCCCCACAGCGTGCGAAGCACGCATAGGGGGGTTCAGTGGTCAGGTGTGTTGACAGATTGCAACCACCTGACTCTTTATTAAGTACACCCCTCCAGCGCAGCATGGTTCTCCAGAGTTAAGAGGGTTAAATTGAATGCGCGATATTGGAGGATGTGTGCAATTTACACACCCCAGAAGGATATGTATGTTTTAACTTTACAATTTTGAATTATACCTGTTGATAGGATTAGAAACTACAATGTTTACAGTATACAGGTGTGCGCAAGGCGCACTTACAGAATAATTTCAAGTATTCTGTCTGGAGTGGCAGGAAGGACGGAACTAGGCCGAGCTAAGGCGCAAAGCGTGACGGAAGAGCTGAAATGCCAGGAACATACATGATCAATTTGCCCAGTTAGCTAAGTCGGGCTGTCCCTAATACCAATAAGTGTGTAAACCACATAATATTTAATTATGACAATTCTTTCAAGTTTTCAAATTATTGTTTATTTTATTCCGTATAATTTGAATTTTGCGTACATAGTGTACATATTTTTTTTCCAAAAAGATATTACCAATAAACGAGTACAAGTTACTCATATCATTTATCACGCACAGATAAATACATTAGAGATTGTGTTTTTGACGACGGTGGTTCGAAATAGATCAAATTTGTGATTAAAGGAGTTTTTTCATTTAGGGTTTTGTGCGGGAAAAGGCCAAAATTGGAAAACACCCATTGTTTCTGGCAATGTTTAATAGCCTTTAAAAGGATTGTTATTTTTTCCCCACCAGCAGGCTAAGTTCCCTCACCCTGGTCGGGATATCCACCTCTACAACATTGTTTCGGAGCGTTCTCGTCTCCTGATATCTGTGGTATTTGGGGAACGCGAGCATGTTGTGGATGTTCATCCATTGGTTGTTCTGCAACCTCCAACCAAAACTAGCCACGGAGTAATTGGTATATGCATTCTTGTAATTGATGATACATTACATGGCCCCCAAATTTCCACTCCTAATTTTTACTGGCTTCCCCCCTTACTTTTAAATGACCGCCAGGCAATGTCTCTTACAGACCTCACGAAATTTTTCGGTTGTAGTACTATCAGCAATCGCTGTATGGAGCCCATGTCATTTAGACGTTGTATGTCCCTGGGTCTTTGTTGTTTCTCCTCCCTTGCCGCCTCCTCTGTCTTCTTCTCCGTAAATTTGGGCGGGTTTACCAGCATTGTAGTGGTGGTTGGTATTCCAATGTCGGGGATGGTGGTTTTCAGTCTGCTAGAATGGTTGTGATCTGCTGTGGGGTGTAAGTGGGGGTAGCCTTTTCCGTCTACTCGCCGGTTTGGCTACTTGGGAATTTAATTTTCTGCGAACGGTCAGCAGTCATTCGTGGCACTGACGAATGCACCTCTCTAGATGCGTGAAGCAGCGACGTGAAGGAAAACAGCCCTCACACAAAAATACAAGTCACCCACAAAGAAACAACAAATTCCGCGGACTTTACTAAAAGAAAACCTATAGGGTTTTATACCAGAGTAAATGAAGAGTTTATTGACAGACTCTATACAAGATACACCAAACAATACATTTTTATTGGCGAGGTGTTTTTTTAGTTTGGATACAAGACAAAAACAGACACAAACATACCCCAAACATACAAACATAATTGCATGTGAGCAATCATGGAGTCATCCTTTCTAGAGATCTGGAGGCCCTGTAAAGGACCGTTGGGATTTTTGGTGCGGATTTTAACGTCAGGCAGGACGGCCACGTCTCACCGCTGGCTTCACCACAGCACAGGAACGTCATTTAGTAACAGAGAAGGAGAACTCCTCAGCCTCCATCTTACAGGACATCTCTTCCTCATGTTCCTGCTAATGCTGCTGCTGTTCTTGTTGTTGTTGCTGTTGTGGTTGAAGCCACTGCTGCCGTCTGTGCCTCTCCTCACAGTCTTCTGTTTAGTGTTGTTGATGATTTCCTCCGATAGGACATCTTCCACTAAGGCCTGTGCCATAACAATAATACAATCTATTTACAGCTTAGTGCAGTCCTGTGTAGAGCACTTAAGCTCGCACTCAGACTATTTGAATTGTTCACTTGGGCTTCTTCAAGGAGCAAGCCTCTCTCCATTTGCTGTTTTCTCTTGATATTAGTGATCTGGAAATTGCATTTCAATCAAATATAGAGGCGATCATAATTTTAGAAGAAATATCTTTATATCTATTATTGTTTGCTGGTGATACTGTGATATTCTCAGAGACAGCAGATTTTCTACAAGCATTCTTAGATAAGTTACAAGCATACTGTATAATATAGAATATATTTGTAAATATTGATAAAACAAAGGTTATGATTTTTAACAAAAGATTTAGAAGACTAGACGTTTTATTTAAATACGTAGATGTGTTTCTAGACATTCTGGATAAGTTTAATTATTTAGGAATTGCTTTTACCAACAGAGGCTCGTTTCGATGTGCTACAGATACTATTTCTGTCAAAGGTGTCAAAGCAATGAACGTACTTCTGAATAATACTAATAATCTACAATGTCTAATGAATATAATGTGTAATTTATTGTATTCTTTTGTATCTCCAATTGTGTCTTATTGCTGTGATATTCGGGTATTTTTGAAAGCAGACAATATAGAACGAGTACAAAGAAAATATTGCAAGTGGTTACTAGATGTTAAACTTTCTACCAACAATATGTTTATATATGGAGAGTTGGGTTAACATCCACTTTATCTAAATATATATGTCCGCATCATTAAGTATTGGTTCAAATTGCTAAACACAAACAATTGTATTCTTTGAAAAATATACCAATTAATGTTTACCGTTTGCGAAAGAAAGAATTATTAAAAAACTGGTTTTCTAATGTGAGAAATATACTATTCTTTTCAGGCTTTAAAGAAGTCTCGTATTACCCTAATTCAGTCCCAGATATCTTCCTTTTCACCGCTTTTTAAACAAAGACAAAAAGATATATTTCATTCTGACTGTAGTTCAGCAGTTGCTTCAAAAAACTTCATAAATGTATAACGATATAAAATATATCTTCGAAACCGCTTCTTATCGTCAGAATAATTGCTAATGCCAGCCACAGAAATTCTTTAAGTAAATTTATGGATTTCATCACAACCATTAACTATCGAGATTGGCAGGCATTAGGAAAACGAACGGTTTGAAAGGAAATGAGAACTTATGTGTAATTAATGAGGTGGGAAGATGAATATCGTTTTGTCTTAATTTGTCGTCTATACCTCTCACTAGAAAATCTTATATTAATCCTCATTATTGGCAGAAACCAAGCATCTATAAACTACTACAATTACTTAAAAATAAAGATTTAACAAATGTAAAACACCTAGATAAATGTGTATACAATGCATTTCAGTTTAGATTATCTTCTCTCGATTTAGCCTCTCTCTCTCTCTCTCTTTAGGATGAGTTATGTGTTCACAGGTGTCTATTATTTATTTAATTTTTTTATTCATTCATTCATTTATAGCAACAGTGTATTGTATATCAATTTATGTTTTGTATTGACTATGTACTTTCTTGCACACGTCATATGATAAAGTTCTGTTCTATTCTTTTCTGTTCTGATAAGAAAGTGGACCCTTATAGTTTTCGCAGAATGGTCACTGTTCGATTATTTGTTTTTAGTAACCGCGTATACTAGGAAACTGGTAACCCCCAGTTAAAGGACAATTATTCAAGTAGACGAATTAAAACTTATCGCTGCATATCAATCGAAAACATTTACTTAACATAATATGTTCTTTGTGGCAAATAAATCAATTAATTTTGACATATTTTTTCAGATTATTCTCGATATGCCAATAGATCTTTTCAAACAATGAAAGACCGACTAAATTATAGCACGACTACAAAAATCTCGCTGCTGTTTCATTACAAGAAATATTGGTCATCTTATGTGCAAACCTTAACAGCTTGTGTTACAATAGCTATCTATCTTCAACAAATCTCAGAAAGTTAGAGAGAATATTGCATACTATTTGTGTATTATCTACGTATAAAATTAACCCATGTCAACAGCCTAAATTGTGCATACAATGATTATGCTCTAAAATGTACAGTACACACATGATCTGATGTAAGAGCAGGGACTAAGCATATAAGGACATATAGAGGCTGTAACACTTGCTTAAATCAGATTGACGCAATTCTTTAAATATTCATTCAATGCATCATCATTTACTAAAACTTTGCATTTCTTGCCTCAGCGTCATGTACAATTTTAATGCAATATAGAATAAATCTATTTTTAGCCTTTTTAAAACTAAATCTGAATCATGATGTGAAAATGTTGATGATGCCTTCAGATAGTGTGTGATGCCTGCCAACAACATATTTTCTTTTCAGAATTCTCGTTGTATTTGTTTTCCTTCCATTTAAACATTTGCATCGATCCCTATATAAATATTACAATTTTAACAGAGAATGTAACAAATCCATAATTTAAGATTATATTGTTTATATTGTTCTTCGCTTTATCAAAAAGTGATATGTACATTCCTAAAGTATATTGTAATTCCTGCAGGAATACACTTTTGTTAGAAATATTTCTTGGAGAAATTGATTCCCTTTTTTATTTAAAAACGTCATTTTTGAAATTTAGTCAAAGAATACAGATGTTCGCACAACTTTTATAGAAAGGTTCAAATGCATATCGTCTAAAGTCTGTTCTCGGTTAATTTATGTGTGTACTTATTTATAACATGATGAAGGTAATTATGATATTGATGGTAATAATAATAATAATAATATTATTATTATTATTATTATTATTGATAATAATTAGTAATAATAATAATCATAATAATAATAATAACGGGGAGGAGAAGGAGAACAACCTTCTTGCTAAAATATGTTATCAAGAATATTATACTAATTGTGCTGAGTGCACGTGAAGAGGGAAGCACTTGAGACACCACACCCTCAACTCTACCCCTAAACTACCCGACCTTCAACCGAGCAGTCAAACAAAGTTTCATGTGCTTCACACACTGGCACACTATTAGGCGCCTCTTTAAACTAGAATGTCCTCTTATGTCTGATAAATACCAGCACTCACATTCCCCTTGAATGTGTTACAAGTGCCCTTTTACAATTATTCATAACAACTTCATTAGTCATTGCTGCCAGGGAAAGCCATACTTTATACAACATTTGTTCACACAAGATGTTCGTTTTCAAAAGCTCATAGGTTGAAGTTTTGCAAAACAAGCAAAACGTTCTGTACGACTAGAATTCTATTATTATTATTATTATTATTATTATTATTATTATTATTATATGTGTCTATTTTTCCTCATACATTGCAGTTTCGGACCTTCATTGCTTGAAATATGACACTCTCCTCCAACACCATCCAGTCGAGGCACATCGTGCCTCGGATGCTATGTGCAGAAACACATTCCTTACCGAAAATAAATGGTCAAATCCTACCGATTTACTGAACGATTCCGGATGCATCCAGACAGGGATGGGCGATGGGGCCAAAAGAATAAATATAGGTGCCTCTCTTCCCCAAACCCCACTTCCAGTTGTCAAAGGGTCTGGATCTACTCCTCTGTATAGTTCAAGTAATAACCTGTAACCTTCATTTTTTATAATAATAATAGCATTGAGACTTGTATGTATGTAGGTAGGTAGGTAGGTAGGTAGGTAGCTTGGCAGGTTAACAAATTTGTATAATAAGAACAAATTTAACCATTTTCTTCTATGTAACACACCTGTTTACCCTCTCTCAAGCGTTATTTTTATATAGTTTCTGTTCAGTTTATCCGATATATGTTCTTCCAGTATCGTATAATTCAAACACGTATGATATTAGTACCATCAAAAACAATAAATCTTAAAATAAACATAGGATGGTCGACGAATTGATGTAAAACATATATACTGTGCGCCTGTATACAATAATAATGTGATTGCTGACCAAGGAAGTCTTACATTTGTGTAACACTTTTATTAATGTACAACATAAAGGATCAATTATTACTCGTTGCGGAAAGAAGTCTTTGATACATTGTTCTATAAAACTTGTTTCATTCTTAGTTCTCATGATAAAGACTCAAAGCTACAATGCGCAAACCCAATTGTCAAAGAAAGTCTCGCTAGTCAACCTAATAAATATATACTAACCCCGAAAGAAAACAATCGGAGTGACCAATTATTGAAACCAAAGGGTAATAACAAAGCCGGTCTCAATTCGCATTATATATATATATTATATAGTTCATTTATACGTGTAATCAAGTGAATACGGTTTAAGGTAGGTATGGTAGGTATATACATTTTGCTTCGCAATCTTACAGAGAGGAGACATAAATCAATTATTGAGTTGTTATCTTATATTGCTAAGGTGTACAATTGTCCCGTTCTGTACCAATTTTATAACCGGTATTGCAATAATTGTAGCTCCCACCATGCTGTCCGCACGTTTACGACGGTGCACAACATTTGGATTCAATCACCAGACTGTCTGGACCAACTACATAGCACCAATAGCAGATCTTTTTCCATATTCTTGGTGCATACCACATGAATGTGAATCAGAACAACATCTTCCTTGTATAAATCTTTTACCAGGTGTACCACAATATTGCCACTGGGATCCAGATTGACACCACATGTAGTTGTATCCATGATAGTCGCATTTGTCAGTGCAGCAATAATCCCAGTCTTTTAATTGGTTTGTGTAACACCATTTGTAGGATGTGACTTGATGAAAATCGCAAATATTATCATATTGACACTTTGTGTTACCAGCGGTAAATCTTGGTCGTGAAAAATACCAATCGAGATACTCTTGTTGATGATCCACATCACTATCCTCCTCTTCATAATCCACGACATTTTGTGTGTCAGTCATCTCATTGGAAGTCTCTCTTGTTTTTCGATACCATGGGACTTAACACGGACCACTAGGCAGAGTAGGAGTAGTATGTAGATCATGCTGATTCCGAATAAGACCTAGAATAGAAATCAATTCAATTAATCAAGTCTTCGATGTTTTATATATTTTTTATTTGCAAGTTTACTTGCCCATGAGAATGAGAATTGCACATCTGTACTTGGCTGTTGAAATGTTCATATTCCCCTGCATAAACATGTGACAGATAATATATAATTTCTTCTGTGTCAGTGGTCTATTTGCATCTGAGTATTTGCTTTCCCATGATTAACAGCACAATTGATCAATCTGTATGTATGTATGTATGTATGTATGTATGTATGTATGTATGTATGTATGTATGTATGTATGTAGACACGTGTCTAGCTTCCTATAAAACCCACTTTACGTCTATAAGTCTAATCTAAGACAATATTGTTGTGCCAGGATTTTAAGAAATATGTAAAGTTTAGCTTTTAACTTTGAGGCTTGATATCTATGAGGCCTTTTATGAATGGGACAAAGCTTTCCGATTGTTTAAGTCATATTCGTATTGTGACATCATTCTTCGAATGCCATCATTACCTGAATTTAAACATTTTATAAAGTCTACAAGAGTTTTGCCCAGATAGACTTCAGTGTGATGTAGACAACGGACAGGTACCTTGGTATTTTAATCACCGTGACTCCGTTTAACCTCTAACATCCATAAAATTACTGCATTTTCTTACAAAAATTGAGAATTGTATCTTTATCATATAGGTTGGTCAAAATCATTTTAAAACATGACTTATAGGAAAATGAGCTACTTGTAAAAAGCCTATCTTATTGAATGTAATATGTGTAAGAACACTTTTATTTACGGAAGACGTTGTACTTGCTAGCACTATGCACTGATTACAATTTCTCGATTTCTTTTATGCAATCGACGACTTTCCTGGTGTACAAGATGTCGCTACATCTGTAAGTTCCTAACTTATGCAAGAAGTAATTATCTGCACCTGTGACGTGGTGTAGTCCATTCTGGTTACGCGACAAGATAACAGTCCGTTGAAAGTTCTGATAGTTGTTAGAATGCTTGGATTTGATTTTGATATAATTTGATTCCCTATGAAAAATCTCAGGTCTTAGCAGTATCTAGGAGTGTCTTGATAGAATTTTTAGTTTACGTAACGCATCATGTTTATTACCTTGCCGTAATAAAAAGCGGTAGGTTCCCTGAGTAGGTTGCACAAACATTACATCGGTATAAACTGTTTTCACGTTTATCTTCATAATCTGAATTCATGTCAATATTTACTGTGTAGTTTAACATCATTGTCCTTTGTGACTTTTTCACATCTCCAAACTAAACTTTATGACAATATCAAATCTATAGACAAATGTATCAACGATAGTGCTGATGCGACCTAATGACGTCACAACCTAGGTACATTATTGTGACTCTCTATCCAAGACTATCGACGCGAATTTTCTAAATTAATCAGCTGTATATTTAACACAGGCCAGTAGGTTTGAATTGAATTATCGTGTATATTTCCATTCAAATATTATATTATTCAAGGCAATTATGAAAATACGAGTTCGCTTTTCTTTTATTTTTTTAGTGTAATTTTTGTGACTCAATCAATCTGACCGCCCTACTTCACAGACATGCGGATCATGGGCTTTTCTGAATAAGCTTTGCATCTCAGCCGATAGAAACAATTAGTCAAAATGTTTGTAGGAAGCAGATATACTTAGACGATATCAAGCTGAGACAAAAATCTCATACTGTGTTGTCTTTGGTGGAATACATCGTTTCTGCATAGGATTGATTATGAGAAAATTATAGGCAAACCCCACCTCAAATTTCGGACAAAGACTTCACGATTGCTTTGTCTGCTTTCAAGCAAGGTTTTGCCTGTAAATGTACTATAGATGATCTTTCCAGGACAACTAGCAATTAATGAGGGGCAACCAGTTTTCATACATCGAAAGCCCAGACGGGCAACTGAAAAGTATTATTAACATTGTTAAAAATTAGAATGACATTGTATATATTTTCTAGAGAAAAACGTTTCATTGTCAAACTGGTTCTCGGGGTACCAAAAGCAGCGTGCCCGATGATCTCCATAAAATCCGTAGTTGAGTGTTAGATGATTGTCATCGGTAAGACATCACACTAATCCACATGTGTCGGTTACTAGTAAACTCAGTACTAGTTTTCACCCTCAGTATTAAAGTACTAGTAATCAAACTCAGTACCAGTAATCACACTCAGTTCTATTAATCACCCTCAGTACTAGTAATCACACTCAGTACTAGTAATCACACTCAGTACTAGTAATCACACTCAGTACTAGTTGTCACACTCAGTACTAGTAATCACACTCAGTACTAGTAATCACACTCAGTACTAGTAATCAAACTCAGTACCAGTAATCACACTCAGAATTAGTAATCACACTCAGTACTAGTAATCACATTCAGTACTAGTAATCACCCTCAGTACTAGTAATCACACTCAGTACTGGAAATCACAATCACTACTAGTAATCACACTCAGTATTAGTTGTCACACTCAGTGCTAGTAATCACACTCAGTACTAGTAATCACACTCAGTATTAGTTGTCAGTACTTGTCAGAATCAGTACTAGTTGTCACACTCAGTACTAGTAATCACACTCATTGCTAGTAATCTCAGTACTAGTTGTCACACTCAGTACTAGTCATCAAGCTCAGTACTAGTTGTCACATAGTTATGCTCTTGTTCAAGAAAAGAAGACAAATAACTTTTTGATTTATTGTGTGACTGCGCCAGAGTTAAATTTTGTGGATACAATTGTTTAAGGCGGCTGAAAAAAAAGGAATACACCGTGTACATTTTAACTTCACTATAGACATAATATTAGGAATAAATAAACAAAACAAAATAAAGTCCATGTCACGGTAAAAATGTTTTTTTCCGTTTGCTTTTAAATTCAACAGGAAATTCGATATCGTTTTATCCTCTAGGGTTTTCGCAACATTATTATGGATATAGGTGCCTAACAAAAGAACATCCACCATGTTGGTGATTCTGCAAAAGCGAACAACCATCAAAATGGTCATGATGATGATGATGCCAAAGGAGTAGATGGAGTAAAGATTGGATATGGTACTGCCTCTCTCTCTCTCTCTCACTCTCTCTCTCTCTCTCTCTCTCTCTCTCTCTCTCTCTCTCTCTCTCTAAATATGTATATATATATATATATATATATATATATATATATATATATATATATATATATATATATATATATATATACATATATATATTGATGGATGATGGCAAGGTGTTGCATTAAAGATAAGACTTGGATAGCATTTAAGAATATATCTTCTATATATTTGGCAATGGAGCAATCAATGGAATTAGGTAGAATTCATTTGAAACCATTTAAGTATAAGTAACTTCCGTGCACTTATGTGCCAATAAATATTTTTGGTTTTTTTCTTTTTTATTTCCAATCAAACACTCATCTAAGTTTAGATCACATCTCAATTTACCTTGTGCCTTTGGATATAATTTTGTTTCAATAAATATTGAGAAATACTATGACAGTCTTTCTTCTATTGAGTAAATAATTGTAGCAGAAATGACACAGTGGATCTGTGTTCATAACTATGACAGTCTTTCTTCTGTTGAGTGAATAATTGTAGCAGAAATGACATAGTTGGTCTGTGTAAATACTATGACAGTCTTTCTTTTGTTGAGTGACTAATTGTAGCTGCAATGACATAGTTGGTTTGCGTAAGATAATATATTATGCTTCTAATTATTTTCACTCACAAATAGTCTAGGATAGAACAGATAATGCCTTCATATTATGAAACGTTGGGTCAACATGGAAGCATTGTTTAATAAGAAAGAATAAAGCAAATAAACTACTTGTTGCACGTGAAATTCCAGATCATATTTGGTCAGTTGTACAGATGTATCAAGCAATTGCTGTTATCTCCGACAAATCACACTGACGTAGCTCTAGAAACTAGTGCCGGAAAGATCATCTATAGTACATTTACAGGCAAAACCTTGCTTGAAAGCAGACAAAGCAATCGTGAAGTCTTTGTCCGAAATTTGAGGTGGGGTTTGCCTATAATTTTCTCATAATCAATCCTATGCAGAAACGATGTATTCCACCAAAGACAACACAGTATGAGATTTTTGTCTCAGCTTGATATCGTCTAAGTATATCTGCTTCCTACAAACATTTTGACTAATTGTTTCTATCGGCTGAGATGCAAAGCTTATTCAGAAAAGCCCATGATCCGCATGTCTGTGAAGTAGGGCGGTCAGATTGATTGAGTCACAAAAATTACACTAAAAAAATAAAAGAAAAGCGAACTCGTATTTTCATAATTGCCTTGAATAATATAATATTTGAATGGAAATATACACGATAATTCAATTCAAACCTACTGGCCTGTGTTAAATATACAGCTGATTAATTTAGAAAATTCGCGTCGATAGTCTTGGATAGAGAGTCACAATAATGTACCTAGGTTGTGACGTCATTAGGTCGCATCAGCACTATCGTTGATACATTTGTCTATAGATTTGATATTGTCATAAAGTTTAGTTTGGAGATGTGAAAAAGTCACAAAGGACAATGATGTTAAACTACACAGTAAATATTGACATGAATTCAGATTATGAAGATAAACGTGAAAACAGTTTATACCGATGTAATGTTTGTGCAACCTACTCAGGGAACCTACCGCTTTTTATTACGGCAAGGTAATAAACATGATGCGTTACGTAAACTAAAAATTCTATCAAGACACTCCTAGATACTGCTAAGACCTGAGATTTTTCATAGGGAATCAAATTATATCAAAATCAAATCCAAGCATTCTAACAACTATCAGAACTTTCAACGGACTGTTATCTTGTCGCGTAACCAGAATGGACTACACCACGTCACAGGTGCAGATAATTACTTCTTGCATAAGTTAGGAACTTACAGATGTAGCGACATCTTGTACACCAGGAAAGTCGTCGATTGCATAAAAGAAATCGAGAAATTGTAATCAGTGCATAGTGCTAGCAAGTACAACGTCTTCCGTAAATAAAAGTGTTCTTACACATATTACATTCAATAAGATAGGCTTTTTACAAGTAGCTCATTTTCCTATAAGTCATGTTTTAAAATGATTTTGACCAACCTATATGATAAAGATACAATTCTCAATTTTTGTAAGAAAATGCAGTAATTTTATGGATGTTAGAGGTTAAACGGAGTCACGGTGATTAAAATACCAAGGTACCTGTCCGTTGTCTACATCACACTGAAGTCTATCTGGGCAAAACTCTTGTAGACTTTATAATATGTTTAAATTCAGGTAATGATGGCATTCGAAGAATGATGTCACAATACGAATATGACTTAAACAATCGGAAAGCTTTGTCCCATTCATAAAAGGCCTCATAGATATCAAGCCTCAAAGTTAAAAGCTAAACTTTACATATTTCTTAAAATCCTGGCACAACAATATTGTCTTAGATTAGACTTATAGACGTAAAGTGGGTTTTATAGGAAGCTAGACACGTGTCTACATACATACATACATACATACATACATACATACATACATACAGATTGATCAATTGTGCTGTTAATCATGGGAAAGCAAATACTCAGATGCAAATAGACCACTGACACAGAAGAAATTATATATTATCTGTCACATGTTTATGCAGGGGAATATGAACATTTCAATAGCCAAGTACAGATGTGCAATTCTCATTCTCATGGGCAAGTAAACTTGCAAATAAAAAAATATATAAAACATCGAAGACTTGATTAATTGAATTGATTTCTATTCTAGGTCTTATTCGGAATCAGCATGATCTACATACTACTCCTACTCTGCCTAGTGGTCCGTGTTAAGTCCCATGGTATCGAAAAACAAGAGAGACTTCCAATGAGATGACTGACACACAAAATGTCGTGGATTATGAAGAGGAGGATAGTGATGTGGATCATCAACAAGAGTATCTCGATTGGTATTTTTCACGACCAAGATTTACCGCTGGTAACACAAAGTGTCAATATGATAATATTTGCGATTTTCATCAAGTCACATCCTACAAATGGTGTTACACAAACCAATTAAAAGACTGGGATTATTGCTGCACTGACAAATGCGACTATCATGGATACAACTACATGTGGTGTCAATCTGGATCCCAGTGGCAATATTGTGGTACACCTGGTAAAAGATTTATCCAAGGAAGATGTTGTTCTGATTCACATTCATGTGGTATGCACCAAGAATATGGAAAAAGATCTGCTATTGGTGCTATGTAGTTGGTCCAGACAGTCTGGTGATTGAATCCAAATGTTGTGCACCGTCGTAAACGTGCGGACAGCATGGTGGGAGCTACAATTATTGCAATACCGGTTATAAAATTGGTACAGAACGGGACAATTGTACACCTTAGCAATATAAGATAACAACTCAATAATTGATTTATGTCTCCTCTCTGTAAGATTGCGAAGCAAAATGTATATACCTACCATACCTACCTTAAACCGTATTCACTTGATTACACGTATAAATGAACTATATAATATATATATAATGCGAATTGAGACCGGCTTTGTTATTACCCTTTGGTTTCAATAATTGGTCACTCCGATTGTTTTCTTTCGGGGTTAGTATATATTTATTAGGTTGACTAGCGAGACTTTCTTTGACAATTGGGTTTGCGCATTGTAGCTTTGAGTCTTTATCATGAGAACTAAGAATGAAACAAGTTTTATAGAACAATGTATCAAAGACTTCTTTCCGCAACGAGTAATAATTGATCCTTTATGTTGTACATTAATAAAAGTGTTACACAAATGTAAGACTTCCTTGGTCAGCAATCACATTATTATTGTATACAGGCGCACAGTATATATGTTTTACATCAATTCGTCGACCATCCTATGTTTATTTTAAGATTTATTGTTTTTGATGGTACTAGTATCATACGTGTTTGAATTATACGATACTGGAAGAACATATATCGGATAAACTGAACAGAAACTATATAAAAATAACGCTTGAGAGAGGGTAAACAGGTGTGTTACATAGAAGAAAATGGTTAAATTTGTTCTTATTATACAAATTTGTTAACCTGCCAAGCTACCTACCTACCTACCTACCTACCTACATACATACATACAAGTCTCAATGCTATTATTATTATAAAAAATGAAGGTTACAGGTTATTACTTGAACTATACAGAGGAGTAGATCCAGACCCTTTGACAACTGGAAGTGGGGTTTGGGGAAGAGAGGCACCTATATTTATTCTTTTGGCCCCATCGCCCATCCCTGTCTGGATGCATCCGGAATCGTTCAGTAAATCGGTAGGATTTGACCATTTATTTTCGGTAAGGAATGTGTTTCTGCACATAGCATCCGAGGCACGATGTGCCTCGACTGGATGGTGTTGGAGGAGAGTGTCATATTTCAAGCAATGAAGGTCCGAAACTGCAATGTATGAGGAAAAATAGACACATATAATAATAATAATAATAATAATAATAATAATAATAATAATAATAATAATAATAATAATAGAATTCTAGTCGTACAGAAGGTTTTGCTTGTTTTGCAAAACTTCAACCTATGAGCTTTTGAAAACGAACATCTTGTGTGAACAAATGTTGTATAAAGTATGGCTTTCCCTGGCAGCAATGACTAATGAAGTTGTTATGAATAATTGTAAAAGGGCACTTGTAACACATTCAAGGGGAATGTGAGTGCTGGTATTTATCAGACATAAGAGGACATTCTAGTTTAAAGAGGCGCCTAATAGTGTGCCAGTGTGTGAAGCACATGAAACTTTGTTTGACTGCTCGGTTGAAGGTCGGGTAGTTTAGGGGTAGAGTTGAGGGTGTGGTGTCTCAAGTGCTTCCCTCTTCACGTGCACTCAGCACAATTAGTATAATATTCTTGATAACATATTTTAGCAAGAAGGTTGTTCTCCTTCTCCTCCCCGTTATTATTATTATTATGATTATTATTATTACTAATTATTATCAATAATAATAATAATAATAATATTATTATTATTATTATTACCATCATTATCATAATTACCTTCATCATGTTATAAATAAGTACACACATAAATTAACCGAGAACAGACTTTAGACGATATGCATTTGAACCTTTCTATAAAAGTTGTGCGAACATCTGTATTCTTTGACTAAATTTCAAAAATGACGTTTTTAAATAAAAAAGGGAATCAATTTCTCCAAGAAATATTTCTAACAAAAGTGTATTCCTGCAGGAATTACAATATACTTTAGGAATGTACATATCACTTTTTGATAAAGCGAAGAACAATATAAACAATATAATCTTAAATTATGGATTTGTTACATTCTCTGTTAAAATTGTAATATTTATATAGGGATCGATGCAAATGTTTAAATGGAAGGAAAACAAATACAACGAGAATTCTGAAAAGAAAATATGTTGTTGGCAGGCATCACACACTATCTGAAGGCATCATCAACATTTTCACATCATGATTCAGATTTAGTTTTAAAAAGGCTAAAAATAGATTTATTCTATATTGCATTAAAATTGTACATGACGCTGAGGCAAGAAATGCAAAGTTTTAGTAAATGATGATGCATTGAATGAATATTTAAAGAATTGCGTCAATCTGATTTAAGCAAGTGTTACAGCCTCTATATGTCCTTATATGCTTAGTCCCTACTCTTACATCAGATCATGTGTGTACTGTACATTTTAGAGCATAATCATTGTATGCACAATTTAGGCTGTTGACATGGGTTAATTTTATACGTAGATAATACACAAATAGTATGCAATATTCTCTCTAACTTTCTGAGATTTGTTGAAGATAGATAGCTATTGCAACACAAGCTGTTAAGGTTTGCACATAAGATGACCAATATTTCTTGTAATGAAACAGCAGCGAGATTTTTGTAGTCGTGCTATAATTTAGTCGGTCTTTCATTGTTTGAAAAGATCTATTGGCATATCGAGAATAATCTGAAAAAATATGTCAAAATTAATTGATTTATTTGCCACAAAGAACATATTATGTTAAGTAAATGTTTTCGATTGATATGCAGCGATAAGTTTTAATTCGTCTACTTGAATAATTGTCCTTTAACTGGGGTTACCAGTTTCCTAGTATACGCGGTTACTAAAAACAAATAATCGAACAGTGACCATTCTGCGAAAACTATAAGGTCCACTTTCTTATCAGAACAGAAAAGAATAGAACAGAACTTTATTCATATGACGTGTGCAAGAAAGTACATAGTCAATACAAAACATAAATTGATATACAATACACTGTTGCATAAATGAATGAATGAATAAATAAATAAATAAATAATAGAAACCTGTGAACACATAAATCATCATAAAGAGAGAGAGAGAGAGAGAGGCTAAATCGAGAGAAGATAATCTAAACTGAAATGCATTGTATACACATTTATCTAGGTGTTTTACATTTGTTAAATCTTTATTTTTAAGTAATTGTAGTAGTTTATAGATGCTTGGTTTCTGCCAATAATGAGGATTAATATAAGATTTTCTAAGTGAGAGGTATAGACGACAAATTAAGACAAAATGATATTCATCTTCCACCTCATTAATTACACAAAGTTCTCATTTCCTTTCAAACCGTTCGTTTCCTACATGCCTGCCAATCTCGATAGTTAATGGTTGTGATGAAATCCTTAAATTTACTTAAAGAATTTCTGTGGCTGGCATTAGCAATTATTCTACGATAAGAAGCGGTTTCGAAGATATATTTTATATCGTTATACATTTATGAAGTTTTTTGAAGCAACTGCTGAACTACAGTCAGAATGAAATATATCTTTTTGTCTTTGTTTAAAAAGCGGTGAAAAGGAAGATATCTGGACTGAATTAGGGTAATACGAGACTTCTGTAAAGCCTGAAAAGAATAGTATATTTCTCACATTAGAAAACCAGTTTTTTAATAATTCTTTCTTTCGCAAACGGTAAACATTAATTGGTATATTTTTCAAAGAATACAATTGTTTGTGTTTAGCAATTTGAACCAATACTTAATGATGCGGACATATATATTTAGATAAAGTGGATGTTAACCCAACTCTCCATATATAAACATATTGTTGGTAGAAAGTTTAACATCTAGTAACCACTTGCAATATTTTCTTTGTACTCGTTCTATATTGTCTGCTTTCAAAAATACCCGAATATCACAGCAATAAGACACAATTGGAGATACAAAAGAATACAATAAATTACACATTATATTCATTAGACATTGTAGATTATTAGTATTATTCAGAAGTACGTTCATTGCTTTGACACCTTTGACAGAAATAGTATCTGTAGCACATCGAAACGAGCCTCTGTTGGTAAAAGCAATTCCTAAATAATTAAACTTATCCAGAATGTCTAGAAACACATCTACGTATTTAAATAAAACGTTTAGTCTTCTAAATCTTTTGTTAAAAATCATAACCTTTGTTTTATCAATATTTACAAATATATTCTATATTATACAGTATGCTTGTAATTTATCTAAGAATGCTTGTAGAAAATCTGCTGTCTCTGAGAATATCACAGTATCACCAGCAAACAATAATAGATATAAAGATATTTCTTCTAAAATTATGATCGCCTCTATATTTGATTGAAATGCAATTTCCAGATCACTAATATCAAGAGAAAACAGCAAATGGAGAGAGGCTTGCTCCTTGAAGAAGCCCAAGTGAACAATTCAAATAGTCTGAGAGCGAGCTTAAGTGCTCTACACAGGACTGCACTAAGCTGTAAATAGATTGTATTATTGTTATGGCACAGGACTTAGTGGAAGATGTCCTATCGGAGGAAATCATCAACAACACAAAACAGAAGACTGTGAGGAGAGGCACAGACGGCAGCAGTGGCTTCAACCACAACAGCAACAACAACAAGAACAGCAGCAGCATTAGCAGGAACATGAGGAAGAGATGTCCTGTAAGATGGAGGCTGAGAAGTTCTCCTTCTCTGTTACTAAATGACGTTCCTGTGCTGTGGTGAAGCCAGCGGTGAGACGTGGCCGTCCTGCCTGACGTTAAAATCCGCACCAAAAATCCCAACGGTCCTTTACAGGGCCTCCAGATCTCTAGAAAGGATGACTCCATGATTGCCAAGCAATTTATGTTTGTATGTTTGGTGTATGTTTGTGTCTGTTTTTGTCTTTGTTCCAAACTAAAAAAAAACTCCTCGCCAATAAAAATGTATGTTTGGTGTATCTTTGTATAGAGTCTGTCTATAAACTCTCATTTACTCTGGTATAAAACCTATAGTTTTCTTTTAGGTCCGCGGAATTTGTGTTTCTTTGTGGGAGACTTGTATTTTTGTGTGAGGGCTGTTTTCCTTCACGTCCGTGCTTCAAGCATATAGAGAGGTGCATTCGCCAGTGCCCGAATGACGCTGACCGTTCGCAGAAATTAAATTCCAGTAGCCAAACCGGCGAGTTGACGGCAAAGTCTACCCCCACTACCACCCCACAGCAGACTCAACCCATCAAGCAGACTGAAACCACCAACCCCGACATTGGAATACACCACACCTACAATGCTGTAAACCCGCCCAAATTTACGGAGAAGAAGACAGAGGAGACGGCAAGGGAGGAGGAAAACAAAGACCCAGACATACAACGTCTAATTGACATGGGCTCCAAACAGCGATAGCTGATAGTACTAAATCGAAACATTTCGTAGGAACTGTAAGAGACATTGCCTGGCGGTCATTAAAAGTAAGGGGGAAGCCAGTAAAAAAGGAGTGGAAATTTGGGGCCCATGTAATGTATCATCATTACAAGAATGCATATACCAATTACTCCGTGGCTAGTTTGGTGGAGGTTGCAGAAACACTGACTGAAATCCACAACATGCACCCGTTCCCAAATACCAGATATCAGGAGACGAGAACGGCGAAACAATGTGTAGAGGAGGATATCCCGACCAGGGAACTTAGCCTGCTGGAGGGGAAAAAATAACAATCCTTTTAAAGGCTATTAAACATTGCCAGAATCAATGGGGTTTCCAATTTGGCATTTTCGACAAACCCTATTGATTATACTCCTTTTATCACAAATTTGATCTATTTCGAACCACCGTCAAAAACACAATCTCTAATGTATTTATCTGTGCGTGATAAATGATATGAGTAACTTGTACTCGTTTATTGGTAATATCTTTTTGGAAAAAAATATGTACACTATGTACGCAAAATTCAAAATTATACGGAATAAAATAAACAAAATTTGAAACTTGAAAGAATTGTCATAATTAAATATGTGGTTTACACATTATTGGTATTAGGGACAGCCCGACTTAGCTAACTGGGCAGAATTTGATCATGTATGTTCCTGGCATTTCAGCTCTCCGTCACGCTTTGCGCCTTAGCTCGCCTAGTCCGTCCTTCCTGCCACTCCAGACAGAATACTTGAAATTATTCTGTAAGTGCGCTTGCGCACACCTGAATACCTGTAAACATTGTGGTTCTAATCCTATCTACAGGTATAATTCAAAATTGTAAAATTAAAACATACATATCCTTCTGGGGTGTGTAAATTGCACACATCCTCCAATATCGCGCATTCAATTTAACCCTCTTAACTCTGGAGAACCATGCTGCGCTGGAGGGGTGTACTTAATAAAGAGTCAGGTGGTTGCAATCTGTCAACACACCTGACCACTGAACCCCCCTATGCGTGCTTCGCACGCTGTGGGGGTACATAGTCGTACATGCCCGAAGGGCGAAAACGACTTAAATGCAAAAATCATCATCATCAGTGGGGCCACAAAACTGACCCAAACAGAACTAAGAGCATAAGGTGGTCCTAAGTCCAGACCATCAGGGCTCCACCGCACAATGCGATAACTGATCCCTTAAAATACTAACCAAATCTATGAATAAGTACACGCGCCATGAGAAAACTATGGACGTATAAACAAATAATAGTCAATATGAGGTGGTAACATCTCTGACCATCAGATCAAGCCAGACAAGGTGGCAATAATTGAACATAGCAACGAAAACCCACTATTAAAAGGTGCTTGTGCTTACAAACCTAGAATTGTACTCTGTGAAGTAAACCGGTTTCAGAGTGCATTTATTCTGTTATACTCTTT
Source organism: Margaritifera margaritifera (assembly GCA_029931535.1). NCBI lineage: Eukaryota > Metazoa > Mollusca > Bivalvia > Unionida > Margaritiferidae > Margaritifera > Margaritifera margaritifera. Next base: position 1,288,118 of record JAQPZY010001118.1, on the reverse strand, counting down.
ACCATAATTAACCAATGTAGGAAATCAACCATTAATACAAAGTTTTTCTTTCAAAATTAATAAACAAATATCAGATAGGACGCAAGATGACGACATTCTTTTTTGGGCAAAATAAACATCCAGATCTAACTTAAACAATGGACAACTTGGAGCCATCCAGTGACGTCGAGGTGCACTCCTCCTGGACCTTTTCTGCCTTTGCCGCTCACAGACAGTAATTGAGAAGCAATCAGTGCACGCAGTAAGGCGTCGGATGGGTTTGCAGCACGGCATGCCCTCAGAGGACTAATTAATAATGTGCCGTGCACACAAACTAATCCCATGGTGCGTGCAATGCTCGCACTCGGGGTATATAGACGTACATGGCCGAATGGCCGAGCACGTCTTAAATCCAACTTAACGTAACAGTCTGGCCACAATTCACAGTTAAGACATTGAACGGAGCAGAACTAGTGATGGTGCAAGAGATAGTTACAGGAGGCGTTGTGCCACAAACTGACACCAGCTACCGCTATCATACCAATGCCTGCACTAAGGGCACTCAAGGCCTTAGGTAGGGCGCTAGCATCTAGCTGGAGCCTGAGGACGTGACCACAGCGGACTACACTATTATTGGTGTGGAGTATCACCATAGAATATGACGCCGGAAGAGATAATACGGGAACTTGGGAGTCTGCAAGGACTAGGTACAATAGGAAAGGTGCGGAGAAGAGGAAAGAGGGAAGGGCTTTAACTTCTGCCCACTCTACGCAATGCCAGAATGAAACAGACCGTATGCGGACACCCGAATCCAGTAACATGGCCGGCGAGTTGACGGGAAGGTCGCCCCCCACACTCACCATTCGGCAGACTGAACCCTGTACACAGACTGAGACCACACACTCTGAAACTGTACCACAACCCATCAACGTTGCCGATACCAAATCCGAATCTACCCATGCCACCGACAGGGATGAAGAGGAAAAGGAGATAGAGGAGGAGCAGGCAAAGGACGAGGAAAACAACGATCATGACAAACAAAATCTTATTGACATGGGACTCGAAGTGTCACTCAAAGATATAAAAAAAGCAAGTCTTTTCGTAGATGCAGTACGAGATGTTGCCGGGCGATCGTTGCGGATAAAGGGAAAGTTAGTTAAAAAGGAGTTGACATTTGGGGCCCATGTAATCCATACATATTACAGGCAGGCCTATACCAAATACTCGGGGTCCAGTCTGATGGAGGTAACAGAAAAAAAGACGGAGATCCACAACCTGCGCCAGTTCCCGTACACGAAATACTAGGAGACGAGAAGTGTGTAGAAGATGACCGTCCAACCAGAGCACACAGTTCGCCGAATGGAAAATGAATTACTAAATACCTAAATGTTTTCATTTTGGCTTGAAAACCTGTTTCGATAAAAACTTTATTGTAATTTACTGGTATGAACAAATTTGACCCATTTGACCACAGTTCAAAATAATGAGTACATTGTTACCTAATTACGATCACTAAATTAGTAACGGGTTGCTCTTACCCAAGATTTAATTAATTTTATTATTTTCGGAAAATCAGAAGTACACACTGTACGCAAAATTCAAAATTTATAACTAGTAGGAACATTTTTCAAAACTGTTTAACTTGACTTTAATTACAATATGTGGCTCACAGCCCGATGTCGTTTACTGGGCAGAATTTGATTATGCACGTTCGTGGCGTTTCAGTACTTCCATGCCGCTTTGCGCTTCTCCTGCCGAGCCCGTGCAGTCCGCCTTTTCAGATACAACCATAAGGGTAAATTCATTGCAAACCCTCCCAAATCGCGCCTTCAATGAATCCCACAAAAAGGGGAAACCATTCATCGACGGAGTGGTGTGTATTAACTACACGTTCACGGCCGTATGGCCGAAAACGTGCATAATTTAAGATCAGTCAGTCAGTCGGGCGACTCATTGTTAACTGAAAAGAAGACTGAAGAAGATGAGTAGAATAAGACAACTGATGGAGATTCAGATGCAGTTGGAACATGTTCGTCGCCTCCCTGGAAAAGAAGATGAAGAAAAAAAAGCTCCTGCCTCATATAATGATAATTCCCATCTACGAAGTGCAGCCCATGATGAGGACTCAGTCGCAGCCAAAGCTGCAGTCACAGCGACAGCAACCCCCACAACAGCAACCACCTGAGATGTTCAGTCTCCCCTACACTGTGATTGGAGCTACTGTAGCAGTGACAGCAGCAGCAGCATTCGCAAAGGCGTAGGGTGTATAGGAGGAGGGAAACATTCACCGTCCTTCAAACCGAGGATTGGGGTAGTGATGCAACCCAACTCCCTTCAGCGTCTCCCATCTCCATCAATCCCTGGGGTGGAGATAGATGGAGTGGGAGATGTGTGTGTGTGTGTGTGTGTGTGTGTGTGTGTGTGTGTGTGTGTAGTGCTAGAGCCCGGAATTGCGGACATCGCTAAGTGTACCAAAACAAAATGGCCCCTTTCATGGCCATCCAAATTGCTTAGAAAAGATTACTTATGATTACTTATGATAGCCAAAATATTGGTATTTGTATGTTTGTGTCTTTGTCATTTTAACCACCCATAAACCCCTTCCCTTATAAAAATGTGTGTTTGGTGTGTGTAGGTATAGTGGTGTGTCTATAAACACTCTCCCACTTTTGTGTCAAATCTAAAGTTTTCCTTTAGGTCCGCGCAATTTCAGTTTCTGTGTTAGAGGACTGTATTTTTGTGTGTGAGGGATGTTTTCCGTCACGTCCGTGATTCAAGCATATAAAGCGTCACGTGCGCAAGTCGTATCATTCATCGTCGACTCGACAAAGAATAAAATATGGCAGTGTAGGATTTACAAGAAGGCTGGGATTGGATGGTTGGGGTGGAGTGCCTCCTAGAATAAATAGATGTATATTGGCATTACCTAGTCACCCCACACTGTGTGAGAGGGGAAAGTGATCGCCCTGAAAACAGCTAGGAGTTTTGTCTATGAAATCATGGTGGTGAAAGTGGCGCAAATGCAGGCAGCATCGGTAGTTCATCTCTGTCGAGTCGGGATGTTGAAGGAAGCCGTGGATTGGATGAAGGGATTGGAGTACCTCTTACAACAGATAGGGACCTTTACAGATTGGTGTTACCCTTCCCCTCAGCAGTGTTAGGAAGGAAGCGGCTGCCCTGAACACAGCCTAGGGTCTTGTACAAAAGTGATAGAAGAGAACGTAGTCAAGACTAAGACCACCTGGGCAAAGGAAAGAAAAGAAAAGGAGCGCCAATAGAAAGAAAGGGACTTCCAGCTCCTCAACACCCAATGGATAAAGGTCCAGGAGGAATTCAGGAAGATGGGTCATCCAGATTGGATCCCTGATGAGACAAAGAAACAACATAAGTCCTCCTTGAAGAGATGGTGGAAACAATGGTGGCCATGGAGGACAAAGTAGAAGAAGAAAACAAATAAAAAAGGCCTTTTAAGGGCCTCCCAGATCTCTAAAAAAAAGATACTACTCAAATTGCCATTGGTTTTTATGTGTGTGTGTGTGTGTGTGTGTGTGTGTGTGTGTGTGTGTGTGTGTGTGTGTGTGTGTGTGTGTGTGTGTGTGTGTGTGTTTGTCTATGAGTATGTGTCACCCACCATTCCCCTTTTGACCCAATAAACCCATTTGACCCTATAAATCCTTGTGACAGTATAAACACATTACTATCTATTCTCATTTGACCCCCTAGAGGCTCCCTCATGTTAACTTTTGGGCGCCTATATAAAGACGATGTGACCCCCAGTAGTCTTATACAACTACGTTTGTACCTTCAACAAGAATGACCTTATCGTGACCAGCAGAACATTTATTAGAAAAAGAGAGCTTAATAATTGACCAGGGGTGAACTCTTGACCACAAATGTATATCTCATCAAGCTCTTGACCACAAATGTATATATCATCAACCGCTAAAGAAAAGGACTTTATTTTGCATCTGAACTTGCAGAGAAAATATAAATAATATGAAATAGGAAATAAGTTAAAAGAGTGTAGAAGACTGACTTCTTGTAATGTTAGTGGCGGACCGTGCTCAAGACGCTATGTAGTTGTGTCTCAATGCGACACGTGAGCGATCGTAATCTTAGTAAAATGAACTATGCTACACTGCATATATATTGACCTTTTGCGAATATTTTCCATTATTGTACATAAAAAAAGACATTGCTTATTCCAAGCTATTTGGTTGTTTTGTAACTGGGTGCACAGTATTGCTGTGCTAATGCGTAGAGATAAAAAAAAATCTTATTAATTGAAAATGATGGACATTTTTCTAACGCTCAACCCTGTTCTGATTTCGTGACAAACTTCCGGTCGACGAAAATGTTTCAAAGTATACACTATGGAAAATAAATATATTGATGTACGGGTTAAAATAAGAGTTCACTTCCAAAAGCGGGGCTTGGCTCCACTCTTTATAAAATCCATATAAATCTACATGCGTGTGGAACACAACCAGATTGAGTAGAGTTCAAATTATGTTGACAACACTTACGATCACAAATTGGCATAGATTGGACGTTCAGTATAAGACGGCCCAGAACTGAGAACCAGCCCATCCAGGTCTCACCCTCTTTGATACACGTGATGACGTCACCAACAGAAGAACGCGAGCGAATTATAAGAATTATTTTCCATGTCACTGAGGTTACCTCATTTTAGCATGCTAGACAACTTTAGGTACAAATCTCGATAAACATTTTGTATCGTAAATATTTTCATTACGGGAATATATAAACCTCTAAAATGGATTACATACATTTGTTTAAGAACACGTTGTATTATCTTGTATACAATTTCAGAAAGTATGTGCTACAGTTGACCCGAAAACGGTACATGTACATTAGCAAAACTGCTTAGCAAAATTGTGAGGCTGAAAGCATACTGAATTTTGATTAATGAGGTATTAAAATATAAATTATAAGCATTTTCTGAAATATACCCAAAACCTTTGACACCACCCCTCTCCCATGAGTAAACCGTCTCGATTTACATCAGGAACCTTTATATTGTTACGACTAGGGGTAAATGTAGCAAAAGAAAAGACTTAAACAAGCTTTCAAGATTGAAAATACAAATATTTAATTTTCAAAAATATTGAAATATTTCAACAAACAATCAAAGTGAAAGAATTAAAAATAACAGTATAGAATATCCTTAAAAATCCTAAATTGTTCTAAAGTTCACTGCTCCGGAAGTTAATCCAAATTATTCCGAATGGAGAATATTCCGAATGAAACCACTAAAGTGCTGGTGTGCCAACAAGAATCAGTTATATCCATGTGTTATTAATTCCAAGTAATCCTTGGAAATATGGAATATCACACAAGTTCTAGAAATGTTTCCGATAATTCCAACGGAGCTGAATAATTCTTAAAGTTTAAGTAGCAGTACTAAATCCCGAATGTACTGTATACTAATATCTCTGAAGCAGAATATCACACACAAAATGAACCAATCTCGTTTGTGACCTCTCAGGCTGAACGAACTATGAAAGAATGACGAACGCTGCGATTACATCTTATTTTATAGTTTCTGTACTGCGTCATTGAAATACAAATAAAACCCATTTCTTATTCCGTCTCAAATCAACATCTAGTGTATACCATCTTACAATCTAACTTCTGGTCAACAAAATGAATCATTCCTGAATTGCGAAATCCAGGTCAGGTTAAGGGTACAAACTCACTTGCTGGATCACGTGACATGAATAATGCTTCAAATGATAATATTGATTATCCCAGGACCAATGTACTGGGTCACATTGAAATTACCGTATATGTGTACTCTGCAAAACGACACCTATTAGACTATTATACAGAGGTCATAAACTAATAAAACTATACCATTATTTAAAAGAAATGATACATAATTCCGTTACACATTCCCCCTTTTAAAAAAAGAAATGTTTTATACAATTAAACTTTCTTTTGGCAAATACTTCTAACATATAAGTAATTGATTGCATAAAAAATAATACATGATACAGTCATATATACAAAACAATGCAAACTGTAAAGTTATGTACGTGAAAGTGCATCAGCGATCAAATTTTCCTTTCCCTTGATGTGCTTGACAGGCACAGGGAACTCAGAAATAGCCTTAACCTTAGCTTCTATTGGTTTTATTTGGCCATGTCCCACAACATGCCATAAACAGGTAACACAGGCAAGACAAATGTCACTTGTATTCAAATTGATGGTCAAATTTGCTTCACCGAGTCTTTTGAAGAACTGCTTAATTGTTTTCATGTGATCTTGCCAAGTGTCGTTGTAGATGATGACGTCATCGATGTAAGCATCACAATTTCTTATTCCAGATGTTATCATATTCATCAAACGTTGGAAAGAACTTGGGGAACCCTTCATCTCAAATGGCATGACTTTGTATCAGTAAAGTAATTCTGGAGTCACAAATGCTGAAATTTCTTTTGCTCTCTCCGTAAGTTGAATTTGGTAGAATCCCTTCAATAGGTCACATTTTGGGACGTATTTGGCATTTCCAATCTTGCAAATACAGTCATCAATTCTAGGAACTGGAAATTAATCTGTCTTGGTGACGCTATTTACTTTCCGATAATCAGTACACATACGGAAAGTCTTATCTGGTTTCGTCACTAAAATACATGGTGAACTCCAGTCAATTTTACTTGGTTCAATAAAGTCATTTTCCAGTAAATACTGAATTTCTTTCTTCAGAGAGTCTTGTTTGAGAGGATTCATCCTATAAGGGTGTTGCTTTATAGGTGTTGAAATTATTATTTCGACATCATGGAAAAATATTTTGGTTCCTGTGGGAATATCTGGAAATAAATGTTAATTTTCTTTTATTAGCTGCTTCAGTTCGTTAATCTCAGTCGGCAGCAGATGCGAAAATTTCTGGTCCAGATCGTTCAGAATTTCCGAATTGCGAAGAGTAGTGACTTCGAAATCATGAGAATCCGATTTCTCATCTTCATTCAAATGTTGAATGTGTGGGACAGGTACTACTAAAGTAATTGGATAATTTTATATGGCTATCTCTGTCTACATATTGTTTCAAAATATTAATGTGGCAAAGTTGTTTCGGCTTTTTCCTTCCAAGAGCATTAATAATGTAATTTAAATCACTCATTTTTTGTCAATGTGATAGGGGCCAAAATATGTAGCCTGAAGAGGATTTTGTGGTATGGGTAGCAGAGCCAAACCTCTATCACCTGGCTGAAAACTCCTATCTTTCGCTTGTTTGTCATACCTCATATGATGTCGACTGGACAGATTTTGGATTAGTTCTTTGCATCTCGCAATCCTTTGCCAATCTATTATTAAATTTAGAGACATAGTCCAGAAGATTTAATTCTGACTCTTCCGTAGAAAGAAGTCTTTCTTTCAATAATTTTAATGGACTGAATCCTTGACTGAATCCTAGAGACTCCCGCTTTGCCCACCCCCCCCCCCCGCAGTAAACAACAACAATTGTACACCTTCATCCCACTCCCTTTCTGTTTGACAACAACAAACGCCAATTATACTCTATCTCACAATAATATGTTTAACTCATACGTTCTAAAATCTGATATTGTAAAGACTTAAGGAGACCAAATAGTGTGAAAAACTTGACCAAAGCTTTTACTATGGTCTTAGATTTGATATTCCGCAAAGGAATAGCTTCTGGAAATCTTATGGACGCACACATTATCGTCAACAAGTATTGGTTGCCTAACTTGGTCTTATGTTAAGGGCCGACACAATCTACCATCATTATACCAAATGATTCCTGAAATGCAGGATTAGGTGACAGATGAGATTTGGGTATCTTCTGATTGGATTTTCCCAACATTTGAGAAGCATGACTTGATTTACAAAACTTAGAAACATTTGGAACTGCTCTGTTAGAATTCCGTTGCTTATTTTTCAACCAAAAGCAATCAGAAATAACTTGTCCTTTTCTCTTACAAAAGGAGCACGTGAGAAGAGATAAGGTTTTATGACACTCCTTATCAGAAATTTAATTCCTCACAGTTTCACCAGCCTGAGGTCTGTAATTACTCAAACGAGTCTGAAATGGTTTCTTAACATAAGCTTGCTGAGAGGAAGATCCATTTACAAAAGAATCTTGTGAATCAGAGAGTATTCATCAACTGTACTAGCTGCTTTATCTAAGGTTTCAACGCTTTCTCATCAAGGTGTATTCTAATGTCACTACTGACACAATTCTTTAACTCTTCAATCAATACCAGTTGCTTAAGATTATCATAATCCTTATCAACCTTCTTGAACTTACACCATCGCGTAAACAAACGCTCTTTCTCCGCTGCAAATTCTAAATGAGTATGATTAATTTCCTTTCTACAATTTCTAAAATTTTGACGATAAATTTCAGGTACCATCTCATAAGCCCTCGAGACATTTTCTTTGACCACTTCATAATCAGCCGATTGTTCAGATGAAAGTGCAGTATAAACATCTCTAGCTTTGCCAGTAAATACACTCTGCAATAATGAGGTCCACTTATCTTCCGGCCATTTCAAATTCTCATGAATTTTCTCAAAACAGAGAAAATATTTGTCTACCTCCTTTTCTCTAAAAGGGGGGACTTGTCTGATACGTTTGGCTAAATGAAAATATGAACCCGAATTGACATGAGAGTCCCCTTTACTGGTCAATTCTAATTCCCTTAATCTAAATTCCCGTTCCTTATCTCTCTCCCTCTCCTGTTATTCATTACCTCCCTTCTTTCCTTCTCCTGTCGATCCCTTATTTCCTGCTGTATTTCATTATCCCTTATTTTATCCCGTATTTCCCCTTCCTCCCTCTTTCCCTCTCTTGTATTTCTCTATCTTGTATTTCCATATCTTTATCCTCCCTTCTTTCCCTCTCTCGTATTTCCCTATCTTTTATTTCCTTCTGTATTTCTCTATCTCTTTCCCTTTTTATCCTACATTTCCCTTTCCTCCCTTCTTTCCTGCATCTGCATTTGTTCGCATTAAAGTTTAAGCTTTTCTAACTCTATGTCCTTCGCTATTTGTAATTTCCTTCCCAAACTAGACACAGATTTCTTCTTTACACTCAAAACACCCTCTTCAAAAACACCTGTTTGTATATATATAGCTGGTAGCCGTTCAGATAGTCCTGGGGAAGGGGGTGAGACCCGAAAGTGTGTTTTGTATTTTGGTTTACGTTGTTTATGACTTGCCTTCATCAGTGGCAGAGCCTGTAAAGACAGAATCGGGCACGATTTACCAGATTTCAATGTCAGTAGTTCCTAGAAGATGTGCTGCCAGGACCACGTTATACCATGTTGGAAAGGCCAATCATATTTCTACACAGCGTATGTCAGTATGATGATCTTATGACAATTTCGACACTGAGCCAACGCTCTCGAAACTTATGCACCCGCTTTATCATTTCAGACCCTTTTTAGATCCGTTGTCATTTATATATATATATATATATATATATATATATATATCTATATATATATATATATATATATATCTATATATATATATAGGTGTTGGTTCTTTACTATATATTTATTTACCTTAGAGGGCCTACTGTTTAACAGGTGAAAAAAAAATGGGAAATTTCAATATAACAAGTGTAAACTTTGGAATTTAATCTGAACAAAATGTTCATACCTTTGTGCTTGTGTTAAATTGTTCAATATATACATATATATATATATATATATATATATATATATATATATATATATATATATATATATATATATACATAGAAAGAATACAAATCATATGGCGAATAACAGTTCTTTCAAGTGCACTGGATCCAGAAAGGGATTGATTAAGATAAATGCAATAAACTGACAACGAACAGTCTAAAACTAGTTTTTAACTAGTCTAAGCGATCTCTTACTGAGTCTTTGTCAAACTCAATTCTCAAAAAAGAGACATAACAAACAATAAACACAAAAATCTTTTAAATTACAAACGTTTACATGAGCCTATATATATATATATATATATATATATATATATATATATATATATATATATATAATGCTCATCATCTGTCCTACTAATGGAAAGAGTCTGCAAATAAAAGATACTCCTAACAAGAAACGTATCCATATTTTATATTTATCTTAGCTTACACCACTACGATTTACGTTAACGGTCAGGTAAAGCGTGAGTTTTGTTTATATAATAACCATTATCTGATCTCTGCACAGGTCAATATAGTATGCAACAATAGTCGTGATTGGTTCACTGACAAAGTGGAATATTAGATTGTCTATATTTGTATACGTTGCTTGACATATATGGTAAGAAAATAACTAATTGTGTATAAGTAATTAATAATAACTTGCGTTCCAGGACTATTAGAACTGAGTATAATTTGGTCTTTGCATTTCATAACTTGCGTTCCAGGACAATTAGAACTGAGTACAATTTGGTCTTTGCATTTCATATAAATTTAATGTTTTTGTTTTCTTTAAATAAAATACATATTATATCTAATACTCAATATAATTATGTTACTTACATTATACAATAATACATGTTTGCATCATGATATCTGTAACTATAAATTACTTTTACAATTTAATGCTAAATAAACTTTTGTGATCTGGTCAGATAAAAGACAAACATTCGTGAGTCTTGTTGCTTTAAGGACTCACCTTGAGGGTTTGTAGTATTTATGGTGATTAGATAATGAGTAGCCAACACCTGTGGATTAGTGTGTCCTTTTACCGATAACAATCCCCCAAACCTCAACTACGGATTATATGGAGATAATTTGGGCATACTGCTGTAGTAATCATATAAATTGCCTTGTGCTCCCAGGCAATGGATTGGATATATATATATATATATATATATATATATATATATATATATATATATATATATATATATATATATATATATGAGTCGATATGTTTGATTTTGTATTCTGCCTAAACCAGTTTGCTGCACAGGGACCATACGAGCTTGATCTCAGTTCCACAGTTCATTTCCACGCGTTCCTTGCTCCACTAAATATTAATTGAAGCCACAAAGGACAATGATGTTAAACTACACAATAAATATTCACATGAATTCAGATTATGAAGATACACGTGAAAACAGTTTATAACGATGCAATGTTTGTGCAACCTACTCAGGGAACCTACTGCTGTTTATTACGGCAAGGTAACAAATATGATGCGTTACGTAAACTTAATATTCTATCAAGATACTCATAGATACTCCTCTGATAACACGTCGGTGGTAGCGTACCTCAGACAAAAAAGGGGGCACACATGCCCCTTCTCTCTGTGTAGAAGTTTGGAACCTCCTTCGCTGGGCATACTCGGAATGGATTACCCTCCGAGTTCGTCACTTTCCCGGCAAGAAGAACATTTTGGCGGACAGTCTGTCCAGGAGAGGTATGACAATCCTCACGGAATGGTCTCTGTACCAATCTGTAGCAGATTCCCTATTCAGACTTTGGGAGATACCCTTGGTGGACTTGTTTGCGACCAGGCTAAACAACATGCTCCCCCTGTACGTTTCACCAGTCCCAAACCAGAGAGCCTGAGCAATGGACGCTTTCAGTCTGAAGTGAGATTGTCTGTTCGCTTACTCCTTCCCACCTTTCAGAATGATCACACGCGTACTTCAAAACGTAAGGACCACCACTGCTCAGCTTATTTTGATAGCTCCTCTGTGGTCTCAACAATCCTGGCTCAACAATCTTTTCGATCTGTTGGGAGACCAGTCCCCGGACATTGTCCCATAGGATAGGTCTTCTGTCGCAGCACAGGGGCTCTCTCCTACACAACAGCCCGCAGATTCTCCACCTTCACGCTTGGCTCATCTCAAACGATATATCCGCCAGGACAAGATTTCGACCAAAGTTGCTAAGTGTCTTGTTCTCTAATGCCTAGATGGAATCTCTCGTGTGTCGTGTGGTTTTTAACTAAAACCATCAATGAACCTTTGGGTGAAGCTTCTTTCGAGAACCTTACCCTCGAGAATGTTTTCTTGCTCTCCTTAGCGTCCGCGAGAGGATGGAGCGAGTTTTATTCCCTATATATAGAACCAGGCTGTCTGCGGTTCAATGGCAATTATGAGTAGGTTTCTTTCCTTTGCCAACCATATTTTGCTTTTAGCAAAAAGCCAGCTACTGTCTGTAGCTCCACTTCCTATACAGACCCCCCAGTCTCAGTCTTTTCTGTGTTGGGTATGATCAAGATCGACTTTTATGCCCAGTTAAGGTGCTACGTCTCTTTTTGCCAGCCTCTAAAGGGGGAAGAAAGGATAGAAAGCGTCTTTCTGACGGGCCAGTCCGACACTGCCCATTTCCGCTTCCGAATATCCCCTGCAAAACTAACTGCATAACAGAAAACTGGTAAGTTCTGATCTTTGCTTGTTTAAGTAAACCACGGTCTTGCCTAGTACAACTCTCTGTCAGTTTGCCGGCTTGGCATCTACCAGCACACGGATTACCAATAAAACCAGAACCCCACTGAACCAACGATCGCTTTTATGGCCTAGATATATGTATATATGTATATCCCACCATATAAAAATCTTGTATGAAGCTACTACAAAATACTATAAGCTTTCAACTTGTAAGAGGACTTATCACAAATCTTGATCAACACCGAAAATGGCTACAAAATGCTTACATTTCCTTACCACCCTTGTATTTAGTCTCTCAACAGACTTTGAACTAAATCCAGGACCGCTTGATAATGAAAGTGTTGCAAACGATTTGACAGTTTTCTCGAGTGGTAGCTCTGAGGAACCAGTTACATGGGCTGATTCCGGTTATCACGCAAACTGCAAAAATGTTAATTCCAGCCTGTATGAACTTCTTGTCAACTGATTCTTCAATCAGTGGTCAATAAACAACTAGAATTTGAAAACCTGATATCCTATTCAAAACGTATATTGTAGTAGCAACTGAAACTTGCTAGAAATGGAAAATTCATGATAATGAGATTTTCAGACCAGAGTTAGATAATGATATTTCCAGAAGAGACAAAAAAGGTCAGAAAAGGGAGGGGAATTATCATCGTAGTCAAGAAAGCGATACCTACTATTAAAGTACATTATCTTCGTACTAACTGTGAAAATATATGGATCAAAATTGAAACCAAAAGCAGTTAACTGATAGGGCTTACTACATGCCTCGTGAGTAAGATAATAAAAGCTAGACGAACTGAAAAGATCACAAGACCTTACCTGTAAAATGCATTGTAAACGTTAACCTACCTAGTATTGATTGGATCACCCTAAGTCCTAAGTCTGACTGTAAATGTCCAGCTTTTAAAAGGATTGCATTGAAACTTTCAATTACTTTAACCTTGAACAAATGATTACAATTCCCACAAAAAACCAAAACTATCTTATATCTATTCTTTACAACCGATCCAACTCTCATGAATAAAACCTCAACAATTCCAGGAAACATTGACCATGATGTCATTATATGCATCGATGATTACATCAAAGCTAAAACTTTAAAACAAACCTCAGGTAAAGTACCATTATGCAAGACATCTATCTGGATACAACTAAAACAAATCAGAAAAAAAGAGATCACGTGAGACCCAAATGATGATGCTCGTTGACGAACTCGTTAAGAACACTCGAAAAGGGAAACAAACTGATTTGATTCTACTGGACAGTTTAACTCTTGGCAATGCTGCCCATTAAAAGCTTTTATCACAATTACACTGTTATGGAATTAGGGGTAAAATATTAGCTTGGATCAAATCTTTCTAGACAACAGAACTCCAACAGACTCGGTAAATGGAGAAAACTCAGATGTTGTACAGAAACATCAGGGTCCCTCCAGAGCTCTATTGTACGTGTCATAATATTTCTCGCCAGTAGTATTGACCTCAAATCTAGTGTAAAATTGTTTATAGAGGAGATAGCCATGTCTTTAACAATAATTCAACAGAGAAATTAAATTATACACTCTCTAAAATTATATGACAGAACTGGAAAACTTGAAGCAAAAATAAGATACGGAATTCAACCCTTCCAAATGTCATGTCTTACACATTGCCAGATCTCCCAAACCTACTTTAATACAATACTTCCTTCGTGGTATTCAATTAGACACTGTAATCTCTGCAAAATACTTGGGTGTCCGCATCTCAAGAAACCTCGCATGGAACACACACGTATCACATATATAACCCAAAAAGCATAGAAACGTTAAGATTCCTAAAAGGAAAAATCCATATTTATCATGAAAACAGAAAAGCAACTGCCTAGAAAACTTTGGCATGTCCAAAACTATAATATGCCTCTATAGTATGGTCCGTGAACACAGAAACTCTTGTCGATAAACTTAAATCTGTCCAAAGAGGTGCTGCCAGATGTGTTAAACAACGACTATGGACAAAAATTCATTGTTACAAATTTGCTACAGTCACTAATTTGGAAACAACTTGACCAAGGAAGAATGGACAGCAGATTGCACCTCGTGTCAAAAATCATCAATATCCTTGTAGCTATTCCCAAAGAAAACTAATTCTATTACAAAGACAATCCCGAAATTACCTTAATATTGGGTATATACTTTTACAGATTATTATAATACTCTTGCTTCCCAAACAGCATCATCCACCTGAACTCTACCTGCTGACCGGTAGTTAATTTGCCACGCCTAGCAGTTAGCCACATCCATTATACCTTATCATCATTCCACTCATACTTCATTTATGTTTTTATTTTTTTTCTTACTATATATCCAATCATTTTATTACTTACATTATCTATGATAACTCAAGTTTTCGTTTCTTCATACACTTATCTGAACCTTTTATTCCACTAATATAATTGCCCCAGATGGGCAGCGACAAGAGCTTTAGAAATGGGTTATGTAGTATTGGAAGATAGATAGGATTGCATTTTGACATCTTAAAACTGGCGTCCTCACTGCACGGGTTAATCGCAGCCTGGTACCATCTGGATATCGAGCATTCAATCTTGGTCATATTTAAACGTAGTATCAGTAGCCTCCCTTGTGGATGTGCTTGCAGCTGTCGGTTCAGCATTACGGGAGATGGTTCTCTGTTTTACGCCCTCCTGTTCAAACCATCTCGTATGGTTACAGCCAACAAATTATTCACGAGACCCAGAACCAGTCGCCTTGTGCTGATATATTCGATGTCACATAAAAAAAATAAGTGAATGGCTGTTAATGGATAATCTGATGCTATGTATCCATTTTTTTTCTTGAAAAATAATATTGAACCACATTACTGCTGCCACAGTAAAAATATATTCTACATTTTAATTGTAACGCAATTCATGGACCTGTACTGTAAGCTGTAAATAAAGTGGAATCCCATAGCTGCACACTGCGGGTGTAACATTACAAGGCTGATATGCTAAAAGAAAACGACGCGCACAATATATAATTCGTATGATCTCAAAAGGTGAGGTTAGAACATTTGTAATATTGATTCTCTTCCTTTATTTATATTCTGTTGCAATGTATATTTTAGGGGGGGGGGTAGGGGGGGGGTAAATTAATTTTAAAAATGTATTACTTACCTCTTGCTACTGCATAGATGGACTTTTCCGAGAGGAAAATATCCCGACCGTATGACGAAATTTCGTCCTCCCATTAGGGTGAACAAGAAGATTCCAGAACACTGAATCGCCCTCAGGGACACCCCGCACATATTGCTCATGCGTACTGCCGCTCTTCATTCTTTTCGATGGAGCAGCCTAAGTTAGTGAGACATCAGTGTGGGGCGGGAGGAGGGATCTGGTAATAGCAACAGGTAAGTATTACATTATTAAAATTAGTTTTACCCGTTCCCCCCCCCCTTTCAATTTAATATCAGTAATACCGTACCTATTGCTATCGCATAGCTGAATTATTCAGTTTGATGGGAGACTGATGATCCCACAATTGGCGAATAAAAACAAACACAAGGAATACTTACCCTCATTGAAGAGTAGAAGACTAACTGCGGGATGGAATCCGCATGGGCCACTTTCTGAGCAACGACGATTGGGCCCAGTGAGAAAATGTCTTCGCTTTGGCGCGCTAACGAGCGAAGGTAAAAGGAGGAGAAAGTAGTGTGAGATTGCCAACATACGGCCTTCATCACATCCTCCAAAGATGAATGAGTTATATAGGCCCATTGGGCAGCAATGGCTCGAACCCCATGGGCTTTAATTTTCATGAAAGACAGGTCCCTATCGGTAAGGGACTAATAAGCTCTCTTGATAGTTAATGCAATCCACCTAGAAATGGTGGAAGCTAAAATTCTTCTCTAAGACCCGAGGGACTCGGAGAACGAGAACCCGGAAAACTCTAAAGAAGACGAGGATACATACCTTCTTTCTCGCTTTGTAGGTGAGTCTACTCTCGGTGAGATCCCAGACCTCGTCCGACCATAGGCAGTAGACGGGACAACCATCTGTCCTCTCGCAGCGTGTGCAAGATAAGCGAGTGGGGTGTGTGTCCCAGGGGGATTTCCTGTGACCACACCTACCCACCTTGCATTGATATTGTTTCCTTAAAAAGAGAGCTGAAAAGAAGATTATATATATTATATATACAAAATTCTTCTATGTTTGTATACACAAGGTAATGCGTGGACCAAGTCTACGCTAAGATAATTACTTCAGCGAGAAGACACCTTACTTGGGTGTTTTCACAAGATTAAATGTTAACAAGGAAGCAACGCTAAGCTCAGAACTGACAAATGCAATATAAACAAGTCAACTAGGCTTAAAGAAAGCTAGGGACTACTAAATTATCAAAGAAAAACAGTAGGTTACAGTTGCTAAAAATAAGGAAATTTTTTTTAGGAAGTATATCTGAAACTAAAATTGAAAAAGAACCTGTGCACGAGATATGAAAGTGCGACCTGCTTACGACGTAAAAATTTTGCACAATACACGATACAGGCAAGGTGAATTAAATGATTCGTAAGGAACAATAAAATGGATAAAGGCAAGTCCGTGGACTGCAATTTATGCAAGGATAGGGAAATTTAAACAAAATACCTACCCTTAGCTAGACAAAGCACAATTAAATTTGAAACACTAACGCCCTGTGAAGGGGAAAAAGAATACAATAAAATGTTAAGCCGTGCACGTGGTGTACGGAACAAATGCTAAAAAAAACCTCTAGAAAGCTTAATTAAACAGCGATAAAACTCGATCAGGGTATAATCCTAACGTTTAAGAAGAATAAAGCACACAAAACAATTAGTAATTCGCTCGTTGACCCACAAAGCGGGGTCCAAATCTTCTGGACGTAAACGATGAAAAGTCGCAGAACGCTTGAGCAGTATGTGAGGGCGATCTAGTGTTCTGGAATCTTCTGGTTCACCCTAATGGGAGGACGAAATTTCGTCATACGGTCGCGGTATTTTCCTCCCGGAGAAGTACCAGCCATGCAATAGCAACATATATGGTATTACTGATATTACACTGCTGATTCAATGAGCTTGTACCTTACGGCTGCAAAGAGTGGTCCCTGTTCAGTTGTTGCGAAGCCAACCACATTAACTCGAATCCCTTAGCAAACTATGGCACCGTTGAAAATTACCTCTACATTTGAGCCCAGAGAGAACAAGTTGGGTGAGTGTGGTTATGATTGTATGGTGACAGCAGAGAAGGGTGAACCAAGTAATATGCACTATGGGCCAAATGCAAGGGTGCAGTAGACAGCGATGCTGAGTAACTGAAGATTTTGAATGAGTTAAATAAAGAGGAGGAGAGAAAGACGAAAGCCAGGAAGGACCAAGAAAAATAACAGCTGAGGAAGCAATCACTGGAAGCGAAAGCTGACCAGAGAGAAATTTAGAAGGACAAAAAAGATACCGTTTTAAGTTAATTGAATGACAAATTAAATTTAGACGACTAGATGCAAATTTAAGATTTGAAATACAAAGTCTGTAAAGAACACTGATTGAATTAGGTTTAGAGTCTGATTCTGAATCTGCAGCATCCTCCTCTTTCTTATAAAATGGGTTGTTTCTGATGAAAAAGCCATGAAAGGTAAGAAAAAGAAAAGTGCAAAACAGTCTAACAATTAATAAGAAAATGTATGTGATTCTAGCTTGAACAATAGTCATACAAGTAAGAAAAAGAACCATTCCAAGTAAACAAAATCAGGTACTAAAGCTAAATCTTCATCTAAGGTGAAATTACTTGGTTGAGGGTCAATATTTTGTCTCAGAAACCACATGCTATTCCTGACGAGATGCGAAAGGACTTACTTTTGGTGAACTAAGTTATTACCGTTATACAACAGTATATCTATGATGACCGTCGAAGAGTGGTCAGGTCCTGATGAACTTGCATTAGATGCTTGTTATCAGGATGTGAAAGTTTGCATAAAGGCAATTATTTTCATGTACAATTTCCACAGTTCATTCGGGATATGACATTAAACATAAATTGTCTTGAAATGCTGTCAATAATCGTTTGTTTCAAGTTTTGGGGTTATGCATTCACAGGGAACTGTAATAGTAAAGCGGTCGTTATTGTATTTAATTCAGGAAAATCAAGCTGGACACCGTCCAGCAAAGTTGCTTGAGAGAAATTTGCTATATAGCATATATAGCAGTGGCTTTATACACAGGAATAGGCAATGGTCAAAGTTGGCCATCTCTCTGTCTGGTATCTGGATCCATCTCATAAAGTTAGTTTTGACAATTTACTCCAGGGGAAATAATTGTGAGAAGAAAATGTATCAAAACAACTGTTTCATTTCTTTTATAATTGGTCATTTTCACTGAACTTTTCTAGTCCCTTCTATTGTGAGTTATTTTCAAAGTTTTCATATTCTTATTTTTATTTATCAAATGCATATCTAATGCATTATGAAACATTACATCTTTATATACCAAATGCATATCTAACGCATGATGAAATATTACATTGAACATATTTTTTGTTTATTTTTTATGTCAAATATATATCTAATGCATGATGAAACATTACATTGAACATATTTTTTCTTTATTTTTATATATCAAATACATATCTAATGCATGATGAAACATTACATTCAACATACTTTTTGTTTAAAGAACAAACATTTTAAGAACTGTAGCTGGATATGAATAAATCTACCAAGTTAACTTATGCAGAAGGAAGATAAAAAATAATCTAAAAATTCAGTGGGAATCGTATCTATTAGCTTGTATCTATTTTACTTTAAATGCAGTTCCTACTTTCTCCAAAGATTTGGGTTTTATGCACTTTATTTTTTTTATTTTTTTTTTGTTGTTTTTTAGCAGAGCCTTCAAACATATTTCTTCTATCAGAACTTATCTTGGTGGAGTCAAAACTATGCATTTCATTCTGGGTTTCGATTACAGTTATATCAATAATTTTAAATTAAACCTATGTTTAAAAAAAACTGGCAGGTTAAATCCTTACTTACCAATAAAGGCTGAATCAATCACACGATATATACTTATGCATTTTTAAAAAATAATGAATTTAACTAGTCCTGAGGATGTTGTTTATTTGTGTATATTTTTGTTTATCATTGTTTCTTTAGCAAGGAAATCTAACTTGGTTCCTAAGAGTATTGCGGACTTCACTCCAAAAAATCCCCCTTTATAAGAAAAGGTTAAGTGTGTCGGCAATTATTTAGTAATTCGTTTAAATCAAACTATGATAATACAGTTTTGGAGATATAGCGTTAGATACAGCAATTACGCCAATAGACGGTGCCGTGTTTTGTGTGTAAGCTAGAATCTGCAGATTTTAAAATCACATCTTTTTACGTTTCCCTATAAAAATATTCTTTCTCACAGTATGTTTCAAAAAGTCGATTACGAGTTCTCAATGCAACATATCGTTTAGACCCTTCTAAATTCTCAAGTCACAGTTTCAGACGGGGGGGGGGGGGGGGGGCGGTGCCAAGGAGGTGGGGAGATTCTAACCTTTGAATCAGAAGCGTCATCTAATATAATTAAATTGCATGGAAATTGTCCGAGTTATACATACAATCAGTATTTGAAATTCAGTCTTGCTGACAAATTAATTGTGTTAAATAAGATCAAAACATACGTTTCAGATCACTATCATTTATAATGTTTTCTTAAAGTTTTCAGCTCAAAAGTATGCTACCCTTACGTCATAGCCAGTACATTTTTCAGACATAAGAGAGTTTATTGTTCACGATAAAATCTCTCTTTCATGCAATATTTCACTCATTTCATCTCTTGGTACTTTTCTAAAGTACCGATTTGATTCTTGTTATTCGTTCTACAGGCCTGTCTGTAGATTCTTTGCATTTTCGGCGCATTCAGCCATTATAAGAGGTTCGTTTTCATAGCATATACACCAGCTTTTAAAATATGAATAAAATCTAATCAGCAACATGTGTTCAAAATGAGATTATCTATGATTCTGAAAGATTTAAAGAGTATAAAAAATATACAGCAAAACATCAGAAATCGCTATTTACCCTTTTCGAATGTATTATCCACCGTAATTTCGAAAATTGTACACTAACGTTCTCGAATGGCAGTAAAAATCCCTAAACAATGAAAATACTCCATACGGATCTGATCTGTCATTCAGTAGTTATGACAGACTGTTATTGATGTATATCATTAAGACAAAAGTTTGATGAAATATGAAATTCACCTGAAAATTGTGCGTACCCTAGTCACATTGTGTCCAAATAATTGTAAAAATCAACACTTATTTATCACAAATAATTGATGTTTCAGAAACCAGGACGACTGTAGTGTTCCGTATGCTGTTACTTTTCTACAAAGTATAAAGCTTAAAGGAGAAAATAGGCAAAACTTACCTTTGTCCGGCATTTGGCCACGTGTTTGGATCGTATATGATTTGAGCGTATGCGCGTAGTTATTGTCTTTGAAATCAAACCAATACGTGATTCTCTCATTGTATTAGATTTGTCTCCCTTTGACCACGCGACGAAGAAGGGCTGCGATGAATTCAAAAACACGTTGATAAATATTAAAAATACACTTTAAATAGTTTAAAAGTATATTAATAGATTATTGTTGCTAATAAATCGTATTGTCGTATTGTGGATAGTGCGCTGTTTTTTAATTTTATTTTTTTACCTTTAACAATCATTGTTGAGAAAGAATGAAAAACTTTAAAATAATAAAAAAAGAAAGAGTATTCCCTCTACACGAGGTGGAGGCGGTAGTACCATAACACTTTTTAGAGGACTTTATTACCGAAGGTTTCAAATAGGTACTGAAGTAATCATGAAATCATACACTCAGTGGCGTTACTTCAGATTTTGGCCCCCACCGACCGCCCGCATTGACCGCAGTGGCGGTAGATACACACCTGCATAAACTTAGTTGCTTAAAGTACAGATGTATATTTTGAATTTATTGTGTAGTAAAGTGAACATTGAATTTCTACCTAAAGTCGTTACTTCTCGCCCATGGCAACTGCAGATTATTCTCATGTATCATACTGATTTTTTTCTGCATCAGGGGCTGTCCATATATGATGTCACGCACCTAGGGAAGAAGGAGGAGGGTCCGACTAGTGTGACGATGGGGGGTATTTTTTTATATAAATGTGACGTCACAAAAAACAACACCAGCGTCATCTACCAGATAAATAATTAATTCAGAACGTAGTGTTCTATTGTTGTGTGTTTTTATAATACAAAGTGATTTCAAACCAATTTTATTTTTGAAAATTTTTATTGGTGGGGGGGGGGTCAAAGCTTTGTGACGTCATATATGAGGAGGGTCTGACATTTTGTGACGAAATGTGACGGGGGGGGGGAATCGGCCAAAATTGCGTGACGTCATATATGATACCCCCTTATATGGATATTCCTTGCTGTTGCCAAGATAAAGAATGAAAATGTTAATCTTTTACATTTTTTTTTCTTCAAGTTTCTCCAGATATCACTAATTTTATTCTTCAAAATATGCTATGGTAATTCAAAACAAAACAAGCTGAGGGGGAATTTTGGAAAAGTGCAGTGTAAATTACAGGTAACTACTTTTTGTGCAAAAATTAATAATAATACCTTATTTCAAGAGGGTAACACATTTAGCGGTACAAACAAAAATCTTTGGAAAACCTGCTTGGTCACTCTGTGAAAACTACTTTCTTAGAAGTGCAATGTATGTGTCTATTGAAAACAAGCTACTCTTCACAACTAAGAGATAAATAAGTTGGCTACCAGAACGCGCGGTTTCTGTCAAACAGAGAACGGACTTCGTGCATTGATTATTAACTGTTACACTGGCCAGTCAGTGTCAACCAAGAAAGGGCATATGTTGAGAATCAACTGTTTGACAGAGTAAGTAGATATATTTGAGCCTTGCGAGTGACAGGACTATTCTTGTACGAGAAGCTGATCATCATTGCCCGGGAATTATTTGGTTGCTAACAGCATGAAGACTGGTGACTCCGGTAAGTACATGTCATGTAGGGCGATGCCTAACCTTTGTAATTTAAACTGTAAAGTAAAAGAACTAAGTAAACAGAGCCAGTCTGATTAAATCAACATCTTAGAAAAAACTTATTATAAACAGATCTCGATTTTAATCAGATTGAAAACAGGGCTAACATTACATAATGTTTACAGAAACTCACACAATGGAGGTAAATTATCCCTAAATCCTTTCTTGCAAAGCGAACGCGCCGTACATAGTTAGTACCCTCTATTTGAAAACTTAGTGGGAACACTGACTACAGCGTTCAGGACGGCCATGATAAAAGCTCAGCCCATTGTAGATCTTGCATTATTGTAAAAACTCGAGCATGAGAGAGAGAGAGAGAGAGGCACATTTCATTCATTTTGAAAAGATAAATGACTCTTATTTCATACTATGGTGAATGTTTTCTAATAGACGTGTCAAATTACAATTTAAGAAAAAATTACAGAGAAAGGAATTGTTATTAAATAGAGTATATAGAGTTTTTTGTGATGTCAAGAGCTACTGTTTGTTGGCACCCTTACGAGGACAGCCTTATTTGATGTGGTGGATGACAGACTTTACCTGTATACACACCACAATCTTGACAGATAATTCAAGTCATTATGCTTGATTAAACTCCATGAGAATGTTCAGTTTATTTAAGGAAAGACCTTCATTAATATTATTACAACATTATGTAAGAGCATAATACGGTCAGTACTGAAAAACAAGGTTCTAAACTAGATGATGCACGAAGGAGAAAGAGTGAGCTTTCACCTCAGCTGAATAAGGGATCACTTTGCATGTATCCAGATGTACAAATTCCCCAATAGGAAAATGTGAAATTAAATTATGTCCCTTTGGTCACAAAGTCTTCATCGTTTTTATGTTGTTACTGGAGCACCTCATTATTTTCAGATGAAGATAATTTTCAAATGAAGATTAGAAGGTTTGTATACATTTCTAGAAAATAGTTCCAGTCACCACATATGCAATGTTTGTAGTTTTTGGTAGTGCAAAATGAAATTGAACACAGGTTTAGCCTGCATCATTTTAAGTTATTCACAAAATTTGATCTAATTTTGGACCAATAATTTTTTTTTACAGTTTTGATAACACATAGATATGAATTTAGGTGGACAATCGATTCAAAATGATGCTTACCTTACTTTTAATATTCAATGGTAATGAGTAATTCTTTGTCATTTGCTTTTTTGTTCTTTACATGTTACATTTATATTGATACATGTATATATTGTATCATCAGTTGTATATTGAAATACATATTGATTCATGGCATAGGCACATCATTTCACCCCTAAATTTTGTTATATATTTCATTTAAAAATCACTGAAATGTTCCAACTGTCCTACCTAGGTATGGTTACTTAGCATTATTGACTACTTATCTCAGTGATTGGTTTAATCCTTATATATGCTTGACATGTGGGAAGAGTCAGCCTAGATGTCAGTTGAATGAGGTTGTATCTCGTGTATTTCACTGTCTACATACTGTGAAGTAACTATGGGAGATGTACATGCCCCACAGCAATTTCAAAAACAACATAAGCTCGAAACACATAATTCACAAATATATCCATATCTTTAATTATTAAACAATAATAGCTGAAAAAGTCACTGTATAGCCTTAAGTTAAGAAATTTGACAGGGGCCAATTTACGAAACTATCCCCTGCCACCTTAAAGATTTTTCTCAAAATATTTTTTTGTCAAAACTTGTATTCATATCACATATTTAGACAATATCTAGTAAAATGGAATGAAGGAAAATTTATTGTATGCAAAACTAATAATATTATTAATCTTATAGAACAGTGACTACTCTGCGGCAAAAAGCATTGCATTGTGTATATTGTGAGTTATGACTACCTGCATTTGTTCCAAGATTTAAAAATGTGTGCAACATCAGATGCTTCTTGTCTTTGTTTACCACTATATCATCAGGACATTACCAAAATTTCTTTATAATGCTGCTTGAATGCCAAGAAGGGATTTTGAAGTTACAAATTTTATGAGTGAATGACAGAGAGACTATGTTAGTTGTCAGTGATAAAACTGAAAAGGTTGTCTGAAGTATTCTGGTTAACTTAGCAAAAATCCACCACACAGTAAAGTAAATAATGTGCTTTAGAAGCAAGTTGAGCCTGATATAAACTTAGTTCCGAACCTTTCATTATTGTTCTAGTAGTGCTAATAGTAGCAGTGGTGTGTGTGTTGGGGGAGAGTAATCACAACAGTTTAGCTAATTGGGAGAGATCAAAGTTTAATCAAGAAACATTAGGCCATGTTGGAATATCGATATACTGCTGTGTGCGACTCTGCTAAGCTCACAGAGTGACATCTTCAATAAATCCAATGATAAATGGCCACTGAAATTGACTATTTAACAGAGAAATTTCTTCTCAGACTCCCATTCACTTACAACTGACTAATAATTTCTGGAGTTTACGAAATGATAGTAAATAGTAAGATAAGGTATAAAACAAATAATAACAGTGGAGAATTTAGTTCAAGATAGGAAGCATTTCAGCTGCTTGGCTTCTAATAAGTACATGTACATACCACAAAACACAACTCTTGCGAAAAGCTTAGTCTGTCCATTAAAGTCCATCTCAGTTGCACTTAGATCACGATGAATATCTGGATGAGGTTCAAGCTGGTGTTTCTATCAGCATGACTGACCAATTAATCCCAATATTTTACCATGCAAATTGAGACCTGCAAAAAGAAAAGAAACATATTATACTGAT
This sequence comes from Margaritifera margaritifera, assembly GCA_029931535.1. NCBI lineage: Eukaryota > Metazoa > Mollusca > Bivalvia > Unionida > Margaritiferidae > Margaritifera > Margaritifera margaritifera. The sequence continues at coordinate 1,262,964 of JAQPZY010001118.1, read as the reverse complement.
TCACTTTTAATACTGTAGTATCAGAAATTTTCGTGGGAGACCAATTTTCGTGGTTTTTGTTGTTGCCCCAAACCACAAATTTTAAGACCCAACGAAAAATTAGCCATGTATGATGATGATCCCCTCCCACCTGCCCATTTTCTTACTGTGTTTCGCTCCTAGAAATAAACAAAGCTACTAGTATTTGATAAATCAACATCAATACTGCAATCTGGTGATCAAATATTAGCTTTTACATGTGTTTTATTTTAACCCTTTGAAAAAAGAATTATAAAGCATTTTATATTGTTTCAGTGTACACATATAATAATAATAATAATAATAATGAGGACTTTGTATAGCGTCTAATCTTTAGAAGCTCTAAGCGCTTTACAACATTGTATAACACCTAAACAAACATATATAATGATATGATTACGAAAAGAAAGAAAAAACAAACACCATGAAATTAGAAAACAAAAACATGCTGAAAATAGTTAAGGTAAGAAAACATTAAGTCTTTAAGTCTATTCTTGCAGTCGAAAAAGGTGAGTTTTAAGAGCACTCTTGAATGAGATCACTGTGTCTTTGTGTCTAAGTTCAGTTGAAAAATGTAAATCCTCCTGAAAGCACATTTCATTTTATCCATGCATTGTTAATCCAAAAGAACAACAAGCCTGTAAAATACTTGAACTATCGCTTGAAGCACTATTATTAACACAACACTACATGTATACACTAATTACATCAGTATTCAAGCTCACACTGCAATGATTTTTGGACAAAGTCACAGTATCAATCAAGTCTCAATGGTACACACAAATGTTTGTCTGGTAACTAATCTGCAAATTGCAGAATGAAACAAGTCCAGCCTTCTCAAACCACTGATAAATTGGTCAGATGAGCTGCAATTATCCATTCAGCATGAATTGGCTTGATTAATGAGGTTTCAGGGTTCACTAATACAGTGCACTGATTGTCACCAGTAACATCTTCCTTTTCCGTGATGGCATCCATGACCTGTTTAGCATACCAGTTGTGGAAGTGTGATTTTAATTCTTCTTTGTACTCTTTATTTATTGTCAAGTCTAGTGGTTGAAGTTGGTCTGTACATGAGTCAGGCACAAACAAAATAGTGATTGCACTGTCTTTCTATTTACTAAGCATCTTTGCGCATTGGTGGCATCGGCTTCCGTTGATGTTGAGAACTCGTATGAAAACATGGTGTAAGTGACTGATCATGACAGGTGTTTTATTTGTGCTCATATTGATGGTAGTATTGTTTTAGTGTTATTGGCTGCATCAATTTCCATTGATGTTATTCACTTGGATGAAAACACTGTAAGTATTGAACTTGTCAGGTCTTTGTTTTGTACTCATACATGTGGTAGTATTGTTTTAAACATTCAAGTAACTGCCATTTGCATTGGCATAGTTTTATCCTTTTGTATTGTTTATTTTGGGTATTTGTAGAGGTTGATTAATTTGAATAATGAATTTAAGTGCCCACGAAAATGTCTTTTTTTACAAAACCACAAAAAATTGCGCCCCACGAAAACAAATTATACTACAGTACTCAGTGAAAACATGGGAATTTCAGAGGAAAAACTGTATTGTAACTCCAGCAAACTTTCTGAACTAATTAGAATGTTTCAATCACATGAATGTGAAAATGTTTTTCCTGTTGTGAAAGTCCATAAAAGACAAGGCATGTACCTTTACCTTGAGAAAAGCAGAGTAGGGGAATCGTTATGCCAAGAGGAAAGAAATGATCTGCTCTTTTGACCTCTTACATTCAAACTATCAAAAGAATTGTCAGGTTTTTGGTACTAGGGGATCAATAGCTCCAAGATTTAAGGTCATTGTTGCTAGAAATAAATTTTGCCTATGCTTTTAATTTCCAGGTGATAACGTAAAGTTCTAGTAAAGAGATTTCATTGTAACTTTTGTAATACTATTAAGTGAACAAGTGGTGTTTTCGAGCTGCCATTATAATACTTGTACCTAAGTGTGACAAAAGCCCCATTTTCGAGCCCCCATTATAATACTTGTACCTAAGTGTGACAAAAGATAGATCTTGCATTTCATTTCTGTACAATAACTGCATTTCTCTACAACCAATTTCAAGCCCCCTTTCCTGGATTTCAGATTTTGTAGCTTGAAGGTCAAGGTCAAAAACTAAAATTATATTTGGTCCTTAATAATCTGGACAAGTTCTGTACATGTGTTTCCCTTATCCCCCTAAAAACCTTATTGGATTTTGATTTTGTGGTCAGCTTTTATACCCTGCCAACAAAAGTTATAGGTTATTCTAGTCTACTGTTGCCCATCTGGTCAGTCAGTTTTGGTAGCTCTGGGTATCACCAGCCATGTTGTATCATGATACATATGACAATAATTATCTTTGATACAATATATCTCATGGTATTATTGCATGTGTCCATGACAGCTGTGGGCACCATCCTTTTGGATGCTTTGCATGCAAAACTGCACAAACAAACATTGCTTGTATCATTGCTGAAACCTTGTAGGATAGGCTGAATTATTGGAATTACCCAAATCAGTTCTTTTCTTTCTGTCTTTCTTTACATGTTCAGATACACTAAAAGAGTTTTAAAACAATTGTAATATGCACTATAGGGGAGTTAGATTAATAATAAATCTTTGCAGGGATGATTCTGATATAATAGTTGGGCCACCTGATGGCCCCAATATCATTGATGGCCCCAGAATTTTAATTGGAAATATCCTAGTCGAAAGTTAGTAAAATCTTGCTTGCCAGATGTTTTCACTCATTCCATTTGGATCTATGTTGTTAGATTAAAACTGTAATTTTACCTTTTTTCTTTGCCATAAGTCATCTTGATCATGAAAAAGCATGGCATGCTTTTCTAAGTGCATTTAAACTTAATAAATATTCGGATTCTCCGGGTAAGCAGAGTCCAAATGCAAACAACATAGACCCTGATCTGCCATCGCATAATGCACCGGCAGATCAGGGTCTATGTTGCTTGTTCTACTTATTAGTCCTTACAAACTGCATAGACCCAGATCTGCTGGTGCATTATGCGACGGCAGATCTGGGTCTATGCAGTTTGCAGTTGGTATTGGTTTATATGCAAGTATATACAGTATGTATGTACATCTTGAAGAGCTGGCAAGCCAACAGTTGCATTTTCATAGTGACTGATATGTATTCCTGCCTTTATTAGATCAATGTTTTGTAGTAGTTCCTTAGATAGTTGACAACACATACTGGCAATGACTCACTAAACACACAGAATGTTATTTTTTTTATAAATGATTCGGTTGAAGTTGGGTTCAGTAGAAGTAAAGTTGTTGAAAAAGTCATTTAGCCTTTTACGCTTTGAATTGCTTAATATGAACACATGGCCTGAGTACCCATCTGACATCCTGTATGGCCACCATGGCAGCCATCTTGAAATTTTTTGTTATTGTTACTTCTTCTAAATGGTAAGTCATATTGATGTGGGGTTTCCCCCAGAAGACTGATTATGATATCTAGTTGGTCCTGAATGAAATTGGTACCATCTGACCTCAAATATGGCTGACATATTATAAACATATTGAAAATCTTGTTACTAATTCTTCGGAATGGATGGTCATATCAACATGGGGTTTTCACCAAAAGTCATCTAATGTTGTTTAGTTTGTCGTAAATGAAAATGGTGCCAGTCTTATATCCAGTATAGCTGCCAGTTTTGAAAATCATATCGCTCAAGAATATCAAGAGATGGTTTGAACACTCAGCAGTTAAAAAGAATAAATGGTCTTATATTGAATTCCTGGAAATTCTTTTTGGACAGCTGAGTGTCAATCCTTTCAAGGGACTCTTGGTTAATTTGCTATAAGGAGAACTCTGAAAAAGTTGCAACAAAAATTACATGAGTGATAAAGGATTGGAGATTTTAGACAAGAAGCCTCTGCATTAAAAATCGCCACAAATACTTTTCCAGTTCTGTTAATAGGGGCGACAACATTTTATTGCTGGAATCATCCTTGCTATGGGGTAAACATACACATGCGAGCAATACTCAATAGGAAAATCAGTTTACTGGAATGAATGAAAATCCTAGGTCAGCTAACATGGTGTGTCCTTGGGCAAGGCACTTTACTTCAATTGCCTGAGGGCATTAAGTAATCTGTGCGCTGCTGTGCCGTAAGCACCAGCTAAACTAAGCGAAGTAAACTGTAAAACATTGATAACTGCAATCTCATGAGAGATTGAATTTCTGGTATGAAGTGGAATTTAAAAAGAGAGCATGTAGCAGTTAACGGTTACTTACGTTCATAGTAGATATAAAGAGACAGTCAGTTTTCATACATGGCCTTGTCATTTACTTCATTCGAAAAAAAGAAAGATGACAAGGAAATGTTCATTCTCAGACAGTTTAAATTATTTTGGTTATATTTCATTTTACTATTGTCCAATATCAATAGTTTGAATTTGTATTGTGATACAATATCACCGAAGTATTGTGATTTATGGATGTATCGATGATATAGCACCACCACCTATACAGTTTTGGCAGGTGGGTGGGTGGGTATCCATTTTGGTTTCTGGATGATGACTTAAATTTCATTACAACTTGGTACATATGTTCCTCTTAGCCCAAGTAAGAACTCGATTGATTTTGGGATAAAAAGCATCAAGGTCAAGGTTAATGTTGCTAAAAAGAGATATTTGCCTATGCATTTCATATCCTGATAACAACATAAGTTCCAGCTAATGGAATCCAAAGAAATTTAGCACATTGTTTTGCTTGACTCCAGGAAGAGCCTTACTGAGATGGAGGTCTGTAGCTTTAAAGTCAAGGTCACTATTGTTAAAAACAGATTTTGCATATGCATTACATTTGTGGATAAGATAACAGAATTCGGCATGATTTAGCATATCTGCTCCACTTAGCCCTTGGAAAAACCCTATTGATTTGGGGGTCAGTAACTCCAAGGTCAAGGTCAGTCACTAAAAATAGATTTGGCCATTGCATTTCATTTCCTTTCTGCCATTTGCAGAAAATACATTGAAACAACAAAGTTTATGTTGGCAGGGTATTGTGCCATTTGCTGTACTCTTGTTGCGTACAGTCAAAGTTGCCTTTGCAGATACCTTAATTCATATAAAATACCTTTTCATGAACTTAATCTCAAATCTGGCTTGTACAGCATGAAATCATGCATTTATATCTGTCAGCAGCCACTTTAATCTGGCTTGTACAGCATGAAATCATGCATTTATATCTGTCAGCAGCCACTTTAACCTGGCTTGTACAGCATGAAATCATGCATTTATATCTGTCTGCAGCCACTTTAATCTGGCTTGTACAGCATGAAATCATGCATTCATATCTGTCAGCAGCCACTCGAACCTGGCTTGTACAGCATGAAATCATGCATTTATATCTGTCAGCAGCCACTTTAACCTGGCTTGTACAGAATAAAATCATGCATTCATATCTGTCAGCAGCCACTCGAACCTGGCTTGTACAGCATAAAATCATGCATTCATATCTGTCAGCAGCCACTTTAATCTGGCTTGTACAGCATGAAATCATGCATTCATATCTTTCAGCAGCCACTCGAACCTAGCTTGTACAACATGAAATCATGCATTCATATCTGTCAGCAGTCACTCGAACCTAGCTTGTACAACATGAAATCATGCATTCACATCTGTCAGCAACCACTCGAACCTAGCTTGTACAACATGAAATCATGCATTCATATCAGTCAGCAGCCACTTGTTATACAGATTTTAACATTGTATCCATCTCCTTTTATAAGATTGCTTTTTCTTTATTGTTATATTGTTGCATTGACTTAGTTTTGTACTTTTAATTATGAGCAGTCTACATGTACTTCAAAAGATAACGTGAAAGCTGATCTTGATACCACTTTAAATAAAGAGGGAGAAACATCTCTAGATAAAATTTGGAGGTCTCTTCAATCAAAAATTCACCCCATGGATAATCCCACGAAACTGTTTAAGTACTGGATTTATTGCTGTATGTTACAGTCTAGATTATAGATACTGTATGTTGGACCGGCTGATCTAAATCTTCTGCCTTCATTGGATTTGTATTCAATAATTCATTGAGGAAAACCAGTTTTCTGGCTTGGCACATTTTTATTTGAATAATTGATAGGGAAAACATATATATGATATGTTGCACAATCACACTTGACTTAGTGAATACAGATATCATGGATAATTGCAGTAAACCATTTGCAAATGGACTTTAGCTCGTGGCAAATTTTGTGCAGTTTTTATTGTCATAAATTATTAATCACGTGCTTAGTTTTCATACTAGTTTCAGGTTGAAAAAATAATAACTTTAGTAAATATTTTCCCTTTATTCTCCCTCCCTGTAACTGAGTTAAAAGAATATTCTGGTAATAGTTATACTTGCCCTGGATGTTTATCTAGCATGTCGTTTTGTCATAGACACTGTATTTAAGGTTTTCAGTTTATTTATTATGGTTACCCAGATTAGATATTTCATTAGATTCTGGATTCAGCAATGTTTTTATCCCCACACTTTTTAAAATAAAATTGAGAATTATGTGACCCTGCCTATCTGACACATTCATGTGTGTGTATGTCATGGCATGTAACTCCTTTATAACCACTTAAGATATAAACTTCAAACTTTGGAAAGAGGGATTGGGTGGATCAGTTAATTGTTTGTTGGTCTGTAGATCTGCATAGTGGATTCAACATTTTTGAGCTTGAGGGGTGAGGGGATTAGACACTTTTTGCATCGTACAATACAGTTATCCACTAATTCATTGTGCTCAAATTTGCAACAGAATTTAAACATTTATCTTCCTGCAGTGAAAATTATCACATCACAGCCTGGGTAAAAAATATATTTTGCCAAATTTTAACTGTCTTGCAATGCTGAAAAACATACCTCTCCAAAAATAGCGAGCTTATTTCAAGACAATAATAAGCTTGCTGAAACTTTGCACGCACGAGCCCACAGCTTCCCTGTATAGCATGTGGAAGCTGAAATTGGAACGATTACGAAGTCACTGCGAGCTCACAACAAGCTGAAATGCATTCATGGCAAGCTTTTAATGAGTTTCCAGCAAGCTTACTAAAACTTTGCATGCATGAGCTTGCATCAAGCTTGCAGTGAGCATACAAGCTTGTGACATGCTATCAACCAGCTAATGGCAAACTTGCTAAAACTGTGTACGCGCGAGTTCCGAGCAAGCTGGCAATGAGCATACAAGCTGTCAACTAATAGGAAGCTTGCTAAAACTTTAACCGTGAGAGCTTGCAATGAGTATACAAGCTTGTGATGTACTGTCAATTCCCTTATAAAAATGCAGTCATAAATCAAGCTCACACGAGCTTGTGATAGCTTCTAATGAGCTCACTATAAGCTTGTTACAATCTTAACTGTAGCTAGCAGACTAGGTGGGAGCTTGCAGTGAGCTTGTAGAAGAAATTTGCCAACATGCAAGTACAGTTGCTTTGTGCAATCTTGCTAGCAACCCTGCAGATAAATTAATTATCTATGAAACTGAGTTATACATAACAATGTTTTAATGTTTATATCATTGCTGATAAACATTCAGTGCATTGTGCGGTGACAATTGTAAACATGTAGAAATATTTGCAAGAGGTGCAGCTGCCACCTAAATTACAGAAATTAATGACAAAAGAAAGCGCGGTCACAAATATGATCAAGAGAAGAAAGTACCAGAAATTCTGGGAAAATTAACACAAATGGCTAAAGTATGACCCAGGAGAGGCTGTGATACTGTGCACCTTCTGCACTGAGTATTCAGAGAAATATAAAAGTGTGCAGGGTACTTGATTATTGAGTCTTGTTGGCGAAATACAGTTGTTATTGTTTTGAGTTCCTGTTAATGAAAAATAAATGTTGTATTAGAAACTGAACTGGCTTCTGTTTGATTTTAGCATGATCAGTGAAATTTAGGCAGGATCAGTACCAATATTATTTTGGTGATCCTGTAGCGAAAAAAATCCTAATTTTGAGCCATGTATATTGTTTTACATTTGCACCCTTTCCAGAGAACTCGTTACACATACTCCAGCTTGTTTGCTATTAATCATGCAGTTTCACTGGGGACCTCTAAAAGCTATGAATAAATCAAAGGAAACATTGTGAAAGGAAGGAATACAAATTCATAATTGTTTGAAACAGTATTTATCATAATTGCTTGAAATAATATTTATCAAAGTTAAACATTCTTTTGTACACTTGTGCACTGTACCAGTAGTTTCTATCATAACATTTAAAAGTTTATTAAAATGAAACCTCTCAATAGAGTACCATGATGTACTGATACGATGTTCCATTTCTATTGTAATAGCACTTCATACACAAAATACATCTCATTAGCTGTTACATTCTGTCTTTTTTAAATTAAGCATACTGCTTTCCTTGCAAAATTGTTGCACATAGAGCAAATACAGGCGACTTAGTGTGTGTATGATCTGGATCATATCCAATGAATTACTAAGGAAAGATTCCAGAAATTCAGGCTGATCCACAGAAAGACAAAAGCTCTTCAGTGTAAGGAATCTCTCTCAGCCATTTTCTTCAATATGTGGGAAAATCTTCACTTTTTGTTCTGGATGACTTTGGGGGGTGATGTTGTCAGATGGTTAGGTTCCCCCTCTCCATCTGTTAAAATCACACACTTTTAGATGAAAAACAAGAGTGTTAGTCATTTGAAATATACCTCTTCTGAACAAATCCTTTCAGAATAAAATAATGCATCCTCCCCTGCTTCTTATATGATTCAGTTATCATCCACTGAAATAGATTAGATTACAGCAACACATACTATGTAACCTAGACAAAAAATATGACAGTGTACCTATTTGACAAAAGCATTTAATTTGTTGTTTGTTCAACATTCCAAAATCACTTCACAAGACTTAGAAACATCTCTAAGTATTATTCAAGACTGATTCCTTTAGAGATCCTAAAGTTTAGTTTTACCATCCATTTTGATAGGTCTGTGACATCGTATCTGTCAAGTGTTCGGTACTTTACATCTTTAAAAAAAGCAATGAAATTACTCACTTTATTCCTTCAAACCCATGAAATAGAATCACAATTTTTTTTTTTTGAAAAATGAAAAATATCAAAATTAGAAGCATATACCTACATGTACACGACCTCTAAACTTGGCTCAGTTAAAGTTCACTGCATAAGGACAATTGTATAATTTGATATGCGAGATGAAGAAAAACAGTCCTTAACAAAAATGAAAATGAGATTAACAAGATTGCATGTAATTTACTAATCTTGTCATCCTATTGTCGATAACTGACAACATTGCATCTAGAACTGCAGTTTGGCAGGTCCAGCAGCAATATTAATCATCAGCAAAATTATAGTCTCAATGATTATGTAGAGCAAGATTATTAAGTCATCTCATTTGACATATTAAATCGTGGGCGCAACAGTTCTAAAACAACTGACAAATTGCAGTCCTGTAAACAGGTAAAATGCAATATAATCTTGATTTTACTCGCCAACATGATAACTCTGTAATTTTTAATCACAACAGTTATCTCCAAGATTCTATGATCAGTTGCTGCACATGTATTGGTATTACTTGCAATGAAATTTCCCAAATATATGATCTAAATTATGACTCTTCAAAACTTATAAATAGAGCCTGTTTGAAAACGTGGCTGCCATAGTAGTCCTGTGTTACTTAGTACCTCAAATAAGTTATGTGCCTATTTTGGTCTCCAGACTTTAAACAAGGGAAATAACTACTGTTACCATCTCAATACCAAATTAGATCTCTGTCATAGAAAACCACATTTCATCTTAATTGATTTTATTATTTGATTTTTTTTTATAAAAAATAAAATTTGTGAAGCATAATTCTTTATAGAATCTGGCAGAATGGGATGGGTCTATCTCTCTCTCTCTTTCCCTCTCAAAGAAAACAATAATTATATACATTTTAATTTTTATTCAGTAATAAAGAACTGCCAGTTTTATTTTCTTCTGGCAGCAGATAATAATAATAATAATAATAATAATAATAATAATAATAATAATAATTATTATTATAATAATAATAATAATAATAATAATAATAATAATAATATTATTATTATTATTATTATTATTATTATTATTATTATTATTTCACACTGTTCACAGCTACACTTACAGTAATAACAACAGGGATAGGTATAACATGTCTGATGAAGAAAACAATAGAAGAATGGAATTTTATAAATAACGAATAATTTTTTACCCCCTTTTTGGTAGAAAAATATTCATTATTTAAGCACTGATGTTGTGTGGAAATGTATAATACAGAAATAAAATCACACTCATTGACTTTCCTTTAATTCTGTGAAAATTTGGTTAGTTTTTCCTTGGCTCACGCGATCTAACTGCACACATGAGGTTGCAAAGTCTACCCAATTTGCATACGTTTTTAACAAGGTTCTCATGTGCAGCTTATGAGCAGCTCATGTGAATTGGTGAGATTTTTCTGTACGGGAATCTTACTGAAATTTTAAGAAATTTTGGCAAAATCTGTGAAATTTCAGTGAAATATTACAGAAAGTTGGTGAAATACCAAAATCTTGGTAAAATATGGACATTTCAGTGAGATGCACTGAAATTTTACAGAAATTTAACTGAAATTTCAGTCTCATTTTTACTAGGGTGAAGCTTGTAGGTCCAACTCCATGGTGTCTGGACAGTAACTTTTTATGTCTTGTGACAAATTGCTGTGCTGAATTAAGTACTGGTTAGTGTCCTGTTGCTTGCACTGATGCTGCGAGTAATGCACAGACTTTCAGTTGAACAGCTTAACCTTTTAACTTTGGCATTAATGAACCAAAAAATTGTTTTGTTTCTACAGAATGTATTTAGATGGAATTCTGTTTCAATCTTTACAGAGTACTGCAGTTGAAAATGAAACTTGTTCACTATTATGTTCTATGAAAATGATGCATCAAGAAAATTTAGCCATGTTGAGAAATATATCGAAGTTTATATGCAGTGTCACAGAAATTGTACCATTGATTGTTTGTGTCAACTACAATATTATGCAGTCATAAAGGAACAAAACTTCAAATGCAGTACCATATAATATAACATTTTTGAGCAACATTAACCATTTTAAAATGTTAACATTTTTATATTTCACCAAAAAGGTTTGTATCCTGTAATATTTAAACAAATGAAATATTCTTATTTATATCCAGTGCTGCATAATAAGTTTTGTTCTATATACATGATGGTAGTTACAATTGTACTTTGATATTGATTTGTTTGGTTGAAATATTGGTGTACTTTCTACATTCAGCTTTTTATTTTATGTATGAATAAACTCTTGTTTAATAAAATTGATTTTATGAACATTGCAAAAACTTTGTTCATGTTTATATATATTATAAAACTACATATAAAATACTTTCATATGAATTCTTTCTATTAAATTGTTGGTTTTTGTAAAAAAATGCCACCAAACTTTTAATCAGTCATAACTTTTCACTAATGTGAGATACCAATATTTACATTACATAGTTAAGGTTATTCATTGATCAGCTTATGCATTATAAATTCATTAATATTCATTAGGTACCAACAAACACATGCAATTAAGTACAATATCGGTGTAAATTGTCAAAAACTTGCAAACATATAACAACATCCGCAGTGCTCCTGCATAATTCCCCTACGGTTAATATACCAATACAATAAAAAACTAAAAAAAAATCAAATAACTAATAGACACGAAATTTCAATACCTTTCCAAACATGTAAAATTATATTTGATATGCAAAAATGTTACATTATGTAGCAAATTTCTCACCATCACTAAATGCAGTTTTCTAGATGATACTTAATTCATATGCAATGTTTGCTAGCAAGATCACGCGAGCAACTGTACTTTGATGTTGCCTAATTTCTTATACGAGCTTCTGTGAGCTTGCCACAAACTCCCACCTAGCCTGCTAGCTACAGTTAAGATCACAATGAGCTTAAAGCGAGCTTGCCATGAGCTATCAAAAGCTCATGTGTCTTGATTTAGGATTGCATTTTTATAAGGTTATACCAAGTGTATGTATATCAGGAGTTGCTACCTTAGGGATTTACCAAAGCCTTGATATTAGACAGAGCTCATTATATGTGAACAACATGGAAATAATAAGTACACAAAGATTGCCAATATTGAGGTTGTTAACATTTGTATATGTTGTGTAACTTTTATTCGGAATGTTATGTTGACTTTAATGCTGTGCTACTGCAAATACTTTTGGATTCAGGGTCATTGAATGTCGACTTGGATAAAAATAAAGGATACTGTGTCAAGATTATAGAAAGTTATCAGGAATTAATTTGCACAGTTGAGGTACATAATAGGCTTACAAACAGGCTGAAAGCAGGTAATTTCTTTAAAATCTACTGTATCTATCTATCTATCTATTCATTTGTCTGCCTTATGTATCCACCATCACAGGTAAAAGAATTCCACAGTCTTTATACGCATAAAGTAGAGCATATTAATGTTATGATGTTCATCCATCGGTCTGTTACAAATTTCATTTGTGCAAAATAACTCAAGTTGTCCAACATCTACAGTTACAAAACTTTGTGGCTGGCTTGCACTCAAATGAAAGGAACAAACTTATGAATTTTGGAGTTAAAAGCTGAAAGGTCAAGGTCACTGTGACTGAGAAAAGAAAATAATAGTTTTTGCACAATAACTCAAGTTTTCCACCATGTACGTTTACCAAACTTTATGCATGGCTTGCATCAGGGGTAAGCAAAAACCCTATCAATTTCAGGGCCAAAAGATCAAAGTCAAGGTCACTGACCAAAAGGAGAAAAATGGTTCCACACAATAGCTTTAGTTCTCCACAATCTGCTTATCAGACTTTGTTAATCATCATGCTTGCATTTGTGGTGAGGAAGAAACCTATTGACCTTAGGGTCAATAGGTAAAAGGTAAAGGTCACTGACTGAAGAATAACAAGGTTTCCACTCAATAATATTAGTTCTACATCACATATCTGAACCAAAGTTTGCTGATGGCTTGCATTTGGGTAAGGAAGAAGTATTATGGAGTAAAAAGGCCAAAGGTGAAGGTCACCATGACTGAAAGAAGAAAAATGGATTCTGCACAATAACATTACTTTGGCATCACAGACCTGAATCAAACTATGTGCATGGCTTTCACTTGGGGTAGGGAAGAAGCCTATTGATTTGGGGGTCAAAAGGTCAATGGTCAAGGTCACTGAGCAAAAGAATAAAAATGCATTCTGCACGAAAAATTCAGTTATCTACATACAGGACTATTCAACATGGGGCAAGCATATAATGTGCCATGTACAGTACTCCTACTATCTGTTTGTCAGCCAGTATCAGTATGCCAAAAAATAGATACAATTTAAAATAGGATCATTTCTTCTACACCCACCACTTGCAGCTGATCTTAAGGGCTTTAGGAAATCATGAATGATAATTTGCAGCTAATGTCCTCTCTAATATTTGCAGTACATTTAGAAGAGTTTGGAATATACAGTAGAAAGTGTAGGGATTTGCTAGGGTGAGCTGTTTCAGTTGCTCTGGTAATTCTTTTGTGATTGTAGTAGATTGTGCTACAATAGTTTGAGACGAGTTTGCATTTAAGTGACTTGTGTAGTATACCATATACAGTGAAACTTGCCTCCTTCATAAAAGACACAATACTGTGATCCTTTTGAATTCCATTTATGGACAGCTTTCACTGTACCTATATAAAAAAATTGCTAATGTTGCATCATTTTGATACTACCATCAGTGTTTGTATGGCTTTATACAATTAGATCAATTCTGTGGGGACAAATAGAGTGGATATTAAATAACCACTTTGGGAACAAATCCCAAATAGCTTCTGTTGACATTGGGCAGTACAGAAACATTTTTTGTGTAGATCCTGGGTTAGACTTAAATTTATTTGCATCAATAAACAAATTATACTGATCAATATCATATATTCATATACACAGCAAGATGAGCAGGGTTACAGCATTGGATAGGATAGGAGATATGAGTAATGTGCTTTACTAGCTACACCAGGTTTATCTGGAGTTGCTGTTACCTTAGGGATTTACCAAAAACTGATGATAGAGGGTCCGGACCAGTATAGGCACAACATAGAATAAGTGCAATAATGAGATTGTATGTGTTTTGTACTAATATTTTATTCAGAGTGTTGGTCAGTTCTATAATGTTGCGCTATTGCAAATACTTTTGGATCCAGGGTCATTGATTGACTTGGATAAAGCTAGGGTACAGTGTCAACATTGTACATAAAGTTATCAGGAATTAATTTGCAGAATAGTGGTTCATAATAGCCTTACAAACAGGCTTGTAGCAGGTAATTTCTTAAATCTATATATCCATCTATCTATTCATTTAATTGTCTATCTATCTATCTATCTATCTATCTACCATCACAGGTAATTTCTAAAATCTATATATCAATCTATCCATTTAATTGTCTATCTATCTATCTACCATCACAGGTAATTTCTAAAATCTATATATACATCTATCTATACATTTAATTGTCTATCTATAACATATATACCATCACAGGTTAGAGAACTCAGTCTTATTATGTCCGATATAATGCAGGGTTTATTTTATTTTGTCCATCCTTACATCTGCGTAGGTGTTACCAATTTCGTTTCTGCACAATAACTCAAGTTGTCCACCATCTGCAGTTAGCAAACTTTAGAAACCTATTGATTTTGGGGTAAAAAAGATCAAAGGTCTTGGTCACTGTGACAGACAAAATAAAAGAATGGTTTGCATTTGGGGTAAGAAAGAAAGCTATCAATCTCAGGGCCAACTGATCGACTGTGAACAAATGCAGGCCCCATCTTGTACAAACCTTTCTGAGCTTCAAGTGATTCTTCATTATATTAAAAACAGCTGACCCATGATAATAGAACTACAGTAGCTTCCACTGTGTATCAAGCATCTTCATAAATTGTCCCACTCCTACTTTTTAATCACCAATTGCAGACAGTATGTGGTCGTCCAGAACATGTTTTACATTGAATGGATCCATGACCAGCTTTAAAATGATCAAACCACCCCAAATTATAGGATATGACACAGAATTACATCTGTAAACTTTATTCAAGTCGGCTGCGATATCAGTCAGAGAGTACGTGTACTTAAGAGTGCCCAGATTTGACAGTATGCTCTTTACTCAGTAACATAATTGTTTCTCCTTCACTGACATTTTTACATCACCGTCATTTACTTATGTTACATCATATGCATATATCTGCAGGAGTCCAGCGTGCTGTATTTGCAGCTTTAGATAATTTTATAGAATGTTATTTTGTCTATTGAACAGCATTAAATGTTTTGACAGGTTCAAAGAAACAAAAAGTTATAACAAAATATTCAGAACTTTTAAAATACACACACGCACATATATATGCATTTTTAATATCAGTAATACCATACCTGTTGCTAATTTGCATAGCTGGTAATTTTTTGGGTGGAAAAGAGAAGGATTACCCAAGTCTCTTCAGAGACTCTTAGGGTTAGTGGGCTCCCTCCTAAGGGAGGTTATAAATGGGTGAAGAGTGAATCATATCCTTTGGTCAGGGAGGAGAAGTACCTTCCTCATTCCATGAGGGCAGAGAGCAAGGAGGAATGGGCAGCACCCTCTCTTTTCCACTAGGACAGAACGAATAACACCCTCCTCTCAGGGAGGAGTAGCACTCTCTTTGATCCAAAAAGACAGAGTGAGTTGCAGGCCCCCCATGAGGGGGGAGCAGCATCCACTACACACCCACAGCTTGGTGCGGGCTGAAAGTGAGTCACTCCGCCCCTTCCCCCGCCCTGTCAGGAGGGGGGAGCAGCACCCATTCAGTTCCCAAGGCCAGTTGTCAGAGACATTGCATCACATAGTCCTGCCTCCCAGGAGAAAGAGAGCGGGATGAAGACATCCTTTCTGCCCTTGTCAATACGCATGAGTTTGATACAGAACAGGCCAATGTGGTACCCACTCCCTTTGTGTCCCCTGCCGCCTCTCACCCATCACTTAAGGTGGCAGAGCAGGAAGAGAGCTGGTCTTTCGATAAAGCCCATTGACCTGTGTCCCAAACCTTCAGATTCTGGTGACTCTAAAATTCTTTCCAGTTTGGAGAAACTTTCTGGGGCAAACACCCGACCAGATCTCTTGTTGCTTCATGATTTGATTACAATTAAGAAGCTCTCTCGAACGTTTAGCAACATTCTGACCCTTAGTAGCTGCTTCTATGCTGACCTCTTTTCAGAAGCCTCTGCTGAAGAAACATCTCTGTCTCCTGTTGCTCTTCAACGTTTGTTGGAAGCAGTTGTAAAAACATCAAGGCGTGCATTATCCTTGTCCATGGCTTTATTGGCGGAACTTCTCCACCTCTGCAGTGATGTTGCTTTGGACCCCTTTAAAGAATTACTGGAGCACAGTAAGAACCTTTTGAGGGCTGGTCCCCAGGAGGCAGAGACTCTTTTTGGAGGGTTCATTCCCTCTGTGGCTGCTCAAGATTTGAGAGACCAGCAAAATCGCTCTCTTGCATCTGCTCCTGGCCCATCAAAACTGACCAGGAAGCAAAGACATCCTGAATGGCCACAGGGCCCTTCAGCCCAATTTTTTTAAGCCATGCAGATCCAGTCTAAACAACAACCCCAGTTCAGACCTCCCCTTCGTCAGTCGGGCCCTAGAAGGATACGTCGCAGAGGCCAAAGGAACAGGTTTACAAGCCCTTCCACCTTTCCTAAGGGAAAAGGGGGGTTGGCGATAGGGACTCAATCCCTCTCCAGCAGAACGTCCCTCTTCCATGGGTTCCCGTAGGTGCCAGACTAAACCTTTTTCAGAGGGTTAGTCCTGCATCACAGTCGATGGCTGAGTCCTCATAAAAGGAGGATACCGTCTTCGGTTTCAAGATCTTCCTCCTCTAGTAAGGACCCCTATGTTCTTCCACCAGTCGAATCTGGTATGGTTAAAGGAAGAGGTACACTCCCTTCTCCAGAAGGGAGCAGTGGAGAGGGTGTTCAATGACCATTCTCTGGCTTTCTACTCCCGGATTTTCCTGGTACCCAAGAAAGGGGGAAAGTTTCATCTAATTATCAATCTTTCCTCCCTAAACAGATTTCTGCAGGAGGAACCCTTCAAAATGGAAACAGCAGCTTGAGTCAGAAATGCCATAAGGCCCGACCACTGGGTGGTCTCCATCGATCCTTCACATCCCTATCTTTCCTCCTCACAGCAAGTACCACCGGTTTTGCTTGGATGGAGAGGTCCTCCAATTTCGCGTTCAGCCGTTTGGCCTAGCCTCCTCACCCAGAGTGTTTACCAAGGTCATGGGAGTAGTTGCAGCCCACTTAAGGTCACTGGGTATCCCAATCCTCCAATATTTTGATGATTGGTTGATCCACGATGGTGGGCTCAAGTCTCTCAGAATCGACCTGTCTCGCAGTTGGTCTATAGTGACCAGACTGGGTCTATTACCAAACCTAGAGAAGTTGGAGCTTTCTCCATCTCATGATTTCATCTACGTGGGGATGAATTTCCTTATGAACAGGTGATTAGTCTGTGTCCCTCAGAACAGAGCAGACAAGATCCTGTCCCTGTTGGAGACACTGAGAGCCAAGACCACTTTGTTGGCTTGTCTTTTTCTTTCTCTTCTGGGGACCTTGAACTCCACAGTGGACCTGATCCCCCTAGGCAGACTGCACTTGGGTCCTCTCCAGTTTCTCCTTCTGGCAAACTGGAAACTACACAGGGACCCTCTGAATGTTCAGATTTCTCTAGGTCAGGTCTTCCGTCATCATTTGTATTGGTGGATCAATCGGGACCGGTTTCCCTTTTTACGTCTACCCAGTACCCGACCAGAGAGCCTGGGTAGTGGATGCTTTCAGCCTGAATTGGGATCATCTATTTGTTTATGCCTTCCTACCCTTCAGGATGATTCCACAAGTACTTCACAAAGTTAGGAACTCCACTGCTCAGCTCATGTTGATAGCCTCCTGTGGCCCCAATGATCTTGGTTCAACGATCTTCTCGACCTGCTGGTAGACCAACCCAGGACGTTACCCCAGAGGCGGTACCTTCTGTCACAGCACAGGGGTTCTCTTCTACACAACAGCCCACAGATTCTCCATCATCATGCTTGGCTCATCTTAAATGATCTCTCTGCCAGGGGAAGTTTTGTTCAATCCAGGAGACGATCTACGTCTTAGGTCTACGATGCCAAATGGAGAATCTTTTGTGATTGGTGCAGTTGAAAACATATCAATCCTAGCTGCCCTTCTTTGAGTGCAGTAGATGATTTTCTTCTCTTCCTGTTTGAACTGTTTGAAGAGAGACAATGCTCTGTTTCTACTATCAAGGGCTATAGCTCTATCTTACACTCTAAAATTTTCGAAGGGCCTGGCTATTGATGCAGACTCTGACTTAGTAGACCTGATCTGGTATTTCGAACTGCAAAGGCCAGTGTCTCGCTCACTGATGCCTAGATGGAATCTCTCATGCGTCTTGTGTTCTCTTAATAAATCCCCCTATGAACCTTTAAATGAGGCTTCTTTCGAGAACCATACCCTCAAGACTCTTTTCTTGCTCTCCTTAGCATCCATGAGATGAAGGAGCGAGCTTCATGCTCTATCCATAGAGTAAGGCTGTTTGAGATTCAGTGGGAATTATAAGTCGATATCTCTCCTTTGCCAACCAGGTTTTCTAGCAAAAAACTTGCTTCGGTCACTCCACTTCCAATTGAGATCCCCAGTCTCAGTCGTACTTGTGCTGGGGTTGATCAGGATAGACTTTTGTGTCCAGTTAGAGCTTTACATTTTTATTAGCAGCTTCTAAAGAGAGAATGAAGAGTCAGAAGCATCTTTTCCTTCCCCTTAAAGGTTCAGCTGATATTTCAGCTTCCACTGTTTTTAGGTGGATTACCAAAAGTATCAAGAGAGCTTACAAGTCGCTTACCGAGAGGGGTCTTTCTTTCATGAAAATTAAAACTTATGAGATTCGAGCCATTGCTACCTCATGGGGATATTTAACTCATTCATCTCTGGAGGATGTGATGAAAGCCGCATTTTGGCGATCTCAAACGACCTTCTCCTCCTTTTACCTTTGCACGTTGGCTCACCAAAGTGAAGGCATATATTCTTTGGGTCCATTAGTCATAGCTGAAAAAGTGGTCCATGCGGATACCATCCAGCAGTAGTCAATGCTTCTACAGTGTGGGTGAGTATTCCTTGTTATTTTCCTTAACCAGTTTTGAGATCATCAGCCTCCCACGAAACTGGCAAATTCATCTATGCAATAGC
The DNA here is from genome assembly GCA_029931535.1 of Margaritifera margaritifera. Lineage (NCBI taxonomy): Eukaryota > Metazoa > Mollusca > Bivalvia > Unionida > Margaritiferidae > Margaritifera > Margaritifera margaritifera. Next base: position 1,243,615 of record JAQPZY010001118.1, on the reverse strand, counting down.
AACAGAGTGAGCTATTACTGATATTAGAATGTAGTTTCTTAGGAGGAGGGGGGGTACAACTAATTTTAATTATGTAATATGTACTTGTTGCTATTGCCAGATTCACTCCTCCCTTCCCGCACTGATGTCCCACTAGTAAGTCTACGTCCTGAATAGAATGAGGAATTGTGGGTTACCCATGTGCAATACTGTGGGGTTTACACAGGGAGTTCTATTCACTACAACTTTCTAGTCAACCTTATGGGAGGATGAATTCTCATCATATGGTCAGGTATTTTCCATCACGGAAATAGATTAGGTACGCAATAGCAACAGGTAAGTATTTCATAATTAAACTTAGTTTTACCCCCCCAAAAACTACATTTTAATTATGTAATACTTACCTGTTGCTATTGCCAGATTCACTCCTTCCTCCCCACTCTGATGTCCCACTAGTAAGGCGACGTCCTGAAAAAGAATGAGGAATTGTGGGATACACACGTGCAGCTGTGGGGTTTACACAAGGAGTTCTAATTACAAGAACTTTCTAGTCACCCTATGGGAGGATGAATTCTCGTCATACGGTTAGCTACGCAATAGCAATAGGTAAGTATTGCATAATTAAAATTAGTTTTATCCCCCACCCCCAAAAATAATAACTACATTTTACCTCCCAAAAAAAACACATCTTCATAACCAACACATTAGGTCTTTAGAAATTTCTGAAAGAAAATTTGCAACTAATGTTAACCTCTCTAAATATAAAGTGGAAATTGACTTTATCTTTGTTGTAGTATTTCTCCAGTGGTAAGGCAAAGTAGGACAACCTAAAAAATATGTCAAACATTTGGAGGTGGGCCTATTCTCAGATCAAGAGATCCTTAATAAATATTTGCCAAAATTGTGTAATAAAAAGTGGGGTGGACTTATGATCAAGCATGGGGTTATCTTTGGATAAATATGGTACATAAATGAATGGCTTTGAAACTAATGTTAGCAACTGTGACCTTCATATGCTTTTTTCTCATGCTTCTGATATTTGTTATGTGTTATAAACTTCAGTGGAGATTTGCCTAAATGCTTTTGTGTTTATTATTTCTTTTTGATTTAAAAAGGAATAATATTGTTTACTTATTGCTAAAAGTGTCGTTAATAAACAGATTATTGATTATATGTATGTATGCATATATAGGGGAAAAAGTAGATTAATGCATTATATTTCCTCAGACGTAATCTGCAATAAAAGAAGTTAACAAGAATTATTAGCCAACAATTTCAAACTTATTTATTTGGAGTGGAGGCATTTATATTCAATTTTCAATTTGAAGTCAACATCATCAACCTATCTCCCAAGGAATTAGGACACAGTTATATCTCATAGTTAGTCCATTATGTCTGCACCCTTTTATTAAGATCCAAAATTGCCTGATACGTACAACCATTATTGCTGTACAATAAGAAAAATGATTGTAATATTCTGAGCTAGTTATCTGATAGACCTCTATACGCCATATATACTCATGTAAAATCCGATACCAACTGCAAACTGCATAGACCCAGATCTATCGTCGCATATTGCGCTGACAGACCTGGGTCTATGCAGTTTGTAAGGACTAATCAGTAGAACAAACAACATAGACCCTGATCAGGGTCTATGTTGTTTGCATTTGGACCCGGTTTATTTGCGAGTATGGACGGTACCCGTGTGTAAATCACATTTTGCTGCAGACTGCTTAGACCCAGATCTGCCATTGCATAATGCATCAGCAGATCTTAGCCTGTGTACACATGTAGTTTGTTAGGGCTAAGAAGTAGAATGAACCAAATAGACCTTGATGTTATTATGCAGTGGCAGATGTTGTTTGCAGTTGGATCCAACTTATATTGGAGTATATACGGTAATATTTACCATGGATGCAAAGTTGAAATTTTGATCCTACTATAAATGAAAGCATAATCTGCAGATAATTTCCAGTAGCTGAGTCACCAATCCGGCAAAATATTGCCATCATTATCTTTTACTGGCTATTGTTTAGTCATCATCTTTGTCAGACTGGATAATTGTTTTTCAGTTGCAGCTGGTCCTTTTAAAAAATATATGCCAGTACAGATTACACATTTATGTAAATGCTCACAATCAGTTCATAATGATGATTGGTTGATATAGTCATGTTTTTAATTGCTGCCAGGTGTTCAGATAATATTGTTGATGATAGGAGACTAATGAAGAGTTATGTTGGTCAGTTATCGATGTCGGCGAATTCTCAAGTGGGGTACAAAGTTCTTGAGGTTGAGCTGTAATATATTCCCTGATTCCAGGACCTTCAATTTCTGGTCCTTGACTCTCAGTTTTCAAATTTGGTCCATGCAGTTTCTTAATGAAAATTATAGCAAACAAACTATTAGTGGTGGTGCCATCTGGTGACAATGGTAAGAGTAAGTGGCCGAGATGATCTTTTATAATTTATGAAAAGTTACAAGACTGCATATAACAAAATTCTCATCTTCTAACAAAAGGACGCTTTTATTTATAATAAAAAAAAGATTTTCTATGACATTCTAGTCCTGCAGATTCTCTTTACAATGGCAGCCTTGGAACAAGTCACATATTGCAGCAAAGATACTGTACATGCATTCTGGTACATCTTGCATCACCTAACATCTTTCCAGTACATGTATGTGCCTCAGTGTTGATTCAGCAATTCACATAAAAAGAATATCACGCATTGCCTATCTACTCTCTAAATAATTATGGGTGCTGCCCCTCAACTTTCATGAATGCCTTGTCTTTGTTTCAGATGTTGTGTTAATTTAAGCCCTAATTTTTCCTCTGTGAGCAAAGTTACCTGTATATCCGGGTACAATTGAAATAATGGCTGTGGCTCTGCTTCACACATTCCTTCAATTATAGTCTTGCATACAACTCGGACATTCTTCTGTTAAAGAACAACATTTTCAAATTGTTCAAGGTTATTCTCTTTACAGTGTACTTTAAGCTTAAGTTTGCTTTAGCCACTCTCCCAGTAATTTTCATGGCTTTACCTCAGCCATCAAACTAGTGTCAACCATAGCTTTGTCTCAGACATTCCGCCACTGATGGTATCAACTTTGCCTCAGACATCCCATCAGTGATGGTTTTAGCTGTGCTTCAGACATCCCACCATTGAAGGTTTTAGCTTTGCCTCAGACATCCCACCAGTGATAGTTTTAGTTGTGCCTCAGACAGTCCACCAGTGAAGGTTTTAGCTGTGTCTCAGACATCCCACAAGTAATGGTTTTAGCTTTGCCTCAGACATCCCACCAGTGAAAGTTTAAGCTTTGCCTCAGACATTCAACCAGTGAAGGTTTTAGCTGTGCCTCAGACATTCTATCAGTGAAGGTTATAGCTGTGCCTCAGACATCCCACTTGTGATGGTTTTAGCTTTGCCCCAGACAGCCCACCAGTGATGGTTTTAGCTTTGCCTCAGATGTTCAGCCAGTGATGGCCTTGATTTTAGTTAAGGCATTCTGCTGGTGGTCTTTGCCTTGCCTCATCCATTCTGCCCATGATGGTTGTGGTTTGCCAAGGCAGTTCTACTGGAAACTGTCTTGGCAATCAAGCCTAAACCTTTCTGTCAGTGATGGTTTTAACAATGCCTCAGCCATTATGTGATAGTGATTGCTGGCTTTGCCTTAGCCATGTTATCAATGTTGGTGTTCGTTTTGCCTCATTCATTTCATTTATTGGGGTTTAGTGAAGACATTTTATGTTCTTGTAAATGTGCAGATTTGCCATTACACAGCTTCTTATATTGGTTTATCTCAGCCATTCTACTAGTGGTCAGGTCTTGGCCATGGCACATCCATTTCACCAGCATGAAAAAATTGCACTTATTTTATTCTCTGCATTTGTATGACATAAAAGATTTACCCGCAATCATGATCAGTCTGAATGAATAATCCACATACAACAGATAAATGCCAACATTTATACTTCTCTAATTACAGGTAGCAAACTCTCTAGTTAAAATTGAAATCCTCCTGAAAGCAAAAATACATTTTTGTCAACCCATTTTTAATCCAAAGGAAAATAAAGACTAAAATAATAGAAAAAGCTCAAAAGAGCTTGTGCTTTTTCTTTGTTTGAGCAAGCACCGACTCTAAATAAAAATGACTTGTTTTGACTCAGCTTGAACTATTGCTTGAAGCACAAGTACTAATTAAACATTGTGCATATACACTAATTGCAGCACATTGTTAAAGCTCACACTTCCATGATTTTTGAAGAAAACCACTAAATAAACATTGTGTCTGTCAAGTCACCTTGTACGAAAAAATGTTTAATATGTAAATAATCCCAAAATTGAAGAATTACAGAAGTCCATCTTTCTCAAAGCCATGGATAATTAGGTCTGATCTCAAACATTTTTTTGTGAGCTGTGATTATCCATATAGGATGAATTGGCTCGAGTTTTTATGTTTTTAGATCCACTGATATCTGATCTTCACCTGTGATGTCTTCCTTTTCACTTATGGTCTCCATGACCTGTTTCACATATCAGGCATTGTAAGTGTGATTTCAATTCTTCTTTATAGTTGTTGTCTACTGCTGAGTCTAGTGATTGGAATTTGTCCATACACAAGGCATCCAGAAGCAAGGGAGTGATTCAATTGTCTTTCAGCTTAGCTAGCATTTTTACACTTTGATATATTTGGTGTGCATCAAAGATTGCCACAGCTTGCAGATTGCATTGGCAGTTGGTCATGTTTTTGCTCCATATATGGAATGATGAAATTATCCACATAACTTGAATTCGCAACTATTATGCCACCGAGTTAATGCCATGATTGTTGGAATACTCTCATTGTGCAACATTATGAATGGTGTTTAGGTAAGAGATCTTGTAGATGTTGTAACTGCTTTGCTTCATGTTTTGTTGTTGGGGTATTGATCTTGACAGGCATTTGATTTGTGCTCCTACTGGTGGTAGTATTGTTTTAACCATTCAAGTGACCACCTTTTGTTATAGACACAAGTTTTCTCCTTTTAGCTCACCTGGCTGTTAGGCCATGTGAGCTTATGGTATGGCCTTGTGTCTGTCATGCATTGTGTGTTGTCCGTCGTGTTGTCCGTGTGTCGACAGTTCCTTCTTACCACTCAGGAGTCCATATTTCTGATCCAATTTAAATTCAAATTGGAAAATTGGTTTGTTGCATAAAAATCTCTGACCAGTTTGATAATGAGTGAGATCCATCCATACTAATGAGATCTTGGATCTGATTGGCTGAGCTTGTTACCACTCTAGAGGCCTTATTTCTGATCCGATATTGATCAGGCTTGGAATATGTGCTTATATCATTCAGATAAATTTGAAAAATAGTGAGAACCATGCATAGTAATGAGGTAATTTTCTCTCTGATTGGTCTAGCTTGTTACCCCTCTGGAAATCAAATTTCTGATCGGAATTTGATCAAACTTTAAATATGGGCTTATATGATCAAGAGCTTACATGAATTCATTAATGGGTGAGATCCATGCATATTAATGAGGTAATCTTGCATCTGATTGGCTGACCTGGTTACCACTCTGGAAGCTAGATTTCTCAAACTTGGAATATATGCTTATATCTTCAAGATCTTGCACAGATTTAATAATGGGCAAGATCCACACATATTAATGAGTTGATCTTGCATCTGATTGGCAGAGTGTCCCAGGGTGGCTGAGTGGTCTAAGGCACTTGCCGTTACAGATTGCTCACATCTCACCTTTTCTGCGTGAGTTCAAGTCTCAGCTCGGTCAACATGGATATGTGAGAAAGCTTGCCAGTAGCTTCCTGTGGGTCAGTGGTTCTTCCTGGGGTCTTCCGGGTTCTTCCTCCACCAGATATACTGACTGCCTTGTATAGCCTATCATATGCTGAAAAATGGCATTAAATCCACAAAATAAACAAAACAAACTGATTGGCTGAACTTGTTACCACTCTGGAAACCATATTTGTGACCTGATTGTGATCAAACTTGGAATATATGCTTATATCATCAAGATCTTGGACGGTTTCAATAATGAGTGAGATCCATGCATGTGTATGAGGTGATCATGCATGTGATTTGGCTAAGCGTACAACCACCCTTGAAGCCATAATTTTGATCCAATTTAGATCAGTATTGGAATATCGGCTTATATTATCAGGATCTTGGGCAATTTCAAAAATAAGCAGGATCCATGTATATTAATGAGGTGATTTTGCATCAGAGTGCCTGAGCTTGCTGCCACTTTTGGAGCCATATTTGTTATCTGTTGGGGTTTTATTATCATCAAGATAAGGATGCAGACTTCATTTATGAGCAAGAGGCTGTGCATATTAATTAATTATGCCTTTATTTTTAGAAAGAATTTTATCAGGATATAGTAACATTGTAAATTCAACATTATATAAAGTTTAGGAGATACCTTACATAGGATCTGTTCTTACAATACTACATAAGCCTGCTTAGTAAAATGGTCAACTGTAAAGATATGTAAGACAGTTGAGTGATATCAACCCAACAGGTGCCTCTTGTTATTCTTTGTGTTTTTATTCATAGAGGTTAGTCCACATAATTAAAAATACCTATCAATATGCAAAAACTTTGACATAAGCAAATTTCTGAATTTAAATATCAGTGATAATGTCATATTTTACAAACCCATGAAAACTGATACCCACAAAAAGAAATGAAACCACAGTGTGTAGTCTTGGTGTTGTCTTAGCCATTCTGCCAGTGATGTTTTAGCTTTTCCTTGGTCAGGCCTTGGTAATGGCTTGCATTGGTCTTTTCTTTGGCTATGCCTTGGTTATGGCTTTGCCAGGGTCTATTCATTGGCTGGGCCTTGGTTATAGCTTTGCAGCGGTCTTTTCCTTGCAGCAGCCATTCCACCAATGATGGTCTTGGTATTGCCTTAGCTATTCTAGCTACTTGAGGTCTTGCCAATATCTCAACCTTTCTGTCATCATTGGTCTTTGCATTGGCCTTTCAGCTTTAGCCTGCAAGCTTTGCAACAGCAAAATTTCTACCAGTGATTATCTTAGCTACTGACCATAGCCATTTAATGTGATCTTTCTCTTAGGTTTTGGTTGTGGTTTACTCCAACTTGCCATGTCAGTAAATTAGTATGCTGCTTGACAGACTCATTTGTTTTGGTTCAATTTGTTAGGGAAGGGATGCATATTTTCACCTACATGATAGGAAACAGGTTACCTGTTCAATTTGAACCCCTTGACATTCCCCTTTCTTGACCCAGACTTGTATGGCTGTGGTCAGAGAATGGACTTACTTGTAACAATAAATTAGTCAGAAACAAGTCTGGTTTTGTAGAATCTGGCTGGCACACTCCTATTAATAGTTATGTTTGAGCACCCACCCTGGATGGCCTTGGATATATCCTGGCCATTTTGCAGATGAAGCTCTTTCTTCTCTCTATCCAAAAGTTAGGTTGAACAGATCATCATATTTGCTTCATTCCTCCCCTTTTTCTTCTTGTTTATGAAAAGTTTATAGGTATATCATGTGAATACAATATTTTTACTTATTTGGAAGGCTATTAAGTTAAAATCAGTATCAGGTAAGCTTGATTGCTAAGTTGGCTTCCAGAAATGCAACCACAGTTTGGGACAATCTTTAGAAGGCAAAAATAGTTTGTTAGTCTCTTAGCCTGATTTTTCTTTTTTTTCCCCCTCGTTTGTGCATAGTCAGACCTTTTTAATGTACACATTGTATACACTGTTTGGATTTTACTCAGCCCATTATAGCAAATAAATGAATTTGTATGCACCTTTCTGACTGGTAATCAAAGCATTCTGAATAGCACAAAGATAAAGCATTATTCAGTAGTTACAGTTTGTTATACTGTGCAAAGGCAAGCTATATTCTTCAGTTCTTGGCATGCTAATCCCACAAGTTTCTTGTTAATGGGTATGATGTTTTACTTTAATTTCAGAGTAGAGATAAATACGGTCAAATCAATCAGCTTTGAGGTTAAAATGCCATAAATACAAAATAATTATGCTTCTGCCCTCCACATTTCTATGACATAATTGGGTATGAAAACTAGACTCTTGAATGTGCATGTGCTAATGGTAGTGTTGAAGTTTTTGTCCCCACGTATTTTGAAGTGCTGCGATACAGTCTTTCTGTTGATCCATGCAGTGCTGGAATACAGTCTGTCTGTTCTTCCATTTGCCCTTTTTTAATATATCTTCTCCTTAACTGCTGGGTGGAAATTTACAAAACTTGTTATTTTACTTGTTATCCTATTGCCAACAAATTTTGGAGGAGATATAGCATTTTGCATATTTGTTTGTATGTTCATTCATATGTTTGTTGTGTTTTTGTCTATTTGTTATGCCCTCAGTATTTTGGACCCTATTTTACACACATGGAAATTGGTATGGGAATGCATTGCAACGAGAGTAACTCCGTCATATTAAATCTAGGTAACTCTGACCTATTTTTTACATTTCAAGAGTAATTCAACCAAATCAAAACTAGGTCAGTGTGACCTAATTTTCATGCTTTAGTGACTTGTATTTTTAGATATTTGTTCATTACATGCTTAATATCTTGGACTTTATTTCATCTAAACTCATAACAGTTGGTATGTGGAGGTATCTAAAAAGGCAAGAGGAATTCAGTCATACCAAAATTTGGTCAGTGTGACCTGATTTTCATACATTAGTGCCCAATCTTTTTCTTTAGATGTTTGTTTGATTATATTGTCAACATCTTGGACCCTATTAAACTTCCACTAATGAAAATGGGTATGTGAATGCATATTGAGAAACGTAACTCAATTTTACCAAAAGTAGGTCATTGACCTAATTTTCACACTTGAGTTACTTTTGTGTTTTCAGAAATTTGTTTTCTACTCCTTAAATATCTTGCACCCTGTTTCATCAATGCATGAAAATTGGTATGTGAATACATTTCAAAAAGAGTCATTCAGATATACTAAAAGTAAGTCACTGCAACCTAATTTGTACTTTTTGAGTGACCAATGTTTTTCCAGCAGTTTAGAAGTTGCACCCATGATGTCTTGGACCCAATTTTACCTAAACTCATGAAAATTGGTATGTGGCTGCATTTCTACAAGAATAAATCGAACTTACCAAAAGTAGGTCACTGTGACTTAATTTTCACACTTTAGTTACTTTTGTATTTTCATTAATTCATTATGGCCATAATATCTTGGACCCTACTATGATCTACACTAATAAAAATATATTTGTTGTTGTGTCTGAAGAAGAGTGACTCAACCATACAGTAACTAGGTCAGTGTGACCTAACCTTCATATTTAAGTGACTTCTGGATTTTCAGCCATTCTTTCATTATGCTCTCAATTTCTTGATCACAATTTCATGTACAGTTTTGAAAATTTATATGAAGATGTATCATCAAATATGTAACCCAACCACACCAAAACCAGGTCACTGTGACCTATTTTTCATACTTAAGTTAATTTTATTTTGCAGCCATTCATTTCTTTCACCCATAATGCCTTAACCCTATTTAATCTACATATGAAAATTGGCTTGTGGATGCATTTCAATGTGAGTAATAAAAGGAAACCAAAGCTAGCTCACTGTGTCCTAATTTTCATGCTTAATCAGCTTTTATTTTCAGCCATTTGTTTGTTATGCCCTCTTTATCTTTGCCGCTATTGAACATTGACATCTGAAAATTGGTACGTAGATCGATTTATATCAGGGAGAGTAGCTCAACCATATCAAAGTGTGTCACTGAATTTCATTCTTAAGTAATTTATGGGGTTTTTTTCCGCTTTTTGTTCCTTGTACCCTAAGTATCAAATGCCTAGGATGTGTAAATGTCCTGTTTCGAGTAAGCTAGCATATTGATGTTTGGGGAATGATGATGGTATTAGCCATCAGAGTTGCTCTAATCTGAAAATTTAAGCAATATAATAATTATAGCATTGACAATTGTACCACATTGCCATCTTCTCCACTTCAAAACCCAAACTTGAATTACCACATATACTTGTGTATAGGCCAATACCATCTGCAAACTGCATAGACCCAGATCTGCCATCACATAATGCGCCAGCAGATCTGGGTCTATGCAGTTTGTAAGGACTAATAAGTAGAGCAAACAACATAGACCCTGATCTGCCAGCGCATTATGTGATGGCAGATCAGGGTCTATGTTGTTTGCATTTGGACTTAGCTTATACGCAAGTATAGACGGTACTCATAGTATTTCCAGTGATCAGGGCAAGATTTGATTTACACCTGGTTTCAAGATGTATACATATACAGTTTATTTTAAGTTTATAAAATTTGGTAAATTTATACAAATAAGGTGTGTTTTTGCACCTCATTTATAATTGTTGGAAATTGTTTTTGTAATCCACATAAAGAAACTTTCAGGCTATTGTTGACAATTTTGAAGTGTTTTTATCAGGGTATGAACATGATTACACATACACTGAGACTATCCTGTTATCATCCACTTTGATTCCTACAGACTTACCTATTGAATCTAAATGGGGAAGTTATGGTGGAGCAATTATGCTGCAAATCCAGGTAACTAGATACATATGTGAAAAAGCATATCTTGAAAATAAATACATATAAGCCTTTTCATATTCATGTAGGAAAAAATGAGTACACGTATAGAAATTACTGTAAATTCCATAAATGTAAGGAAACCTATCTTTCCTATGCAAATATAGCAGTAAATCATTTCTGATTTCAACTGTTTGGTGTATGATTATATCAGGCTAATAGTATTTCTATTAAGTAATTAGGGTAACAATATTATTTCTATTAAGTAATTAGGGTAACAATAGTTTTTCTATTAAGTAATTAGGGTAACAATAGTATTTCTATTAAGTAATTAGGGTAACAATATTATTTCTATTAAGTAAGTAGGGTAACAATAGTATTTCTGTTAAGTAATTAGGGTAACAGTATTATTTCTATTAAGTAATTAGGGTAACAATAGTATTTCTGTTAAGTAATTAGGGTAACAATATTATTTCTATTAAGTAATTAGGGTAACAATAGTATTTCTGTTAAGTAATTAGGGTAACAGTATTATTTCTATTAAGTAATTTGGGTAACAAGAGTATTTCTATTAAGTAATTAGGGTAACAGTAGTATTTCTATTAAGTAATTAGGGTAAAAATAGTATTTCTATTAAGTAATTAGGTTAACAATAGTATTTCTATTAAGTAATTAGGGTAACAATAGCTGTTTCTGTTAAGTAATGAGGGTAACAAATAGTATTTATTTCTATTAAGTGATTAGGATAACAATAGTATTTATTTGTATTAAGTAATTAGGGTAAAAATAGTATTTATTTTATTAAGTAATTAGGGTAACAATAGTATTTATTTTTATTAAGTAATTAGGGTAACAATAGTATTTTCATGAAGTAATTAGGGTAAAGATATCAGTAACTCGCATCATGGTATATTGTACAGCACACTGTTTAATTTGGAAATTTCATAGCGTACAAACACAGATTGAAAATATGCACATATATACTTTACTTAAATGTAAGAAATAAGAATATGTGTTTATCGTCAAGATATAATATAGTAAAATCAGTCTCAAACAAGTGCAGGACAATATAAAGACCACAAAATTTTGCAGGAGCAGATCCAGAGTTGGCGGTGGAGCTGGCACGTGCCCCCCTCCCCCCCCCCCCCCATGAATGAGCATGAAACAGCCAAACATTTCCTAAAGTACATTTTCTTTACAGTTGGATGGTTAAAGTTATGTCCTGGAAACACTTAAAATGCAATGAGCTTCCAGGGAGATGTGTCCCCACCAGGGGTTCCATCCCATAGACTCCTTGCCTACTTGTTTATGTCGCTGCCCCCCACCCCAGCAATATTCCTGGATCTTCTACGCTGCACATATATAAGTGAAATAAAGAAAAGGGTTTCATAAATGTTACGTGTCCTTTTTGAACAGATGTACATGATAATGGAAGTGTCTGCTAAAATAGGTTTCACTGTACTTTTACTGTCCCTTTTTACTGGTTGAAAATGAAAACTCCATCTCCAGCTCAAGCTCAGAATTGTATGAAACAACGCCCAGAGATCATAAAACCTTTCAGCTTGAGTTTGAGCCTGAGATTTTGTGTTAAATAATTACTGATGACTTTGCATTTGAAAGATATCTTTTTATTGGCCGAAACTGAGAACTTGGTCTCAAATTAAAACTTAGACTTTTGTTTTCATTTCCAGGCTTGGCCCCATATTCTCAAAAAAGTTTTTGAACAAAAAATTCAAGTTTCAGATCAAGTCTTAAGACTTTGACAGTCTTTAGCTTTAATTAGAATAAAGATAGAATCGTGCAACTTTTCAGATTTTTTTTATGCCTACCACAAGGCAGAACATATTATGAAGTCTGTCCATCCATCTATCCATCCATCCATTTGTCTGTTGCCAATTTCTTTCTGTGCAATAAGTCAATTTGCTCACCATCATTAGTTACAAAACCTCTATCAATTTCAGGTCTAAAGGTCAAAAGTTAAAGTCAATTTGACTGTTAGAAGAGAAATGGTTTCTGCACAATACTTCGAGTTCTCCATGATCTACAGTTACCAACATTTTCAGATGACTTGCACATGAAGTAAGGAAGAACCCTATTGATTTCAGGATCAAAAGGTCAAAGGTCATGGTCACTGTGATTGAAAGAACAAAATGGTTTCCACATAATGTTAGTTCAACATCACATAACCTTGGCCAAATGTTGTGGATAGTTGCACTTGCGGTAAAGAAGAAGCCTAAGGTCAAAGGTCAAGGTCTTTGTGACTGAAAGAAGAAAAGTAGTGTCTGCACAGATATTTAAGTTGCATGACTAGTGGACTATTAAACACAGGGTGGTCAAATAATCTACTGTTCATGGTACTCTTGTTTTTAGCCCTTTTGCTAGAATGTTAAATTTCCATGATGTAGGTGCATCTTAAATATCATATCTGAGTTTAGGTTTTGAGCTTGAGGTTTATTTTTTTGCTCAGAGCATTTCAAGAATATGGGACCAGGCTAGTTCATGTATTATGCAACAGCCAATTTGGGTTTATGCTTCCACAGGAGCATTATATAGCTAGTGGGCATTTAGGGAGCATAGAGCGAAACTGTTGTATATATTTTGAGCAATATTCATTATAGGTCTTTTTATATGCCTGCCTTAAGTTCAAGTATATTATGTTATAATGTCTATCAATCCATACATCTATTACCAGCTTTGGTTTGTGTGCCATAACTCAGGTTCTCCACAATCTACAGTTACCAAATATTGTTGAATGCTTGCATTTGGAGTTAGGAATAACCCTATTGAATTTTTGGGGTCAAAAGATCAAAAGGTCTCTGTGACTGAAAAAAGAAAAATGGTTTATGCACAATAACTTGTCCTCCACCATCTTCATTTTCCAAACTTCTTGCACGTGGAGTAAGGAAGAACCCTATCGATTTCAGGGTTGAAAGGTCAAAGGTCAAAGTCATTGTGACTAAAAGAAGAAAAATGGTTTGTGCGCAATAACCTTATCTCTTGCAATTGATGTAAGGAAGAACCATGTCGATTTTGGAGTCAAAAGGTCAAGGGTCAAGGTCATCATTGCTGTAAGAAGGAAAATGGTTTTTGTACAATAGATAGAGTTCTTCACCAGATACAGTTACCAAGCTATATAAATGGCTTGCATTTGGGACAAGCAGAAGCCTATCAGTTTCTGGGTATAAAGGTGAAAAGGTCATGGTCACTGACTGATTGTAGAAAAATGATTTACAAACTTAAAGTTGAGTTATGCACGATCTACAGTTACCAAGCTTTGTGGATGGCTTGTGCTTGGGTTAGGTTTATGGTTTTATGGGTTTAATGCCATTTTTCAGCACATGATAGGCTATACATGGCGGCCAGTATATCTGGTGGAGGAAGAACCTGGGAAAATCCTGGAAAGAACCACCAACCCACAGGAAGTTACTGGCAGACTTTCTCACATAACCACATTGGCCGAGCCCAAGACTCGAACCCACACGAACAGAGGTGAGATGGAGTGATCGGTAAAAGCGAGCTCCTTAGACCACTCGGCCACCCGCTTAGGTTAGGGAAAAACCCGTATAATTCTTAGAATCATAAGGTCAAAGGTCATGGTCAGTGTGATTTAAAGAAGAAATATATTTTTCTGCACAATATTAGTTTGACATGACAGACTTGGACCAATCTATCTGTATATCATGTACTTGGAATAAAGAAGAAGCCTATTGATTTGGGGGTCAAAGACCAAAAGTCAAGGGGTATGTGACTGAAAGAAGACAAATGGTTTTTGCACAATGACATTAGTTCTACATATTGTACATGGACCAAACTTGTGGATGGCTTGCACTTGGGGTAAGGAAGAAACATATATATTTGGGGGATTGTTAAACATGGGACAGGTGATAATATATGCCATTCATGGTACTTTTATTGATCCTATAGAGCTGACTGTAAGTTTGTTCTCAAGTCAGTGACAGGGACAATTTGAATAGAATCAGTATTTAAGGCCATAATTATAACATAAGCTTTTAGTGTGCAATGTTACATCTCTATCTATACTGTAAAATCGGGGCCCTGGGTGGCCCAGTGGTCTAAGGTGCTCGCCTTTACAGATCACTGACATCTCACCTCTGTCCGCGTGGGTTCAAGTCTCAGACTTGGCCAACGTGGGTATGTGAGAAAGCTTGCCACCAAATATACTGGCTGCCATGTATAGCCTATCATGTGCTGAAAAATGGCATTAAACCCATAACAACCAACCATACTGTAACCATGTATATTTTTTGTGCCACAACTAACAGTCAACTAGAACAACTGCAGTGGCTTGCCATCACCTCATGCTTTCACCGCATGCATATTTCAACACACACTCCCATCACCGCCACCCACAGATAATGACTCAGGGGTCATAATGAAAAATATATCACATATATATATCTTCCTGCTGTGACTCCATATATGAAGTTCAATTGGAAAATTATTTGTAATTGTCATTGTAATTGAAACTGTGAAAATTAATGTATTTAAAAAATTCTTCTCATACTATAACATGATATTTATTTATTTATTTTTTTTTATTTTTTCTTGCCTCCAGGCTCTTTCTTTTACAAGAAAACTTGGTACTTGATTTTGTACAAGTATGCATGCATGCATGGATATGTGCATATGAAACTAAATATCTCAAAGAAAAAGGACAATACTGACAACAGTACTTAGGATTTTCAAAAAGTCACCAGGCCTAAAAATGTGATTTGAGTAATATGTAGAAAAAGTCACCAGGCCTGAAGATGTGATTTGAGTAGTTTGTAAAAAATGTCACCAGGCCTGAAGATGTCATTTTTGAGTAATATGTAGAAAAAGTCACCAGGTCTGAAGATGTGATCTGTGTATAATATGTAGACAAAGTCACCAGTCCTGAAGATATGATTTGAGTATAATATGTAGAAAAAGTCACCAGGTCTGAAGATTGGATTTGAGTATAATATGTAGAAAAAGTCACCAGGCCTGAAGATGTGAGTTGCCTATAATATGTAGAAAAAGTCACCAGGCTTGAAGATGTGATTTGAGTAATATGTAGAAAAAGTCACCAGGCCTGAAGATGCGATATACAGTATGATATGTAGATTTATGTACACAACTATGTTATTTATTGATGAGCATGAAAGATGCACAACAATAATTTTGGTTTGGGTAAGCCTGCTTGAAATTTTTGCATATAAAATACACTTCTGAGGTCTAATATCAATCATAAGGTGTGCTTTGCAGGTGTAAAGTTTATTTATTTATTTATTTTCTTTATTTAAGATAAGTTTGATATGCCAAAGTTGAGTTCTGTATATATGTACATGTATGTATATTTTTACTAATTCTTTGTTCTGTCTAACCTTTCCTTCATTTATAAGTTTATTCATTTACTTATACAGCCGTTCAGTATTATTTCCTTCATTTGATTAGCAGCAACCATGGAGGATAAATAAAAGAATAAAATGAGATAGATGTCTGGATGTATTAATTTTTGAAATAACTTAAAATCAACTAGATTTAAAAAGTACATATTTGTGTAAGAAAGTGTGAGTGCATTATACAGCATGTGTATGTGTGTGCATGGTGTTTTTGTTATACTGTTGTTATTAAAAGAGAATCTAACTTATGTACATTTTTTGTTCACTGTCAGTTATTGTATTATGCTGCTTATGTGGTATGTCACAACAGCCTTTTTATCAAAAGCAGAGGCAGTTACATAATTATCACATTATGTCATGAGTCTATTGAAATTAATATGGACTGATAACTTATAAATGCAATGATTTTTTTTCACATTACAATTCTCTTTTAATTTGATTTGCTATATAATTAGGTATATATATGGGGATTTTTACTGGTGAAAATATACATATATTGCAGGTACACTGGTTGTATATTTTTAGAAATCTCCCAGAATTGAATAAAGCTTTAATTTAAAATTGAATTTTTCAAATACAGTGAAAAACACTTTAAAAATTATGATATATATCAAATATAATCAGCACTCTGATAATAGCCATGCAGGTTAAGACTATGAAGACAGAGGATGAAGAATTTTGCAGAGAATTTATTGAGAAACAAATTGGAAAAGGCTGCTTATTTGAATATTTCTGGTTTAAAGACTTTCCATGAGGTTATGTTCTTGGTTTGCTCCCTCCATCCCCAACCTAATCAAACATTAAACATAAGAAATTAAGGCAAAAAGTGTTTGGTGGAAATCATAGAGAAGAAGTCAGTCCATGCAGTTTTGATGGATTGTCCAATGTCAAGACAATAATTTGCAAAGAATATTTTAATAAGGATGACTGTTGTAGAAATAACTAATTTTCTTACTGACTTCATACTTAGATGAGCATATTTTAATGAATGATCAGATTTATCACAACAAATATTTTGTTCAACATTACAGCTAATGCTGGTATGTATTTAGGACACAATGCTGTGGCATCAGTTCCTGGTATGCTCACACTGCAACTAAGTAGAATCTGTCTTTTTTGGAGAAATTTTGTATGTGCTGTAATTATGCCATAAAACCAATCCATTGTCAGTTTAATAATGGGTACTTTCACTAGATTAGGTTACCAGTGATTCATCAAGTTAGATTCAATTATTGAAGGGCCAATCTCAGTTCAGTTACATTGCATGTTTTGTTTTATTTAATTATGGTATCATGTTCATACATGTGGTTATTATCTCCCTCACCATCAGGGCAGTCTTCTCAATTCTGACTCTAAAATATGGCCAAAAAAGTGAGAACAACTGGAAAACTCTCTGAAGCCACCAGTAATCAAGATTGTATGCTCATAATTTTTGGTACTATATTTAAAAAACACTCAGAAATAATTATTTTAAAAAATCTCTTTCAGAATTGTGTGTGCAAGATAAATTTTTGTCCAAAGTCAGTGTCACCATTAATTTTGGTAATTGTGGATGTTGTATAGTATTTGTCGATTTTCAGATGTATAGATCACTGATGTATCTTTATGCTGCAATTGTTTTGGTAAAGGTTAAAGGTTATTGTACAGATACATTATTCTCACCATCCTCTATATGTCCGATTGTGTAGAACACTGGCGGAGAATATCTGTATCTTTAATCACTTGACTTTTCTCTTACATCACTTAACATCACAAGTGTTTTTATTGCAGCATAGCCACTCCTAAATTGTTGTATTTATTATATCTGCTATTAGTCCATTACTTTAATGTTTGTAGTTATCTAATCTACTCCTAATTTAACCTCATTTCCAAGGTTATGCCAAATTCTTTGGTGTAAACCAAACATTACACCCTTTAACTAAATATGGAACCATTTTTAGTATGACTAGTTTGTCCTTTTTATGCTTTCTCTGTACCGACTGGGTGCCATTTTATTTAGAACCTTATGATACTTTGTAGACAGGAATATGAGAAAAAAATTAGTTTATTCAGGGCTGAGCAAATCCCATAGCCCGACATCCCGGACTATTCATTTTTGAAGTCGGGCAAGTAAAATTTTCCAAGTCGCTAGTCCGGGACAAGTGCTTTTTTCCTATTTTAAAAAAGTCGGGCAAGTCCTTACTTTTATGCTTTAATCACTATACATGTATATAGTGAAGAGTAAGGTGGGAAAAGTGAAAAGTAAGTTGGACAAGTGAAAGTTCTGATGAAAAAAAAAATGTGCTCAGCCCTGGTTTGTTACACATCTGTGTAGGATATGAAAATTTACTCTGGGATAAGAAATCAGCATAGCCTCGTGTCTGATGCAAAGTTCTGACCCTTAGGTGTAATTTTCCTATCCTACACTAATGCACAAGATGGAATTAGGCTTTATGAGTGGTAGATGTACTATAGTATCTGCATCAAAACAAATGAAGTTGTACCTGGCACATAATGATATAATAGATAAGATTTATGATTATTAAGCACTAAAAGAAAAGTATGGAAAATAACTGAATAGCTGATTGTATGCAATATATATATTTCACAAACTATGAAGAGTTAAGTTATTATATACTTACTGCATATTTTCACTCCAACACCGTTGTGTAGAACTATATTTGAAGAATTAATGCCCCTCCTTAATGTGCCCTCACATTCTGACCTGAAGCTGGAACAAAGGGGCTGATACACTGCAATTATAGGTCATTATATATATGTGTGTTTCTGATTACTGGGCAGTATAACATAGAAGCCATCTTAATGTGTAATTGGGCAAAATGTCTACCCTTGAGTAAAAAGCAAGGAGGGGACCATACATATTTACTGCAAATAATGGCATTTCTAATGCCAAATGGACACAATTGTTATGAACTGGTTTACTCTGATTTAAACTGTTCTACATTTGAAACACCTTATCAGATCACTATTACTGCCTTTTTGGCAACAGTGCCTTTCTCGGTGGTATTTCTGATTGTTATAAATGCTTTATTTTCCTATATAACTGCTTCAGTCCTAATGTCAAGAAAGGCAAGCAGATCCTTAGTGCATATTTACATGTACTTTGTCATATTGGCTAAACCATAGAGAAAAAATCTCCAATTAAATATGTGCATGTTCAAAATGTATGAATTAAAAAAATTGCACAATTTAATTTGTATTAGAACTTTTTTTTATATTTGCCCATGTATTTCTTTTGATAGCTTAAGAGTCAAAACAAGGTTACATGTTTATTCATAAGGATTTTTTACTGATATATATATATCCCCTATTTCATTTTGTTCTATTATGATTCATTGGTGCAACATTTGCACAAGTACATGTATTTAGTATTTTGGGACCAGTTGCAAGCCATATAATTGTGTATGGTATTTGTTTTGTACATTTTTGTTATTGATCATAATTTTGCCTTTTCATATCTCTTCATATATTTTGGTGAATGTATGTATCATATCCTAACCTTTGAATATTTACCAGTTATACTTTGATTTTTGGTGAGTCTGTGGATTGGGTCGTGGGGGTGAGGGGTGCAACAAAACTGATTTGGATATTCAAATATAATGGTTTCAATACATTTGGAGAATATTGGCATTCAGTTACCATTGTGAGTCATTATTAAATTGATTGATGGATATATTTTTCAAAAATATTACCAAAGTTCATGAAGTAAATAGCTGTATTTGCCTTGTTTATTCACTTAAAGTGATTAATGCATTCAAATACTTTTTTGTTATTATTTAAAGGCAGAGACCTCTGTATTGTGCCACGCAATTTAGAATCACAGCCTTTAAGCAGATAATGTAAAAGAATGAAAGAACCAGTGATTATAACTTAAGTTTTCTTTTTTTTCTGGATTTGTTTATATCCACAAAGACACTTAAGTTGTGAAAGAGTGTCTTTTATTTGAGACTTGTCTGCAGATTAAAATAATATAAGTTCTGAATTATGCCTGATGTATTCTTTCAAAAGTCCTATTTTACGCCTGATATATATACAGCATTCAAAGTTCAAAAGTTCATCTCATCTACCACACTGCAATTCTCCAAGTTCTAAGATACCTCTAAACTAGTGAATTGAAAATGTGTAAGTTTCAAAATACATCTTTCCTTGCCCAGTACGTCTGCATTTTTTTGGGAATACACCTGTAGTTTTCAAAATCTTTAGACAAAAAATGCCCATATTTATGACTGGAATTATGGTTCTGGGTCTTGTACGCTTGTAAAACTTGCTTTACCCCTTTAATTAGAACATATTACGCCTCTAAGACTGCTCATGTACAGGCACAATATGCCCATACTTTTCATATGGGTGTATTTAATAGATTTACACTCATATAGTGAAGTTGACTTTTAGGTTCAATAACCTAATATATATATATATATATATATATATATATATATATATATATATATATATATATATATATATATATATATATATATATATATGTATTTTCACATGTAACTATATATATATATATATATATATATATATATATATATATATATATATATATATATATATATATATATATGTATTTTCACATGTAACTTGATCCATATTTGATGCAGATTCCGTGAACATGGATTTCAGTGATGGCATATTTTGTTGTTGCAGTTAATATACTTGTATGAGAGGGGTTTTCTGCATGATGCATGATGTCATTCTTGCTACCGTAACAGACTTTAAAATCAGCTTAAAAGGGAAGAGCAGAATGCATATTCATGTCCCTTTGAACTTGATTGCAACCACTGAAATTTGCATTTCCATCCATCATTGAATTTTGTGTGATATTTCAGTTGCTTGGATTTTGGTGTTTTGGCATTGGGAGATAATGCACACTTAGGCATCTTGACAAACTTTAAACACCGAAGTCAAACCGACCCTGTTTTTTGCCACTTGAGCTTGTGAGTAATCCAACCATAATCAGCTAACATTTTTAATCATGTTCAAATTACTTTTGATCATACATAATATAGACTATAATTCATCTCAACATCTTTAAGCACTGAAGCAGAACATACCCTCCAGAGAGAATCAAAGTGATGTTAATTGTTTATGCTGATTGAGTTCTTTAGTAACCCAACCATAATGCCATTAATCGTTTCAGAATTACTTCTGCTCACACATAGTATAATCCACCTCAACAAACTTCAAACAATGAAGCAAGCTGACCCTGCTGACATGATCATAGGGTGAAATTAGCAACTACGTTGTCTTGCCCTGCTTAAGCCAGTTCACAGTCACATGATCACAGGCAGTATTACCATAAATATACTACACTGGAACCAAAATGGATTTTTTAAAAACATTTTTCAATAATAATTTTGTGTATGCAGGAGATTTCAGTGAGTGATGGGAGGGACGGGAGACACCCTTAAACTTGGGAGAAAAGCCCTCCAGTGTATGAGGTTCACATATGCTAGTATTGTCCCTCAAACTAATGTTACCACAGACTACAGTATCCATGTTACACAAAATCCACCAAGTTCAGTGACTCCCCGTAAAACAAAAATACGATCACTGAGCCATGTAATACATGAGATATTTAAGTGCGAATGCAGTATTATATATACATTACATATGCGTGCACATGAACTGACTTTGTTATGCATTAAATTCTAGCCACCTTTGTACATGAATATGTCTCTGTCAGGAATAATTGCACTGGATTATAAAAGCTTGAATGTTCTTATCATTAATGCATACAACATATAATTGAATTCAACTTGTCTGTTCAGCTATAAAAATGTCTAACTTGGAACACACTACATTCTATTTGATAGCATGGCATTATTGTGACATAGGTCTGACTAGAAAATTTTTAATAAATTCCAAAACATTCAGTATATAAAACAATTCTATCATCTAGAATGGATAGCAAGAAAGAATGCAGTTTACATTTTTACATACCTCTACAGCTGAAGATTGCTTTCATAAAGTGGAAAGCTTCCTGACAAGACTCATCTGTATTGTGACAATACAGAGAATTTGGTCACATCTATAGCCAGAGAACTCGAGGTAAAACGGGTTCCACACTGCCAGCACTTTGTGTGTGCATCAGTGGGTGAACATAAATCAGTATTTCTAAATCGCCAAGGTGAAAACTAATACACCCAGGGTAATTCTATGCATGGCAATGAAACCAGACTACATTTCCGTTCATATATGATGCAATGGCATTTTCTTATACTCAGTTCTGTGACAGATGGCTTGCACTTAGCTAATAAAGAAGCATCTAGATTTTGGGGTGTAAAGGTCATACATGTAGGTCATGGTCAAGTTAAATCCAGTCGTAAAATAATGGGGGTTTCTGCACAGTAAGTTTAGATGAAGACCATGTACATACCTTCATCAAAGGTCCAGGTCATTGAGACCCATTGGTCAGTAATCTCCATGCCCCACTAGTGCCCACATAGAATGTACAGTTATCGGTGCTCTTGTTTCCCCAACTGATTCTCTGGGATGGCACTAAGGCTCCGTAGTCTGGGTCCACCAGAAAAAGTTTGGACCCATTTAACTTTTATTTAAGAAATAATGGTGGATCAACTTTCATGTTTTCTGGGTACGTGTGAACATATAATTAAAACTTTCAGGGTGAAAGTCACATTATATTGGCTTAATGCTGTCCCTGTATGTTTGTACTAAAGCATCTTTCCTAACTATGCTTAAAAAGTCCAGGGTTGAAGATTTTTTTCTGTTACATTTTTTTAATTGGTAATAAATTTGACTTTTTATTCTTATCTATGTAATTTCTATAACGATAGATCTGCAATACAGTATGATTAAAGATAAAGGTATTGCTACAGCAGGGCATACATGTTTGATGCCAACATGTATTGTGGAGGCCATTATGGCTCAGTGGTTAGCCTGCCAGATGGGCAATCATTGGATTGCAACTTTGATTTGTGTGCAGATCAGCTATGGACTTCTGCCATGGTATTTTATTGCCATGGTTTCAGTGCTAAATAGTCTTTCATGTGCTGTTGTGAAATGCAACATCAACCAACTAAGCATTGAACAGAGCATATTGTATGCACTTTAACTTAATTACATGTACATGTACTTTGACCAATATACCAACCTGTCATTAGTGATATTATGTACATATTCAGTTTAAATAATCGATAACTCACAATTAACATATCAAACTTAATTAATTTTTCAAAAATATATGAAAATCATCTTAGATGAAATATAGTTCCAAAAACAGTATTTTGGGTAGCTTTAATTTGATAACAGCTCTGCATTTGATATTTCCATGGAATTCACAAATGCTAATTCATTTATCCAGATCTGTTTACATGTGCCCATGTGAATTTGACTGTGCTAAATGGCACAAGGTCGCAGCCTGGAGAAAATGGTGACAGCATATACAAGTCTCCTCGGATAATGATGCATACAGTTGGTAAGGGTTTACATATATAGACCCCCTCAACCCAACCCAACTTGAGTTTTCCCCTGCCTTTTTTGCGAAAAGTGGGGGATATAGCATTTGCGTTTTCATCCATCTAACCTTCTGTCCATTCATCCATGCATTCATCACACTTTCATTTTCACTCTATAACTTTCAAGCTGTTTGAGATCAAGGGATAATACTATGTATAGTTAAACAACCATTAGAAGGTATCTCACATACTATGTACATTGGAATCCTAACAAGGTCATGGCATAATATTTTAAGCTTTCATCACACTTTCCTTCCCATAAAATAGGACCCCAATGTGGGACATGACACACCTTGACATTAAAAATAGGACCCCATTGGGGGTCCTATCTTCATGGTCAAGGTTACAGCTCATTATTTTAAATTTTTTGTCATATTTTCTATTCCATTCTATAAGTTTAAATCCATTTGAGATTTAGGGAATCATTAGAAGGTGTGTTGCATACCACATTTAGGGTCCTGTCATCAAGGTCAAAGCTCAGCATTTTAAGTTTCCCATCACACTTTCTTTTCAGTTTTATAAATGTATAGTTGTTTGAGATTTAGGGATGAAACTTAGTATATTTATACATATACAAACATCATGTTTAGATAAATTAAAGGGGTTGCTTTATGTTCAAGGGTGAGTGTTTTAGATTTTTCATCACACTTTTCATTCTGTTCTGTAACTTTGGAGCCATTTGAGATTAAGGGCTGAATTTCGTTGCTAGAAAGTGTGTTGCTTACCATATTGTGAGACCTATATTCAAGGTCTTGGTCATGATTCAGTATTTTAAGTCTTTCAGCACACTTTCCTTTCAGCTCATTAACTTCAGAGCTTCTTTAAGCTAAAAAGATGTAACTTGGTAAACATGTACATCGTCATTTGCAGGTTAGATGCGTATACTGTATTGGCAGTCTTGTCTTTGAGGTTAAGGTCATGGGTCAGTATTTAAAACTTTTCATGACTCTTTCCTTTCCATTCTTTAACTTTAGAGTTGTTTGAGGTTAAGGGGTGAAACTTGACATATTTGTACCTCATTAATAGAAGGTGTGTCATGTACCACATTGTGTCCTATTTTTAATGTCAAGGTGTGTCATATACCACATTGGGGTCCTATTTTTAATGTCAAGGTGTGTCATGTACCACATTGGGGTCCTATTTTTAATGTCAAGGTGTGTCATGTCCCACATTGGGGTCCTATTTTTAATGTCAAGGTGTGTCATGTCCCACATTGGGGTCTTATTTTTAATGTCAAGGTGTGTCATGTCCCACATTGGGGTCCTATTTTTAATGTCAAGGTGTCATGTCCCACATTGGGGTCTTATTTTTAATGTCAAGGTGTGTCATGTCCCACATTGGGGTCTTATTTTTAATGTCAATGTGTCATGTACCACATTGGGGTCCTATTTTTAATGTCAAGGTATTTGCTCAGTATATAAAGGTTTTCCATCATAATTTCCTTTTTGCTCTCGAACTTCAGAAATCTTTGAAATTAAGAGGTGAAACTTGCTATATTTATACATCATCATTTCAAGATGCATTACATACCACTTTGGGGGTCCTTTCTCCAAGTTTAAGGTCACAAGTCAATATTTTTGGTTTCAATTACATTTTCCCTTCTGCTCTGTAACTTAAGAAATATTTAAGATAAATGGATGAGGTCTTGTAATGTTATATAAAATTATGCAGTGTCACTCGAAAATAAGTTGTAGTTCACATTTGAGGTTCTAGCTTGTGATCAAGGTCACAGGTTAATAAAGGATTCTTCTGTTGCTTTATCTCATACAAGCTGTTTGAGACACAGAGGTTGCCTTTGGTACAGTTCTTTTTCTAAATTTGATATCATCCCATGTATCATAGTAAAGGCTTTATCTTCAAGGTCAAGATTAGTTATCAATATTTGCCCTTTTTTGCATTTTTACTCTGGTATCTATTGAGATTAAGAGCCACAAAACTTGGTTACCATGGCTACCTTGTAACTTTACAGATATGACACCAAGGTCACAGTCAGATTTTACGATAACATTCTTTAGGTGACCTCACCATGGTAGTGGTAGCTGGGGACAACAATTCACTGAATTTGCTATTTTGCAGTAAGTCTGTAAACCAATTAGACTATTAAGATGGGCCTAATCTATTTACGAGTTAAAAATGATTAGACTTTTCTTTAATAAATAGGAAGCAATTATACAAATAATAGAAAATTGCAAGATTTCAATTTTGGATAAAAATCATTTACTGTATATACTCACGTATAATCCAGTTCCAACTGCAAACTGCATAGACCCAGATCTGCCATCGCATAATGTGTTGGCAGATCTGGATCTATGCAGTTTGTAAGGACTAATCAGTAGAACAAACAACATAGACCCTGATCTGCCGGCACATTATGCGACGGCAGATCAGGGTCTATGTTGTTTGCATTTGGAGCAGGGTTATACGCGAGTAAATATGGTAGTAAAATATAATGTACAGTATCAGTGAGAGAATGTGTTTATAAAGAAAAATGCAAGTTTTTATGCTTGGAAAGTTTTAGCTGGCTTATGTGCTTGAAATGGTAATAATATTGCAATCATTGGAAAGTGGAAAAAAAAGCACAGAAATTCATTTTCATTTATTTTTGTTGTTCAGTTCCTTATATATGTAACTTTCTCTATTTTCGTTTCTCATTAGTGATATTTGAAATCATTAAAGCATGCTTAGCCTTAGTAAATTTAATGATAAACAATGTTTAGTTGAGAGTGATCATGCTTGAATAATTTGACACTGGTAATATCCTTCAGCAGCAAGAGGAACCTGCCTGCATTTCTTTGAGCACCCAATCTTGTGTTCAATTGTTCGCATCTAACTTTTAATTTTCTTGCAATTTGTCCTTTCAGCCTTGAGCTTTGAATGTGACCCCATGCAAAATCACCCAGTTCCAGGAATTAACAGTGCTAACTTTGATAGACTGCTCTGAAAGAAAATGATTGTATAATATATTGGATTGTACTGGTGTCAGAAATAATTAGAATGTAAATTGAATCTTGGCCCTTTTCTCACTGTTAAGAATAGCTTGTTTTTTATTAGTAATTTCAACAGGAAGCCAGACACTCATGCTTCTCAACAGTTGAGATTTTCTGATGGATTGGCATTGTGATGTTAAACAAGGATCATGTGAAGCACAATACTTTTTTGTAGTGACACTTTTACTTCACACAATGATTAATCAGACATCATCCCACTCCCTTCTCCCTTCTGCCTATGATTGTATCATCTTCTGAGTAGAAAGGTGTAGAGGAACTTTACAACACAGTAGGAAAATTTGGACATTAGATTAGTCTCCTTCCAGTGAATAAGGCCCCACTAAGAAGCAGCCTCATCTAGCATTAAAGTAGCCCATACACAATGGGCTCATTTTGTATACCCATAGTTCACTGAAATTACACCAGCAAAACACTGATAATACTCTGGTTCCCCTCTTCCCTCCTCCCAAATACATCATTTGACAATAGACTGACAGCAGACTGAAATGGCACTGCAAAGAAGAAATTTACTTTAATATCAGTAACCTGTTGCTATTACTTTGCTTACTTCTTTCCAGAGGGAAAATACCCTGACCATATGATGAGGACATGACCTCCCGTAGGGTGATTCTGGAAAGATCTAATGTCTAACCCATGACCCTGGCCCATGCACACTAGCCCTCATTATTTTTTGGTTGTCGCCATAATTACTGCGGTTCAAATGACTCTTCGAGCAAAATTTTCTTCCCTTAGAGTCATATCTGAATTGAGTGTTTTCATTACATGCATCATTTTTACCATGTGCAACTACCCTCAGTTCTAGTATTATTTCTGTTCAGAATTAGTGGCATTTTTGGGTTATGTCTTTTTCAAATAACCTTGAAGTTAGGTTACACACACACACACACACACACACACAGACACACACACACACACACACACACACACACAGATGTCTGGGTAACATTTATTGTGATTGAGAATTATTTGATTCCTTTTTCTAGCTCAGGTGGATGTTTAGTTATTGTTGTTTTAATACAGTACGAATACTTGAATTCATATTCCTTTTAATCTGACTTTTGGTCTATTTCTATTGTCCGTAAGGAGGTGGTATACAAGTACTTACTTTCAATTGTGTGTATTTAGTGATGAAAGACCTTTCATTCTTAAAAATCAGTATAGGATAGTATTCTTTTTTTAATATTATTTTATTATTAGCATCATACTAAGTTGATTTTTTGCTAATTTTTGTCTCCAATACTCAGAATAAAGTATAGCAGTATAGCTGATGTCATTGTCATTAAAACATCAGTATTGTGGTTGTTTTAATTCTTCTAATCCAGGAATCTCAAGTCACAGCTGCCTGCCAACGTTTGTTGGAAGCAGTGGCCAAAACATCTAGGCATACATTATCCATGTCCATAGCTTTATCATTAGAACTTCTCCACCTCCGCAGATATGTTGCTCTGGACACATCCTATGTCTTGCTGGAGCACAGTAAGAACCTTCGGAGGGCTGCTCCCCTGGAGGCAGAGACCCTCTCTGGACTCTCTGCAGGGCTCAGTCCCTCCATAGTATCCCAGGATTCGAGAGACCGGCAACACTGGTCCCCTTACGTCCACTCCTGGCCCATTGAAACCGGCCAAGAAGCAGAATCATCCTAACTGCCATCAGGGTCCATCAGCAAAGTTCTTCAAAGTCACACAGCTCCAGTCCAAGCAACAACTCCAGTTCAGAGCTCCCTCTTGGTAGTTGGGCCCTAGAAGGACACACTGCAAAGGCACAGGAAGAAAGTTTGCAGGCTGTTCTCCATTTCCTAAGGAAAAGAAAGGTTTGGGGGCAGCCCTAGGGACTCACTCTCTCTCCTGCAGTGTGTTCCTCTTCCATTGGCTCCCATATGTGCCAGGCTAAACCTTTTTTCAGAGGTTTGGTCAGAAAAGGAGGATACTGACTTCAGTTTTGAGATCTTCCTTCTCCCCTGTGTGCTTCCACCAGTTGAATATGGTGCGATTAAAGGAAGATGTGCACTCCCTTCTCCAGAAGGGTGCAGTAGAGAGGGTGTTGAATGTATAGTCTCCAGCCTTCTACTCCCAGATTTTTCTTGGACCCCAAAAAACGGGGAAAGTTTTCACTAATTATCAACCTTTTTTCCTTTAAAAAATTTCAGCAGGAGGAACCTTTCAAGATGACAGCCAAAATCTCAGTCAGGAATCCCATAAGACCCGGTGACTGGGCAGTCTCCATCAATCTTCAGGATGCATACCTTCACATCACTATTTTTCCTCCTCACAGGAAGTACCTCTGGCTTTGTTTGGATGGGGAGATCTTCCAGTTTTACACTCTGCTGTTTGGCCTATCCTCAGCACCCAGAACTTTTACCAGTGTCATGGGAGTAGTTGCTGACCACTTAAGGTCATTGGGGATGCCTATCATCCAGTATTTGATGATTGGTTGATCATCAACAGCCGGCTGGAGTCCCTCAGACTAGATCTGTCTTGCTGTTGGTTCTTAGTGACTAGGCTGGGTCTTCTACCCAACATAGAGAAATCAAAACTTACTCCATCTCAAGATTTTTTTGTCAATGTGGGGATGAATTTCTTCATGAACAAAAGATTAGTTTGTGTCTGTGGGGCAGAGTCGAATAGATGCTGACCCTGTTGGAGACACTGAGAGCCAAGATCATGTCAGCTTATCTATTTCTGTATCTACTGGGGACCTTGAACTCCACAGTGGACCTGATTCCCCTAGGCAAATTGCACTTGTGCCCTCTCCAGTTTCTCCTTTTGGCAAACTGGAAACGGCACAGGGACCGTCTGACTGCTCAGATTTCTTTAAGTCTGCATTTCCACCATCATGTGACGTGGTCGATCAATTGGGACCGGTTTCTGGCCGGAGTCCCCACGCATGCACCTGAACCACACTCCTATCTGTTCTCAGACACATCATATTCTGGGTGGGGCGCTCCTCTGGAGCCGGAAGAGTTAATTCTTCAGGGTTCGTAGTCCTGGGAAAAATCTGGCCGCCACATCAACAATTTGGAAATGAGGGCTGTGTTCTTAGCCCATCAGGAGTGCGTTGACAAAATAAGAGGTCAATGCATGATGGTCTCATCAGACAACATGTCAGTGGTGGTGTATTTCAAGTGATAAGGAGGCACACATGTCTCTTCTCTCTGTGTGGTGGTTTCTAACCTCCTTCGCTGGGTAACCTTGGATGGGATTACCCTCCAAGTTTGCCACATTCCTGACAAAAAGAGTATTTTGGCAGACAGTATGTCCAGCAGGGACAATATAGTCCTTATGGAATGGTCTCTGCACCAATCCATAGCAGATTCCCTATTCCAACTTTGGAGGAGACCCTTGGTGGACTTGTTTACCACAAGGCTAAACAACAAGCTCTCCTTTTACATTTCCCTAGTCCCAGACCAGAGGGCCTGGGCAGTGGATGCTTTCAGCCTGAAGTAGGATCATCTGTTTGTTTGTGCCTTCCAGAAATACTTAAGAAAGTAAGGACCTTCACTGCTCATCTCATATAGATAGCTCCTCTGTGGCCCCAATGCTCATGGTTCAGTGATCTTCTCGACCTGCTGTTGGACCATCCCAGGAAATACTTCAGAGGAGGGATCTTCTGTCGCAGCACAGGGGCTCTCTCCTACACAACAACCCACATATTCTCCACTTTTACACTTGGCTCATCTCAAACAATTTCTCTGCCTGGACAAGTTTTCAAGCTAAGTTACCAGGTGCATTATTCTGATCTGTGTCCAAGGTCTATGATGCCAAGTGGAGAATCTTTTGCGATTGGTGGAGTAGAATGTGTTAATCCTAGCTGTCCCTCACTGAGCCCAGTGGCTGAAACAAAGCTCAGTTTCTACTATCAAGGGCTATAGGGCAGCCCTATCCAAGACACTTAGATTTTTGAAAGGCCCGGCCATTGGTGCAGTCTCACACATAGCAGACCTGATCATGTATTTTGAGTTGCAAAGACTGGTGTCTCGCTCGCTAACGCCTTGATAGAATCTCTTATGTGTCTTGTGATCTCTAACTAAAACCCCCTATGAACCTTTGGGAGAGAGACGACATGCCCTTTCCATAGAGCAAGGCTGTCTAAGATTCAATGGAAATTATGAGTTGGTTTTTCTCCTTTGGCAACCTGGTTTCGTAGCAAAATGCTCCACTCCTGATAGTGTTCCCCAACGTACTTCACTCTTGATTGAGACATCCCAGTCTCAATTGCTTCTGTGCTGCAGATGATCAGGATAGACTTTTATGCCCCATTAGGGCTTTACATTTTTGTTTGGCAGCTTTTAAAGGGAAAAGAAAGGGTTGGAAATGTCTTTTCCTCCCCCTTAAGGGCTTGGCTGATATTTCAGCTTCCACCATATTGAGGTGGATTCCCATAACTATAAAGGGACTTTATCAGTCAGAGACCTTTCATTCATGAAGATTAAATCCCATGAGGTTCCAGCCATTAATGTTACCTCATGGGCCTGTTTAACTCGTTCGTCTATGGAGGATGTGAGGAAAACTGCCTTTTTGTGATCTCGCACGACCTTCTCCTTCTACTCATGCTCATTGACTTACTGGGGCCGATAGTGGTAGTACAGACAATGACCCATACAGATACCATCTGGCAGTAGTCTACACTTCTACAGTGAGAGTGAGTATTCCATCCTTTTTCATTCACCAGTTTGTGGGATCATCAGCCTCCAACCGATCTTGCAAATTCAGCTACGCAAAAGCAACAGGTTGTGCATTACTGATATTAAAATGTAGGGCTTCTTTTGGTGGTGATGGTTGGGGGGTGGGGGGTGAACCAATTTTAATGATGTAATACTTACCTGTTGCTATTAACATATTCTCTTCTCCCACCCAGTACTGATGTCCCACTAGTTTTAAGGCTATGTCCTGAAGAAGAATTAGGACTAGTATATATGGACCATGGTCGTTGGTTAGACATTAGATGTTTCCAGAATCACCCTTTTGGAGGATGAATTCTCATCATACGATAGAGGTTATTTTCTGTCCAGAAAAGAGTAAGCTATGCAATAGTAACAGGTAAGTATTACATCATTGAAACTAGTTTTACCCCCCACCCCATGCCCAACTACATGTCTGACAATACTTTGGCCATGTCACCAGTATATTGCTGAGTTTCAGGTTACACACTGGACTGGAATCATACAGTCAAGAATCTGGAAACTGGTAATGCAATGCAGTAGATACACACTGGTAAATACAACCTTCAAGAATCTGGATAATACACATCTAACCGTACAATAGCAATCATTAGGGCCAAGCTTGACAAAGTCAGAGGAGCCTTATAGTAATAATGTTGTCTGTCCATCTGTCTGATTGTCTGACTCTCAGCAATTTGGTTTCCACAATATAACTTTACCGGGAATTGTTGGATTTGAACAAAATATGTCTTGGAGCTTTATGTGGATGAGACCTCAATTAGGATTTTGATTTCCAGCTAATTCTATGTCATCATTTAAGTAAGGTAACTTTAATCTCCTCATCTTCACTGTACCAAGAAATTGTGGATTTCAGCCATTTGGCATGCACCTTTATTTTGGAAAGACCTTGAATGAGTTTGAATTCCAGCATTCCATGATGTCATTTACAGAAGTTATGCTCCCAGATTGTCCCTCCTTCTGACTTTTGGTTCCATAGCACAACTTTGCCAAGGTGATGAATTTTGTTCAGATTTGATATACAGATTGATACTGATATAACCTTGAAAGGGTTTGATTTCCAGCATTCTGCGACATCATTTACACTTGTACCCTGATTTTCTGTCCTCGTGACTTTGGTTTCTACAGCATAACTTTACCAAATATCATTTTAAACTTGTTTATAAGCTGCAACTGCAAGCAAGACAGACCTGATCTGCCAATGCATAATGGGCCAGCAGATCAGGGTTTATGTTCTACTGATTGCTCCTAAAAAACTGCTTAGACCCAGAACTGGCGGTGCATTATGTGGTCAGATTTGGGTCTATGCGGTTTGCAATTGGATCTGACTTATATGTGAGTCCATCTTTTTGGATTTTTATCGAAATTTGGCATACAGCTTCATATTGTTGAAATCCTGATGGAGTTCAGTTTCCAGCATTACCCAACATCATCTAGAGTAGTTATGGCCCATGATTATCTATCCTCCTAAATTTGGTTTCTGCATTCTTGGATTTCAACCAAATTTATCATGGACCTTTATATGGATAAAACCTTCAATCATATTGATTTCTGGTTTTTCTTAATATCGTTTATATGAGTTGTGGCCCCTGATTGTCCATCCTCCTGACTTAAGGTTCTGCAGCATTACTGTACCAAAGATTGTTGGATTTGAAACATATTGGGCATGCAACTTATATTGAATATGTTCAACTTCCAGCCTTTCACAATATCAGAAGAGTTATGGCCCCTGATTGCCCATCCTCCTAACTTTGGTTTCAGCAGAACATCTGTGTTCAGGAATGTTGGATTTCAAGCAAATTTATCTTGCACAATTATATTGCTGAGACCTTGAATAAGTTGCATTTTCAATATTTAATCATTTAAAATAGTTATGGCCCCTGAATGCCCATCGTCCTTTGACTTTGCTTTGCCAAATATGTGTTCCTCTGTTTAAAATCCATCCAAGTGAATTGTAGTGAGCAGGGTCCTTTGCTATGCGCTCATCACTAATAGTTTTAGTCCTGCATTGAAAATTGGTATTACTTGATAGATTGGCAATACATGCAAAATTAACTTAACAGTATTGTTTCATTACAGATTTTGTCACCAGTGCAATTTTGGTTTTGCTCAAGTGTATTATCTGCTTGTCAGTGCCCCCAGGGAGTTTCCAAGCTATATGTAATGCGATATCCTTTTCTTTAGTTTTTGGTTTTCTCCCATATCATTTTATTTTTGATTAGTTTGTTTGATTTTAAGTCGGGCCAGAAGTTTAAAGCTTTTTCTGCTCATCCATGATGAATTGTGCTTACTGATAGGTTGTCTTCTAAGTTTCAGTTCTAGAATAAAAGCCTGGTGACGCATGCAATTGCATTTATAAGTATTTACCCATCCCACCAACTCTGTTTTAATTGAATAATAGCTCTTTATTTCATTGGGCACCTAAATCTTAGTTAACGCTTCTACTTATAAAAACGAATGTTCTTATTTTCTCATCATATTGTAGACTTAATTGATCTAATTACCATCATTAGCTAAATAAATATAATTATTTGAGGTAAAAAAAATTACCCTTAGCAAAAAGAACTGCGGTAAAATTGCAGTTTTATATATAAAAAAATTCTTCAGACCAGTTAAATTCCAGTTAAAAATCAGTTAAATATCAGTTAAATTTCAGTTAAATTCCAGTTAAATATCAGTTAAATTCCAGTTAAATATCAGTTAAACTCGTAATTGTGAGCTGATTTGTATATAACAATATTTTTTTTAGCAGTTTTCAATGAAACTGCAGTGAAAATGCAGTTAAAAAGCAGTGAAATTGACAAATATGTAAATGAGGTAACCAGTTTTATGATATAAAAAAACCCAGAAAACTGCAAAAATACTGTTACTATATAAGGAGAGCAGTTTTATGATGTCACAGAAAATTTAAATACTACAAAAAAAACTGATGTTTAAAACCATCCAGTTTAATGATGTTATTAAATACTACAAAAAAAACTGATGTTAAAAACCATCCAGTTTAATGATGTTATTAAATACTACAAAAAAAAACTGATGTTAAAAACCATCCAGTTTAATGATGTTATTAAATACTACAAAAAAAACTGATGTTAAAAACCATCCAGTTTAATGATGTTATGAAATACTACAAAAAAAAACTGATGTTAAAAAAACTATCCAGTTTAATGATGTTATTAAATACTACAAAAAGACTGATGTTAAAAACCATCCAGTTTAATGATGTTATTAAATACTAAAAAAAAAACTGATGTTAAAAACCATCCAGTTTAATGATGTTATTAAATACTAAAATAAAACTGATGTTAAAAGCCATCCAGTTTAATGATGTTATTAAATACTACAGAAAAAACTGATGTTAAAAACCATCCAGTTTAATGATGTGTTTAAATACTACCAAAAAAAAACTGCAAAAAAAATGTTTCTAAATAATGAAAACAGTCATGATATCTCATTGATTTCATACGCATGTACACCAGGGAAAGAAGTCACAAAAACTAATGAAATATTTAAAATATATAAATTTGGAAGTCATATTCATTTCTTTTACTGGAATAAAAATGGAACATACGTTTGATTGACTCATACAAATAATATACAGTTGAAACTCAATCATTATCTTTATATTCAATTAACCTTATTTACATTAAATATTTCATATAAAAAAATTAACTTTTGGAAATAACTATGGTCTTGATGTTAACACAGAACATTAAAGGGGAAATTTGGAGCCGGAAATATTAACATTGACTTCACATAATTAACTGCCATAATCGGAAAGAACAGAACATATGAACTAACTGTTCGTTAATGAAAACGTAAGATAAATGAGGAAAATAATCTATGATGAACATTACAAACACTTGTCTGTCTTTATTTTCATAAGGGAGCAGATGCAACATGCCTGGAAGATAATGGCAGACTACATGCACTTCCAGTGTCACCGTTTTTGCAACTGCTGTGGGTGTACCTTTAACCTATTGTTTTACATGTGCACACTTTCTAAAGAATTCATTACATATGCTCAAGCTTTGTTCACTATTAATCAATGCGTTTCACTGGGGACCTCTAAAATCTCTGAATAAATAAAAAGGAAACAAAGTGGAAGGAATGAATACAAATTCATTTTTGTTTGGAACAGTATTTATTATAATTGCTTTAAACAGTATTTATCAAAGTTAAACATTCTTTCACACAGTTGTGAAATATATTAATAGTTTTGACCATAACATTTAAAAGTTGTTTAAATGAAACCTCTCAACAAAGTACTATGATGTACTGATATGCTGTTAAATTTCTTTTATAATAGTACTTCATACACAAAATATATTTCATTTATCTGTTACATTCTGTCTTTTTTAAATGAAGCATCACTGCATTCCTTGCAGAATTGTTGCACACAAAGCAAATAAAGGAGACTAGGTGGGTGAATGATCTGGATCAGATCCAATGAATTATTAAGGAAAGATTCCAGAAATTTTTGCTGGTCCACAGAAAGGCAAGCTCTTTAGTATAAGGAATCTCTCACAACTGTTTTATCCAATATGAAGGAACAGCTTCACATTTTTTCCTTATGGCTTTATATACTTTATATTTCATTTCAGTATAGCAATCCTGTTGAGGAGGTGGATGTTGTCAGATGGTTAGATCCCCCACTATCTTTTAATGTAGTACACTTTTAGGTGAAAAACAAGAATGTTAGCCATTTGAAGTACAGTGAAACATCTTTTCTAAACAAATCCTCTCAGAAAAATCCTGCATCATTTCCTGCTTCTTGTATAATTCAAGTACCATCCATTAAAATAAATTACAGCAACATGTACTATGTAACATGGACAGAAATTTGACACTGTACCTGTTTAGCAAAACAACGTAAGCATTCAATTTAGTTCAACATTCGAAAATGACTTCAAAAGTCTTAGAAACATATGTTATGTATGATGTTTATATAGTATTATAAATATTTTAGGAAATTATACATGTTTCTTGAGTTTAATATTTGCTTAAACCTTAATATTAAGTATAATGTTTCACATGTTTAACTATTGTCCTTGAATTAGGTTGTTTACTTAGTATTTGAGTTCAAGGATAGTTTTGGTAAACAAAGTTGTTGATTCAATTTGAGGTCAAGGTTGATTTTGTTTACAGATAAAACCAGAATTTCATTAGAGTTATGTGTCAAAAATCACATTGACCATTTAGTATTCTAGAATATTCTGTCATGTGACCTATCTTTATATATACCATGTTTAGTGGACAGTTTTTAGTTTCAACCTTACCATCAGTCTTTTAAAGAGCCATTACAGTTGTAGAAAATCATTCCAAATTCTGAGAGAGGAATTATTTAAAATATTCATTGGATTATAAAAGTGTCTTAGACTTTTGGATTTTGGATTTTGAATTTACAATTTTGGGGTTTATGTGAACTTATTCAAAGATATTTTGGAGTACTTCATTTTGGCATATCAGCACATTTAAGACTAGTGACACATCACGACATTACAGACCATTGGCACATCAACACATTCAAGGATACAGCCATTCATTCGGAACATTCTATATTTAGGACTTGTAATTAGGACACTTAGAATTATTGGATTATTTGGATTTTAATTCACATTATTGTAAGTGCCTTTTGAATTTTCACTTTAATTTCCTAGAAATAAATTGGTTGTTAATTTTTACTTGATTTGTTGGTTTCACTTTCTTTTTGTTACATTTTTCTTAGACCAAAGAGTCGTAACACATATCTAAGTGTTATTCTTGACATCCAAAATTTTAGTTTTACCATCCGTTTGGAAGGGCTGCAACATCATATTTGTCAAACATTCAGTACTTTACACATTTTTTTTAAAAAGCAATGAAATTGCTCATTTGATTCCATCGGACATTTCAAATAGAATCTCTGACATTTTTGGGGAAAAATGAAAACACAAATATAAAAATTAGAATACCTGCATGTACAGGACCTCTGAACTTGCCTTAGTTAAAGCTCACTGCATGAGGGCAACTGTATAATATGATATGTGAGAAGAAAAAAGTCCTAAAAGAAAATCAGGAATACGATTGACAAACTCACCTGTAATTTGCTAATCTCGTCATCCTATTTTTGATAACTGACAACACTGTATCGAGAACTGCAGTTTGGCAGGCGCAGCAGTAATAATAATGATCTGCAAAATGATTGCCTCAGTGATTATGTGGAGGAAGATTATAAGGTCATCTCATTTGACGTATTAAACCCTGGGGACAAAACTGCGCAGCAACAAGACAGTATAAAGTGCCCGCCGAACTGCAGTCCCATAAACCAGCAAAATGCAATACAATCTTTATTTTACTCACCAACATGATAACTTCATGATTTTCATTCACAACAGTTATCTCCAGGGTTGTATGATCAGTTGCTGCACATGTATTTGTATTACTTGCAATGAAATTACCTGAATTAAGGAGCAGAATAGTGACCATTCAGACTCAGTAATGGACCCTGTTCAAAAACGAGGCTGCCACTGTAGTTCTCTATCTTCTTTACCTCAAAAAAGCTATGCGCTTATTTCGTGGTGAGTAAACCAGTCTCCACTC
Organism: Margaritifera margaritifera; assembly: GCA_029931535.1. Taxonomy (NCBI): domain Eukaryota; kingdom Metazoa; phylum Mollusca; class Bivalvia; order Unionida; family Margaritiferidae; genus Margaritifera; species Margaritifera margaritifera. The sequence goes on along the minus strand of JAQPZY010001118.1, from coordinate 1,205,958 downwards.
TGTAAACAAGGGAAATAACCACCATTACTATTTTGATACCAAATTAGGTCTATGTTGCAAAAAACCACATTTCATCTTATGTGATTTTGTTATTATTTTCTGTTTCAAGAGCAAAATGCATCTAAGATAATTGTTTATAGAATTATGGCAGAAGGGGATGGGTCTCTCTCTCTCTATATCTCTTTCTCTCTCTCTCTCGCTCTCTCTCTCTCTCTCTCTCTCTCTCAGAAAACAAGAATTATTTAAGGATATGTACATTTTTAAGTTTTTATTCAGTATGAACAAAATGCCATTTTTTTCTTCTTCTGGGAGCAGATAATAATAATAATAATAATAGTTTCACATTGTTCACAACAACAACAACAACAACAACACTTACAGTAACAACAACAGTGACACAGTATAACATGTATGTTTATAAGAAGCAAAAGAAGATTCAGGAGAATGGAATTTTATAAATAATGACTGATTCCCCCCCCCCCTTTTTGGTAAAAAATACTCATTATTTGAGCATATTGTATGGAAATGTATAATATAGGAAATAATATCATGTGTATTTGCTTTTCTTGATTCTATGAATAATGGAGTTTATTATTATTATTATTTATTTATTATTATTATTATTATTATTATTATCATCATCACCATCACCATCATTATTATTATTATTACAAGTCTTGATATTTACCACATTAAAAAATGTATAAATCTTGTAATAATATTAAGTATGACAAAATGGAAATACTGGTATTAAAATATAATTACATATTTTTCATTAAGGTATTGAGAATAGAAGCAAAAATTTATACTTGCACAAATTTAGTGATATTTAATTACCAAACTCAGTTTCTTATGTGATCAGGTTAGTGTACTCATGTTGCATTTATTTCTTAGTAACACTTTTGCTGTTTAAACACATTTTTATTTTTAGTTTAGTTTTTACAAACCTAAATGCCTTATTAACAAATGTGGATGATAGAATTTGAAATACTTTAGAAAGGAACAGTAAGAAAAAGGTCCTGAAGCCAAGAAATTCCACCTTGTAATGTTTCTTGCATGCTAAATATCTGCAAGTCCTCACATATCAATCAGGTCAGGAAACTTGCAGAGAAAAAAGTCCTGAGAAATCATTAGAGATCACCACAGTTGACTGACAGAATGTTCATATCTTGATATCTCCTGATGAAATATCTTGATCCTGAGTTCAGGATATATCAGGATTATTTCAAAGACAGGAAACTTCCGACTATTTCACCAGGATATCTCAGGATGTCACAAGATATGACTGTGGTATTTTTGTTCATGCAGCTGCCTAAAGATATATTTCTGTAGGGATATAGCACTTGAAAGACATAGAATTTGATAGTTCTGAAGCGATGGTTTACAAGCAATTTTTTATTTTTTATAAAAGCTAGTAATTTATAATGAACTAACTATATTAGCCAATTTTATAAAAAATTAAGAACTATTGTTTAAAACATACATTTGAGTTGCAGCATCTTTCAAATTTTACATCAAAGTGAAAACTGCTACACCATGTTGCAAATTTGTTTCTTCCAGATTGAAATGATAAAGTTTTTACAGCATAACTGCAGCGCAAATGCAGTATTGCTTAGTTATTCAGTGTCATGCATATGTATATAAATTTAGCATGATTGCAATATGTACTTTCAGCAATATAGCAGTACATTCTGGGATACTGAATTGTGAAATTATCAAAGTCAGCTCAGCATGACTGCAGTTTGCAAATTCAGCATGACAGCAATTCATCGTGGAAAACAGAATTGTTGTGATATTTTTAAATCAGTTTAGCATGACTGCAGCATGCATATTTGCATGATAGCATTCCATGCTGGAAATGAGCAAAGGTGAGTGTTTATACTGGAAATGTATTGCAATATTGTAGCATAGATGCAATATTTGACCAGGATAAGTACACTATGTACTGCACATTCAATGCATGTTGCAATTCTGATAGGGATATACCATGCTGAAAGTGACATCCCACTGATATAAGCCTTTGTTATTTATCTGTATCACAGAGCTAGAGTCCCAAGGCAATAGCACTGCTTGAGGCATCTAATTATTTGTGTTGTTGTAATAATTTAATTATTTAGTAGTTCCTGATTAGTTAAATCAATTTTATTTTTTTTACCTTCAAGTAATTTGTCATTTTCAAGTAAATCATATAATTCATGCCAGAAAAAGAAGTAATTTGATTACTTATTAACTGTCTCCTGTCATTTATTTTATTCAATTAAGTTAATATTTGTTTAAAGTAGCAAATGAAAAGTGAGTAATTATTAAGTCAAAACTAGTAATCAGGTTGTAAAACATTTACTAAAATCTACTTGTAAAAAAATTACCAAGTAATTTATTTTAATGCTTCAGATGGGCTCTCTTTTTCAAGTAAAACATAGAAGTAATTCATGCTTGAAAATTAGGTAATTTGATCACTTAGTAGTATCTGTTAAAGTAAGTATTACCAAGTAAAAGTGAGTACTTAGTAAGTAAAAGCTTGTAATCAGGTAGTTAAACATTTACTTGCTGTAAGTAAAAAGTAATTACCAAGTAATTTGTTTGTGTAGGAAGCTTGATAAATTATGATTAATACAAACTGGATTCAATTCCAATACTATTACATGCATTTTTAATATACAAAGAAAGTTAGACTATAAAGGCATAAGATTGCATTTCATTGAAAATGTTTTTTTTCTTCTTTGGGCTGAAATGTTTAAGACACAAGAAAACTAGATTTTTCAGTTTTACTGCTCAAATAATTGGACTTGGAATATGAATGTGATCTTAAAAAAACTGGTCTCAGAAAAAACTGGTATTTTACTGCCAATATAATTGCAATTTCAAACCAGTAAATAAAAACTGTTGAATTACTGTAAAACAAGTGGTGTTTTACTTGTCTTAGACCCCAGTTTTATGTAGTTTTTTTTAATTAAAAAAATGCATTGTAACTGGTTTCTAAAAACTGCTTTTCCGATTCAAGGTGAAGTAACTTGTACGAAAACTGCTATTTAACTGCACTTTTAACTGAAAACTGGTGATTCACTGCAGTAAAACCAGATATTTAGCCATTTTTTTTCTTCAAAGGGCAGGTAAAAATGTCGGTAAAAAATTTGAGGTAAAAAAGTTGAATGTCTGTCAATCATTAGGGATCCACATCAAGATGCAGGAGCCCAATACTCACCCCTTCAACTTTTCTTCCAACCCATCTGTCTGTCTGCCTGCCCATTCACACTGCTTGAAATCACAAGCCTCGGCAACCCTTCTACATAATTGGATGTCATTTGGTCTGTGACAGTGAATTGCCTATTACATGTTAAAGTAGCTCAAGAACCATTTAACATATTCCAATTGAATTTGGTATGAACATTGTCTCAAAGACTTTCATGTGTCTTTTATGGGTTTAGTCTTGTCTTTTCCTTTTTAGACAGAGTTATGCCCCTTGGCAAGCAAATTCTTGTCTTCGCATAGAAACTTGGAATGTTGCTTGCAGTCAGCATAGCTGGAGAACCATTTAATGTATACTGATGAAATTTGGTATGAACATTGTCTTATAGACTTTAATGTGACTTTTATGGGTTTAGTCTTGTCTTCTTCTTTTTAGACAGAGTTATGCCCCTTTGCAAGCAAATTCTTGTCTTCGCATAGAAACTTGGAATGTTGCTTGCATTCAACATAACTGGAGAACCATTTAATGTATTCTGATGAAATTTGGTATAAACATTGTCCTATATACTTTAATGTGCCTTTTATGGGTTTAGTCCTGTCTTCTCCTTTTTAGACAGAGTTATGCCCCTTGTGAAGCAAATTCTTGTCTTCACATAGATGCTGGGAATGTTGTTTGCAATCAGCATAGCTCAAGAACCATTCAGCATGTTATGATGGAATTTCATAAGAAAATTGTCTGTTAGATCTTAATGTACCTTTTATGGGTTTTGTTTTTTCTACACCATTTTGGACAGAGTTGTGGCCCTTGCCAGTCAACTTCATATATTTACATGGAATGTTGCTTGTAATCAGCATGACCCAAGAACCATTCAACCTTTTCGGATGCAATTTGATGTTACATTGTTTTTTCAGACCTAGTTGTATCTTTTATGGGTTTTGTCTCGTCTGTTCCATTTTTAGTTGCCTACAGTTATGGCCTGTCTTGATTAACTTCATATTGTTACATGGGATGTTGCTTGTGTTATATCAACATGGGGTTTTCACCAGTAGACTTCTTATGATACCTAGTTGGTCCTAAATGAAAATGGTGCCGATTGTACACCCAATATGGCTGCCATGATGGTAATCTTGAAAATCTTGCTGTTGCTACTCCCCCCTAAATGGATTATCATATTGAAGTGGGATTTTCACCAAAAGACTTCTAATGATGTCTTCTTGATTTTAATTGAAAATGGTGACAATCTGACATCCAATATGTTCACCACAGCAGCTAATTTGAAAATCTTGTTATCGCTGAATACCAGAGATGGTTTCATCACTCAACAGTTAAAAGGAAGAAATGGTCTTATCTTGAATTCCTGGAAATTCTTTTCACCCAGTAGAGTGTCAATCCCTTAAAGGGACTCTTGTTATTACTAGAATGTGGCAGGCTTTAGCTCAAAAATATTTATAATATTAGATGATATAAACAACATAATGTCCAGAAACAGTGTAATAATGGCAATTTTTGTTCACGTTACCAATGTACAATATAAATATCAGGTTTGACAACACACTTGCAACTGAAAACACACTGGCTACCAGTCTCTAGATATGGTAATGCACTGAAATACATTGGAGTTTTACACTGAAAATACTCTTGTACAACACTGCAACACATCAGCTATAGCATGTACATTTTTAAGAGAGTGCATTTTACCACTTTCACGCCCATTACCACTAAGCTACTCCTCTTATAAGGCCATCTTTTTATGGCAGAAGCCTTGGTGATGGCTTATAAGAGAAAGACCCAGTACTTCCTCTTAAAATAATGTGACTGGGAGCCATACAAGTGACCTCTGTTATAAGTGAGAGCTTTATACTGAGGTATGTTCCGACTAGGCTGTTTCATAATATTGTCTAAAAACACAAATATAGGATATTTAATGATGTAAAATCACAACATATTTGGTTATTAATAGCCAGGAACTCAGATAAAATGAAATAATTCAAGTAGTAATGATAAAATCAAATTAAACCAATTTACTGAGATACATGACTATATCAACATTATAAGAGGTGCAGTGGCATACTGATAGAGCTTTATAATGAGGGAATATTGTATTGAAGTTATTAGGACTCAAGTTCATGAAATAAATGGGTAGGTGATTAGTGATTACATCTATGTATATGGCTTTAAAACCTGGCTGATGATACTATTGAGCTAATACTGATAATAGTATTGAGTTAATACGGATAATACTATTGAGTTAATACTGATAATACTATTGAGTTAATGCTGATAATAATATTGAGTTAATACTGATAATACTATTGAGTTAATGCTGATAATACTATCGAGTTAATACTGATAATACTATCGAGTTAATACTGATAATACTATTGAGTTAATACTGATAATACTATTGAGTTAATGCTGATAATACTATAGAGTTAATGCTGATAATACTATAGAGTTAATGCTGATAATACTATTGAGTTAATGCTGATAATACTATTGAGTTAATGCTGATAATACCATTGAGTTAATGCTGATAATACTATTGAGTTAATACTGATAATACTATTGAGTTAATGCTGATGCTACTATTGAGTTAATGGTCTGGATGTATACTAACCATCATGAATACTGTATTTACCTGCATACAACAGGCAGCAAAGTGCAGATAGTGTAAATTGGTGCACATATGCAATTGCATAATGTGCTGGCAGATCAGGCTTTATACAGTAGTTCCTCATTATAAAGTGTTCAGTATACTGTTTCCCCTTTTAAAACATGGAAATGGTAATGGATCCCATTCAGTTGGTTACATTTTGTGTTAGAATTGGTACTTAATTAATAATGTAATTAATTAATATCACTTAATTTTAGTTCTGAGTTAATGGAACAAGTTGTAATGTAGTATCACATCTTAAAATACCATTTTTTGTGTTTTTATGCAATATCATGACATCCTTGGTGGAAATTGGCTCAGTTGGCTCACTCACTTATAACACAGGCCATTCTTACGGGTACCATTAACTGTTATAAGAGACAGCATTATAAAGAGATAGCACTGTGCTGTTCTCTTCAATGAACAGCATAGATTTAGATCTGCTGGTGCATATGCCATTAGTGGTTGGGTGAGAAAAATAACACGACAGCATCTATTAACTATCATACACAAGGGTCCAACAGTTCCTGTGAATTTGTTCATTTCTGTGTTTTTTCAACTGTAATATCACTGTTACTTGGCTCTTTAAAGTGATGGTTTGTAGTGACCACAAAATCCATGAAATTGGTATCGCACAAAATCCATGAAAAATTGGTATCACACAAAATCCGTGAAAATTGGTATCACATAAAAAAGAATACATTCACAGTATGAACTGACTGACACAGTGCTGCACTTTGAGTGTGGGGTTATAGGTTTCCTGTCCCCTTTTATCTTGAACCTTGTGTGTCCCTTGGTGTACTTTTTTCATCCATTATATATAATGAAAACAGTTATTGTCCCTTTCAAAGTTTGGTGTGCCCTCCAGAGTTTTGGGACATGGGGACACTGTGTCACTTTATCAAGGGATTGTAGGTGCGATAATGCTGACAGAACAAATATACTCAGCCAATTGAAAGGGAGATAACTTACATTTCACATGTAACATATGGATGATTATCATAATGGATATAGCATATTTTCATATCTTTTCATCTGTATGTCTATTTTTTCATCTATCCATCGATAGAACTATATATCCATTCCTCAGTCCATGCAGCCATGATCATCCTTCCTTTCATGCATTCATCTTATCTATCCTGCTATCCCTTCATTTGCCAATATTATTCATGTTATTTTTCCTCTGTGCCTGTCTTCCTTTTGTGTCCTTTTTAAAAAAAATGTTTACCTCTTCTTTCTTTCGTTCTTTCTTTCTTCCTGTGCAGTCTTTCTCTATTGTTCCTTCCTGTTTTCTTCAATGGGTTTCCTCATTTTTTTCACAGCACCTGCAAGAAACTTAATGTGTCAAAAATATTGATAAATTCTCAGTCTGTAGCATAGCAAGCTTTAAATCTTTGAAGCTGAATCCACATATAATCTCTAAGAGGAGTTAGAACTCATTTCTTTGTCTATAGCTTAAATAATCATATAGAGTTCATGGTTTCTTGAGAGCATATTGATTACTGAGTAGGGACCATTAAGATAAATTGCCTGTCTGAATACATTTGGTGTTCCACTCATACACTGTATTAATATATTCTGGACATTTTACAGATGTATTTATATGCTAAATGTCACAAATTTCTGCATTTTCATGGAAGGCACTGGCCATTTTATCCAGGGGGAAAAAGGGGGTGGGGGTGGGGGAGGCAAAGATTTTCTTTGAAGCCAGAATGCTTTGCTTTGTTCCTCATTATACACATAGTTTACAACTTTTGGGAAATCTTTTTCTGCCGAGTTCTCTTACTTCCAAATAGCAAACTCATACATGTGACAGAACAGAGAGTTCAGCTTAGGATATAGATTAGGAGATCTGCAAGATTTAGTCAGGAGTTTTGACTTCAAGTCTGGAAGATTTTCATTGACTATAGTTTTAGCATGTAAATGGAAAAAAATGACAACTACTGAACAAATATCCTTTTTCTATATTAAAATATCCACATCATGTCATCACATCAGTCCTTTCACAGTAACTTGTTGCCTTTCATACTGTCCTTATATGGAGCACAAGCATTTTTTTAGCCTTTCTTAGTAGATCATTGCCTGGATTATATTTGGCAGTTCTCATAATTGTTGATCTTAATGGAGCTGGGTTTCCTCTGGAGTCAGCCTGAATTTTCCTCGTAATAGAAAATGTCCTTTTAAGGTCTGTATTTGAATGTGGCAATGTTAGTACAGTACAACTCTACCTAGTCCACCAAGAAGTTTAATAATTTCCTGCCTGTGGGTATATTCATGTTGCTGACTGCCTGCCAGAACTTATAAAGATTGGTGATAACTTGGTTGAATTTGGGAAGTTCTTCATAAAATTGACCTTACAGGAATGGCAGAATGCATATTCATGTCCCTTTGAACTTGATTCCAACCATTGAAATTCCTGTTCCATCCATTACTGAATTTCATGTTATATTTCAGTTGTTTAAATTTTGTCATTATATCATTGTGAGATAGCTATATAAAATATAAAATAGTACTTCTAATCTCGCTTGGTTGCACCTAAGGTAAAATATGAGAAGTTTTGAGATCCATGGGCCATGTCCAGAAATACAACACTGTTTGGGTATTTAAATTACCTGAACATTGGCATCCATAAATGTGAACTACCTGGCCAGGATGGTTTTCCTCCCAAGATGTCAGGGGTGTCTCCAGTCCTTCCCATCACACACTGAAATCTCCTGCGTATACAAAATTATTATTGAAAAATTAAATTTTTTCTATTTGTTTTCACACATGATTGGGAACTGGCTTAAACAAGGCAAGACAGTTTAGTTGCTAATTTCAAGCAGCATAAAACAATTAACATCCCTTTGATTCTGTTGGCAGGGTTGGTTTGGCTTCATTGTTTGAAGTTTGCCGAGTTGGATTTTACTACTGATATAAACATCACTGACCTTGATTTAATCATTTGTAAACATGACCGTTTAGGAGAATCTGCAGGCAAAATGCAGATTGTTCTGAACAGCACTGCTATGAACAACCGTATTGCAAAAACAGAGACAAACACCACTGACCTTTATTTAATCCTTTGTAACCATGACCAGTTAAAAAGTACAGACTGTTCTCTAAAAAACAACAACAACAAAAAACCTCAGCAAATAATAAGGCAGGCTACTGGTTTCCTCATTTTTACAGGTCATGCCAGTAGTGTCATTTGTTATAGACTGTAAATCAGACTAAAGCACATGTCACTAACTGCCACTGTAGTGCTGAAGTCCTGTGAATACCCATTGAGATTAACCATTCTCTCTTCAGCTGGAATAATCATGTACCTACATAGTCAGTTCCGAGGTTTGTATTGTTTCTTTATCTATTGTGACGACCTGCACAACGCCGAAAATGTTATAATGAGAAATCTTTTTAAAGGGCTTCAGTGTAGCAGTTGAGTACATCGTTTGCCATGGGAGTTAATCCGTAATGCCAGGGGTGAATGAGGTCTTTGTCTTCATCTTTAATACTAGTAAGTGATAGTCGTTTTCCAGACTTGATTATTATCGTTAATGAGTTGTTTTGTTTGTTGCTTTTTTTATGTTATAGTGATTACAACCCACGCAAGCCATCATCTGTTCACCTTAGTGCAGCCAGTTACACACTTTGTTTATAGAGTTAATCCATATGTTGTCTGAATTAAGCCTTTGACTGTTGTATCTAAATAAATTTATTCTGTTTCTGGATGAGTTAATTATGACTTTTGATTTCATTCATTGGTATATATATACCCAAAGCCTGAGCAAAACCACTAGTCATTATTACAATAACATTAATACCTTGATCCTTGATAGCAATGGCAGAACCTCTAACGAAAGGAAGAAACTTTCTAACACCAGAGGAAAGAATTAATGTAATTTAAAGAAGTGAAGTTAACGTATGGACAGGATAAATGAATATTAAAGAAGTGAAGTTAACGTATGGACAGGATAAATGAATATTAAAGAAGTGAAGTTAACGTATGGACAGGATAAATGAATATTAAAGAAGTGAAGTTAACGTATGGACAGGATAAATGAATATTAAAGAAGTGAAGTTAACGTATGGACAGGATAAATGAATATTAAAGAAGTGAAGTTAACGTATGGACAGGATAAATGAATATTATAGAAGTGAAGTTAACGTATGGACAGGATAAATGAATATTAAAGAAGTGAAGTTAACGTATGGACAGGATAAATGAATATTAAAGAAGTGAAGTTAATGTATGGACAGGATAAATGAATATTAAAGAAGTGAAGTTAATGTATGGACAGGATAAATAAATATTAGCTTAGTTAATTTTGCAATTCATATGCTAATACATGTACATGTGATCTTCAAATATAAATGTGAATGTTTTATGATGTAACAGTATATCTATATTGCTGCATACAATTATTTTCAGATGAATGCATGCAATACTTGAACAAGAACTATGAATAAAGAATACATGAAAAGTGATTGTGGGTATTTTTCTTCTTAACAGTGTTGAATTTTGATCTTGGAAACTGGTCCTTTGCACAAACCTGTTATGAGAGATCAGCTGTCTTGAGAGACCGCTTTTTGTTGGCAGAAGGGCTGGTCACTCAAGACAAGTTTTACTGTAGCAACAATGAGAACAAAAGTATTGATGGTGATAGTGATGAGAAAAATTCAGGCTGACTCTAGAGGAAACCTGGATCCAGTAACAATACATCATCTCCTAAGTGTTAAGATCAACAATGATGAGGATTGCCACAAATATAATCCAGGCAATGATCTCCTAAGAAATGCTAAAATGCTTGTGGTACATATAAGGAGGGTATGAATGGCAACAAGTTACTAGTACTGTCAAAGGACCAATTTGATGAGATGATGTGCATATTTTAATATTTTTAAAAAATGGAAATTTGTTGAATAGTTGCAATTTTTGTCCATTTGCTTGCTGAAAATTGGGTCAATGAAAATCCTCCCTCTTTTGAAGTCCAAACTTCTGACCAAATTTTGCAAATCTCCTGATCTGTCCTTAGCTGACCTCTCTGTTCTGACATCACATATATGGGGATGCACACTTTGGAATCATAAAGATTATCATCAGCTCATTTGTATGTTGAATTCCTATTGTCAGAAGATATTTACACTGTTGAGGATGGTGAATTTTAGAAATGGATGCCTTCAGAATCAAATATTTAGTACAGTTCTACCCCATTATAATGCACCTCATTATAATGCAATTCTGGATATAACGCGGTACTACTATGGACCCCATGACCAAAATCACACCAGTGTATAACAGTATGAATGAAAGAAAACAAGGTGAAATTAAGTCTCATATCTTCATTTCCTTTTCAAAACGCCATAATTTACCAAATTTTGATTGTGCCTGCTATACCACTGTTTGGTATATTATGCTATTATCAATATATAGTGGTTCTGTACATATCACAGTCTCAATATAACGCAATTTGGTACATAACGCGTTCAGCGGTTATGGACCCCAACTACTGCGTTATAACGAAGTTGAGCTGTATATTCCTCATAACTGATCTAACAAGAGCCCCAGTGTATGCCTTATTATAATTCTCTGTGTCATCTTGAATGGACAGATCAAACTCATTTGTGTAGGAAATGGTCAAAAAATATCTGAGTTCATAAATCTTGTAAAGACAGAATAAGTATTACTCTAAGTTATGGTGTGAATGCCTGAAGAAATTACCATGGTCCCATCAAATTGGAAGAATCAAACTACCCACATGTATCCTATTCAGACCATAGTAGTGCCAAAGGGATGAAGGAAAACACATAAAAGTACCATATATACTTGCTTATAAGTTGGATTGAACTGCAAACAACATAGACCCTAATCTGCTGGCACATTATGTGATGGCAGATCTGGGTCTGTGCAGTTTGAAGTTGGATCTGACTTATAAGTGAGCATATATGGTAGCAAGTATGCTGTCAAGTATACAATCAACTTTTGTTTGCATTCAAATGAAGTTTTAAATAAATTCAAAGTTATGCATCCATTATGTTATATTTACTGTGTGTATTAGGGTGCATTTGTAATATAAAAAAAATCTTGTCCAAGTCTGGTGTTTCCAACCTTTAATAAGGAAAATATATTTTTCAGCGTAGGAATGTTCAAATATGTACCGAATACCTGATTAATCTACTTATTTCATTTACATGTATAACAAAATATAGCTGTGAGAGAATATAAGTTGTCGAATTATAAAAACAGTATATTTTCCCCTTTATGCTATTGAAGGTCATTACACTAATTTAAAGTTCCTTGTATATTTCCATTATTTTTCCACATTTTTTTCATAAAATCCAGTGCATTAATGTGTCAGTTAAGGTTCACCAAGACCATCTTACTTATGATAGACACTAATTTGGACATATTCAAAAATCAGCATAGGTCACATTTTCTAGAAATAGTTGCATTTACAAGAAAAAACTGGAAATTTTAGTGCAAGTGATCATCCCTGAATCATTTGAATCACACCTGTTTGCTTTGTTGTCCTACACAGGAGGCTTACCTCGATACACATTTTATTTTCTGTTTAGGCCAATGCTGCTTTCTATTGAATGCCATTAACATTCTTCGCTGTTACACAAATCTTAAGGAAAAATTAGAAAAAATATCAATGATTTTCTTAGGGACTACAATAGGATAATAAGAGCTGATTGTCCCAATTATTGTAGTGATGTCTTGAAGAGATGACAGAAGCATCTGTTTAATAAATTTTATTTTTCTGTATCTATAGCAACACTGAAGCATAACTGCAAAGTTTGGTTGCATTTTCCCCAGTGTGATTTGCTCAAGAGCAGTAATAGCTGATTGGCTGAATTAGTGTATTGATACCAACAGAGTGTATTACCTGTTTATTGCCAGTGTATGATTAGCATATACTGTATGTACTCGCATATAAGCGGGGTCCAAATGCAAACAACATAGACCCTGATCTGCCATCGCATAATGCACCAGCAGATCAGGGTCTATGTTGTTTGTTCTACTGATTAGTCCTTACAAACTGCATAGACCCAGATCTGCCAGCGCATTATGCGACAGCAGATCTGGGTCTATGCAGTTTGCAGTTGGTATAGGTTTATATGCGGGTATATACGGTAATTGCTGATCTAGTGTAGATTCTTAATAACAGGGTATCTGACATAACACTGACAGTTCAAAGAAAAATAAAAAATCCCATCTATGTCAGGGTATTATCATTGTATGCTCAGTGCATACATGTATATGATGACAGTGGGTTTTTTCTCAGTATTTTGTTAGATGTGATTTCAGAATTTTCTTGCCAGAATGTGGCCAGAATTTTGCTAAAAATACTGAGAGTATTATGTGTTATGAGCAATATAATCTCCAGAATAACCAGAATGCATCGCAATTCTTTTTTGAAACCATTGTACCATATAATTTCAGATTGACAATACACTGGTTTCAAAGTGACATACTATTAATTACAAGTCTCATTTCCAGATATGGTAATGCACTGAGTATAGACTGGAATACACCCGGTATTACATTAAATATACTATTGCACAAAACTGGCAACACATTAGATATAGCATGCAATTTTTTAATAGAGAGTGCATTTTACCACTTCCACTCTCCTTACCAGAGGCAAACCCTCATATTTAGGCCACTTTTTTTTTGCAATATAGGTGATGCCTTATAAGATAGAAACCCAGTGCTTCCTCTTTTATAATACTGTGACTGGGAGCCATACAGATGACCTGTGTTATAAGTGAGGGAGCCTTATACTGAGGTATGTTCCAACTAGGCTGTGTCATAATATTGCACAAAATAAAATATAGGATATTTAATGATGTGAAATCATAATTGGTTGTTATTGGCCGGGAACTAAAATAAAGTGAAATAATTAAATTAGCAATGATAAAATGAAATTCAAACAATTTATTGGAATCCATGACCATACCAATGTTATAAGATGGGCAGTGGTATACTGAGGGGCTTTATAATGAAGGACTGTTGTATTGAAGTGATTAGGACTGAGAATCATGCCATCAATTGTCATTTATATCATATCGTCAAGTTCATGAGATAATGGGTAGGTGATTAGTGATAACATCTATGTATATGGCGTTAAAACCTGGCTGATAATACTATTGAGTTAATGCTAATAATACTATTGAGTTAATGCCAACAATACTATTGAGTTAATGCCGATAATACTGTTGAGTTAATGCCGATAATACTATCGAGCTAATGCAGAAAATACTATCGAGTTAATGCCGATAATACTGTCGAGTTAATGCCGATAATACTATTGAGTTAATGCTGATAATACTATTGAGTTAATGCAGATAATACTATTGAGTTAATGCTGATAATGCCGATAATACTATTGAGTTAATGCTGATAATATTATCGAGTTAATGCTGATAATACTGTTGAGTTGATGCCGATAATACTGTTGAGTTAATGCCGCTAATACTGTTGAGTTAATGCTGATAATACTATTGAGTTAATGCTGATAATGCCGATAATACTTTCGAGTTAATGCTGATAATACTATCGAGTTAATGACAATAATACTATTGAGTTAATGCTGATAATACTGTTGAGTTAATGGTGATAATGCCGATAATACTATCGAGTTAATGCTGATAATACTATTGAGTTAATGCTGATAATACTATTGAGTTAATGCCGATAATACTATCGAGTTAATGCCGATAATACTATTGAGTTCATGCTGATAATACTATTGAGTTAATGCTGATAATACTGTTCTATTGACTTAATGCTGACAGCATTATAAAGAGACAGCATTATAAAGGGAGAGCACTGTACTATTCTCTTGGATAAACAGCAAAGACCTTGATCTGCTGGCGCATGATGCTGTAAATTGTAGGGTGGGCATTACACATGAGCAAAACATAGGATAACATCTATTAATAATGGTCTACTGTGAATTCATTTTTTTTCATGCTGTTTGTACTGTAGAATCATTGTCTGTTGGATCTTTATATTTGTTATTTGTTGCAACCACAAAATCCATGAAAATTGTTACCCCACAAAAAACAATATATTAACTGTATGACTTTGACTGATGGATTAGTTTGGTTTTGTTGGGTTTAATGCCATTTTTCAGCACATGATAGGCTATACCTGACAGCCAGTGTATTTGGTGGAGGAAGACCCAGGGAAGATCCCAGGAAGAACCACAACCCACAGGAAGCTACTGGCAAGCTTTCTCACATACCCATGTTGGCCGAGTCGAGACTTGAACTCAAACAGACAGAGGTGAGATGTGAGAGTGATCTGTAAAGGCAAGCACCTTAGACTACTCCCCCCCACCCAGGCCCAAGACTGATGGAACAAATCCACTCAGCCTCTTGGAAGGGAGATAATTCACATTTTCACTTGTAACACATGGAAGATTATTGTAATGAATATTATATATTTTAATATCTTGTAATCTATCAGTCTTTCTGTATATTTCACCATCTATCCATCAGTTAAACTACATCAGTTCCTCACCCCATGCAGCCATCCATCCTTCCTTTCACACCTTCATCTCATCTATCATGCTGTCTCTTCATTTGTAAATATTATTCATTGTTATTTCTCCTTTCTGCCTAAATTCTCTCCTGTGCCATTTTGTCTTAGATTTCCTTCTTCTATCTTTCTTTATCTGTGTGCAGTATTTCATATATTTGCTTTCATGCCTTTCATCATATATTTTACATTACCTGCAAGGAACCTAAGGCGTCAAAAAATATTGACAACTTCTCCATCAGCAGCATGGCAGGCTATAAAAGTGAGAAGTTAGATCCACAGATAATGTCCCAGAGGAGTGATAAGAACTATAATTTGTTTATCCATAGCTTCCAGAATTTTCATCTGATATGAGTTGATGGTTTCTGGATATCATATTGATTACTAATTATGGATCCTTAATGTTTGACTGTCAGGATACATTTGATTTTTCACTCATATTTAGATATTATGGACAGCTTACAGATGCATATGTGCCAAATGTCACTAAATTTCTGCTTTTTTTATGGAAGGCACCAGGTGGATGGGTGGCTGATATTTTCCTTGAATCCAGAATGTTTTGGTGTTTACCATGTTATGAAGACAGACACTTTTAAAAATGTATTTTTGATGAATGTGAAAAAGGGAGAGCAAAAACTTTATATGCACAGACAGGGGGAATAATTTAAAAAAACAAACAACTATACATGTGTCAGTGTGATCTATACACCCTGCATTTCAGTGATAGTGCCAAGGAAAATATTTATTTCTCAATTTGAGTGAAGAAATTTTATTGCTGTTGTTTTTGCAAAAAGCTGTTGATTTAGATTATAGTATTTTTGGTATGGATGACCTAACGTGTCTACTTATGCAATGATTTTTTTGTATGTCCCTTCCATATCTGTTGCGGACATATATAGTATTAACAACAGAACCCCATCCACTCAATAATTTTTAAAGGACTGCATGGATTGTAATTAAATTTAGTTTGAGGCTCAACTTTAAAAGGGTCTCAGTCAATTTCAGTTGTTCCAATTTTCTGACAAAATTTAGTGGAGTTTTGGCCCCTGCTTGACCTAAACCTGCCATGCAATCACATCATATTGGCTGGGGTATCTGTCACAGGGACTAGTCTCACAATGTGACATACCAGTATTACTCTCATTGCAAGATAAATGGATAAAAACAATAGCTTAGGATAAAGTTTACTTTGGGGAAATCATTCTCTGCCCCATTCTGACTGCTTCCCAAGTAGCAAACTCTAATTTGGTGATATTGATTCAGTTAGAGTAGGAAATTGCCAAAAAAGCTGATCTAGTCGGCTGAATTACACTTGTGATAACTTGTGAGATGATTCCTTCAAATACAAATGGACAGAATATTTTAGAAAGGTTTTTATTACCTTATTCAGGTCAAGTGAGATTATATTTCGATCTTTCTTCAGTCATGAGTCGTCCATTGGTGACATCAGTTCACGATTGCTATTTATTACTTCTTAAGAACCATTCAACAGAATTTGACAAAATTTGACAGCATCTGGGCATGAAACTCTTTCAAATCGATTCAAGTGATCCTGATCTGCCATCAAATATGACTGCCATTAGTAAAAAAATATAGAAAACATTAATGACTTCTTATCAAGAACTGCTCAACAGAATTTGACCAAATTTGACAAAGGAAACATCAGAGGTGGATGAAAATCAAGTACCAGATTTATTGTTACCCAAACCCACTTAACAAAAGGGGAAAAACTCATTGCTGGAATTACCGACAAACCTAGATCAGCATAGTTTTGTATGTAGCCATCAACACCGCACTTCAAGACCACAAAATTCCAACGGAACAAAGAAACAAACCCAGGACAACCAAGAAATGACAATATAGACAGATCAGACAACATCAAAAACAACAGCAGCAACAAACAATGCAGCAATTAGATAAAACAAAACAAACACAACAACGAAAACAACAAATATAAAACCAGTATTCAAGAAAACACGATGGACATCATGAAACATATACCTAATAATACAAAATAATGATATCTACAAATGTATTTTTGCCCATAAAAGTCGAATACACAATATTTAGTAGTAAAATATATAGTAAACAGCATGTGATGTTTATTAAATCAGTGCAAATATTTTCTTTTCTTTAACCTTTTAAAAAAAGAGGGACTTCAGTCACCTAAGACAGGGGAGGAATGAAGTACAGTCACTGGGAGGGAAGGGGTTGGTTATATCACTCCTACTTAGGGAGATGGTGCATTGAGCCGAGCCAACCCCCACCCTCACATGTTAAAGAAATTTCAAAAAAAGATATTGCCAAGCCTGCTCAAAAAGTAGTCAAAACTGTCCAAGAATTCTGAAAATAAAGTCAAAAGAGGGATAGAGGGGACTACAAAAGAAAGAAAAAAATCTAACTCAAAAACAAAAAGAAACAAATAAAACTCACAATAACTAATATAAGGCAATGCTAGCAGGTGTCATGCGAGGTAGACAGACTTGAATAGGAGTCTCAGAAAACAAGGGCATAACAAAAATGGCTACATGACACAACAAACAAACGGGTGGAAACATATACATATACAAAATATTGCGAGTCAAAAATATGTATACCATATATACACTCGTTACAAGAAACAAATTTTTCCTTTTTTCTTAAATAATTGTTGTCTTTTGCTCTTATATATAAGATTACCAGTAATAAATAAACAACTCATAACAGATTTGATCTAAGGAAAGGCCAGTCCTGACCTATACACATATTAAAGGGATAAATGCACTTTTCTGTTACACAAAATACAGCACAAATTTTGCATACATAAAAAGGACAAAATCAATCGATCTATGGCAAAGATAACTCAAACATTGACAATGGGTAAGAAATCATCCAAAAGGTGTAGGGCCTGAGGAGAGGGAGTACGCATCTGTTTTGTAATACAATTTGGGCCCAGAGACAGAAAGAATGGAGACCTAGTAACAGCAATCTAAACAAATACGTCCAGATCAAAAAGAAAATTCTGACAAAGGTGGGTGTGTGGGAGGGGTGGGGGCTTGTCACCTCACAGACCTGCTAATTTATCATAGTTAGTGGTCTGGAGGTGCCCACAAAAAGAATGAATTTGCTGTATTGTGTCCTTTGCTAAGGCACCTTACTCGGATTACCCAACAAACACGAACTAAAGCTACTAAATATCTAAAAAATAGTATTGCCATATTCAGATGTCTTTAATATTTGTGGCTTTTATGTTACTATATGTATATGTATTTTTTTATATTGTTTCATATATTAAATGCTATTAATAAAAAAATTATTAAAAATTTATATCCTGTATTGAAAAAAAAAAAAAATAAACATTAACCCAATATGCATTTCTCCTGAAACACTTCCGAATTGAATTACTGTCATTAATATAGATATCCTGACCCTCACATTTTCTAGATGCTGACCCTAGAAATTATCCATCAATAATAAAAAAAAGAAATTGCAAAAAACAGTAACAAGCAAATGAGTAACAGATTTTTGGAATGTTTTGACTGAATTGCATTTCATTTTGTTTGTAGATAACACTATTGGACATCATGCTCTTTAACATTGTTACTACCATATATACTCGCGTATAACCTGATACCAACTGCAAACTGCATAGACCCAGATCTGCTGTCGCATAATGCGCCTGGGTCTATGCAGTTTGTAAGGACTAATCAGTAGAACAAAAAACATAGACCCTGATCTGCTGGCATATAATCCGACGGCAGATCAGGGTCTACGTTGTTTGCATTTGGACTCAGATTATACATGAGTATATACGGTATTTCTCCAAATATTTTTAATGCTTACTGGACATAGACTAGAAAGCATGATTCAATAATGGTTACCTTTTGCATGCTGTTCACTAATCATGGTCAGTTCAAATTTGCAGCAAGTTATATTGAATGCAAATTATTTAAGCATATATGTAGAGAGTGCATATCTAATTATCATATAACATTGTGTTGTTCAGTAATACTTACAAGGTCATTTTCTTAAATGGATACAATTAGGTCTTGCAAGCATGGTTCACTTTGAGTAAATGGAGATGAAAAAAGGAGTAAAAATTAAATCTCATTCTGACCTACCAACCCAGTTTTCTTTTGCATGAAACAGGAAACATGCATATTATTTTTTTAGACCTAATATACAAGGTGGAACTAAGTGCTCCAAACCTTTCTTTTCACTCCACATTTTCATGTATATATGAATTTGCTTTCAGAAGCTTACATAATGTTGGTTACTCCAGAGGTGAGAGATATCAGACACACTTGGTCCTCTTGTTTTACAAATTTTCCACTATGTGAGTCAACACCATTAACTTTTTACAGGTATAAACCATTTACTTTTTATCAGAGCTTTGCAAGGTAACAATCTCATTATGCTAAAAATATATAAAATGTAAATGAATTCTTCTGAAAACCACACAACAAAATTTGACCAACTGTGCAGAAACGATGCTGACACAAAAGACTTTGAGATTTGTACAAATGATTCCAATCCACTGCTGAAAGAAAAAAAACAAAACAATTACACAGCTTTATCTCTAAAAGCAGAAATTATTTTCTTATTTTCACAACAAATCTAATCAACAGCATGCTAAGAAATTTCAACAGAAAACATCCTTCTGACTGATCTTACATTTTAACTATTAGGCAGATGTCAGCCAGATGAGTGATCTCAGGCACACTTGGGGTCTTGTTTTCTCATAGAAACGGCAAAAATTAGGTTCCTATTTGCTTAACAAAAAAAAATTACAATTGAAATTGGCAAATGAAAGCTTAATGTATCGTGCATTTTATTGTCAAATATGGTCTTGAATTTCCAGAGAAATGGAATCATCATCATGAAATTCACAAATTTAAAAAAAGAAATATATTTTGTTAGATCTTCTTCAACACAAATATTTTCTCAATAAATAATACAACACATGACAAAATATCGATCAGTGAAAATGTTGCTATTAGCCTACTGGTGGCAACACTGTAAGAAATATAAATACCAATTAAAATAGTAATGTCCAGTGAAATTCATGTTTTAACTTTATCTTTCAATTTAGTTTCAGTATAACCATTCTGATATGGCCTCTTCAATTCAAATGTGAATAGAGTCATTTGTGATGGCAATGTGCTTCTATGAGAACCTAATTAGATGCTTAAGTCTGCAGTTATTAAGGTGGCTTTATTTTGATAACTGTTGTGGACTTAATGGTCCTTTGACATGATGACACAAGCTAATTGTACAGAAGTCTCCAGCCTATTATATTGCTTGACAGCTAGGTGCAGACGTCACTGATGTAACAACTGGGTGTAGGTCAGACTTTTTTTTTTTTTTTTTTTTGCTAAGCATTGGGTTGTTTTTCCAAATTTAAAGAGATACATTTGAAGAGAACAAAAAAAAAAAAAAAAAAAACCTGCAAGTTGTAATAAAATATATACATATTTTTGTCTTTTCTCTTTCATTTTTGGTTAGATTTAGTGTGCCAACTTTGTACCAATGTCACGGAGTTGTACTCATTTATAATGCCACCATGTGCTATGGAAATAGAAGTGTACAGTGACATTTAAAATCACTATCTTGAGGAATTAACCAGTGCAGATGTATTTATGGATTCAGCTTTGGCAGTTTATGACTAATTCTAGCTATGAAGCTTTTGTATGTTGCTGTTTGCTTTCATATTAGGTGCTTTGATACTGAGAAGGTGGCAGGATGAATTTGTGAGTACTGCATGTAAATTTGATTTATACATGTATATTAAAAGTCTGTCACCAGTTTATTAACTTGATTTGACTTCATGAGATCTAGCATCCATTAATATTAAAATCCATTATACCAGTATTTGTGTAGGAGAAAGGAGATCATAATTCTCATGTATCAACAAAAGTTACTAGCACTGTTCCCTCCCCCCCCCCCCCTCCACTTTAGCTGTTTAGCATTATAAAAATTGCAAGTTTCTCTCACTGTTTTGTACCCATAATTAGAGTCTGACCAGTGTTTGTAGACCCCATTGATTTCAAGTTGTCGGGGGAGAGGTGTAGCCACTTAACAAAATTTGACTAAATTTGACAGAAAGTTTCAATACATTAAGATTTATACCAGTGATGCCATTCTGCCATCAGATATAATTTGGCTGCCATTACTGAAAGTAGCAAAACATACACAACTTTATCCAAAAAACTTGAATAGAATTTTGCCAACTTTGACATAAAGCATCCTGGCATTGGGGCCTTTCAATATTGAACAAATGATGCTGATGTGAGATCAAATATGGATGAAGACACAAAAACAAGAGAAACCTTAAATCAGTTGTTTTTTTAACAAATGCAATCAACAGCATTGGAGAAATTTTAATAGACAGCATCATATTGACCCAGATTTCTTGGCCAACTGCTCATGCATTTGGATATTAGGTATATGTCAGGCAGGTGAGTGATCTCAGGCCCACTTGGTCCTCTTGTTGTATTATGCCATGGAGAAGCAGGTGATACATAGCATTCCATGGAATTCTTGTATCAAATATGTATTTTCAAAATATACAAAATATACAAAAGTTTGCTAAACAAAATCATTATAGTGAACTCATATCTTGCTTATCCAAATACTTGACATTTCTTAAAAGACTTGCTCAGCCTAAGGAGTAAAGTTTTGTTTGCCTCTGACCTAAAAAGAATGGAAATATAAATTAAAACTATATAAAAAAAATTGGATCCACAGCACTTTGAGCTTTTGAAGTTGATTCTTTAGTTTTTGGATGGCCTTTCGGAATTTAGAGATGCCCCAGGTGGCTGAGTGGCCGAGTGGTCTAAGGCGCTCACATTTACAGATCACTGACAATTCACCTCTGCCCTCGTGGGTTTGAGTCTTGGCTCAGCCAGCGTGGGTATGTGAGAAAGCTTGCCAATAGCTTCCTGTGGGTCTGTGGTTCTTTCTGGAGCTTTGCTGGGTCCTTCCTTCACCAAATATACTGGCCGCCATGTATAGCCTATCATATACTGATAAATGGTGTTAAACCCGCAAAACGAAACCAATCAGAATTTAGTATCCAAAAACCTGCAAAAAGAAAAAGCTAATAAGTTATCTATTTGCACATTTTTCATATTTTTGGTAAGAGAGTTGCAATTCATCACACCAAAAGTTTCATGTGATTTAAATGCAATTTTAATCTTTAGTAATGGCATCATTTAGAGTCTTGTTAATGAGAGGTTTAACTGTTATGAGATTAGAGTCTCTCTCTTTTGGTGTGATATCTGCAATTTTATTTACAAAAACATTAAAAATTTGTGATGGCTTTTATGTTTTGTAAATGAGACCCAGAGATGTAGATCTTGAAAATTGACTTGATAAGGAATCCTGTTTTTTTGAATAGTTAAAGTACCATATTATTCTTTGTATTATTTGCACAACAGCTGCAAAACAACATAGACCCAGATCTGCTATCAGATAATACACTGGTTGATCAGATCAGATCAGGATCGATGCTTTCCTGAAAGAAAAAATTGTAAGTTGAACAGTCTGCATAAAGCTTGCTCTTTTTAACTGTTGAAAGCAATTGGTCTCCATGTTAGAGTGACAGGTGAATACATTTCATCTTGAAGCATAGACAATTTGCAGAACTCTTCCAAAATTGACTAGAGCAAGCTGAGACACATTTTTCAACAGACTTTCTTCAGATTCAGGTTTAGCGTATAAGTATATATATATTGAGTTTAGCGTATAAGCTCCTTTATCAGTTGGACTTGGAAAATAAGTTGGTGTCAATATATTATTATATATAGCACAGACAACCATAATCAGTAATTAAACAGAAGTGTTTTACAAATTAAGTGGAGATTTTTTCAACAGAACAAAAATTGATCGGTCTAACAAAGACGACAGAAAAAACATAAATCATAAACTTCATATTGTATTCAAGGTTCTACAGGACCTCCACATGCCAATGCTGGCACACAACTTTTTTTCAAAACTGTCACTTGTATAAAAATATCAATTAATAAATGAATCGAGTCTTCATCCCAGCATACCTGGGGCAGAGGGTGGTGGGTGGTGGGATAGGGTTAAAATGCTGCTAAAATGTGACTAAATCATCTTGCATGCTTGTTATCTCATTACCACCTTACTTTGTGGGTTCAAACAGTCTTGGACAGACCTTTCATTTCATTTTGTAGGTAAGGGTGACTATATTCGGAGAGAGAATGCACTTCCAAAAGCAAAGCTCCCAATGTAGATAAAGGGAACTAGCTCTTCTAGCACATACATGCATATGATGGGGACATTGTTTCTGACATCATTAGTGTGCACCTAATATGATGAGCATTAATGTCATGAGATATGTCTAAATAAGGGCACAATGCTTTGTATTATGTCCAATATGATGAGCATTTATGTCATGCGATATGTCTAAAAAAGGGCACAATTGTTGTATTATGTCAAATATGATGAGCATTAATGTCATGAGATATGTCTAAATAAGGGGACAATGCTTGTATTATGTCAAATATGATATGTGTTTTTCTCCTATATGAGCATCTTCAGTTCCTATATTTTAAGGTTTGGAATATATCAATAGTCCAATTAAGTCAGAACTGCTAATAGTCATTATTTGATTTTCATGGCATTCGTTGTTTTTTTTAATTATTATGGTGAATGTGTGTTAAGTATGGGAATTAGAGCAGCACTGGTGGCATTTACTTCTCTATTATCGAAAAGTTTATTGTTTTTAGCTCAACTGGTCATAACAAGATGAACTTATGGGATGGTCTTTTGTCTGTCTGTTAGCACGTTTGTTATCACTACTCATCCTAAACTGCATGGAGGATTGCCATGAATCTTTACACACACATTCATCCCATGGTCAAGTTGGTCCCAAGTAAAAATGGTGCAAAATTTTTCTGACATCCAATATGGCTGCCACAGCAGTCATCTTGAAAATCTTGTTATCACTACTTGTACTGAGCAGAAAGTTATATTGACATGGGGTTTTCACCAGAAGACTTCTTGTGCTGTCTAGTTGGTGTTAAATGAAAATGATGCAGATCTGAAGTCTAATATGGCAGCAACAGTGGCCATCTTGAAAGTCTTGTTATCACTACTTCTCCTGAATGGATGGTCATATCAACATGGGATTTTAACTAAAAGACTTCTTATGATGTCTGGTTGGTGCTAAATGAAAATGGTGCCACCATGGCAGCCATCTTGAAAATCTTGTTATTGCTACTGCTTCTGAGAGGAAAGTCATATTGACATGGGGTTTTCACCAGAAAACTTCTTATGATGTCTAGTTGGTTCTAAATGAAAATAGTGCCGATCTGATGTCCAATATGGCCACCACAGCAGCTATCTTGAAATCTTGTTATTGTTACTCCTGCTAAACAAAAAGGTCATATTGACATGGGGTTTTCACCAGAAGACTTCTTATGATGTCATATAGTTGGTCCTTAATGAAAATGGTGCAGCTCACACATCCAATATGGCTGCCACTGCTGCCATGTTGAGAATCTTGATATTGCTACTATCAAACAGATGGTCATATCAACATGGGGTTTTACTAAAAGACTTATTGTGATGTATAGCTGGTTCTAAATGAAAATAGTGCTGCTCAGACATCCAATATGGCCACCATAGTGGCTGTCTTGAAAATCTTGTTATCACTGCTTCACCTGAATGAATGATCATATCAACAGGGGGTTTTCACTGAAAGATTTATTATGATGTCGGGTTGGTTGTAAATGAACATGGTGCCGATCTGACCTCCAATATGTCCACCACAATGGACATCTGGAAAATCTTATTATGGCTACTTCTCCTAGATTGCCGGTCATATTGACATTGTGCTTTCACCAAAAGACTTCTTACGATGTCTAGTTGGTCCTAAATAGAAATGGTGCACATCTGATATCCAATATGGCCACCATGACAGTTATCTTGAAAACCTTGTTATTGTTACTTCTCCAAAACGGAAAGTCATATCAACATGTGCTTGAAGACCGCTTATAATTTCTTCTTGGTTCTAAATTAAAATGGTGCTGATTTGATGTTCAATATGGTCATGATGGGGTTTTCATCAGAAGAGTTCTTATGGTGTCTGGTTGGTCCTAAATGAAAATGATGCAAATTGACCCTCACTATGGCCATCATGGTAGCCATATTGAAAATATTGTTATCTTTATTCCTTCCAAATGAATGGCTATATCAACATGGGGTTTTTACCAATAGACTTGAGATACCTAGATGATCCTAAGTGAAAATGGTGCCAAGTATACATCCAATATGGCTGCCACAATTGCTGTTGTAAAAATCTTGCTATCGCTACTATCCCTGAATAGCTGGTCTTAGTAACATGGGATTTTCACCAAAAGACTTATAATGATGTCTATTTGGTCCTGAATGAAAATGGGGCATATCTGACATCCAGTATGTCCTCCACAGCAGCTAATTTGAAAATCTTGTTATTGCTGAAGAATATCCAAGATGGTTTCAACACTCACCAGTTAAAAGGAAAAAATGGTCTTATCTTGAATTCCTAGAAATTCTTTTGTCTAGTAGAGAATCAGTCCCTTCGAGGGACTCTTGTTTCACGAGTTTTGGAGATGGCATGAATGGTTAATCAGAAAGAACACATATAGTCTCTCTTATCTGTATAATGGTTCAGCTTTTTTTCTGTCCATTTCAATTTTACTATGAGGACCCTCATACCTGCCAACCTACTAGGCAGTGTTGGTGGGTTTTTTTAGATGCCAAGAGGGGATGGAGGCAGTGTGTGTGACCAAATAAGTGACATCGTACAATTGAGAATAAGTTATTTGCTTAAATAAGCCTTTAGAAAATGACTGGAAATTCAAACACAAGAAAATACAAGAAAATAAAATGTTTTCTTTGAAGCCTTGAACACGCTTTCAACAAAAATGTATGGTAGATATACATGTAATATTGTCATATATCATCATTGTACACACACACACACACACACACACACACACACACACACACACACACATGACTACAGTGCATACCCATTATCACAACTACACATACATTAAACAAAAAATGCACAAAATACATTAGACAATCGAATACAGTATTCACTTGTAGTTGCTGACTTAGCTGTTCTCAGTACTTCATTGGAGGGTTTGAAGGGGATGCAAATGTCATTAGTATGCATTTTTGCACTCAATAGAAACTGGATGGTACTGTTGTTCAGACTTCCCCAAAGATCTTGCTGAATTTTTCCCAGCATTGAAAATGCATGGTCTTTCTGCATCTGCCCAATGCAGGTTGGTGTTCTGTGGGGACAGATATCACTAATGTTGATATTGTATTTGCAGTATGTGCAAAGTATAAAATGCTCCCCCTTTCTGCTGTGCTTCACAAATTCAAACTCTGTCCACCAGAAGTTCTGAAATTTTGTTTAGCTGGACTTTTTGCTTGATTTGTGAATGGTTCAGCCTTCCCTGAATCACAGCTGTATTTCAGCATTTTGCCATGAAAAATTAACCACAATCCCAAAGTGATGCTGCTATATAACTTCATTCCAGCTACCAAAATCAGGTTTTGCATTTTATATATGGAGAAAAATTCAGTTTCAACGAAACCTTGCAGCTGATCACAAACTAGCCATTAATCTTTAATAAAGACAGTTTAAACATCGTCGCTTGTTCTGTGTTTATATGAACAGATATAAAGTTATATGGATCTTCTGTCTATTGTTTTGTGTTTATATAAAGTTATATTGATTGAAAATGACAAAAGTGTCCTTTTTATTTGCCCACCAAAAGGCATGTAATCTTATTATGTCCATCCATCTGTCTGTTACCTTTTATGCTTTCTGCACAATAACTTTAGCTTTACACTAATTACCCTTACCACACTTGCTAACTATAAACTTTTGTAGTTGAAATAAAATTAAAAAAAGATATCCATAGACAAAATATATTCAGTAATAAAAACATATGTTGACTCATGTCTGGTACTCTGAGGAATTTGAAAGCAGGTTTCATCTCAGCCTCAAAAGGTCAAGGGTAACAAAAGGTCAAAGGTAAAGGTTACTATGAAAGAAGTAAATGGTTTCTGCACATTAACATTAGTTCTACATTCAGTCCTGGACCAAACTTTGTGGATGGCTTGCATTTGGTATGAGAAAGAATCCTATTGCTCTTGGTGTGAAAAGCTCAAAGGTCAGGGTCACTTACCGAAAAAAGAAAAATGGTTTCTGCACAAAACAATTCAGTTCTACACCACATACCTTGACCAAAGATTGTGGAGGTCCTGCATTTCAGGTATGGAAGAGGACTGCTTATTTTGGAGTATAGAAGTCAAAGATCAAGGACATTGTCACTTGGAGAACAATGGGTTTTGCAGAATAACTTTTGTTCTAAATAAGAAACAGATGGAAACAAACAAATGCAGCACTGACTTGGTAAACACATTTATTGAACATACATTTAATCTTAAAATGGTTTCTACAATATACACTGTTAACTTGCCTTACTTCCTCAAATCAACTGTATTGTTTATATTTATGGTGTTATGTCTCCTATATATTTACATCATTGATAAAATACATTTAATTTTTGTTGTTGTTCTGGAGTAAGTTTATTGACTGAACTTTATGGATGGCTTGCACTTAGGGTAATAGAGAAACTTATTGATTCTGGAGTCAGAAAGTTACTCAGAAGTGATGGTCATGGTAAGTTTCATAAGACAATAGTGGTTTTTGCACAGTAAATTCAGTTCAAGACTGCATACTGGACTGGTCCAGGTCATTGAGACTCATTTTTGGTCAACAATCTCCAGAGTCAACCATGCCCCTACAAGTGCCTACATAAAGAACTAATAAACACATGGCAGGCTTATAGTGTACCATTTATGGTACTCATGTTTCTCATATCAGTATCACAACAATAATTTAGCTCAAGTTTTCAGTTTATTGGTAACATTTATAGAAACAGAGTGTAAATTAAATTGATGTTACTTAAAATTGCATGGAAGTACATCATTGGTTTTCAAAAAATGTAGAAGGACAAATAATATATTAATTTTTTTAAGTCTGTCGTAAGGTAGAGTGTATTATGTTGTGATATTGTCCATCCATCCATCTGTTACCAATTTGATTTCTGCACAATAACTTTAGTTGTCCACCATCTACGGTTACCAAACTTTGTAGATGGCTTGTACTTGGGGTAAGGAGAACCCATATTGATTGCATGCTCAAAAGCTCAAATGTCAAGGTCTTGGTGACTGAATCAAAGAAAATGGTTTCCACACAATAACTCAAATTCTCTACTATCTACAGCTACCAAGTTTTTGGATGCATTGCACTTTTGGTAAAGAAGAATCCTGCAAAATCAGTACGGTCAACGATCAAAGGCACTGAATGGAGGAAGAAAAATGTCTCTGCACTATTACTTGAGTTCTCCTTCATCTACAGTTAACAGACTTTGTGGATGGTTTGTACTTGGTGTAAGGAAGTAGTGTATTGATTTTAGAGTAAAAAAAATTAAAGGTCAAGGTCAATGTGACTGAAAGAATAAAAACATGGCTTGTGTACAATAACATTAGTTCTACATGACATACCTCAACCAAACTTTGTGCATGACTTGCACTTGTGATAAGGAAGAAGGCTACAGGTTTTGGAGTCAAAAGGTCAAAGGTCAGGATCATTGACTAAAAGAAGAAAAATGGTTTCTGTACCATTAGTTCTACATGACATACCTCAACCAAACTTTGTGAATGGCTTGCATTTAGGGTAAAGAAGAAGCCTACAGATTATGGAGTCAAAAGGGCAAAGGGCAAGGTCAGTCATACTGAAAAGAGAAAACGGTTTCCGTACAAACATTTCAGTTATCTACATAGAGGACTATTTAACATGGGTGGGCATATAATGTGCCATTCATGGTAATCAAGTTTTGTAATTAAAGTGGTTGGATTTTTATATGCATGCCATAAGTTGGAGTGTATTATGGTATGATGTTTGTCTGTCTGTCTGTTACCAATTTTGATTTTGCCAAATAAATTGAATTCTCTGCCAACTAAAGTTACCAAACTTTGTTGATACTTGCGCTTGGGGTATGGAAGAACCGTATGTATTTCAGGATGACCAGGTGAAAGGTCAATGTCACTGTGAGAGAAAAAGCAAAATGGTTTCTGCACAATAACTTGAGTTCTTCAGCATCTACAGGTACCAAAATTTGATGATGGCTTGCATTTCTGGTATGGAAGAAGCCTACTGATCTCAGGGTCAAAAGGTCCAAGATCAAGGTCGCTGTGATTGAATGAAGAAAATGATTTCCATACAGTAACTCGTGTTCTCCGCCATCTATAGTTACCAAACTTTCATATGGCTTGCACTTGTGATAAGGAAAAAGACTATTGATTTTGGGGTCAAAAGGTCATAGGTCAAGGTCACTATTACTGAAAGAAAAGAAAAAAAATTTCTGCACATTAACATTGGTTCTTCATCACATACCTCGACCAAACTTTATTGATGGCTTGCACATGCAGTAAGGAAGGAGCCTAATAATTTTGGGGTCAAAAGCTCCAAGGTCCAGATCACTGTGACTGAAAGAAGACATGGTTTCTGCACAATAACACTAGTTCTGCATCATAAACCTGGACAAAACTTTGTGAATGGTGTGCAATAGGAATAAGGAAGAAACCTATTGGTTTTGGGGGTCAAAATATCAAATTTCAAGGTCATTGTGACTCAAAGAAATACAGGTTTTTCAGAAAAACCTTTGTTCTGGTAGTAACTTCATTGACCAAAACTTTGTGAATGTTTCACTTAGGGTAATAAAAAAAAGCTATAGATTCTGGGGTCTAAAGGTCATGGTTATGGTAAGTCTAATAAGAAAATAAAAGTTTCTACATATTACGTTAAGTTCAAGGCTGCATCCCTTGACCAAAGGTTGAGGTCAGAGAGACCCATTGACCAGTAATCTCCTGAGTAAACCATTCCCTACTTAAGTGACTACATAGAGAATTATTACACATGGGTAGGCATAAAATGTGCCATTCACAGTATTCTTTACTTTTGTTTTCTTTTTTTATGTTTTTGCTTCAGTCTTTTTATAATCCTTTTTCCTGTCACTTATTTTCAGTCCATTTTTCTGGTAACCAGAATTTCATCTAAATAAACTGAGGGACGGTATTTTATATTTTGTATGTTGCCTTAAGATGAGTAACTGACAACTTAAGTTTCTTGTTAACATCTGAGTAGGCACAGGGTTCAGAATGTTATATCATTGTATTTGTGGATATCTGAAAAATCAAAGTCTGTGCATGCAGAATAATTGCAGCATAAAATATGTTTAAGGCCTGGTTTTGTGAAACTTTTGCTAGTGTACTGTACATGTAGCTGAGTCTAATCGACTGAACTGGAATTATTTTTCTTGGTACATATTTGCAAAAGCTTAAAAAAAATAAAATTAGCTGAAGATGTTATCTGCAAAAGCTTCGCATTATTAACTATTTGCAGTCCCTTACCTGAACAACAGGAGTTGGTATTTAAAAACTGTTTGCATCTCTATGTATAGAGCATTTGCAATTACCATGCAAAATTTGATTATTCAAAAAATACATTTTGAATATTTGCTGAAACTGGATTGCAAAGGGATAAAATGTGTGGAGGTACTCAAAAGGATAGATCAAAAAATTGAAATGGTTCTTTATACTTTTGATTCTAGTAGCTTTCAAAGTAAGTTGGAAGAAGAATAATGAACATCAACTTGTAAATGCATTTATTTAAAAAGTGGACCTCTATTGCCTTGCAGGGGAAATCATGCACCGAGTTTGCATGTGCACAGTAGGAGACCTATTAGGGGAAATAATCATGGACCATTATTTTCTTATATGTGCATTTCATGGATGGACCATTATTTTCTTACATGTACATTTCATGGATGGCTAAATAAATATACACATTTAAGAATTAAATGGATGATAAACCATGTGTAGCAACTGATCAACTGTTCATCTTGAAATGATTATCACTATGAAGATATTATCTATACAAATGTAAAAGGAAATGCTGTTACTAAAAAACAAGTCACTCAGGATGGATGACTAGAACTGATTTAGCAGGGTGCGGAACTCTGCTTTAGTCAGGCTATTTTAGAAATGGCCTAAATGACAAGCTATTCATGATAGAACAGTTTAGGTGGTGGTTTCTTTTATGTATTGAAAATGCCAAAAGCCATTTTTATACACCCACCATAAGGTGGAGCATATTATGTTAATGATGTTGTCTGTCTATTTGTCTTTCTGTCTGTTGCCAATTTTTTTCTGCCTAATAACTTGAGTTGTCCACATTCTACAGTTGCCAAACTTTGTGGCTGGCTTGCACTTGAAGTAAGGAAGTACCCTGTTGATTTTGGTGTCAAAAGTTCAAAGGTAGAGGTAATTTTGACTAAAAGAAGACAACTGGTTTTTGCACAAAATCTTCAGTTCTCCACCATCTGCAATTACCAAACTTTGTAGATGGCTTGTACATGGGGTAAGGAAAAACCCAATTGATTTTGCAGTCAAAGATCAAAGGTCACTGTGACTGAGAGAAGAAAATGGTCTCCAATCAATAACTCGAGTTCTTCACCATCTACTGTTATGAAACTCTGTGCATGGCACTTAAGGTAAGGAAGAACCCTGTTGATTTCATGCTCAGAAGGTCAAAGGTCAAGGTCTTGTTTTATTGCAAGAAGAGCAATGGTTTCTGCAAAATAACTTGAGTTCTCCACCATATACAGTTATCAAACTTTGTGGATGGCTGGCACTTGGGCTAAGGAAGAATCCAATTGATTTCAAGGCCAAAAGGTCAGAGGTCAAGGTCACTGTGACCAAAGAAAAATTATTTCTGTACAATAACTGGAGCTCTCCACCACCTGCAGTTACTCATCTTTGTGGATGCTTGCACTTGGGATAAGGAGGAAATCTATTGGTTTTGGGGTATCAAACTGTCAAGGTCACTGTGATTGACAGAAGAAGAATGGTTTCTGCACAACAAAGTTTAGTTATTCACATAGAAGAAAATCAAACATAGGGTGGGTGTGTCATGTGCCATTCAAGGTACTTTTGTTGAAAAATGAAATGGTGTTTGTATTATTGATGAGAACATGTAGGATGCTATTATGTGTATTTAGTAGTGTTGGAAATCAGTTGACATTCAAAGACTGATGATTCATCATAACCAGTCAAGCATTGATTTTAATCAGTTCAAGATATTTTTTAATTTTTTAATGGAAAATATCATTTTCAGATACCTGGGAATGGTTAAGTTGTATCCCATGAAATCAAATAGTTGACAAGCACATGTGTCATCTGCCATGTTGTTGGCACTTGGATTGTACCAGACAGTTGAGGGCTATATTGACTGGAAGCTAATATCCACATATTGTACTTTTCCTGGAAGATTGCATCCCAAAAAGTTGCACATTTAAAGAAATAAAAAACTAGAATCATTTATATTTGATTATGGAAGACCATAATTGAACTCTTGGTTGGTTGACTTTTTTCTGACCAGTCTTTGATTTATTTTATTATTTATTATACCATTTGTATTTACTCCATCTAATGGAATGTCAGCTCCAGTTGTATTCAAATGCAAATGAATTTAACAGAGAACTCAAAATCTATAATTGGCCATAAGTTAAAGTAAAGTTTCCTCTTAACGAACTTTATAATGCAGCTTAAGGACAAAAACACCAAAAGAGCTTCGAAGTAATTCAGTTTCTATCATCAGCTAAAGCTGCATTCCTTTCCAAAAGTTATTTAAACCAGTATTATGAGCACATTCTTTACAGCAGCTAACAATGGAAAATGATGGTTTTACCAACAAAATCCACTGATATCATTCAATTTGGCTTGTTTACTTTTGGAGAAACCCTTGTGCTGTACTGAGGACTAAAAGTAGTTTACCGTTGATACTTGCGTATAAGCTTATACCAACTGCATAGACTCAGATCTGGCATTGCATAATGTGCTGGCAGATCTGGGTCGATGCAGTTTGTAAGGACTACTCAGTAGAACAAACAACATAGACCCTGATCTGCTGGCGCATTGTGCAATGGCAGATCAGGGTCTATGTTGTTTGCATTTGGACCCGGGTTATACGCAAGTATATATGGTAATTTGTGGGAAATCCTTGTGTTGTACAGGTATAAAAAGAGTATTACTTACACTCACTGACATGAGGGTTTTGATAACGAGACTTGCTTTCCCTAAATTGTTAACATGCACTGTGTTCAAATGATTGTCTTGAATTTTATTGGTCTGTGATACTTTTATAGATATCGACCAGGTTTTTAGGTTCTGCACAAATTGTCCTTTGGCAACACTAATGGAGAGAGCACATGCTTTATTCACTTTGCCTTGTCACCCTCGAGTTTTGTGGGTTGGCTGTGTACAGTTGCACATGACATGGTCACCTCGTGCATGACAAGGTATCAGGAAACACCCCACCTTATTTGAAATGTAGTTTTTTTTTTTGGGGAGGGGGGTAAAACTAATTTTAATTATGCAATACTTACCCATCACTATTATATAGCTTATTACTTTTTCGTGTCGAAAAATCTCGTCCGTTCGATGTGAAAAACATCCTCCCACTTTGAGTGGAGATTTTGTCAACAAGACACGTCACACCCGTGCACCTCTCCGCGCCTGCGCGAACATTCATCTTTTTCATAGACGAAATTACGCCAGGACATCAGAGCGGGGTGGGAGGAGGGCATTTGATAATAGTGATGGGTAAGTATTGCATAATTAAAATTAGTTTTACCCCCCCAAAAAAACTACATTTTAATAGCAGCAATACATTATCCCATCACTATTATATAGCTGAATTGGTCAGTTAGGCGGGTAGGCTGATGTTAAACTGATCAAAAACAGAAAAATGGAAATTACTCACCATTTGAGGGAGAGATCCACTTTACAAATTGTTGGAGTCCCTCTGGGCCACATGTTGTGTTGCAACTATGGGTCCCAAGAGAGAATACCTGCGCAATTAGCGGAGGTAGAGAAGGTAGTATGGGATCGCCAAAATGCTGCCTTCATGATGTCCGCCAAGGAAGAGTGATTAGATAGGCCTATGAGGCAGTGACGGCTTGGACCTCATGGGCTTTAGTTTCGTAAAAGAGAGGTCTCTATCAGTAAGGGACTGATAAGCTCTTTTAATTGTGGTGACAATCCACCGTGAAATAGTAGGCCCCGAAATATCAACGGAACCCTTAAGGGGAAGGAAAAAAAACGTTTCTTGCCCTTTCTTTTCACTTTTGAAACATTTAGATAGAAACGCAGTGCCCTAACTGGGCATAAAAACCTATCTTGATCATCTCCAGCACAAATTCGACTGAGACTGGGGATCTCTATAGGTGATGAAGCTACCGCAGGTAACTGAAATTTTTTTTTTTTTTTTTTTTAAATCCTGGCTGACCAAGGAGGGAAATGGATTCGTAATTGCCATTAAACCGGAGACAGCCAGTGTCAACAGACAATGTATGAATCTCGCTACGTCTTCTCACAGACGCCAAGCGAGTAGTGCCCTAACTGGGCATAAAAACCTATCTTGATCATCTCCAGCACAGATTCGACTGAGACTGGGGATCTCTATAGGTGATGGGGCCACCGCAGGTAACTGATTTGGCTGACAAAGGAGGGAAACGGATTTGTAATTGCCATTAAACCGGAGGCAGCCAGTGTCAACAGACAATGTATGAATCTCGCTACGTCAAACGAGTAAAAACACAGTCTTGAGTGTGAGGTCCTGAAGGGAAGCCTCACTCAATGGTTCATAGGGGTTTTTGGTTAAGGACCATAAAACACATGATAGATTTCATCTGGGCATAAGAGAGCGGGAGACAGGTCTCTGTAGCTCAAAATACTGAATGAGATCAGCAAGGTGCGGATCTGAACCGATTGCGAGCCTTGAGAAAATTTAAGTGTGTTAGAGATGGCGGCTCTATAGCCCTTGATAGTTGATACTGAAACATCTTTTGTTCTCGAAAAGAACAAAAGGAAATCAGCAATGGCAGTTACCGAGGGACAGCTGGGATCAGCACGTTTCCTACTGTACCAATCACAGAAGATTCTCCACCTGGCATCATAGACCTTGGATGTAGAAGCTCTCCTGGCCTGAATGATGCAACTGGCAACCCGGCCAGAAAACTTCTTCTGGCGAAAAGATCGCTTGAGATAAGCCAAGAGTGAAGGTGGAGAATGTGTGAGATGTTGCGTAGGAGAGAGCCCCTGTGTTGTGACAGAAGATCCCACCTGTAAGAAAGAGACCTGGGTTGATCTATCAATAGGTCTAAAAGATCGTTGACCAGGATCGTTGGGGCCATAACGGAGCTATGAGAATGATCCGGGCAGTGGAAGTTCTTACTTTTGCAGAACTTGCGGTAGTAGTTGCAATGGTGGGAGGGCGTATGCGAACAGACGATCCCACTGAAAGCTGAATGCGTCCACTGCCCAAGCTTTCTGGTCCGGGATTGGAGAGACGTAAAAGGGAAGTCTTTTGTTGAACCTGGTCGCAAACAAGTCCACGAGGGGCCTTCCCCATAGTGAGAATAAGGGGACTCTGTCACTTCGCGGTGAAAAGTCCATTCCATGAGAATTATTTGCCTGACCTGGGCAGACTGTCCGCTAAAATGTTCTTCTTCCCAGGGTTGTGGTGAACTCAGAGGGAAATGTTCTATGAGGTGGCCCAGCAGAGGAGGTTCCAGACCTCCACGGAAGAGAAGGGGCATGTGTGCCTCCTTGATGTCGGAGATACGCTACGACAGGCGTGTTGTCGGAGGAGACCATGACAGATCAACCCCTTCACTCTGTCGATGCACCCTTGCAACGCTAGAAATACAGCTTCATTTCTAGGTTGTTCCTAGAGGAATCAGAGCTGATAGAGAATCCTTGTGTGGTTTCCACCCTGCGAGAAGGAGGAACTGTAGAGGGTGCATATGGAGCCATCCTAAGGGAACCAGATCTGCAGCGGCATTCAAGGTTACCAAAAGGGATAGTTAAAGGCAAGCAGACAACAATGTTCTTGCTCGTAGCGCCTCTAGCAGTGCCAGGATTCGATCTATGTGATCTGGTGGAACCCGGAATAAGTTCTGGTTCACGAAGAAGTTCATCCCAAAGTAACTTAGATGGGACGAGTTCTGACTTCTCAAGGTTGGGTAAAAACAAATCCAACCGAGTCACTGTGAACCAACAATGGAACAGGTCATGATGGCAGGACTGAACCTGAACATTTTTATTCGTGAAAATACTGGAGAATTGGGGTTCCCAGTAATCAGAGATAGGGCACTACAACTCCCATAACATGGGTGGAGACTCGGGGTGCAGAAGCGATTCCGAATAACAGAACCCAGAATTGAAAGACTTCCTGGTCCAAGCAATCCTGGAGGTATTCCCACCGGTTTAACAGGGGGAGATCGAAAATGATACACAATTTCCCACTTTTCTTGATGACCAGAAAGAATTGGAAGTAGAATGCAGGAGACTGATCGTTCAGGAACCTCTTGACTGCCCCTTTCTGTAAAAGGGTGTGCACCTCTTCATTAAATTTTCCCCAAATTGGACTTGTGAAGAACATTGGGGTCCTTGATAGAGGAGGTTGTTCCCAGAACTGAAGCCGGTAACCCTCACTTACATAGAAAGGACACACCCATCATCCAAGTTACTTGACCAAGCCTCTGAAAAGAGGCCTAGACAAGCACCTACAGGGACATTAGGAGAGGAATGCACGGCAGGAGAGGATATGAGTCCCTAGGTCTCATTTGAACCTGTGCATTGGACTGGGGCTGCATCTGTTTTAAAATTTAGTGGGTGGCCCCTGGGGGCAATTCACCTTAGTGTGCTTCCTGGCCGATTACGATGGGCCAGGTGCAGTTGTGAAGGATCTATGTTCATGATCCTTCAAATCTTGTGAAGCCACAGTGGGGATGAGTCCTCCGAAGAGGCTCTTGGCTTCCAATGGAGCAGCCCTTAGAAGGTCTTTCCTATGGTTAAATAAGACCTTTGGGGAGTCCAGCACAATGTGATGGTGGAAGTTAGAAGTTCCATTGATAAAACCATTGCGACAGAGAGTGAATTCCGGGATGTCTTGATCACAGCTTCCAGCATGCATAGTAATGCGGCTGGGTTCAAAGCAGTCTTCCTCAGCATACTAAACGAAGTAGCTGAGAAGAGGTCTGCATGGGAAGCTATGGTGGCCAGAAGTCGGCCTTTCTGCTCAAAGGCTTGGTTATTTTAATCGGAGGGCATGCCCAGGCTACAATTATAATACCCACTTGAGACATCTGCATCCAACTGAAGAGGTTCTTAATGGGTTTTCACTTCGGGAATGTACCCAGTAATTAGAGGCAGAGACCAAAGTCTCAAAGTAGAGGGAGGGACAGACCATCCTCTACGCCATCTAGCACAGGTTGGCCTGTGGAAGAACCTCTATGACATTTCCTCCATCGGTGAGGAATGTAGAAGGAGCAGGAGATCTGGTTGTGGCTGGATCCCGGAGATCTTTTATACTGGAAAGGATCTTCTTGGGTTGTGCGCAAGATGGCTTTGGGCACAAGTTACAGCGTTATCAAAAAACCAGATCTCTTCCAAATCATCTAAGCAAAAGAAACTAGTGGGACTGATAGGAGGCAACAAAAGAGCTGTTTCTACCTCGATCTCACTGGAGTCAATGAGGGTAGATAAATGCATCATCATCTAGAACACTCCGAGCAGGAGAGTGGCTGGACATCATTATGTCCTTCTGAGACAGTGACATAGGTGTACCCGATGCCATTTCCCGTACTTGTTCATCAATGTGCTCTAGATGTTCCAGGATAAAGACGAGACCGCTTGTCTTCCGTGGATGATGCTATGCTTTTGCCTTGCTGGTGAATGCCCTCTGACGAGGAGGCGATGGCGGGACACGAGCCGCGGCATCGCCTCTACTCTGGGCCTTACCTCTCGTACGGATTCATTGGGATAATAGGAAAGGGGGGATCCCGATCCGATCCCCTTCCCTCGTCTGAACCCTGTGGGCAGACTCCCAATCCTGTACAAGGTATGATGGTAGATTTTTTTTTTTTTTTTTGGTCTGATCCTATCTCCGCACTATGAGACCTCTGGGTGATGACCGGTATAAGGTTTGAAAGGCTGAGATGACCGACGGCCTGTGATGATGTAAGCAGCCACCGGGACAAAGTCACCGGTGACCGGTCATCATACATTGACCGGTCATTTCTACTGGTCAATGTGCATTGACCGGACCGGTCACCGGTCAATGCTGGTCAATAAGCTATATAATAGTGATGGGATAATGTATTGCTGCTATTAAATGTTATATTATTGCCGTGACAGTTTAGGTCCCTGCTTGGGTTCTCCCTTCTATTTCTTGACTGGTACGGTTTTGTTCAGAATATTTTCACCATAATGAATAGGAGGGCTACAAAATCATGTCATGCCATTATTTCAATTTTTTATCTTAATTGTGGTGGAATCAGCTTAATATGGAAGATTTATTCTTTCATATATCAAGTCTTGATCAATTGGATACAAAATTTGTTTTTGCTGTAATGAAGTTTTTAGTTTGCAGTAAATGTCAATTGCTATCAGTTAGCTCTTCTTGCTGTGGGAACTAATTACTGTAATTTTACTATTTATAGAACAATTAACAAGAGTTGAACTGATCGATGCAGCTATCTAGTTAAGTGGCTTGAAACTAATTACTAATTATATCCAAGTACATGGGAATAATAATTATGTTTAAGTGCTTTGTCTCTTATACATGATCACATTAAAGAAGCTTCTTTCCCCGATTTCAGTTTCATAATGTGCATTCAGGGCTAAAAAATCCACTTGTCTCAGTCTTCAAGTCCACTTGTCCAGATGAGTGGTGGGTGGAGAAAGATGCATGACAATGTTATCCTAGCCTGCTTT
Organism: Margaritifera margaritifera; assembly: GCA_029931535.1. Taxonomy (NCBI): domain Eukaryota; kingdom Metazoa; phylum Mollusca; class Bivalvia; order Unionida; family Margaritiferidae; genus Margaritifera; species Margaritifera margaritifera. Next base: position 1,166,670 of record JAQPZY010001118.1, on the reverse strand, counting down.
TGAAGAATAAGAGGTTTTATACATGGTAACATTCAACATGTGCATTTTGGGCATTAACTTGGCTTTTTGGGCATTAACATGGCATTGTTTAACCTCTATATATAATTTTCAGTGCAAATGTTATCTTAAATGCACCAGTAGAGTGCACATAAAGGATTCATGGTACTAAATATTTGGAAGAAGAGAACCAGTCTAGAAATGGGTGGAGATAAAATAGCGTATATATGGGTTTGGCTGGCCAGGATTGGTTGATAATGAAAGTAAAAGTTTAGTGAAAAGAATCTTTTGAGAGTTTATCCTAGTTGTAACTGAAAAAAATAGAGACCATGTTTCAATGATGGAATTTCAGTCCTTTTACAGAATTGAGTTTAGAAAACACATTTCCGAAATTAGCACCTGAGTCTCTTTGCTGCTGAATTGAAAGCACATGTTTCAAACACATGTAGATCCAGAAAATGTCGCATTTTATAGGTTTTCTGTACACAGAAGCTGTCATCAGCGATAAGTCTATACTGATAAATGTAGGTTTGATCATGAGCATTCAGAAATTTAAAGCTATTGAATTTTTAATATCATGGTATTTGCATAGGTTTACTATGGGAGCTGAATTAGTACCATGAGTCCTATAGACCCTCTCTAAGAAGAGACTTTACTGTACTTGAAATGCCCTGACTTGTATTCTTGGAGAAACACTGCCTGAAAAACTTTTTCAAAAACATATAGCCAAAACAGAATAGCAGTATACTCTCTTGTCGAACAGAATGATTTGCAATTTATAAATTATTTGTGGCCTGACATTTTGATTGTGGTGTTTACTACCATATAGTCATGACTTTGAGAAGAGGTAGTACTTTCTCAACAGATGCTCTTTTTACTAGAATTTTAGCACAGTTAAATATAGTTCTTAATTATTATATAATCATTTTCTTGTCTCGTTTCATCCTTTCTTCTCTCTTGCCTTCTTTTTATACACCAGCCATACGGCAGAGCATATCATGTTATGACATTATCCATCTTTCTGTTCCCTGTTTCATTTCTGCACAATAATATACCATTATCAAATTACCATTTAGAGTGTGGAAGAAGCCTATCAATTTTGGGGTCAAAAAGGTTAAAGGTCAAGATAAGTGCGACTGGATGAAGAAAAATGGTTTCCACAGTGTAACTCTAGTTTTGCATCACAGACCTGGACTAACCTCGGTGGATGGCTTGCACTTGGAGTAAGGTAGAAGTCAGTTGATTTTGGGGTCAAAAGGTCAGTGGTCAAGGTCACTGGCTGAAAAATGAAAAACTGTTCTGCACAAAAATTTCAGTTTGCGACCATGTACCTTCACCAAAATTTGTGGATGGTTTATACTTTGGGTAAGAAGAAGTCCACTGATTTGGAGTTCTAAAGGTCAAAGGTCACAATCAAGGTAAGTCTAATAAAAAATTAATGATTTCTGCACAGCAAGTTTACTTCAAGATAGCATACCTTGACCAAAGGTCAATAGAACCTATTTGTCAGTAATCTTCAATGTCATCTATGCTGTTCTAGACATGGTTCGGGCATATATTATAAGCTGTGGTTCATGGTACTCTTGTGTGTACTTTATAATATCACTTGTGGAATGTCAAGAGATTACATTTTTGTAATTTTGTATTGAAACAATGTATAGTACATATCAAATAATAAATGTTATGGTTCATGAAATCATTCTTCCCGTTTGCCTATTAAAGGAAAGCAAAGGAAGTAACAGAATTTTTTTTCCTTGAAAAGATTCAATATACGACATGTAAAAATTTTAAAAAGCAAGTTATTAAAATTAACAAAATAATATCTTAATGCTAAAAATAAATAAAAGATATTTAAGAAAAAAGTACAAACAATAAATAAAAAAAATAAACAGAAAAGAGTCTGTGAACTTCTCTGGTAATACGCACTTTGAGAAACTTGTATGATGATAGCTAGAATATGGGTGAACATGTAGCTAATGAATGTTGTGTCTAGATTTTTTTAAATGTTTTAATGGCACTCTAACACATTATTAGTTATCACATTATTAGTTGTATCATTCCAACGAAATGGAATCTACCGTATATACTTGCATTTAATCCCATACAACTGCAAACTGCATAGACCCAGATCTGCCGTCGCATAATGCGTTGGCAGATCTGGGTCTATGCAGTTTGTAAGGACTAATCAGTAGAACAAACAACGTAGACCCTGATCTGCTGGCACATTATGCGATGGCAGATCAGGGTCTATGTTGTTTACATTTGGACTCTAATTATACGCGAGTATATATGATAAGTGTCTTTCCAAAGGACACATTGAGGCAGCTGACCTGGGTTGGCCTGAGCAGGTATCAAACTCTTGGCCCATGGATTATGAATCTGGTGCTCTACCAACTGAGCTACAACAACTCCCTGTCTCAAGATTTATTTTTATATGACTCCATTTTCTGGAACTGTCAGAAATTTTGTGAATGTAATTGCTGTAATCAAGAGTCAGCATTTCTTCAGTTGTAGACATTTGTTTCCAAGCTGTTGAGTATCTTATCTTTGTTTGCCCTGAATGCAAAAGGGAAAATATTGTCTTGTTACTGTCCATCATCAGCACATTCATATTTCTGCATGTCTGTCCCATATATGTTTCAGCACAATAGCACAATAAGTTTTAAACATAGAGCTATGAAAATCTGCATACTTTATATACCGTATATACTCGTGTATAAGCATACAACGACCCGGATCTGCTGTCACATAATGCGCCAGCAGATCAGGGTCTATGTTGTTTGTTCTACTGATTAGTCCTTACAAACTGCATAGACCCAGATCTGCCAGCGCATTATGTGATGGCAGATCTGGGTCTATGCAATTTGCAGTTAGATTTTCAGGCCATTAAAGCAATTTTTCAGTTGTTTTCACATTTGTGAATTTTTGGGACATGTACTTTTGAGACAGTAAACTTCTTAACACAATTAAGCAAAAACCACTTGAGACAGACAAATGGTTTGGTTTAGTTTGTGGTTTGGTGTTTTAAGGCACAGAAACACAAGTACCGTATTTGCTGGCCTATAAGTCGATAGTTTTTGACCTGGAAGTCAGGGCTTCGTCTTATACTCCGAATCCACTTATATGTGGATTATGTCATTGAAATTGCTTTACCGTATGTTAATGTAATTTTTCGTACGTGAAAATTTTTTTTTTTCAAAGTACGAAAAGTATAGTGTACAACAATAATTATCATTTTGGGAAAGAGATCATGTGCGAAAAAATATAGGACCCGACATTGAGAAGAATTCCAAAATATTTACATGATTGTCAGTGCATTCATGTGCATCAGTCGTAATTGCGCTAAACCATTAATATTCATGAAACCGGAAGTTACTAGCGAAAGTGACGAAGCCAAGGTGTTGATCTGGCTTCGTCTTATACTCCGCATCGACTTATATATGGATGAAGGATTGAAAATTGACGATATTAGCGAATTCGACTTATACTCCGCATCGACTTATAGGCCGGCAAATACGGTAGGTTATTTAGTGCCAAAGCAGTTGGAGTAAAGTGCCTGGTCCAAGGCCACAACAGAGTAGCTATTGTTACCCAGGCTGATCAGATGGTAGAATTCAAACTTGAACCCTTTCGGTCATGGGTCTAGCATGCACTGAGCTACTGTGGCTTCTCAGACAAATAAAAATTGGTATACATGTATCATATATACTCTCGTTTAAGCTGATACCAACTGCATAGACCCAGATCTGCCATCGCAAAATGCGCTGGCAGATCTGGGTCTATGCAGTTTGTAAGGATCTAATCGGTAGAACAAACAACATAGACCCTGATCTGCCGGCGCATTATGTGATGGCAGATCCGGCTCCATGTTGTTTGCATTTGGACCCAGATTATACGTGAGTATATACAGTATATATGCATATCTACATAGCTGTTTACATTTTTATGCCATTATAACCTCTCCCTCGAGAATTCACAAGCAGCGGGGTGCATAAGCATTGATCATAGCATAAGTGAGGCCATGAGATAGCCAGGGAAAAAAAAGTTGGCTCATACTGACAGAGGAGGGGCAGTATTGATACATACGAATTAAAATCTCCTTTGTCCTATACAGATATTAATAAATGTATTTTAATATTAATGAATGCTAATCAAATAAAGTTAATAAATTGATGACTGACGTCTAATATTAATCCAGTTGACATGCACTATTCACAAATTCATGCATCAGTAAAATTTTGAGTTGCCACTTGGTATTACGCCATATGTATCTGTTATAAGCAAACACATAAAGTATTTAAGCTCAGAGACCGCTGGATCCAAGCACATCAATGTGGTTGCACTAGTTAATTCCTCAAGACAGAGATTTTACATGTCACTACTTGTTCGTTGGTAGCACATGTAAATGATTGAATACAAAACTCAGTGTTGTTTGTATTAAGCACTCTATCCAGATTTTTAAAAAGACAGACCGAAAAGAAAGAGAAAAAAAGTTATTTTCTAATGTATTGCTGCAATTTAGTTTAAAGAACAATTCACGGATTAACCGAAGGCAAAAATACTTGTGAAATGTCTATAGTGTTTTATTTGAATAGAAATAATACTTATCTACACCTGGATGTTACTTTGATGTTGGAACCTTTTTGTATAATAATTAATTATGCTCTGTTAATTTGTTTGTGTCATTGCGTCAAAGGATCATTAAGTTCTCATTATCAAAATAAAGCCAGCTTAGCAACTAAGTAAGCACTTTCTGAAGTTCTGGCAGAAACACTTGCAGACATCGACATGACATTCGATTAACTATTGTCACGTTTGAAAAGATAAAGGCATCACAACACATTTATGATTGCATTAAATCCAAATTAAAAGAAAAAATTAAAACACAAATTTCACAAAACAAGACATATTTAATTGGTCTTTATTTCATACAATATCGTCACCAGCAGGCATTTTACTACCATTTCATTTATCAATATTTCATTATATATTGAGTTATTGAGAAAATATTTGTGTGCAGGAAAATCTTAAAAAATATATGATTTTTCACTCAAATTTGCCAATATCATGACAAGTCTGGATTTCCACACAATGACTGCCGTTTTTTGATGACAAAATGAGCAATATATCGAACTGTCAGTGACCAATTTTGATTGCAATTTTTTAAAAGTTAAGCAAATACATGTAGAAGCCAGATTTTCTCTTTTAATTTATACAAGAAAAAAAAAGGGATCCATATTTGCCTCTGCATTATAAGTGGGTAACTGAGTTATCCAGCTATGCTAAAACAAGGGACCAGTGTCGCTGTTTTTTTTAAAATAATTTTTCCACATTTTGGAATTTTGTATTGTGTTTTGTTTTTGTGCATGCAAAATACTTTCATCCTTTGAAAAAATGGATCCTCTTAAAATATTTATATTTAAAATTCACAAAAGCTGCTGAACAGAATATAATTAAATAAGAAAACTTGTATCAAATATACGTTTTTTTTTAATAATTAAAGGACATCTTGATTCAACATTTTCGCCATAATGGCCATACAGAATTTGATCAAATTTAATAAATAATGTCCTAGCATTAAAACCTTTTGAGGTTTAAAAATGATATTAGCCTGCTGTCCAATGTGAGCATTGTTTCTAAAATTAGAAAAACCTTTAAAACACTTCTTTGCAGCAAAAGAAATTTGTAGAAGAACATGTCTAAATTTGATAGATTGTTTCTTTGTTTGTTTGTTTTGTGGGTTTAATGCCATTTTTCAGCACACGATAAGCTATACATGGCAGCCATTATATTTGGTTGAGGAAGAACCTGGGAAGAACCACTGACCCATAGGAAGCTACTGGCAAGTTTTCTCACACATCCACGTTGGCCGAGCCCGAGACTCTAACCCATGTGGACAGAGGTGAGATGTCAGTGATCAGTAAAAGCAATCACCTTAGATCACTTGGCCATCCGGGGTCCCTTTGAGAGATTGCATCCTGACATGATGATGTTTCATATTTGTACCAATGATGCTACACTGCCATCAAACATGAATGGTTGTTACTAAAAGTTGAAAAACTTTTATACATGGCTTTTTTCAAAAACTACTCAACAGAATTTGACCAAAAAATGTTACAGACAGCATTACTGACATTAAAGTCTTTCGAATTGGACTAATTGACACCTATCAACCATCAGACAAAGCCGCCATTTTTAATTTAGAAAAGCTTTAAACAACTTGTTCTCAAATTAGTGTTTGACACAATTTGACAAAGAACATCCCTTCATTCAGGCCATTGAAAATTTATGAAAATTTTAATGATCAGCCTTTAGAAATGGATGCCATTACTAAAATTGAAAAACCATTAAAAAAACACCTCCTAGAAACTCCTTGACAAAATAAGATCAAATTTAATGGATTTTAACCTTGCAATAAAGACTTTTAAAATTGCATCAAACAATGGCAATTTGCCAAAAATTTGGCAGCTGTTACCAAAAGTTGAAAAACCTTTAAATGCTGTTTAGGAACCATGCAACAGAATCCCACCAAATTTGATAGTTTTCAAAAGATTCTAGTTTCAAGGCCTTTACATTTGTACCAATGAAGCCAATATTTTCCCAAATTTGACTGATTGCATTCTACTAAGTTTGACGAGTGGGTCATCTAAAAGGTTGACACTGTTGCTCGCTTCTAAATTTGATGTCCAACATTGCTTCATCACAAGTTGTCAATAAAATCTGCATGGTTGATGCTCTTTCTAACTCTATTCCAGGGTTGTAAGGGAAAAAGTATGCATTGATATGTTATGCATCCAAGAAACATCATACATACATGTGACAGAACAAGGATTTCAAACCAGTAGATTTGCAATTTTGATCAGTAGATTGGCCTCTAAACCAGTAGATTTATCAACATAAATTTTACGTTTCAAGGGAATGGAAAACAAAATAAATGCTTTTTTTGTGCCATAATATGTATTCTCTTCATACCATAATGAAATAGCAAGTTTGAACATGAATCAGATTCAGATTGTAATGGAAAATGTTACACTAATAATTACTTATTATGAGTCAATATACAGTCGAATAATGAAAAAGGAAGAGTTGTTTATCTGATAGTTCACTGCAAAGATTTTTCTTTTATAAAATCCAAGATCACTGTCTAGTGACCACCGATGACATTCATTGTGATTATTAAGCTTAACAGGCTTTCAATAGTTCTCAGGTCCAGATTTCCCCTTGAATCTCTTTGTATTTTGCAAAGAAGGGAGTATGTCGTCTCTGTATCAGCATTAGAATGTTGTAATGACAGGACAATCATGCTCAGCCTGCAAAGAAGTTCTAACTTCAGTTTTCCTGTTGCTGGGTTTTAAGATTGCTGGCTACTCTCCAATACTCATCCAAACTATGTTCACCCCGACGAGGAAGTTCCTAACTTGGACTTAAGATGTATTCCTGAGCCTCTTCCTCAAGGGCTTCTTTCTCTTCATGGCTCAGATCCAAAAATCTGGTAATAAGTTTCACCACTGTAAATTAAAAAAATAAAGATTGATTTAGATTTGAAATAAAAATGAAAAAAATACATGATGTATTTTAGTCCGAGTGTTCTCTGACCCTTCACACCCCATTTTAGATATTTGGACATTTATGTTGGGTGTAGGGTCAGAGGAGACTCGGACTAGATGTATTTATGCTTTTATGAATAATTTATCCAAACTTTAAAATTAATTATCTTGTAATATATTTTATCTTGGGTTTGAACCAAATTTATGTGCATGCAAACTTCAAATAGTTTATGAAATACAAAATATGCATACCTTTGAAACACACAATGCAAACTATGGACCTTTGCTGCTGACCTGCACATACTTAAACTCTGATATCCAAGCACTCTTGAACTTGTAAATATTTCTTTGCCGGTGGTTTCTTAGCATTGGGAGAAAGCACATGTTTAGAATTGTGCGAAACATGTAAGAGCTGTCCTCTTAAAACAGCTGGAACAATACAATACCAATTAAACAGGACAAAAATCAAAATACTTACTCTGGTGTGTCTGCCGAAAAAAAAAATTATGGTCCGTCTCTCCGTTTTATCTCTCCTCCGCCAAGGGTTGGCCAATTTTTATCAAAGACTCAGAAGACGTTATGGACCACCTTTGATCGTTTATTACTTATAACACCTCAAAAAAATCCGGCATTTGGCCTAAACTCCTCAAATTCTAACAATAAGGTAATCAATTAGCAGCTTGCTGTGTACACATGTCAGCTGTTCTTTAACAATTTGAATCCTATTACTCTGCAATGCATCATTGCACTGGTCGTTCTACTGGTGGAATATTTCCGGTCCCCAGTAGACAGGTTCTGGTTGGTTTCTATAATGTGTTGACAGAACGTGTAAAAAAAAACATGTTTGGGTATTTTTTATTAAAAAAAAATTAAAATTCTTTTAATTTTCAAAAGCGTTAGATTTTAACTACTAAACGGTATTTGCGGTAGACAGCCTTTAAAACTGTGTTTTTGGCCTACCGCCGGTAGAATCACATGTATGATCATACATTTTCCTGAGATTTTCCAAAATATGGCCTTTGTTTGATACTTTTCATATTTTTTCTATCCCAGTCAAGCAGTGGTCATCTTGATTATCACATTTACCTGGTACTTAGGAAATCTGACTGGCAAAATAACCATTGCTTGATTGGGATGGAAAAAATATGAAAAACATTGAATAGTAGCTCTATTTCAAAAAGTTTTGAATTATAAAGTAGGATGGAATGTCTGTTTCTCTTGTATACAGTGTGTACATCAGTATATATATTTCAGTGTGACCCAGGAATTGAGAAAGGGAAAGCATCCAGATGTGGTTGACAACTTGGGATTTTGTCTATTTAGTGATGTCAAATGTGAAAACAGCTATCTTTAATGTGAAACTGTTTTGATGACCAATTTTGTCCTACTAGATCCTCCTGAGATTACTGGTCTACTGCTCTTGTCTTTCATGCACTTGGGCCTCTTGGTTTTTCTTTAATTAACATCAAAATATGCTTGTATTTAGTACTGAGTGAGTCTGTTACTAAGTAGTACTCAATAGTTTGAGATCAAAATGGTCCGGTGTCAATTCATGGCTGTGACCAGCAGTCATGCATGTTTAATAAGCATATTTGTTCCTAAAATTGCTACCTTTTCAGTATGATAGTTTGTGCTTTTAAAAACTTGAGTGAATTTTTCTTTTTTTTTTAAAGAAAAATACCAATTTTAAATTTAATTGATATACAGTGGATGGAAAGACAACAGCAAATACTGCAAGTGTTGCAGAATTATTAAATCTGTTGGTAATGTATGTTTACTGGGAGGTCTAAGACTTTTCAAAGTTCTCTGATTGAATAGCTTTGATAATAATAATAATAATAATAATAATAATAATAATAATAATAATAATAATAATAATTAGGATCATCATTAAACTTTTCAGTTGAAGAAATGGACCTTGGGGTGGGGGGTGGGGGGCTTGTTACTGAATACTTTTCATGTCTACATCCTAATTCACCAGTACATAGTGGAACATCTCTCTGATCAGGTTTTCATTTTTAGATTTTGATGTCCACAATTATCCATTCCATTTTGTGTGGCATTATCCCATCAGTTTCAAAGTATGTCTGCAAAGCCATTAACGTGGTGTGCTTTGTGAATTATTCATGTGGACCAAGGGAAATGGAGAGTCTAATGGCTCATTGTATTGTCAGCACTTGATGGGTTAGATAAGTTGATATGTTTGCATGCAATTGGTACAGTTTAAGGTGACTTCAAACTTGCTTGTAAATCAAGAAATAGGCATTAAAGTCAATCAAAATTGATATATTATAAAAGTAAAGAGTATTACAATTATTAGTATGGGTACAATCTCTCAAACTGTTAATACTCAATTTCAAAGTTTTGATCTCTAATAATAGTTGGGGAACCATGATCTTAAAATTCCTGTAATTTATATTGGCTTTGCACATATAAGTGATGAAGTTCATTGGCAGATCCAACGGGGTTCAGTCACAGTTCCCCCCTTTTTCCAGTTAAAAAAAGTATACTTTTTAAAATGAAAAATAGATAAATTGGACCATTTCAAGTAAAATGAACCACCTCTTTTTCAAAACTGAATCCATGTAAAAAAAAAAATAGATGGATCCCCGTGCACCCATTGTTAACATGATTCTGTTGATTCTAATGAAGTTTTGGCCTTGCAATCAAGATACATACTGTATATACTCACATATAAGTCGAGTCCAACTGCAGACAACATAAACCCTGATCTGCTGTCATAATTTGTGCACTGGCAGATCAGGGTTTATGTTGTCTGTTCTACTGATAACTCCTAACAAACTGCATAGACCCATATGTGCCAGCGTATTATGCGACAGCAGATCTGGGTCTGTGCATTTTGCAGTCGGACTCCACTTATAATTGAGTATAAACAGTATGAACTGTCATTGATTAATACATAATCTGACCAGTTCCAGCTGCTTGTTAGGCAACAGTGTTAATTTGTGAACAAAGTTCCCCTCAACTAAACATCATAATCCTAATAGGTTATGTGTATGGAGTGTGTATACATGTATGTCTAGTCTGTATAATTGTGGATGACAGTTCTACAGTCTTCATCTGGATCATATGGTAAGATTTTGGTAATTTGAAACCCAGTATGTGAGTGTAAAATGCTGTCAAGACTTGCTAAAGTATTGAGCCACATTTTGTGCAATGGTCTGTTGTCATGTTTAGGAATTCACTTGCCATTTTAAGACATTTATTTTTCACACATGCTCAATTTGGGCCAGTGTTGTCAAATGAGCTGCATTTGCATAACCCCAGATATGCATTTATTTGTGAAACGTTTTTGATTAGCATCAGCGTTGTGAAAAGATTAAGTTTTGGAATATCTTTTTAGGTTAAGTCTCATTGATAAGTTTACTAAGTACCATCTATAATTGAGCACAAGTCTGGTCCAACTGCAAACAACATGGACCCTAATCTGCCATTGCATAATGCACTAGCAGATCAGGGTCTATGTTGTTTGTTCTACTGATTTGTCCTAGCAAACTGCATAGACCCAGATCTGCCATCGCATAATGTGCTGGCAAATTTGGGTCTGTGTAGTTTGCAGTTGGATATGACTTATGCTTAAGTATATGCAGTACATAAGATAATGATGATGCATGGCATGCAAAGTTCAAATATTTGCCTAAACTCTTTCAAAGGAATTTTAATCTTAAAATCTGTCTTTTGACTGGCAACAAAGTTCCAACTTTATTTGGAAACTGTGATCATCGTCGCAAGCCAGAGGCAAAATTGTGCTACGCTCTCCTTTCACCAGTGGCTGCCTGCAATAAGATTTTGTTGTTTCTCATAAATAATTGCATAAACCTGCTTAACCAATCATTGTAAGCCGGTTGACCCTGTCAGCCAAACAGATTTTCTTTACCAAATCTTGTTACTTATTGATTGATAAGATGTCACATTGGTTGATGTATAAGAGCTTATTTTATTGGCTCATTGATGACCTAATATTGGATTTTTGTGAAAGAGAGAAAGAGAGAAATTATACTAGTACAAAATAATGTTTTATTTTACATCAGATATATATCAACAGATGAAATATTTTAATGAGGTCTAATGGTACACATCACCTAATGACTTTAAGAATATATGGCGCTTGACTCGTACAGTCTGCCCCTACCGATATGTTTTATTTAGTGACTTCTAAGTTCAGTTCTATACAATAGAATGTGACTCTTTTTTATAAAGAAAGAAATTTTGAAGGGGTTTACAACATTGCATCAGCACTAGATGCTGTATATTGTTGCAAGGTGTTACAAAATAACATATAATGCCCCCCTTCCCCCCCCCCCCCAACCTGTCCCAATTTAATGGCGTTCTTCATCTTTTTCTTCACTGTTGTTGTTTTCACATTTTCAAGCTTTTGAATTTAAGAGGGTATTAATGCATGATGCAAATACTCAGCTGGTCCCGGTTTGGACATGATTAAAGAATTTAAAACCTTGCATCAAGGGACATGATTAAAGAATTTAAAACCTTGCATTGGACATGATTGAAGAATTTAAAACTTTGCATCCAGGGACATGATTGATGAATTTAAAACTTTGCATTCAGGGACATGATTGAAGAATTTAAAACTTTGCATCCGGGGACATGATTGAAGAATTTAAAACTTTGCATCCAGGGACATGATTGATGAATTTAAAACCATGCATTGGACATGATTGAAGAATTTAAAACTTTGCATCCAGGGACATGATTGAAGAATTGAAAACCTTGCATCCAGGGACATGATTGATGAATTTAAAACCTTGTATCTGACATGATTGAAGAATATAAAACTTTGCATGGGACATGATTGAAGAATTTAAAACCTTTCATGGGACATGATTAAAGAATTTAAAACTTTGCATGGGACATGATTGAAGAATTTAAAACTTTGGCACATGATTGAAGACGTTTACAATGGTTTTAGACTTTGGATCAATCTCCTTGGAGTTAGGGTAGGGTGGGGGTGCTTTTATACAAATTGAAAAAAAATCCCTAACTTTTTTAAAAATATATCTGAAAATTGGTATGTGTGACATATGACCCGTTTGAAACTGACATCGACTCAATAGTTTCTAACCTTGCACACACATACACACATCCCCCTCCACCTGCAGGACATGGCCCCAGAGTCGTACTTGGAAACTATTTATGTTCCCATGTATACACTTACTGGACAATTAACGGACAAATGCACATATGCAGTACCATCAACCTCCGAATCTGGCCTTTAATTACCTTCATGGATTTTGCCAAGAGGTTCAAACTTTCAAAACCACTAAGTTCAAGGATATGTATTTTCCAAACACAGAATTTTAGTGATAAAGTTTATAAACTACTGCAATCAGATGATTTCTTCATTATTAGATGGTTGAGTCTCTAACTTTAGCATAAACATCGTTCTGAGGATACAAAATAATGAATAGAGCTAGAGATAAAATATATGCAAGTTTGTTGAAGAGAAACTGCTCATTTCGATTTTCAAGACTTTTTACGGAGAGGTTATTACAATACTTATTTGAAGATCATCATATGTTAGGCGTTTACTTTAAAAATTGTGAAAGCAATCTTAATTACATTATAATCAGAACAACAAAATGACCAGTAGCAAAGTTCAATGAGGAATATTACTATGGCATGCAAGATGATGATGATGATGATGATGAAATAATACAAATGAAACTTGTTTGGGATATTACAAATTAAAATTTGTATTAATTATCAATAAGTATTTTCTAAGGTTCCTAAATTTACAAATTTAAGAAGAAAAGGTTATCTTAGAGGAGAAAAATAAATTATTTTTATGGATTGATTGTGTGAAAAATGTGGAGGGTACAATAAATTATGTGAAATATAGTACTTAGTGTTGACAATGCAGGAAAAGAATGGGAATTGACTCAAATCAAAGATGGAGGGACTGCACGGTATGATTGAGTGTCTTATTTTTTTTTGCATATAACACATGCTGAACTGTGAACAGCATGGTCCCAGAGACTGTTGCAAAATCAGGGTCGATGGTGTTCATTTTTATAGCTATCTTTCCAGGAAGATGACTCTTATGATCATTAGCAATCAGGACAATTTTGTTTCAATGCTTGCAACATGGGCTTTAAAGAATCGCACATTTAGATTGGATAAAACTCTCATACTTTCTGTCAATGTAAACATGGACTGTTTGATATGAAACATGGCGATTGATTTAAAAAACTTAACATCACTGGTCACTCATACCTTATTGGCTCTTGGGTGGAAACTAAAGTGGAGGATCTCCGATTGCAAAGCTGACTGGTGACAATGCCTCCTGTTTATTATGTACTGGGTGGTCTTGAGCAATATCTCAGCATGATTAACAAATATTAATTTATCAAAAAAAGTTTACTGTCTTCCAGCAACACCATCTGGGTGTCAGTGTATATGCTCCCTTTGATTTAATGGTTTGTTTTCAATTATTTTTATTCACTTTTTCATTAGTTAGGCAATGAGCATGTTTTGGCATAATGGCAGCACCAGAAATATCAAATACCATATATCTTCATGTATAAGACGATACCAACTGCAAACTGCATAGACTCAGATCTGCCGGCACATAATGCGCCAGCAGATCTGGGTCTATGCAGTTTGTAAGGACTAATCAGTAGAACAAATAACATAGACCCTGATCTGCCAGCACATTATGCGATGGCATATCAAGGTCTATGTTGTTTGCATTTGGACCCGGCTTATACGCGAGTAAATATGATAAGTAAAACCCAAATGCATTCTTGTGGCAGTATGTCAAAGCTCTCCATTATACAATAACTCTTTTCATTAAACATGTCATATTACAAAGGCAGCTGACAGCATGCAACAAAAATAGTATGGAGACCCTTCAAATCTTCCTCAGTGACAATCCCTCGGTATTATCCTGTACTTCAACAGGTTTCGAAAATGCACCCAGTTGGATTAGGTAATAAAGATGGCAAGATTTTTAGGAAATCTAATGCTTGTTTAGTTATGATTTCAAGTGAATTCATCCAGATCATCATGCTATACACATAGGTGGGTGCTTAAAAGTTTGACTAAGGCAATGAAGGAGGCACTCAATGAAGATGATGACGATGATGATGATAAAGAAAAATGTTTGGATAGGTCGATTTGTCTGGATTGATGCATTTTGAGGATATGAGGCTGACATTTCCAATATATTAAGACCCACAATGACGAGATCTTTAAGGGGGTAATACTGAAGAAGAACATTATTGAGTTCACTGTATTGACTGGTGCATTATGTAAACACAGTTTTAGGTGATCTGACATTTGATAAAGATCTATAAGTAATCTTCAGTTTGAAACACGGTTGATAAGTCAAATAAGTTAGATATGAGTAAACTGTTTACTGGTTGGAATCAAAATTTATAATCAAATCAATCCAAAGTTTTTCAAACGAGACGAGACATTAGTATTATAATTGATCAGTATTGACAGCATTATGAAAACCTGTTGTCCATGCATTAGTCAGATTAGCTTAGATTTCAATTCTAGACACTGGACTACAGTACTTCAAATATACCAAATTTTTATCATATAGAAGTACATCCAGGATTATTTTAAAATGTACATATAATGTCAGCAGGTTTATTATCAGCAACGTTACACTGAAAACAGCAATTTAACTCTGATAACACATAATGCAACTATGAAAACAGCAATGCAACTCTGAAAACAGCAATGTTACTCTGAAAACAGCAATGTTACACTGAAAACAGCAATGTAACTCAGAAAACAGCAATGTTACACTGAAAACAGCCATGTTACACTGAAAACAGCAATGTAACTCTGAAAACAGCAATGTAACTCTGAAAACGGTCGATTATATGTGGATTTACCATATATACTCGCTTTCAAGTCAGATTCAACAGCAAACTGCATAGACGCAGTTTATGTAATGTGCCGGCAGATCTGGGTCTGTGCAGTTTGGTAGGAATAATCAGTAGAACAAACAACATAGACCCTGATCTGCCTGTGCATTATGTGAAGGCATGTCAGGGTCTATGTTTGCAGTTGGACCAGACTTATAAGCATGTATATGCGGTATGTAGCTGTGACATGAATTACATTTTCTTCTGATGAGACAAGATTGTTAGGTAAAGTTCTTCCTATTCAGTTTTAATTTTAAGAGTTAAAATGTAGATCATTTGAAGCTCTTTTGATATAGAACTTAACATAAGTAATGATGCTATGATATGAAAAGACGCCGAGTAGAGATCCATTTTTCAAACGACTAAAGAATCACCTCATTAAAATATAATGCCAGGAAACTCTCATGAAGATACGTTCCTATCAGTTAAGATTGAAAGATTTGGCCTTTTAAATTTTTACTAACTGTAACATTCTTTCTGCGAAAAAGTAAATATCAATGGTTTACACAGAATTTACTGTTAAATTGTATTATACAGGAACTAAAGATATCTGATGGACAATGCATGAATGATGCTCTTGTATTATGTTTAATGTGTATCTGTTAGTTACAACTTCAACACAGTTTAATACTGGATTGTATTACTAGGCACATCCTCTGATGCTGGCACCTAATAATAAATAGTGACAGTTCTTGTCTGGTGTGGTTGGAGGACTGCTGAGCCGACCTTGATATGGTCATTCACCTCCACATTTTTAAATGCAGACATTTGGGGAAATCTCTGTGAGTGAAGAGTCGGTGTGTGTTTGTGATGTTTATGACCATAGAACACTTACAAGTACATGTACATTGTAATTAGGTTATAAAAAAAATATGTGTGTTTCTCGTCAGCCAACCGTCTCTGTTTCTCTTTGCCGACCCTAGCACTTTTTCCCCCATTGTATAAAAAAAATTTAAAAAATTTACATTGCTGAAATTGATTCGTGCATCTAATTGAGCCGGTTTTGCCCAGTACTCTGAAGCACTGGAAATATTATTTGATTTATATATGTTTAAGAAAAAACTAAAAAACTACCCTAACTTTACAACCAGTGCAATAGGAAACACACATACTTTCTTGGGGGGGGGGGGGGGGGGGGTATTTACAAGGTAATTTTAGATGTGTCTGATAATTATGACAGATTTAACTTGACATGTACCTGGTAAATAGTGTGATAAAATATTATGCTTTGTCAAACATAATTTCAAACATCATCATCTTTTATATTAGCATATTTATAAAAGTATGTATAAATTGTTTTATATATATAAACTCAGTGTATGAGCCTCTCTCTACTTTTGTATCTAATAATGTTTTATGACAAAGTATAATACTGATATAATTACTACATGCCACATTTTTGCAGAACAGCCTAAAGGTCTATCAAAGCAGAAGTGATCACTTACTGCTATGTATACATGAAGATCTTGCTTAAAGTCATTTCAAAACGTAGTTGTTGGAGAGATGAAACAAACATTTATAGATGCAATTAAATCCTCCTACTTTCATAATGTATTTTAGTATGTATTTGTAGATGTGTTTACTTGTAAATAGTTATTTTCAAGAGAGAGAGAGAGAGAGAGAGAGAGAGAGAGAGAGAGAGAGAGAACACTTGCATGAAGATACTTTGTTTTAATACAACTGATAATACTTTGTAATGCTGTTTTTTATTTATTACTTTTTTTTTGGGGGGGGGGTATTAGAGGGCCTTAAGGGAGATTAGTTTTATATAACTAATTGGGTTACCCTCTTTAAATAAAGACATTAGTATTATTATTATTATTTCTAATTTCATTGGAGATAAACACCTGTAATTACAGCCATGGATGTGGGATTGGAGTGGGGTTATGCTCAAGCCCAAACAGTTGGACTGTAATTTTTGCCTCAGGGTCAACCTTTTGGTTGAAGTTTTTAAAGAGCAATATCTTCTGTTTTCATCTGTGGATCATCATCAAACTTTGCCCATACATGTGCCAAAGGTGAAGGAACATCCCTAGAGATCGAAGGCAAAGGAGTCAAAAGTCAAGGTCACAGGGAGCAATTGTTTGTTGGGTGGTAACTGGTTAGAGTTTTGGGGTAGGGTAGTGCTATCAAATATTGCCTTGGATGAATTTTTATCAGGCATAGTAAAGACGTTTATATTGAAATATAAAATATTGCTGTTTGTCTGGAAGTCAAAAGGTCAAAGATCAAAGTAACAGTAGTCAGTTTTATATGCCTGCCTAAAAGGCAAAGCATATTATGTTATGTCTGTCTGTCCATCAGCTTTTCATTTTTTGCATGCTAATTTAAGTTCTACAGTACTTACTTTTGCAAGACTTAGTGGATAGCTTGCACTTGGGGTAAGGAAGAACTCTATTGATTTCAGGGTCAAAAGGTCAATTGTCATGGTCACTGTGGTTTCTGCAAAATAACATTGGTTCTAAATCACATACCAGGACATACCAGGAGTTTTCCACCGTCCCCAGTTACAAAACTTTGTGGATGGCTTGCACTTGGGCAAAATAAGAAGCCTGTTGATTTTGGTGACCAAAGGTCAAGGTCAAGTTCACTGACTGGAAAAAGAAAAATTGTTTTTGCACATTAACATTAGTTCTGCATCACATGCCTGGACTAAACATTGTGGATGACTTGCACATGGAGTAAGGAAGAAGTCCATTGATTTGGGGGTTGAAGGTTAAAAGTTAGGGTCACAGCAGCTGAAAGAAGGAAAATGGTTTCTGCACAAAAAATGTAAGTGCTCGACAATGTACCTTTACCATAGTTTGTGAATGACTTTCAGGATGGGTAAGAAAGAAGCCCATTGATTTTTGGGTAAAAAGAATACTGGTCAAGGTCACTGTGACAGAGAGTAAAAAAATGGTTTTTGCATAATAACTTCAGTTCTGGATCATGTACCCTGACCAGTGTTTGTGGAGGGCTTGTCTTTAAGGTATGGAAGAGGCCTATTGATTTTGGGGGTCAAAATATCAAAGCTGAAGGTCATTGCTCAGAGAAAAATGGGTTTTGTTCTTGAGTAAGTTCCATTACCCAACTTTGTGGATGGCTTGCACATAAGGTAATAAAGAAACCTATAGATTCTGGATTCTAAAAGCCAGTGGTCATGGTCATGGTAAATCTAATAAGAAAATTATTTCTGCAAAGTAAGTTTTGTTCAAAACTGCATACCTTGACCAAAGGTACACACCATATAGATCCATTGGTTAATAATATCAACCATGCAATACTAGTGCCTACATAGAGGACTATTAAACATGGGGAAGGCATACAATGTCCCCTTCATGGTACTTTTGTTATATACGGAATCTAAGATTAGAGGAAATTACATGGTTGAAATATTCTGCAAAATAGCATAGAATTTGAGATAATGTGAATTCACTCTTTTTTCATCTGGGTAACCAAGCTATCATTGATATCTGGGTAACCAAGCTGTCATTGATATCTGCGGTAACCAAGCTGTCAGTGATATCTGGGTAACCAAGCTATCATTGATATCTGGGTAACCAAGCTATCATTGATATCTGGGTAACCAAGCTATCATTGATATCTGGGGTAACCAAGTTGGCATTGATGTGTGCATAGATGCATTATAATCTGCTTCCTGAGTATTCTTCAGATAAATTAGTTTTGATTCTTATACCATCCCTGATAATTAAACATGCACCTACATCTACTTTTAAAAAAATTTCTCTTAACTGAATAGGAAATTAAACAAATTTTAAGACCCTGCTGTAACGATAAATTGATTAAAAAAAACACAAAGGAATTCAATTTCACCCTGAATCTTCTTGATACCTGCAAAATAAAGTACTGTATATACTCGCAAATAAGCTGGTACAATCTGCAAACTGCATAGACCCAGATCTGCCATCGCATAATGTGCCAGCAGATCTGGGTCTATGCAGTTTGTAAGGATTAATCAGTAGAACAAACAACATAGACCCTGATCTGCCGGCGCATTGTGCGATGGCAGATCAGGGTCTATGTTGTTTGCATTTGGACCTGGATTGTACGCGAGTATATACGGTAATTTGGTTCCCATGTGAATATATAGTGTATATCCTAAGCTAAATGATTTATGATACACATTGCAACATGACTCTAACAAATGAAGGTCATCTGGAATCCTTACATACACTTTTAGTCATTATAAAATATTAAAAAGTTTTGCATTTTTATAAAAAAAAGTCAGGCACACTATTGAGAAAAAGGGATCAAAATAAGGGAAAAGTCAGAAATAATTATCATAAATTAATTGCTAACTTAAAAGTTACACAAGCGAGATACCAAACTTTAACAGATCTTGCTGTAACATCTATTTTTGAGGGTATATGTACCAGGTTTGACAAAATGAGGAAAATTGCAATATTTTTTAGGCAAGACTTTAGTCTAAAAACTTTACCCTTTTCTTCCTTAACCTTTACTAATTGCAATGATCTAGTTCCACTTTTGACAGTTAAGAATTGTGAATTATACATTTTGGAACTGCAGTGGCTCAGTTGGTAGAGCATTGGACTCGTAATCCAAGGATCACAGGTTCGATACCTACCCAGGAGGCCCTGGCTTGGCTGCTTCAGTGTGTCCTATTGAAAGGAACTTAACTCCCATTTCCTCGGCATGATATAGCTAATAATGTGTTAGAAGTGCCATTTAAGCCAACAAAAACAAAACAATAATCATACATTTATGTGCAGAAATTTAAAACAGATTTTTGGGATCAAGTGTTATTAATAGTGCTGCTGACAAAATGCATAACACAGCATTTCATTAAGCTTTCCTAGGATCCCTGTTTTTAAATTCAGCATACTGTATATATTCTCGTATAAGCCGATGCCAACTGCAAACTACATAGACCCAGATCTGCCTTGGCATTATGCGCCGGCAGATCTGGGTCTATGCAGTTTGTAAGGACTAATCAGTAGAACAAACAACATAGATCCAGATCTGCCGGCGCATTATGCGACACCAGATCAGGGTCTATGTTGTTTGCATTTGGACCCGGCTTATGCGCGAGTTATACAGTAGTCAAAATTGGTGCTGTAAGTAAAGGTGTCTTCAATATACACAATGCACAACTTATTTTTAAATATCAAAAACAAATTCATACTAAATGGCTGATAAAACAAGTGAGAAAGTGATTAGGCATATTTTATCTGGGCTTTCCACTGGGTTTATTTGTTTCTATAGGGAACAGACAACTAATTCAGTTCCCATAGACCGTAATGTTACTGTTTTGAAAAATTAGTATACTTTCATGTTAAGACCACATATCACACTTATATTCTATGCATGATCTATCCAAAAATAAACTTTTATGATGATTAAAATGATATGCTGTATGGCTCATTATTCAAAATTCACATGCAGGTGCACACTCTAAATATTTGGCCTGGTCGAAAACTTCCCATTTACATCTAGTAGTAACTCCACAGCGACAGCGATAAAATCAAAATGGTTCAAACCTTCTGTTGCATACAATTTATCCATATGATGGCTTCTTCTGATAAAGTTATGCTAATTATTTCCTGTAATTGTTTTCAGCCAGTCAGCAACCTCATTCTGTTAAATACAGTATTTAATATTCCACCACACACAAAGGCTGGTTTGTGGCTCATAAAATAATTGTTGTGTGTGACCTACTAGTGGTACATACAAGAGTATTAAACACAGGGTAGGAATATAATTTACCATTCATGGTAGTCTTGTACATAAAGTTGCAGTCTAATTCAATGGGTATTTTTAGGAATGGATCCTTTGTTATTAATTTCCTCTGTATAATTTTGGTGAGCCGAACCCAGTTTTGTAGAGTCTTGACTGTGTTTTATCATTGTTGCTTACATTGTTTGGTGAGAAAGTTTCAGCCAAATCTGTTAGTTTGAACGTTGAAGCTGTAATCTAATGCAATTTAATATTTGTAACGGTTTGAAGTTAGCAAAATAAACAAGGTATGAATGCAGTCATCGATGCAAAAGACAATTTGCCATTGCTAAGTTGAGTTAATGATTATACAGTATTCCCTCATTATAATGTTGTCCCTGGGAGCCATAGAGTATACTGCCAAATAATCAAGTACATTATACAGTACCCACTCATTATAATTCTGTCCATTGGAGCCATAGAGTATACTGTCTTATAATGAGATCACCTTATAATGAAGTACATGATACAGTGTTCATTGTAATGCTGTCCTTAGGAGCCATAGAGTATACTGTCATATAGTGAGACCACCTTATAATGAAGGACATTATACAGTACCCACTCATTATAATTCTGCCCTTGTGAGCATGATAGAGTATGCTATATTAAAGTGAGACCACCTTATAATGAAGTACATGATACAGTACTCACTCATTATAATTCTGTCCATTGGAGCCATAGAGTATACTGTCTTATAGTGAGACCACCTTATAATGAAGTAAATGATACAGTGTTCATTGTAACACTGTCGTTGGGAGCCATGGAGTATACCACCTTATAGTGAGACTGCCTTATAATGAAGTACATGATACAATGTTCATTATAATGCTGTCCATGGGAGCCATAGAGTATACTGAATATATGACTAGCTTATAATGATTCGTACATGATACATATACCGTAATTCTACTACTGAATAATAAATCAGAATCCATGATTATACTCATCTTATAGGAGGAAGTGTTATAATGAAATGCATTTTAGTGAGGGAATACTATATATGCAAGTTACTACTTGGGTGTTTTCTCACTAATATCTCAAAAAAGGGGGGAATAAGAGAAAAGAATGGTGTAAATTGTCATTGAACCACCATATTTTGAAAATTATTGGCCAAGTCACAATGGTAGGGTTGGAAATAAATAACTCTCATGAAACAAGCGGTAACTTCACTTACTAGGATGCTAAAGGTAGCAAAATCATTAGTTCCATTGAACAGAGTGGCCAATTTTATGACAAGGATACTTATGTAACAGAAATTGAACATGTGGCCTGGTCAAATTATTAAAAGATGTACTAAGGGTACTTATGTAATGGACATTGAACAGGTGTCATGGTCAAATTATCAATAGATGTACATACTAAGGGTACTTACGTAATGGACATTGAACATGTGGCATGGTCAGATTATCAGTAGATGTACTAAGGGTACTTATGTAATGGACATTAAACACATGGCATGGTCAAATTATTAATAGATGTACTAAGGTTACTTATGTAATGGACGTTGAACGCATGGCATGGTCAGATTATTAATAGATGTACTAAGGGTACTTAGGTGAAACCTTTCTTGATGTAGAGAATTCCATGTTAATAAACAGGACTGTCAGACACATCCGATTTAAATTGTTTTTGGTGTACAAAGGTGTCAAGTTCTCCTGATTTAAATAATTTAATTTATAAATGGGGATAAATGTCCTCAAGATCTTTACCTTAGCCCTAACATTCATGTTTGTTGTAATTTGTATGGATGCTTAATCAAAGGTTCATATGAAACCACTCAATTCATTTACCATCTATACTCACTTATAAGTTGGGTCTGATTACAAACATCATAGACCCTGATCTGCCATCACATATTATGTGCCAGCAGATCAGGGTGTATATTGTTTGTTCTACTGATTAGTCCTGACACACTGCTTAGACCCAGATATGCCTGCGCACTATGTGAAGGTGGATCTAGCTCTGTGCAGTTTGTAGTTGGATCCAACTTTAAAGTGAGTATATATGGTACATCACTTCCATTATTTTTGGTGGCATCCTTGTAATTTTTGTTTGTGTGTATCTAAATGAGAGCCATGCCAGATCTTTTTTGTAAAACTAATTACAGTAATATGCTGCTCCAATTAGGCCATTTCCATTGGGATTAGGCCATTTCCATTGGGATTAGGCTTATTACGGGGGAAAAAAATGTTTCTGATTAAAATGCTTGCCAAAACTTTTTTGAAAGTATGGACAGTTTTTCACGAAGGATGGGTTTCTCTTAGGGAAGATTACAGTATGTTGCTTCATTGATAATTGTTGCCATGAATCAAGTATTTTTCATTTTCTCCTTGATCCTTTTTCCTCAAAAAGAGCCTTAAGGGAGAATAGTCATGTAAAAATCAAGCTACACATAATAATAATAATAAAAATAATAATAATAATAATAATAATAATAATACACTTGAAATAATATTAAAGTGCTTGCAATAGATTTTGCCATTTCGGAAAAAAATACCAATTTGTATTTTACATTGTTATATGTAATTACAGTGTCTAGTTGATTTTGCTAATTTGGGATTATTTTTTTTTACTGTGTTCAAAGTACAGTTTCTCTATGCAATGAAAGTGTCCATATGTCTTATGGATGTAGCTAGGAATTAAATTTAGTCAAACTTTAAATTTTCTTCCTATATCTTATGATGGTATCAAATATAGAAATAACAGGTTAAACTTTTAACCATGATTACACTTAATTCATTACAAATTTTCATCATTAATCCAAGTATTGCTAACTTATTGTGCACACTGTATTATGTATCTCCCACGACTGAAAACATTTGCATTTGTGATTCAAGGCCATAAGGATATTATTTCGGGTAAGTAATAGGCTTCTCAGACAAGTTCTATTCAAGTTTATTTCATTGATTCTACTGTATGGGTCAGTAAACAGGATTCATCAAGGCATGTCAATTTGAACACAGTGCTCAGGTATGTGTGTCATAAATGACAATTTCATATTGGGCTAATGTGAGGGAAAAGAATTGTGCAGATTGACAGGTAAGTTACAACCATAAATAGTTAAAGTTTACAGCTAACATAGTAACTTATATTATATCCCATCTTGTGTAGTAAGTAGTAGATGTATCTTGTTTTTTTGTCACTTGGCCTATTAGTTACTCTGTCCCAAAATGATTGTAGTGGGATAACATAAAAATTACTCTCTCTCTCTCTCTCTCTCTCTCTCTTTTTTCTTTGCTTCTTTTCTTTTTTACAAACCAACCAGGGGGTTATGGCCAGCCAGATGGGATTTCTTCATGAAAGAACTTGAGATATATCAGTTTAAAATAGAGATACATAAGTTTCAAAAGATATATCTATTATTAGCTCACATGGCTGTTCATAATAACATATGAACAAACACATACATTACCTGACCAACTTTAAACATCAAAAGATGTTTTTAATAAAAAAAAAAAAATAAAACTGCATCAGTTTAAACCAACATCAAAGTTAATATAAGCCAGCACCAAAGCTAAGATAATACAACACTAGGAGTTTGTATAGAATCTTCAATTAAAAATGAATATACAAAATAAAAATCTAAAAGACACTACAGTGAAGGCTAGCAGACAAGCAGTTTAATGCAATTCAATGGCATGCAGGTACATAAATCTTTAAATTGATAAATCAGACAAGGATATAACTTCATAAAACTACATAGCTACATAAAACAACTAGGATTAACTGCAGATATCTACAGAGCAGAGAACAAAGTGTAAAATATGCAGCAGCTATGATATACAAGGCATGCAGACATATTCACAGACATATTTGCAAGAATTGGAGGATAAGCAGCAACTGAGGTTTTCTAAGTTTCCAAAGACAGAATAAAAAAACAAATTAGAAAACTAACTGCATTAAGCAGACCAGAACAAACATTTGTTGGATTTACCTCTTAAAGTTATACATTGAGCGACTTGAAGCTTACGAGAGGTAGCACACCACAGGGTTTCAGAGAAATCATTCTAAAGTACTGCAGCAGTGTATCTGCAGGAAGACTTAACGTATTTAGTAGTGCAGACTCTAGGGACTTAAAGGTGAATACTATAAAATATGAGTAGTGATTTTTAACAATTAGGTCTTGTAAGTTTTAATGCATGACTCGAAATTGACACTTGCATTTTGCATGTTACAATTCAGTTACATCAATTTGT
Source organism: Margaritifera margaritifera (assembly GCA_029931535.1). Taxonomy (NCBI): domain Eukaryota; kingdom Metazoa; phylum Mollusca; class Bivalvia; order Unionida; family Margaritiferidae; genus Margaritifera; species Margaritifera margaritifera. Next base: position 1,141,275 of record JAQPZY010001118.1, on the reverse strand, counting down.
TTGTTTGGTTCTTTACGGCACAGCAACACAAGTAGGTTATTTAGTGCTGAGGGAATTGGGGTAAAGTGCCTTGCCCAAGGACACACCACGGTATCTGTCCCAGGCTGGTCCAGTGGTAAGATTCAAACCCGCACCCTATCGGTCGAGAGTCCGGCACGCTAACCACTGAGCCACGGCGGCTCCCAGTTACATCAGTAAATTGCAGCCTAAAAAAAAATGAACTAGAAGTTTCTTGCTAGTGATATTATATATTCAAAATACACATGTACAAAATATACTAGTGGACATTGAAAATAACCTGATTTTTGCTAGTTGCAATATTATAACTATCATAATACTGCTGTACATGTACTAAAAAAGTTAATGTTGATCCCTGGTAATGCCATTGTAAATTTGTAAAGTTTTAATAGGCATTAAACTTGGAAATGCCTAAAGTGTAATGTTTATGGTGATGTAAGGGACTAAATTCTATAATGTAGGAGCATACAGAATGCAGGATTTAGCAATAAATCAAACTTATGTTAGTTTGAAGAAAAAATTGAGAGAAAGAGGAGATAATGAAAGAAAATACAAGTTAATAATTCATATGGATTAGAGTTAAATAAGAGCCAGATCAAGAATGAAAAATTCCATATTTCAGCCATTTTCTTGGTAGACTAGATAATGCAGCATATCGGTATTTTTGAGTGCCAAATTTGGTGACTCCTGATACTTGCAAAAGTTTGCTTGAACCTCTCCTTTCAAACTTGTACAAATGATGCCAATCCATTATCAGATATGGTCACCATTACAAAAAAAATGAGAAAAAAAAACAAACTTTAAATGACTTCTGAGCAATACCGTGCTGAAAAGAATTGGAACAAATTTGACAGAAAGCATCCTTGCAGGAAGGCCTTTCAAGTTTGTATAAATGATATTGATCAGTATCAAAGTTTTCCACCTCGTTACCAAAGTTATAAAGACCTTAAAACAGCGTTTTCTCAAAAACTGATCAACAGAAGATTACCAAAATTTCACAGAAAGCATCCTGGTATATGGCCTAAAAATTTGGCCAAATGATGCTGATCTGCCATCCAGTATGGCTGCACTAATACTAAAAAACATATGAAACTTTGCTGTATTGTTTTATTTGTCCAGGTAAATATATACTGTATATACTTGTGTATAAGCCGATACCAACTGCAAACTGCATAGACCCAGATCTGCCATCGCATAATGCGCCGGCAGATCTGGGTCTATGCAGTTTGTAGGAACTAATCAGTAGAACAAACAACATAGACCCTGATCTGTCGTCGCAAAATGTGACACCAGATCAGGATCTGTGTTGTTTGCATTTGACTTAGCTTATGCACGAGTATATACGGTACACATATGTTAATAGAGGTTCTGGTTTAGTGGTTATGTAAAGTTGGGGAATGAATTCAAGCATGACTGCAGAGAAATATATTTATCTCCTGGGTATAAATAATTGATCAGTATGGTAGTGAGAGTTAGTACTGGTTTATTTTCATAGAGTGTAGGGATGACCAAGATTGAGTCAACTTCATTTAATACATAAAATATAATGCCTAAACTTCATTTAATACATAAAATACAATGCAGAAACTGCTATTTACCGTATATACTCGTGTATAAGCTGATACCAGCTGCAAACTGCATAGACCCAGATCTGTCATCGCATAATGCGCCGGCAGATCTGGGTCTATGCAGTTTGCAAGGACTAATCAGTAGAACAAACAACATAGACCCTGATCTGCCGGTGCATTATGTGAAGGCAGATCAGGATATATGTTGTTTGCATTGGGACCCTGATTATATATATGAGTATATACAGTACACAGATGTCAAGAGAGGTTCAGGTTTAGTGGTTAAGTTTGGGAATGAATTCAAGCATGACTGCAGAGAAATATATTTATCTATGGGTATAAATAATTGATCAGTATGGTAGTGGGAGTTGGTACTGGTTTATTTTCATGGAGTGTAGGGATGACCTAGATTCAGTGAACTTCATTTAATACATAAAATATAATGCCTGAACTCCCATTTAAACATACATGTTGAACCGAGCTATCAGATCCCTAGAAGGCTCTTGAAAACAAATATGTAGCTGCATTTTTGATAGATTTATTTAAGGCTTTTGACTGTCTTCCTCATGATATTCTCATTTCCAACCCACACCAAATTTGGCTAACCTTTTGCACATAAGATTCTCATGTGAGATCTAACTCATGTTAGTTTCATGTGCATTTTAACATGCAAATTAGGTAGAACTCACAGCAATAGAATCTAACAAAATCTGAAAATCACATGAGCAGGAATTGTGAATATGAGCAAGATTTTGCTTATGTGAGCAAGCATTTCCTCACATGAACAAGACCTTGCTCATGTGAGCAAGTCTGCTCATGTGAAAATGACATGAGCAGGAATGGTTAATGTAAGCAAGATTTTGCTCACATGAGCTAGAGCTTGCTCACATCAGCAATAGGAAAAAAAAATGACAAGAATGAAAAAGAACCAAGTTCCTATAATAAAACTTATTTAGCAGCAATAAAGAGATTTTCAAAGTAATATTAAAATCTAGTGAAGATGAGCATATTCAAGTTCAATTATGCATGTTTTTGTGAGGTTTCTCACATGAGAAAATAGACAACCCGTATATTAATATGTGATAATAATGATTTTCAATTATTATAATTATTATATTGCATGCATTAAGTAACAATAAATGTTCACAGCACAAATGGGCAGGTGTAAAACACTCATTCACTCATCAAGCAAATTCTTGTGATTATTGTGAAAGAAATGGTCTTCACACACATGAAACCAGCTAGGTGTACTACATTCAAGCACTGATTTCATTACTGATGATAACAAAAGGTATAGGGTCTCAGGCAAGCATTGACCAATCAGAAAAGGTTGCTTTCACTGACTCAATGAATAATCCAAAATTATACCAAACAATGTTTTAATATTTATATTGTTGTTGATAAACATTTAGTGCATTATGCACTGACAATTGTAAACATGTAGAAGTATTTGCAAGGTGTGCAGCTGCCACCGAAATGGCAAAAATTAGATGACAAGGGAGCGCGATCACATATATGATGAACATAAGAGACTAAGAAAGTACCAGAAATGCTGGGAAAATGGACACTAATGGCTAAAGTGTGACAGAGGAGAGACTGTGTTGTTGCTGAAATACAGTTATTGTTTTGAGTTGATGTTAATGAATAATAAATGTTGAATTAGAAACTGAACTGGCTTCTGTTTGATTTTAGCAAGATCAGTGAAATTTAGACAGGATCAATGAAAATATTATTTTGGTGATCCTGTGGGTTAGTGAACAAAATCCTAATTTTGAGCCATGTATCTTGTTTACATATGCAAACTTTCTAGAACTCATTACACATACTCCAGCTTGTTTGCTGTTAATCATACAATTTCACTGGGGACCCCTAAAATCTGAATAAATCAAAGGAAACAACATGGGAAGGAATGAATACAAATTCATAATTGTTTGAAACAATATTTATCATAATTGCTTAAAACTGTATTTATCAAAGTTAAACATTATTTTGTACACTTGTGCAATATATCAATAGTTTTTATCAAAACATTTAAAAGTTTGTTAAAATGAAACCTCTCAATAGAGTACCATGATGTACTGATATTCTGTTCAATTTCTTTTGTAAAACACTCTGTACACAAAATATATTTCATTAGCTGTTACGTTGTCTGTTTTAAATTAAGCATACTGCGTTCCTTGCCAAATTGTTGCACGCAAAGCAAATTAAGGAGACAGTGGATGCATGATCTAGATCATATCCAATGTATTATTAAGGAAAGATTCCAGAAAATTCAGGCTGATACAAAGAAAGGCAAGCTCTTCAGTCTGTTGAATTTCTCACAGCCGCTTTCTCGAATATGTGGTACACAGAAAGGCAAGCTCTTCAGTCAAAGGAATCTCTCACAGCTGCTTTCTTGAATATGTGGGAAATCCTCACTTTTTTTCTGTATGGGTTTAGACACTTTTTACTTCACTTCCATATAGAAATCCATTTTGGGGAGGGGGGATGTCAGATGGTTAAAGGTTCCCCCTCCCCATCTGTTAAAATCGTACACTATAAGGTGAAAAACGAGAAAGCTGGCCAATTGAATTACACTGAACCACCTCTTCTAAACAAATCCTCTCAGAATAAAGTCCTAAATCCTTCTCTGCTTCTTGTATGATTCAAGTACCATCCACTGAAATAAATTACATGCAGCAACATGTACAATGGAACCTGGACAACAAATGTGACTATTTACCTGTTTGGCAAAGGTATTTTTTTATATTCAACATTCGAAAATCACTTCACGAGTCTTAGAAACATCTGTAAGTGTAATTCATGACCATCCAGTTTGAAAGCTGAAACATCATATCTGTCAAATGTTTGGTACTTTACGTCTTTAAACAAAAAAACAAAGCAATATGAAATTACTCACTTTACACCTTAAAACCTTTGAAATAGATCCACTGCCATATTCTTTGACAAATTAAAAGTATAAAAATTAGAAGCATACCAACATGTATATGACTTCTTGACTTCTGAACTTGCCTCAGTTAAAGTTCAAACTTCACTGCATGAAGACATTTGTAGAATTTGATATGCTAGAAGAAAAACAGTCCATAACAAAAACTGAAATTAGATTAACAAGCTTGCATGTAATTTATCTTCAACCATCCTAACTTCGTGCCTTGATTCGTGCACCATGTTTCTCGTGACCTCTCACGCTTGTTTTGAGAACCTGACGTAATCAACTGGGTCACTAGCATTCGTTGACAGTGATAGTAAGTGCTGATTAAGACATATTTGAATACTTAATACAAATCAAATTGAAAAAACACAATGAAAATGGCAATTTTTACTCATGCCATACACTTTGTGGCCCTGGCGTGAGTGTTAGCCATTCAAGCCAGGGCCACTCTTCATAAGTTGGTTTTCTTTACCTTTTGATTAGCGAGAAACCCATGACAGAGATTTTTTAGATGGCAAAGGCAATGTGAAAATCTGGTCATTATAACATGCACTTTTTATATCATGTTAGAAAAAACAAATCCAATGAAAAACTATATTATGAAATAGCATGAATAAAAAATCTTTTAAAACTTTACAGTATCTTTAAATATGATAATTTTATCAGACAGCTTGAAATAAAAACAAAATTAAAAAATGCATCATATTTTTTTTTTCTTTTATATTTTTGCCATCATTATTTATAAGTGTTTTATTGCAGTCGATATGCGTTTGAAAGAAATGATTTGTATTGCATATGCAAATATTAATAATACAGGGACATCATACACGATCGATTTCTATAGTAAACATTGACCTAATTGTCACATTCCAATCTTACCTCACGTGGCCTTTATTTCAGGGGCATGAACCACAGATGTACTTCCAGAAATAGACACATTTAGACACGCTAAAAAAAACGGAAGCTCGCAAAGAATTTGGAGAGTTTATGAATAAATTAAGCAGATATAGTTGAACACTTTCTATGGCGATTTAAATAGTTTCTCACAATATTATAATATAAGCGTTAAAATTAACGTTGAGGGCACGAACCATGGTAGATCAAGGATACTAATCTCGTCACACTATTCTCGATAACTGACAACATTGCATTGAGAACTGCAGTTTGGCAGGCGCAGCAGTAAATAAAAAAGATCTTAAAAATTATCATCTCAATGATTGTTAGGAGCAAGATTACAATGTCATCTTATTTGACAAATTAAATCGTGGGGGCAAAGCTGCAAAAGTGGCAGCCAAACTTCTGTACCCGTAAACAGGCAAAATGCAAGCTCCCTTTTTACGTTTCCCCAGTCCCCAAACAGAGAGCCTGGGCAGTGGACGCTTTCAGCCTGAACTGGGATTGTCTGTTCCCATATGCCTTCCCACCATTCAGGTTGATTCCACAGGACCTTCACAAAGTCAGGCACTCAACAGTCCAGCTCATCTTGATAGCCCCTCTGTGGCCCCAGTGCTCTTGGTTCAACAATCTTCTCGATCTGCTGGTGGACGATCCACAGACCTTGCTTCAGAGGATGGACCTCCTGTTGCAACACAGGGGCTGCTGTCTCCTGAAAAGCAGTCCACAGATTTTCTACCTTCATGTTAGGCTCATCTCAAATGATCTCCCCACAAGGAAAAGTTTTCATTCATAGTTGCCAAGTGTATCATTCAATCCAGGAGAAGCTTGACATCCAAGATATATGATGCCAAATAGAGAATCGTTTGGGATTGGTGTAGTAGAAAACGTGTCAATCCTAGCTGTCCTGCCATGAGTGCTGTAGCTGATTTTCTTCTCTTTCTTTTCAAAGAGAAACAATGCTCGGTCTCTACTATTAAGGACCATCGAGCAGCCCTTTCCAACACTCTTAAATTCTCAAAGGGCATGGCTATCGGCACAGACTCTCATTTGGGAGACCTGATCAGATATTTTGAATTGCAAAGTCCAGTGTCTCGCTCTCTAATGCCTAAATGGAATCTCTCTTGTGTCTTTTGTTTTCTTACAAAACCTCCCTATGAGCCTTTGGGTGAAGCTTCCTGCTATTATTTATATTAAAATGTAGTATTGGGGGGGGGGGGGGGGGGTAAAGCAAATTTAAATGATGTAATACCTAGGTGTTGTTATTGCCAGATTCCCTCCTCCCACCCTGCTCTGATATCCCACTACATAAGATACGCCCTCGAAAAGAATGAAGCCTATGGCACATGTCAGAGCATGCACTCTATACGGTCCAGTGTTCTGGAACTTCCTGGTTCTCACTAATTGGGAGGGCAAATTTTTATCACTCGGTCAGGGTATTTTCCCTCCGGAAAAGTACAGCTATGCAATAATGACAGGTAGGTATTACATCATTAAAATTAGTTTTAACCCCCCCCCCCCAAAAAAAACTACATATCTGCAAATAATACCACTCCCCTCGCACTCCCAACCCTCCTGCCATGATGACGAGATCTAAAATCTGTGTTATCATTTTGTTTTACTCCAGACTTTGTCTTGTGTACCAACAAGTACCCTATTGTTATCTCCTTTTTTTATGCTTAATTTGCTTTTTTTAAGCATCCTTTAAGTCCTAACCTGTGGTTGTTTTAGTTACCTAAATACTAAATTCACTTTTAATTACTGCCTTTTTAAAAATGCTTTGCTTGCTTATATTTTAAGTTACGTGCTATGTGATTTGTCCCATTGTATTTATGTATTATGCTGTGTTGGTATGTCTTGCAAATCATATTGATTTAATGTGTTTGTTTTGTTTATTTGTTGTGTCGATAAGAAGTTCATTACAGCTTGTGTTGAATTGTTGTTTAAAATCATGCCGACTATAAACAAATCTTGTCTTATCTCATCTTATCTTATGGAGAGCGTATATTTGGTGTATCCAAGACTTTCCTCTTTATATACCTATAATGTTGCTACTAAATAAATCCAGGTCAGACAAAATAATTCCAGTTATTTGATACTGAACACAATCTGTGTTGGGGTTTGATAGGTTGAAGTGTTTTGCAGATGTCACTGAGGTATTCTTTCATTATCACTTGAAATTCCCTTTTGGTCTCACCTACATATGGTTTACAACATGTTTGGCAGTTGAGTCATAAACAACGTTACATTATACAATGATCTCTTCACTTAGGAAGTATTTTTGAGGTTTGTGTAAGAGCTTTTAAAGATTTTGGATTTATCCAATTTTATGCAAATAATGCAATTGGTGGTATTGCAGTTTAGTACTTTTTTGCAATCAGGCTGGTTGTTTTTTTTCGAGGTTTCACAGAATATATTGTTCCATGCAGATTCAGATTCTGGGCAATTGGGGAATTTTGGTTGCAAGTTCATCTCTAGACCTCAAGGTATTTTGTCTTTGATGCTGCACTGTTGGAGGCAATCACCTACTTCATTTAACTTGACGTACTTCTTTCTTATAATGACGGCATTGCATGAATAAGTCTGCATTAAAACAAAAATAGTATATCAATGGACTATCTGTGGAATTCATTATAAGCACTGCCTGTCTTTGGATTGACACTCAAATGTTGTCCAAATTGGAATAAAAGTATACTTGGTGTAAGATGTACATCAGGAAGGAAGATCTAAGAAATTCAATCAAATACTGATTGATTTATCCATCAATGATGAACAAGTATTTGTTAACAGACTACAAATTCAGGTCCTTGGTAGTGTGGATATTACGGACTACAAACTCAAGTCCTTGGTAGTGTGGATATTATGGACTAAAACTCAGGTCCTTGGTAGTGTGGATATTACGGACTACAAATTCAAGTCCAATGGTAGTGTGGATATTACTCTCAGTAAACCCACCTGTATTACAGACAATACAGAGAGTTAATTCCATTTTCTTCTGGATAATACTGATGCTTAAAATCATGGAAGATTCTATATGTTCATTCAAGTAATCTCATTTGAGAACATATTAAGTCCAACAATCAATTAGACATAGAACCAAAATAAAATTTAAAGAAATTCGTCCGATTTGACCTGCTCCACCCCCATTTAGTCTCACCAATAACAACATGAATTGGGAAACACTCTAATTGTCAACCCAGTGGATTATCAAATAATTCCACATTAGGAAGCAGATTACATCAGCAACATGATACCTCAACTGATTTCAAAACAACTAGGAAGCAACACAAGACAGTGGCTGTTTTTTGCTATTGTATTCAAATTCTTGCAGTATTTGCTGTCACTAAAAGAATGTAAATTTTGTATTATTTTTCAATAAATAATCTGAGAGAGTCATTTAGTCACCTCTTCTTTACCTCCCCCCACCCCCATAATTTGATTGCATCACTAATGACAGTTGAATCCCAGCTTCATTAAATGATATTCAAACTGAGTGTGCCAGATGCAGAACTGTTGTTTGTGAAATGATTGTCTACTACCAACCAGCTGCGCTGATGTCACATGACCAAAAAGGTGCCAAGTGAGAACGTGGTGGTCTGTTAAAAAATGAATCAACCACTTTCCTTCAGGCATCTTTTTCTTCATCATTTAGTACATATAGTTCTTGGGAACATATGGTTGACTAATGTATTATAAGAGAAATATGTTTTAGTTATTTTACATGATTATACAAAGGGCAAAGTAGTGATTGCAAAAATTAAACTAAATACATGTATGTGAAACTACATTACAGGATGTATTCTAGGATGTATGATTGTTGGGTTCACACTAATTTCTAAACAAATCCCCCCCCCCAAACCAAATACACTAAACTTATGCATAATATTTTCTACCTTTATGTCTGCATTAAATCCCAGCTATATTTAGAAAATTCCCTCCTAAATTCTTTCAAATGTGTATGTGTGTGTGTGCATGCCTCTGTGTGTGTGTGTGTGTGTGTGTGTGTGTGTGTGTGTGTGTGTGTGTGTGTGTGTGTGTGTGTGTGTGTGTGTGTGTGAAATTAGGGTTTAGGCCCAAAGGTTAAATTGTCCTGCTAGACATGGTGTAATTCTAACACTTTTATAAAGAGTGACTCATGACTGCTACTTTACCTATTTTATGACATACATTTCAGCATAGCATATTTTCATGCTGATAAAATCCACTCATTATTTTCCATTTCCTTGTATCATGTATTACATATCAAACACATTCACTCCAGGTCATTATCCAAACAGAAATGGCCTACACATGTTATAGTTTTTGTTGTGTTGTTAATGGAATTTTGTAATGGATTAAGCAGTACATTACCAATGTAAACAAACATAATGACCCCTGCTATTAAGTATTCAAGTTTATAAATATTCTGCAAGTTCCCATGTTTAAATTGGTATGTGCTGTCATTTATGGAAGGGCATTTATTGCCTGTCATTGTAGCTATTATTATTGTCTTACACATTATATATTTTTTTCCAGTGGTGCACTGGGCAAACTTCACTTTTTTTACTGATCAATTATTTGTATACCCTCCCCCCCCCCTATACATTATGGAGGGATATTCAGCTATCACACTGTCTGCATATATGTCTGGCCATAAACATTTTCATTTATGGAGCATAACTCAAGAACTGTATAGTGTATCTCAATGTGATCCTTGGTACACATATTAGCCTAGTGGTCCAGATACGCCTTGGTACACATATTACACTAGTGGTCCAGATGTGCCTTGGTACACATATTGGACTAGTGGTCCAGATACGCCTTGGTACACATATTACACTAGTGGTCCAGATGTGCCTTGGTACACATATTAGCCTAGTGGTCCAGATACGCCTTGGTACACATATTACACTAGTGGTCCAGATGTGCCTTGGTACACATATTGGACTAGTGGTCCAGATGTGCCTTGGTGCACATATTAGACTAGTGGTCCAGATGTGTGTTGGTGCACATATTAGACTAGTGGTCCAGATGTGCCTTGGTGCACATATTAGACTAGTGGTCCAGATGTTCCTTGGTACACATATTAGACTAGTGGTCCAGATGTGTCTTGGTGCACATATTAGATTAGTGGTCCAGATGTGCCTTGGTACACATATTAGACCAGTGGTCCAGATGTGCCTTGGTAACATGTTAGACTGGTGGACCAGATGTGCCTTGGTGCACATATTAGACTAGCGGTCCAGATGTGCCTTGGTACACATTTTAGACTAGAGGTCCAGATGTTCTTTGGTGCACATATTAGACTAGTGGTCCAGATGAGCCTTGGTGCACATATTAGAGTAGTGATCCAGATGTGCCTTGGTGCACATATTAGACTAGTGGTCCAGATGTGCCTTGGTGCACATATTAGACTAGTGATCCAGATGTACCTTATTACACATATTAGTTCTAGTGGTCCAGATGTGCCTTAGTACACATATTAGACTAGTGGTCAAGATGTGCCTTGGTACACATATTAGACTAGTGGTCCAGGAGTGCCATTTTGCACATATTAGACTAGTGGTCCAGATGTGCCTTGGTGCACATATTAGACTAGTGGCCCAGATGTGCCTTTTGCTATTTACAACTCTTCATATTCAATATTTTTGTGTTTATCCATTTCTTTCTCCATCCATCCATTACCCTCACTTTAGTTTCTGAGGCAAAACTTCAAAACCATTTTAGATGTCTTAGAAAAATTTGGTACACTTATTGAACTAGTGGCTTAGATGTTCCTTTTGCTATTCACAATACTTCAGTTTCAGTATTTTTAACATTTTCATCACTTTTTCTGTTCATCCATCCATGATTCACATTTTTTGTTTCGGCAGCAGAATTCTAAATCTGTTAAAGATGTCTCAGTGAATCTAAGTACACTTAGTCGACTACTAATTCATATGTGCCCTTTTTTATTCACAAGTCTTCAGCTTCAGTATTTTGAGTGTCTGCATTTGTCCATCCATCAATCCATTATCCAAACTTTTGTTTCCACGGCAAAATTTCAAAACTGTATGATATCTTTATGAAGTTTGTACACATATTAGACTAGTGGTCCAGATGTGCCTTGATACACATATTAGACTAGTGATCCAGATGTGCCTTGGTACACATATTAGACTAGTGATATAGATGTGCCTTGGTACACATATTAGACTAGTGATCCAGATGTGCCTTGGTACACATATTAGACTAGTGATATAGATGTGCCTTGGTACACATATTAGACTAGTGATCCAGATGTGCCTTGGTACACATATTAGACTAGTGATATAGAAATGCCTTGGTACACATATTAGACTAGTGATCCAGATGTTCCTTGGTACACATATTAGACTAGTGATATAGATGTGCCTTGGTACACATATTAGACTAGTGATATAGATGTGCCATGGTACACATATTAGACTAGTGGTCCAGATGTGCCTTGGTACACATATTAGACTAGTGATATAGAAATGCCTTGGTACACATATTAGACTAGTGATATAGATGTGCCTTGGTCCATACACATTTTTATTTCTGGTGCCTAGATCTCAAACCGTTCAATATATTTTTACCAAAATTGGTGCACAATTGTCAAGCAGTTTGCATATATTGATACTTAAAATTTGCCGCATTCGTCACTTTTTATGTTACCATGCAAACAAAGTGGGTGTTAATTAGTACATAAATTGAGAGTACTGTTCTATATAGTATTCTCATATGTAGTATAAAAATTTAGAGTGCTGAACCATAGGGTACTTTTAGTGATAGTCTTTACATAAGTGGGGAACTGGGAGGATATGTAATCTTTACATAAGTAGGGAACTGGGGGGATATGTAATCTTTACATAAGTAGGGAACTGGGAATATATGTAATCTTTACATTGTCAGAGTCTTTGTCTTGTACAAAAACTTTCATATTGACTTGCACAAAAACTTTCATATTGTCTTGCACAAAAACTTTCATATTATCTTGCACAAAAACTTTCATATTGTCTTGCACAAAAACGATCATATTGACTTGCACAAAAACAAACCTTTCACATTATGTTGATGCTGATGTTACAGACATCTGTGCCTGGCATTTTTTTCTATAACAAGGTGAGACAATTAGAGCGCAAACAAAAACTAGAGGAAGAGTGATCAATTTGCTCATGTATATATACTGTACCTCTGCCTCTCATTCATCCCACCCCTACCCTATGATGGAAATGAGTCTATTGTCAATAAAGGGCATAACTCATCTGAAAAAAGTGGGACTGGTCAGCATGCATATGTTCTGATGATAACCATAATATGTACTAAGTTTCACAGCAATCCACTAAAAACTGCACGAGTAGTTGCATTCACAAAATTCTGTCATACATTTAATCCAGCTGTTAAGACAAAAAGGGCAATTACAAAAATCAAGGTAGCAAGTTGCATTCAGAAGATTCTGTTTAACAACACATTCACCTGCAGGACAAAAAGGGCAATAGAGCACAGAGCACAGTGATTGGTCGATATGTGCATCTTCAGAAGATGGCCATATCATGTAGAAAGTTTCTTGGCAATCAATTGAAAACTGTGAGACTAGTTGCGAACATAATATTCTGTAATACACCATGTCCAGCTTCAAGTAAAAAAGAGCAGTAATAGCTAACCAAAATTGCAACAGCACTTTGATTTGTCAATATGCACATCTTCAGATGATAACAATAATATGTACCACGGTGATCCATAAAAAAATGCAAGTGTAGTTGCATTCACAAGATTATGGCATACACTGCATTCAGATGCAAGTCAAAAAGGGCAATTACTCTAACAAAAATTGTGGGAGGATAGTAATTATTGATACACACATCTTCAGTTGATGACCATAATATGTACAAAGTTTCAAGGCTATCCATTGGCTACAAGTCAGAAAGGGCAATAACTCAAACAAACATTGTAGGAGTATGGCGATTTTATGACGTGCATCTTCAGATGATGATTATAACATTTCTAAGGCTTTTTGGTGATCCATTTAAATCTGTAAGATTAGTTGCATTCACAAGATTCTGTCATACACTGCATTCAGCTGCAAGCCTAAGAAGGCAATGACTCTTCTAAAACTTGCAGAAACACAGTGATTTGTAGATATACGCATATTAATTTTAATGGCCATAATATTTACAAAGTTTCATTTTTATAAAGTACCAATGTTATTTTTGTGTTACGACTCTATGGTCACAAAATATGTAACAGAAAGAAAGTGAAAACAACAAAATCAAGTGAAATCGACAAGCAATTTTATTTTTAGATAATTAAAGTGAGAATTCAAAAGACACGTACAATAATGTGAATTATAGTCCAAATAATCCTAAGTGTCCTAATCGCAAGTCCAAAAATATAGGATATTCTGAATGAATTCCAGTAGCCTTGAATGTCCTGATGTACCACAATGATGTCATCCGGAATATTCTGAATTAATTCACATAAATCCTCAAAAGTCCTAAAATCTATAAGCACTTTAGTATTTCCAATGAATATTTTAAATAAATAATTCATCTCAAATTATATCTGATTTCAACAACACAACTAAAATAGATTCCTTACAGACTGATCTTTTAGAATTGAAATTCTATAATAGGAATGAATTTGTTTACCAAAATCTGTATATAAATACACATGCCTACATGACATATGCCACATAAGTCTAATTGCAAAATGCCTATAAAAATACTGGCCTACCTGACAATTCTTGCATCAGAATATGAGTAATTTTTATGGGAAATTACTTTGTGTACCTGACTTTTGTCACAACAAGACATGGAAATAACAGTCCAGCTGCTAAGAAAACTGGCCTTGAACTCAAATGCTACGTAAACATGTTGTTTACAAAATGGCCATAATCAAACTAAAGTGCAACTTACAATCATGGGTACATATTATAAATTCAGTATACATAACACTTGTAGCCCATGTTCTTGGACTCACCAGCTTTCTTCTCTGCACAATAACTGATTTAATTCCTATTAGATTTAAAGTAAATTCAGTCTGCAACTGTCCTCTTGATACAGAGACATAGCAGCTCTGCTCAACATTCGTGATTCAGAGATAGAGCAACTCTGCTCAATATTCTTGTTACAGATATAGAGCAGCTCTGCTCAACATTGTTGATACAGAGACAGAGCAGCTCTGTTCAACATTCTTGATTCAGAGATAGAGCAGCTCTGCTCAACATTCTTGATACAGAGACAGCAGCTCTGTTCAACATTCTTGATTCAGAGATAGAGCAGATCTGCTCAATATTCTTGATACAGAGACAGAGCAGCTCTGCTCAACATTCTTAATTCATAGATAGAGCAGCTCTGCTCAGCATTCTTGATTCAGAGACAGAGCAGCTCTGCTCAACATTTTTGATTCAGAGATAGAGCAGCTCTGCTAAGCCTTCTTGATACAGAAATAGAGCAGCTCTGCTCAACATTTGAGAATTTCATCATTCTTGGAGAAGTTTCCACATGGACCCAAAAATGCCATGCTCACACCTCTTTTGACACTAGGTACTCCCTCAGACAGATAGTGAAGCAATCACCCATGCACTTTTACAGGAGAACACTTGACTTCATCATTACTTCCATCTCCGATGTCATGTCTATATACTATGACATGAAAGAATATTTTTTAGACAGGCCAAATTTATGTATAAAGTGTCCAGAAAAGCCATTCCTGTCTACCTAAGCAATATCTTTCACCAAAGAGATGCTGATGATACTCCAAATTTAAGGTCTGTTGGAAGTAAAAATTACATTATACCAAGGCCAAAGAAGGAATTGTTTAAAAAGAGCTTTCGGTATACTGGTCCACTGGTATGGAATAACATTCCCAGTGACAAAAAGCAGGTTCCTAGCATTTCGTCCTTTCATAATCAATGTCTCAAATGGATTAAATCTTAAGACAATCGAACAGTTCTAGTAATATAAATACCTCCTGCTTTTCTCTGCTTATACATCTTTTTCACAGATGAATTGTTCAATAAAGTATGATATTTTATATTCTGGTATGTTTATGTGCTCACTGATACTTCTGCATATGTTCTGGGCTTGAAATTGTTATTTTGAGAATAACTCAATTCTTTAGTGTCAAGCCAAATGTATCACATTGTGCTGTATATACTGTATATATTGTACATAACAGAAGGCCTCAAGGTAGATTAGTTCTGTAACTAATTGAGTTACCTTCTCTAAATAAAGTCATTATTATTATTATTATTATTATTATTAATATTATTATTATTATTATTATTATTTCCACTACCCTAGACAGATCAGCACCTTACCTTGGAAAGGTGTTTCAGACTTTCAGTGCACCACTGACATTGACCTCTTGAAGTATGCCAAATATTTACAAGTAATACTGGTATTCTTTAAATGAATAAATCAAAATAATATCACAACAACCATTTTTGTCCTTAAGTAACATTAATTATTCCTTCTTGTTTGTAAGTCTTACCAGTAGTGCATTCCTTTACAAATGTACCTAATAACTCATTCCTTATTTCACTGTTGTTACCTAACCCACTCTTGTACAATACCATGTGTCACTGACCCCTACTTCCTACAAAATTGGGGGAAATACATCCCTGGAATTCGCTTATTGAATATATATAGCTACATGTATGATCACTGAATTTTAAGGAGTTTCTACATAAAGTGAGTTTGGATATATTACAACATATAAGTGGTTTATCATGAAATATTTGGTGACTCCATTTGCAACATTACCGTATATACTCGTGTATAGGCTCGTATCAACTGCAAACTGCATAGACCCAGATCTTCCGTCGCATAATGTGCCGGCAGATCTGGGTCTATGCAGTTTGTAAGGAATAATCAGTAGAACAAACAACATACACCCTGATCTGCCGGCGCATTATGTGATGGCAGATCAGGGTCTATGTTGTTTGCGTGTGAATCCAGCTTATACATGAGTACATACGGTACTTGCATGTTAAGCTGGTACATTGTCACATTTACATTTTGTAAAGTTTCACCAGTAGTTATAAAACTGCAATGTATATGTAAGTGGAGACACAATGTGTGTCAGAAACTGAAACTGGGTCACCTTGACCTGTTTTTTTGTGCTTGGCTGAACATTACAAATCAGGCCTTTATCTTAGCATTATTGCACCTTTGACGACCTTACAAATACATTTTTCAGTGCATCTCTTTGAATGTAGTTTTCACTTGAGTGAGCCCAGACTGATGCATAGAGGATCTGACATGAGTGCTCATTTCAAATGAAATTTATGAAATGAGTTGAGTAAATTTTATCTTTTGCAAGCATTGGTGAACAAAATATTGAGATTATTTTTGATGAGTTTCATAACTTTTATTTGGAATAAGCACAGAATATAAGATTCTGATCATCACATGATGAAAACTTGTGATTTTATTTGATGAAACAGCAGAATAGTGTGTAGTGAAATGACTTTGAAACACATTTATTTGCCCAGATCAGTACCTATGCTTTTACCTTTATTACATGATCATTTGTGATGTCATGAGGTGTTATATTATCTCAAATGAGGCCATCATATTATACAACAAATTAATCTGTACATTAAGAATCATGCATGGTTATCATATAAACTCTTGAGCTTGAGAACTTGTTTCAACCAATGACAAGTGGCATTACTTTTGAAAGGTCATTGTTTCAACCAATGACAAGTGGCATTACTTTTGAAAGGTCATTGTTTCAACCAATGACAAGTGGCATTACTTTTGAAAGGTCATTTCTGATTGGCTGATAGTGGAAACTGAAGCTCAGACTCAGCACAGAGTTTTATGATTTTGCGGCCTAGTCACTCAAGACATGTCGTCTTTCCCATGGGTGGCCTTGCAAGTCAGGTTTTACTGTACTTGCTCAGAGTGACCACATGGATTTAAATAAAAATACTAAATTCTCCCTACAGGAAACCATTAGAGAAATAGGTGGAAGTACACTGTAGTCCCATATATTTATAAACAAATATCAGTCATAGCATTATTTTGATACAGTTGTCTCTGAACAGTTCTTTAAGACAATGTGTGATCTGTTACCTCCTTGAAAATGTTAGTAATGTCAGTAAATGAAAGACCTTGGTTCTGATTTATGAGCCACAAAAGTTGACGAGTCCCTCAAATACTTGTTTTTTCTTGCATACTTTCCATGGCAGTGTTGCCACACTTCCCCTTGACAAATACCATTACACCACCATATATACAGTTTACGAGGTAATTCCAATTCCTTTGCTACGTGGGGATATTTTTTCCTTAGAGATATTTTTTCATAATGATTTCTTTCATGGTTGTTGTCAAATCTTTCGATTTGCCCATGTCTATTTCAAAACACACATGTTTGTATGCAGATGACAATTTGGCATAATTTGTACACGTCACTCATTCTGAAAATCAAGACCTAAAAACAGATATCTAAATATATCACTGACTTTGTGTGTTAGTGGAGTGCAGGTCAAAATAAAGTGCAGCATACGAATAACGAGTAACGCTTTTGTTTTGTTCATAAATATATGGCACATAGTTGTAGCTCTAAAAGTGAGGTATCAAACATTTTCATGATATTTTCTGTAATTTTTCCTTCAAGATTATAGTATTTGCAAATACCAGCAGACAGGTTAAAAAGAAAATTCAGAAAATTCAACAGTAGGTGTGGGAATTTGAAAGAAATGGTCAGTTTAACAGTGCAAATTTTGGTGATGAAAGAATTTGCAGTTTGCATTATTCATACATATATTTGAAACTGTGATGAAAAAGGTGTATAATATGGAAAAGTCCATACATATGGTTAAACTGAAAACTTAACCATTTTTCTTTGAAACTGGTTCATTAGATTTGTGTGTTGAAACTTTGTCAATTATCTTAATTTTCTTTATCTTTTCAGACATCGCAATATTAAGGGCAGTCTGGAATTAGCCCAGAGAAGAGGATGAACATAGTGAAGAGTAATAATACACTGTGATTCGAAGTTCTGCCCTCTGCTTCAAATTATCCATCATTGATTGACAGATGTGACTGTCTGTGAGCACTGACTAGAGATGCCACGAGCCTATTGATTTATTGAACTTAATTTTAGCCTGTAAAAGTATTACATTTACTTGGATAATTATTTGCCGCAATCATCACTTGAGTTTTAATCTTTGAATTGGTGGATATTAAAGCACAGCTTAAAGCCAGGTAAGTTTTTTTTTCTCGAAACTTATTAATACAGTTTTGGTATTAAAGGTGATTTTACACTGGTTAAAGCTTATATTACATTATTCAATAATTGGTAGAAAATCCTGTAAACGACGACTATATCCTGTCAGAAATTCCTGTAAACATGTTAGCTTCAAATTTTTGTCTTTGTTTCTTCTTTGTGTCTTTTTTCTAAAGATAAATTCATTATTTTGGATTCATGGTAAATCTGAATGAATTGGATGGGAACAATGTCGGAATGTGCCACTGTCTCAGTTGAAACTTTCTGATACCTGAAATTTGTTTGCTCTTCATTTTTTTTATTCAAAATTAATTTCTTGTTAAAGATTGACCAAATCTTTTATTTTGGTAATAATTGTGAATTTGTATGTACCGTATATACTCGTGTATAAGCCGATACCAACTGCAAACTGCATTGACCCAGATCTGCCGTCGCATAATGCGCTGGCAGATCTGGGTCTATGCAGTTTGTAAAGACTAATCAGTAGAACAAACAACATAGACCCTGATCTGCCAGCACATTATGCGAGGGCAGATCAGGGTCTATGTTGTTTGCATTTGGACCCAGTTTATATGCGAGTACAGATGGTAGTCTGCAATTTAAATATGATCCCAAGAAAATGCCCTTTGCTACTTATCCCCTTTTCAGTCTTTTCATTTCATTAGACTTGCTATTTATCCCTTATTGAGTCTTTTTATTTCATTAGACTTGCCGTTTATCCCTTATTGAGTCTTTTCATTTCATTAGACTTGCTATTTATCCCTTTTTCAGTCTTTTCATTTCCTTAGACTTGCTATTTATCCCTTTTTCAGTCTTTTCATATCAAATAGAATGGGTAATTTACCCCCTAAACGTTCAGTTCTTGAATAGCAGTCTTACCCATGTGTATTCATCCAAAGTCAACTTTGATTTTCACCATTTTCATGCATTTTATGGAGTTAATACTGAGGGCCCTCAAGGGAGAACAATTTATTATGACTAAATGACTTACCCTTATAAAATAAAGTATTTATTATTATTATTATTATTATTAATATAGTTATAACCTATATATGATTAGAAATTTGCCCATCAAAGACCTTGTGGATTGAAACCATATTTGGTATGAGGCTTTATATTAAGAAGACCTTGGTCAAGTTTGAATTGTATTGCTTTCTGGCAGAGTTGTTTGGAGTTATGGCCCTTGTTTTGATTCAGTTTTGCTCAAGTATTGCATGATATTGGCATGGGCATCTATGGTGTATGGATGCATTTAAAATATCCAATCAATAAATTTGGATTGAAGTAGAGCCTTATATACAGTGTGAAACCAAATTACCATGACATACTCTCAGAGCTGTAATGTTCCATTAGGTTGGTCCTAGTAGCCTAATAAGCCATTGTCAGCAGTAATATCTCTAATTAGTTCTTCTTCCATTTATGAAAGGCAATTATGAACATCTCAGTATTGTAGTATTTTAGTCAGAGGAAATCGAGGTGGATAAGAATGTAATCAAGATTGTTAATGGTTTAATACTACCATATATAATCACTTATAAATCGATGGCAGATCTGGGTCTATGTTGTTTGTTCTACTGATTACTCCAAACAAACTGCATAGACCCAGATCTGCTGACACATCATGTGTCCTAAATGAAAATGGAACCATGTAATAAATATGGTTGCCACAGTGGCTGTCTTGAAAATCTTGTTACCACTACTTCTCCTGAATCGATGGTCATATCCACATATGGGTTTCACTAAACGACTTTTTATGATGTCTTGTTTGTCCAAAATGAAAATTGTGCCAATCTGCTGTCCAATATGGATACCATGGCAGCCGTCTTGAAAATATTTTTTTTTTATACTCCTAAACAGAAAGTCATATCAGCATGCGGTTTTCATTTGAAGATTTATTAAGATGTGTAGCTGGACTATATGAAAGTGGTGCTGCTTGGACATTCAGAATGGCCACCACAGTGGCCATCTTGAAAATCTTGTTGTTGGTACTCCTCTTGAATGAAGGGTCATATCAACATGGGGTTTTCGCTAAAAGACTTCTTATGATGTTCGGTACTTGGTCCTGAATGAAATGGTACTAACCTGACATCCAATATATCCACCACAGCAACCATGTTAAAACTCTTATTGCTACTCCTCCTGAACAGAAAGACATATTAACATTGAGTTTCCACCGGAAGGCTTCTTATGGTGTTTAGTTGGTCTTAAATAAAAATTGTGCTGATCTGACATCCAATATTGCTGCCCCATTGGCCATCTTGAAAATCTTGTTATGGCTACTTTTTCTATATGGAAGTTCATATTGGGTTTTCATGATAAGACTTTTTATGATGTCTAGTTGGTCTGCAGCGATATGGCCACCATGACAATAATCTTGAAAATCTTGTTTTATTGCCACTCCTTCTATATGGAAAGTCATATCACCATGGGGTTTTAACCAGAAGACTAATTATGATATCTAGCTGGTCCTGAATGAAAATGACATCCAGGATGGCTGCCGTCATAGCCATCTTGAAAATCTTGTAATGGCTTCTCCACCTGAATGGAAAGTCATATCTCCATGAAGTTTTCACTAGAAGACTTCTTATTTTATCTAGTTAGTCCTAAATGAAAATGGTTTCACTTGGACATCCAGTATGACTACCACAATGGCCATCTTGAATATCTTGTTATTACTACTTCTTCTTAATGGATTAAAATGGTGCCAGTCTGATATCCAGGATGGCTGCCATGGTAGCCATCTGGAAAATCTTGTTATCACTACTCCTCCTGAATGGAAAGTCATATCGGCATGGTGTTTTCACAAGAAAATTTTCTTATCGTGTTTAGCTGGTCCTGAATGAAAATGATGCCGATTTGACATCTGAATGTCAACCATGGCAGTTGTCTTGAAAATCATGTTGTTGCTACTTCTCCAGATTTGATGGTCATATATCGACATAGGGTTTTCACCGAAAGACTTCTTACGATATCTAGTTTATCCTAAATGCAAATGGTGCTAATCTTATATAAAATATGACTGCCACAACAATGGTCATATTCATTTTGTGTTTTCACCAAAATTCTTCTAATGATGTCTGGTTTGTCCTCAATGAAAATGGTGCCGATCTTACATCCTACATTGCTGCCACAGCTGCTAATTTTAAAAT
Source organism: Margaritifera margaritifera (assembly GCA_029931535.1). Classification (NCBI taxonomy): domain Eukaryota; kingdom Metazoa; phylum Mollusca; class Bivalvia; order Unionida; family Margaritiferidae; genus Margaritifera; species Margaritifera margaritifera. The sequence goes on along the minus strand of JAQPZY010001118.1, from coordinate 1,119,493 downwards.
CTCATCACTTAAGAATATCACAGATGGTTTGAATAAAACACATTTAAAAGAAAAAATTGCCCTATAATATTGAATTTCTGGAAATTCTTTTCGGACAGTAGAGCATCAGTCCCTTTGAGGGACTTTTATTTTCCAGATAATTTGTTGAATTTCAGAATTCCTCATCGAGTTGAAATCAAAAAGCTTCTTTTAAATAAATTTCCAAGTTTAATTTAAAATAAAGGAACAGTTTGGTTATTGCTACAGTTTCCTGCATGATGGCTTTTTCAGAAATACAGACAATGACATTTAGTTAAGTGTCGTTCTTTTGTTTGCTTATATTCTGTTTAACTGTTTACTCTAGTGTTTGAGAGCTCAGATTTGAAACTAAAATGAAGTTTATTCATAATAATGAAGAAATACAGAAGTGTTTTCTGTGTCACCCTTTTTCATTCCATTTTCTCTGATCAGGCATATATATAATCAGTTCCTGTAATCAATACCTTAAGGGCAGATGCATGTAGTGACACTGGGGTCAGGGAAGGTAAATATTGAAGAACTCTTTACTGGATAGGTCTGTAGTCTATAATGTGCATCATGAGTCATAAAGGTTCCGCTCTACAGTTTCGTACTTTGTATAGGGTTTGATTTTTAATGAAAACATATTTCCCAGATTTTCCTCACTGGTTGTCCTGGTTATTTAAAAAAGACCTTGTGTATCCTAGGTATTGTTAGAATAACTTTTAGTTCCCTTTATTTTAGAGTATGATTGATGGGTGTAATTTGGGTTATAGAGTATACAGCTTGGCCTTACCTCAGATGTGCACCTCTCAAAAGACTGCTAGCTCCACTTGGTCATTTTCACTTCCTGGACTTCAAAGATAAATTGGAAAAACGAGCCGAGAACTTTTTTTACTTTGTATATATTTTATAATCCATTCATTGCACTTTCAGAAGCTGGTATTGTCTAATATGGCAATTTTAATAACTATTCTAATTTTTTAATATTTTATTTTTAATAACTACTAGAGTACTTTGGACTGGTTCAGGCTTGTTTTTCGAGCACATGGGAGCAACCATTTTTATCTGATTTAGATAGTGCAATACCACATGTAAAGAAACTTAAGTCAATACATGAAAGTAACATAGTTGTATGCCAACATTCTTTCCATTTTCCATGTTGCCAATGCAAACAACTTCACCTTATACCAGTCCGTCTCTCAGAAGTACATAATAACTGTAGAGCAGAACCATAAAGACCAAATAGGTGTTATTATTGATTTAATTTTGGTTGTATAGCTGAAACATTTAAGTTGCAAGCATCTAGACAGTCCCTTTGATTAATTCTCATGTATTTCTTCCACAGAACAGTATTAATTAGAAGCAAAATCCCGCCACACAAGCCCAGTCCACTCCCCACCCCCCACCCCCAGCCCCCATGATGAAAAATGAGCTATTTTAAAATGCACATTGCATTTTCTCAACATAGTAACTAATGTTGTGCTAAAAGACAGGAACAATTATTCTAGAGATGTCGCTAATAAATTTTACAGTTTGAACAGGGATGGAACAGACTAGGTTCACAAGGATCAAAGGTAAAAAGTTTGCTAATTCTTGTAATACTAGTATATAGAAACAAGCAAATCTGCTTTTTTAATATCAGTAATACCATACCTGTTGTTATTGCATAGCTATTACTTTTCCGGGAGGAAGATACCCCGACCAAACGAGGAAAATTTCGTCCTCCCATTAGAGTGAACCAGAAGCTTCCAGAACACTGGGTCACCCTTGCATTAGGACCCCACAGAAACTGGGCATGCACCCTGATGTCCTCATTAATTTTTCAGTGAACATGTTGTAATGTTCAACATCACTTACGTAAAGAAGATTAGCCGCTGCTTCGTGGGTCATTGAGCGAATTATCAACTCCCTTGTGTGCTATATTCTTGTTAACATTAGGATTATACCCCGATCAACTTTTATCACTGTTTATTTAAGCTCTCTTGAGAGTTTTTTTTAGACATTTGTTCACATCTTCGCATTTTAATTTGTCATTTTTACCCCCTCTCAGTGTGTTAGTCGTGTTTAAAAATTGGTTGTTTTTGATTGTAAAAACAATTTCTAAGCAGCAAAGAGTAGGTATTTTATATTAATTTCCCTATCCTTGCTTTTTGCAATCTACGGACTCACCTGCCAATCATTTAATTCACCTTACCTATATCGTGAATTGTGATAATTGTATACGTGGTAAATAGGTTGCACACCACTTCTTGACTTCATCTATCATGCTTGGTTATCGAACATGGGTTCATTTTAAATTTTAGGACAGAGAGAGTTTCGGATAGCCTTCCTTTAAATTATTTCTTATTATTAGCAATCATAACCTACTGTTTTTTTTTTGCTAATTTGGTAGTCACTTGCTGTATTTAAGCCGGGTTGACTTGTTTTATTGCTTTTTCTGTCTTGAAGCTTAGCATTGCTTCCTTTTGACATTTGATACTTAGCAAAACACCAGTGTAAGGTGTCTTTTTGCTGAATAAATTGTATCTGCATAGACTTAGTCCACGCTTTATCTTGTATATACTAACTTATACATTTTTTTTATAACAAACCTTTTCAGCATCTTTATTTCAGGAACAATGTCTAAGCAAGGTGTGCCTGAGTGTGGCCACAGGAAATCCTCCTGGGACACTCACCCCACTTATTTATCCTGCACTCACTGTAAGAGGACAGACAGCTGTCCCTTTTGTAGCCTTTGGTCAGACGAGATGTGGGATCTCGCGGAGAGTCGTCAAACCTACCAAACAAGGAAGGTATCCTCGTCTTCGTCAGAGTTTTCTGGGTTCTCTTTCTCTGAGTCCCTCAGGTCTCAGAGAAGGATTACCCAAGTCTCCCTGAAGACTCTTAGGGTTAGTGGACTCCCTCCCAAGGGATGTTATAAATGGGTGGAGAGTGAGTCGCACCCTACCGAGAGGGAGGAGCAGCACCATCTCCATTCTGTGAGGGCAGAGAGCAAGTTGCACCCTCTCGAGAGGGAGCAGCAGCACCCTCTATTTACCACTAGGACAGAGAGTGAGTTGCACCCTCCCCTCGGGGAGGAGCAGCACCCTCTCACATCCAAAAGGGCAGAGAGCAAGTCATGACTCCCCCTCCCATGAGGAGGGAGCTGCACCCTCTACTAAACCACATTGGGCCTGTAAAGGGGAGAGGGATAGATCTTCCCCAAAATGCTCAAGCCAGGCTGAGGGTTGACCTAAACCACCAGTGGAGTCCACTGCTATAAACAGTCCATTAACTCTGCAGAGGAGTTACCGGTTCAAGTTTCTCCTTCTCCCAAGTCTCTCCCGAAACAGAGAGACATAGAATCATCTAGTCCTGCCTCCCAGGAGAGAGTGCAGGATGAAGATCTCCTTTCTGTCCTCATTGAAGCCAACGAGTTTGACACAGAGCAGGCCAATGTGGTACCCCCTCCTTTTGGGTCCCCTGCCCCTTCTTTTGCTAGACAACATAGGGAGTGGTCTGTCCCCTGCCTCATCTCACCCTTCCATTAAGGAGGCTGAGGAGGAGGAATCCTTGTGGTTTGATAAAGCACTAAATGAGGTTTACCACCTCATGCCTAGAAATCTGTGTCCCAAACCTTCAGGTTCTGGTGACTCCAAAATTCTTTCCAGTTTGAGTTAACTTTCTGGGGGAAACTCTTGACCAAATCTCTTGCTCCTTCCTCACTCAGTTACAAGCAAGGAGCTCTCTCAAAGGTTTAGCATGGAGTAAGCTTTTGCTAGAAAACATAAGAGGTGGTCTGTCCCCCCATCTACATTGTGACCCTTGGTAGCTGCTTCTAGCTACAAGGTTCATACCCCTTTCTGGCCCACTAAACCTCCCACTTTTGATGCTGAAGCGGCTCAAGTGGCTGTTTTTATGGGGGCCTGGGCTTGCCTTCCAGTGAAAACACTGGAATCCTTAGAACAAAAGGCTAGGTCACTAGTAACTGGAGCCCTGCATGCTGTCCTCTTTTCAGCTGCCTTGTCCAGCTAGTACACAGTAAGAACCTTCTGAGGGCTGCCCTCTGGAGGCAGAGACTCTCTTCAGACGGCTCATCCCCTCCATGGCTACTTAGGATTTGAGAGACCATCAACACCGGTCCCTTGCATCCACTTCTGGCTCTTCAAAACCAGCCAAGAAGCGAAATCATCCTGACCACCCTCAGAGCCCATCAGCTAAAATCTTTGAAGCCAAGCAACCCCAGTCAAAGCAACAACCCAAATTCAGAGCTCCCCCTTGGCAGCACACCACAAAGGCCCAGGGAAGAAGTTCGCAGGCCTTTCCCCCTTTCCAAAGGACAAGGGTGGACAGCCCTAGGGACTCGCTTCCTCTCCTGCAGAGCATACCTCTTCCTTTGCTTCCCATTGGTGCCAGACTAAACCTTTTTCCACAGGCTTGGTCAGGCGTAACGGTCGATGGCTGGGTCCTTTCTATCATAAGAGTTGGCTACCTGCTTCAGTTCCAAGATCTCTCACGTCTAGTAAGGTCCCATATTTGCTTCCACTAGTTAAATCTGGTGCACTTAAAAGAAGAGGTTCATTCCCTTCTTCGGAAGGGTGCAGTAGAGAGGGTGTTAAAAAACCAATCTCCGGCCTTCTACTCTTGGATTTTCCTGGTTCCCAAGAAGGGGGGGAAGTCTTGTCTAATTATCGACCTTTCCTCCCTAAACAGATTCCTGTTTGAGGAACCATTGAAGATGGAGACCACAGGCTCAGTAAGGAATGCCATAAGACCTGGTGATTAAGTGGTCTCCATTGATCTTCAGGATGCATACCTTCACATCCCTATCTTTCCTCCACACAGAAAGTACCTCCGGTTTTGCTTGGATGGGGTAGAATTCCAATTTCAAGCTCTGATGTTCGGCCTAGCCTCTGCACCCAGAATTTTTACCAGGGTTATGTGAGTAGTTGCAGTCCATTTAAGATCATTAGGTATCCCAATCCTCCAATATTTTGATGATTGGTTGATCCACAATGGCAGTCTAGAGTCCTTCAGGCTAGACCTGTCTCGCTGTTGGTCCATAGTGACCAGGCTGGATATTTTACCAAACTAAGAAAAATCAGAGCTTAATCCATCTCAAGATTTTGGCTAAGTGGGGATGAATTTCCTCAGAAGCAGAGGGTTAGTCCGTGTCCCTCTGGACATAGTAGACAAGATCCTGTCCCTGTTGGAAACGCTGAGAGTAAAGACCGCATTGTCAGCTCGTCTTTTTCTCTCTCTGCTGGGGATCTTGAACTCAACAGCAGACCTGGTTCCCCTAGGCAGAATGCACTTGTGTCCTCTCCAGTTTCTCCTTTTAGCTGCTTGGAAACTGCATAGGGACCCCATGAATGCTCCAATTTCTCTAGGTCGGGATTTCCACCATCATCTGAATTGGTGGACAAATTGGGACCGGTTTCTGGCTATAGTTCCCATGCACCCCCGAACCCCACTCTTACCTGTTTGCAGATGTGTCAGATTCAGTGTGAGGCGCTCATCTAGAGCCGGATGGACTGATTCTTCAGGGTTTGTGGTCCCAGGAAGAATCTACCCTCCACATCAAAAATTTTGAAATGAGTGCAGTGTTCTTAGGCTTTCAGGGGTGCATCCACCAAGTTAGAAGTTTCTGCATGTTGGTCTCCTCCGACAACACGTCAGTGGTAGCATACGTCAGGAGACAAGGAGGTGCACATTCACCTTCTCTCTGTGTAGAGTTTTGGAACCTCCTTCACCAGACAGCTTCAGAAGGAATATTCCTTGGAGTTTGCCACATTCCCAGCAGGAAGAACATTTTGGTGGACAGTCTGTCAAGGAAAGGGAAGATAGTCCTTATTGAATGGTGCTCCACCAATCCATAGCAGACTCCCTGTTCCAACTTTGGGGAACTCCCTTGATGGACTTGTTTGCCACCAAGCTGAACAACAAGCTCCCCTTTTACGTTTCCCCAGTCCACGAACAGAGGACCTTGGCACTGGATGCTTTCAGCCTGAAGTGGGATCGTCTGTTCGCTTACGCCTTCCCACCTTTCAGGATGATCCCACAAGTCCTACACAAAGTCAGGCACTCCATGGTTAATCTCATTCTGATTTCCTTTCTGTGGCCCCAGCGATTGTGGATCAACGATCCTCTCGATCTGCTGGTGGACCATCACAGGGTCTTACCTCAGAGGAGGGACCTCCTTTCACAACACAGGGGTTCTTTCCTATACAACAAGCCACAGATTCTCCACCTTTATGCTTGGCTCATCTCAAACAATCTCTCTGCAAAGAAAAGTTTTTAATCAAAGTTGCCAAGCGCATCATTCAGTCCAGGAGAAGATTGATGTCTAAGGTTTATGATGCCAAATGGAGAATCTTTTATGATTGGTGTTGTACAAAACGTGTCAGTCCTAGTTGTCCTTCTGTGAGTGCAGTGGCCAATTTTCTTCTCTTATGTTTCGAAGAGAAACAATGCTTGGTTTCTACTATTAAGAGCTATCGAGCAGCCCTTTCCAACACTCTTAAATTTTCAAAGGGCCCTGCCATTGGGACGGATTCTCACTTAGCAGACCTGATCAGATATTTTGATTTGCAAAGACCATATTGTCTCACTCTCTGATGACTAAATGGAATCTCTCTTGTGTCTTAGGGTCTCTAAATAAACCCCCCTATGAACCTTTGGGTGAATCTTCCTTACCCTAAATGACGGTTTTCTTGCTCGCCTTAGTGTCTGCTAGACAAAGGAGCAAGCTTCATGCCCTATCCATAGAGCAAGGCTGTATCAGGTTCAGCGGGAATTACGAGTCAGTTTCCCTCCTTTCCTGCTCTTCAGTGAGGGTGTGTATTCCTTGTGTTTGTTTTTTATTTACCAGTGGTGGGATCATCAGCCTCCCAACAAACTGACAAATTCAGCTATGCAATAACAACAGGTATGGTAATACTGATATTAAAATGTAGTTTGGGGGGGGGGGGGGTAAAACTAATTTTAATTATGTAATACATAAATGTTGTTATTGCCAGATTCCCTCCTCCCACCCTGCACAGATGTCCCACTAAGTTAGGTTGCTCCCTCAAAATAATTAGCACATCAGGGTGCATGCCCAGTATGTGGTGTCCTTGATGCAGGGGTGACCCAGTGTTCTGGAAGCTTCTGGTTCACTGTAATGGGAGGATGAAATTTTCGTTGTTCACTTGGGGTATTTTCCTCAAGGAAAAGTATACTAGCTATGCAATAACAGGAGGTAAGTATTACATAATTAAAATTAGTTTTATCCCCCAGAAAACTACATGTTATAATTATTTCCTTAATATTATTACAAATGAATAAAAATAAAACATATTTGCTATATTTTTCTTTCGCTTAATCCAACAGTTTTAAATTTAAGTTGAGTTTACTTCTGTGTCCAAAGACTTTTAATTTCTCCATAATTAAGGTAATTTTACACAATTCTGCCATAAGGTATATTGTATAAGCAAGAGCAAAATAGGCACAATTAGCTTATTTTCATAATATCATCAATGTTAATATACCATTTTATTGAGAAAATCATACATGATGATATGAAAAAGACAAAAGCGATTGCACATATGTTCATATTTGTTTTAAGGTTCCACTCTACAGTTTTGTACATTGCATAGCATTTGAATTTTGAATGAAAAATGATGTCCCAAGTTTTCCTCACTGGTTGTACTGGTTATTTTTGTATTTTCATATGTATGTATATATATATGTATGTATGTATGTATGTATGTATGTATGTATGTATGTATGTAACTCTTAATAAAAACTGTCTCTCTCTGTGTCTTTGTCTTTTTAAGGGTTGTATACAGTAGTAATGGGAACTTCAGTAGCTCAATTAGTAGAGTGTCAGACTCGTAAAATCCAAGGTCATGGGTTCGATACCTACCCAGGTCGGCCTGGGTTGACTGCCTTTGTGTGTCCTTGGGAAAGGCACTTAGCTCCCATTTCCTTGCTATGATTTATCCAATAATGTGTCAAAAGTGCCATTAAAACCAGCCAACAATAGTAAGAACACTACTGATTCCATAAGTGGCAGGGTTACACAGCTATCAGACAAGGTTTGTTTTGATAGACAATGTTAGATATTCAATTTTCCAACCTTCTCAGGCATGATCCAATCTGGCATGTGTACAGGATTGATATAACACTTATCTACTCACATACATTAGTTCATCTTACAGAATTAATCACATTTCCCCATAATTCCTATCATAGAAAGACATGAATTGTCACTCAGTAAATTCAAAAGGAAATTAAAATTCCAGTCAGAAGTGGATGTTCAGTCACTACAGTATTTCTGCATCATGATAAGACCAAGGTACCGCCTCATAAATTTGTAAAAAAGGTAGGGTATGAAATTATTTTCAGACAAAGATAGCCTTAGTAAATATTTGGTAACATTGTGTAAAAAGGTGGATTGGCTTATCATCAAGCATGGACTTTTCATTGAATATATATAGCACTCAGCCCCCCCCCCCCCCCTCTAATATGGAAAGCCTCTCCATTGAGCTTTGAGCTTTATTAGTACTGAAATCAGTACTCCATGGAGCCAATAATTGTCCAGGTCTGCAATTACTAAATGTAGAACTGTTTGAAAAGAAGACTCTGACATAATTAGAGATCATATTTCCAGCAATGCAGTATCTTGCAAAATTTGTAAGAATATTTCAGAATATAGGAGTTCATGTAGATAGAGCTGAAAATTGTATGTCATCAGGAACTCAATAAATATTTTATTTTGAATTTTTGGGTAAGTTCTCAGCTTCAGTTTTAAAAGTTTTATCAGTTCAAGATCAAGTTAATATATTGTCTGTAATTAAGGCCCAACTAGACAATCATGTCTGTCCATCTGTCAGTCTGTCTGTCCATCAGCAGTTTAGTTTCTGGAAGATAACTTTACTGTTACTTGTTAAATTTTAACCATAGGACAAGGCCAATTTTGAAGAGATTTTGTCTCAAAAGAGGCCAGTTTTCAACCGCAGAAATTTAATTTAAAAAAGACCCAATATTTTTGTATCTATTTTGCACAAATCAACTCTTAATATGGTCCAAAATTGAAAATAATGATTTATTTTCAAAATGTAGAAAGAATTAAAATGTCATTTTAAGTAATTTTGTAATTTTATAGGGGTTTTCCACACTTTAAAACAAAAAATTTACCTTAGAGCATTTTGCTTCAAAGAATCTTCTAACAAAACGCATGATAGAGCTTGATGGTAGTTGACTGCACTGTGTGTGAAAAATATACTTTTTGAACATATTTGAAAATGATTTTTTGTTGTTGTAGGTTTTAACAGCACTTTTTACACATAATTGGCTAGGTAAATCATGTCAAGGAAATCGGAGTTAAGTGCCTTTTCCCCAAGGACATAAAAAGGCTTCCGAGATGCGCTGGTATTGAAATTTCAACCCCTGTATTGCGAGTCTGATGCTGTACCAACTGAGCTACCATTTTAATTCAATTACTTATAATGCTTTTGGTCATTACAAAAAATCGACAAGACTAAGCATGTAATCAGTTTAGCTCAGTTGGTAGAGTGATCATTGTGCGTGCCAGAGGTCTTGAATTTAAATCCCATGTAAGATATTATTTTTTGCTTGAACTGCCTTATTAACGTTTCAGGAACAAGTTGAGTGTTTTTTTTTAGATAAACAAATCACTTCTGGTTCTTCTGTATATTGCTTATTTATTGTTTGAAAAATATACATCAAAATATAGTTGCAGTATAACAGCATTTTTTTATTTGACCTCTGACAATACAATATGTGTAGCTTTATAATACCATCTTTACTCATGTATAATCCGGGTCCAAACGCAAACAACATAGACCCTGATCTGCCGTCACATTATGCGCTGGCAGATCAGGGTCTATGTTGTTTGTTCTACTGATTAGTCCTTACAAACTGCATAGACCCAGATCTGCCGGCACATTATGCGATGGCAGATCTGGGTCTATGCAGTTTGCAGTTGGTATCGGCTTATACGCGAGTATATACGATAATTTTGCGGATGATCCCGTGTTCACATGGCAGGGCTATAAATATCTGGTGCATGCATCAACTTTTGTGAGCATTCAAGAGAAGTGCTTTTTTGAGGAAGTTTTCTCATCAAAGCATACCTTGTCATTTGGTATGCAGCTTTATATTGATGAGACCTTGAAAGAGTGTGGTTTTCAGCCATCTGTGCCGTCTGTGGCATCATTAAGAGGAGTTATGGCCCCTGATTGCCTGTCCTCCTAAGATTTGTTTGCACAACTTAACTTTACCAAGGATTGTTGGATTTCAAACAAATTTGGCATGCAACTTATAGTGTGATGAGACCTTGAATGAGTTTGAATTGCAGCATCTCACTACATCATTTAGACAAGTTATGCCCCCCCCCCCCCTTTTTACAAATTTATGAGGCGGTTCCTTGGTCTTATCATCATGCAGAAATACTGCAGTGACTGAACATCCACTTCTGACTGGAATTTTAATTTCCTTTTGAATTTACTGAGTGACGATTCATGTCTTTCTCTATGACAGGAAATATGTTTGTTCATCCTCCTGACTTAGCCAAAGATTGTTGGATTTTATCCAAATTAGACTTGCAGCTTTATATTGATGAGACATAAAATAAATTTGATTTCAAGCATTTTACAATATCATTGAGAAGAATTATGGCCCCTGTTTGCCTATTCTCATAACTTTGGTTTCCGCAGCATATATTAAGAAATATCAACCAAATTTATCATACATTTTATATTGCTGAGAACTAGAATGAGTTGGATTGCCAGCACTCCATATCATCACCTATCACTAATAGATATATTTTTTCATACCCATTCAATGCATATAAATTGAGTTTTTTGTCCTCTAACTTTTGGTACAGAGAACTTTTTTTCTGATTAAAACTTTGCACATTTTTGGTGCCATAGAAAATGATAACTTTTTACTTGTAACTGTTTGTATACATGTAAAAATAGAGTTTAAAATATTACAGACAATACATTATAGTGTGTACAGATACAATATTCGCTGTTTTTATACTCACACCATAAGGTGGAGTGTTGTTATGATCTCCATCTGTCTATCTGTTGCCAATTTTGTTTCCTCACAATAACTCAAGTTTTCCACCATCTACAGTTACCAAACTTTGTGGATGGCTTGCATTTGAGTTAAGGAAGAATCCTATTGATTTTGGGATCAAAGTTTAAATATTAAGGTCATTGTGACTGGAAGAAGAAAAATGGTTTCTACATAATAACATTAGTTCTCTATCACATTCCTGGACCAAACTTTGTGGATCACTTGCACTTGATGTAAGTAAGAAACCTTTCAATTTGAGATCAAAAGGTCAAAGGTCAAGGTCACTGTGACTGACAGAAAAAAAATGGTTTCCATTCAATCACATTAGTTCTATGTCACAGATGTGGACCAAACTTTGTAATGGCTTGCACTTTGGTAAGGAGGAAGCCTACCAGTTTAGGGGGCAAAAGGTCAGTTGTCAAGGTCACTGTGACTGAAAGAAGAAAAATGCTTTCTGCACAAAAATGTCGGGTGTCAAGCAGAGGCCTATTGATTTGGGGTCAAAAGGTCAAAAGTCACGGACATTATGGCTTAAAGAACAATGGGTTTTCCAGAATAACTTCTGTTCTAGAGTAAGTTCCGTAACAGAACTTTGTGGATGACTTGTACTTAGGGTAATAAAGAAACCTACAGATTCCAGGGTCTCAAGGTCAGAGAACACAGTCATGTTCAGTCTAATAAGAAAATGGTATCTGTACAGTAAGTTTAGTTCCATACCACATACCTTGACCATAGGTCAAGGCCATGGAGACTCATCGGTCAAACATCTGCAGTGAACTATGCCATACTCTACCTGCCATATTCCCAGACAGTGATGGAGGATTTTTGAGACTCAAAAAGAAGTCTCATTTGAGGTCCCAAGCTGGGTCAGTGCATATGACTCCCCCCCCCCCCCAAAAAAAAGTGACATTGTCCAAGTTAGAATAAGCACTTATTTCATAATAGCCAATAGAAAATAACTGGACAAATATGAATAAAAGAAAACAACATCTGTTTTCTTTGAAGCATTTAATACACTTGTAAATAAAATATAGTGGGACTGTCAGATATCATCACCACACATACACACACATATATGCACACACTCACATAAGCACAACCTCACAAACGTTTAAAAAAAAATGCACCAAGTTTCTGTCTTTCAAATTCATTGGACAGTGTAGTCTTAATCAAATGGAATCTTTGCTGCTGTCAGTAGTTCAGTAGGGGGTTTGAAGGTAATGTAGGTGTCATTTGTGTTGATCTTTGGACTCATTAGAGACTGGATGGTACTGTTGTTCAAACTTCCCTGCTGAATCCTGGTCAGAACTGAGTTGTTCATGCCAACCATAATGCTGGCATTGTCAGAACTGTGTCTGATGCAGTTTGACCGCAAGATATGGTGGTGTATATAGAAAAAGAAAATATAAATCACATTAGGGACTGACCATTGAATCTTCTTTGGCAGGGACATTTTTTTCTTCAAGCTTTATGGGGGCCCTACAGGTAATACAGCAGTAATAAATGCATCTGTCCAGTAAGGAGGTCAACACAAATCAGCTGTGTAATCATGAGTGTGTGTTTATTATTGTATTTCAGTCAATCTATTTCATGGCTAAAATCAACCTGAAAACCATGGGTAGATTAACAGTTGGTATTTTAACAATTTTAAGATTTTTGAATAATAATAAAGAGAACCAACCTGAATGTTCCACGCAGCATATGGAATATGTTCTGGCTTGTTCCGAAGTTACATACAGGTGGTGTTAATATGTCGACTGATGACATACACTCCAGAATGACAAATGTCATTATGGTGTTTGCAGTATTTGCAATGAATAAAATTCTTCCCCTTGCTGCTGTACTTCACAAAGTCAGACTCCAAAAACCAGGAGTTCTGAAATTTAGTTTTGATGGGCTATGGTTGCTTTGCAGATGGCTCATCCTTCCCTGAATCTTAGCTGCATGTTGACATTTTGCCTTTTAAAAAAAATGAACACTTGTATGCCATTCCAACCACCAAAATAATAATGTTTTGTATTTTGAGTATGGAGTAAAATCTGATTTCAAAGAAGAATTGCTGCTATACACAAACTTTCAATAATCTTAAAGGAAAATGGCTTCGGAATTCTCATTCAAGGCATTAATGTGTAATAACTTTTGTTCTTCAACATTTATCTGTTTGATTTACCTAACTTTAAATGAATTGGGTTCTTCTACTTTGTGCACTTTACCTATGCAAATTAACCTAATGGACTTCCCTACAGCAGTGTAAAAAGGACTTAATGTGACATCACCCAGCTATTGCCAGCCAATTTTAAAGTATTATATGAAGTGGTGGTTGTTTATCTTGTAATTACATCTGTTACAGTTAGCTAAATAAGCTACCCCAAGGATAGTTTTACATGAGCTCTGATCAGGACTGTGTACTGTCAAGACATACTGCATGTTATGGACATATATTGAGGTGGTCAAGAAATCTTTCAGTTCTTTTTGCTTGTTTTTTTTTCCCCTAAGATTACTGAAAATTGTGTTTTTTGAAACACAACTGTGTCAGGGGTTTGGGAGTCAAAAATTGTGTTTTTAGATTGACACGAGTCATTTCAGGTATTCCATAGTAGTGCCTGTATCAAGGAATATTAAGCAGAAATTGGGTATATAATATGCCTTTCATGGTACTATTTTTTTAATATGTACCTTTGCGAGAAGAAATGTTTTCATTCTGATAAACTTTGTGCAGTGTATCTGTAGTGATGCAGTTAACCATTTAGAAACTCATAGAAGAACTATAAAATCTTTATCCTTTTAAAAACTGTTAGGACTGAACAGGTGTCGAAATATACTTTAACAAAATACGAAAAATACAATAGAAGGGAAAATAACATCCCATACAGAAAAATCTCACCAATTCACATGAGCTGCTCAAATGCTTCACATGAGAACCTTGTTAGAAACGTATGCAAATTGGGTAGATTTTGCAAGCTCATGTGTGCAGTTTGTTAGATCTTGTGAGCCATTGAAAAACGAACCAAATTTTCTCGTGTGCAGATTTTGCTCACGTGAGAATTTGAATGTTCACATGAGAATGTATGACTTTGAAAATATTTCTTCCCCTTACATCTGACTATGTTTGAAAATAAGGCAGAGTTCTAATTTCTCATGTGAGAAATTTGGACTTCGATTCTGATCAGACACATTTTAGATTTGATCTGAGTTGGTTTTTCTCATGTGAGTTAGAGACCCATCCCATTCTTCCAGCATTCTATAAAGAATATGCTTCAAGAATTTTGCTTTCAAAAACCAAATCAAATAATAAAGTAAAATCACACAATATTAAATGTGGTTTTCCGCGACTGAGACCTAATCCGGTATCAAGAAAATAACGCCGGTTATTTCCCTCGTTTACAGTGTGGAGACTGGTTTACAGACCACAAAATATGCACATAATGTTTTGAAGACACTACAACACACAACTACCATGGTAGCCTCACTTTCAAACAAGCACCATTTTTAAATTAAGCTCGTTAATTCGGGAAATTTCATTGCAAGCAATACCAATATATGTGCAGCAACTGATCATAGAAACCAGGAGATAATTTATAATCATGGAATTATCATGTTGGTGAGTAAAATCAAGACCGTATTGCATTTTTCCTGTTTACGGGTACAGCAGTTGACTGCGGCTGCTTTCACAGCTTTGCCCCCACGATTTAATACGTCAAAGAAGATGACCTTGTAATCTTGCTTCTAACAATCATTGAGACGATAATTTTTCAGATCATTATTATTTACTGCTGCGCCTGCCAAACTGCAGTTCTCGATGCATTAATGTTGTCAGTTATCGAGAATAGTGTGACGAGATTAGTATCCTTGATCTACCATGGTTCGTGTCCTCAACGTTAATTTTAATGCTTATATTATAATTTTGTGAGAAACTATTGAAATCGCCATAAAAAGTGTTGAACTATATCTGCTTAATTTATTCTTAAACTCTCCAAATTCTTTGTGAGCTGCCGTTTCTCCGAGTGTGTCTAAATGTGTCTATTTCCGGAAGTAATCTGTGGTTCGTGTCCCTGAAATAAAGGCCACGTGACGTAAGATTGGAATGTGGCAATTAGGTCAATGTTTACTCTAGAAATATATCGTGTATGATGTCCCTGTATTATTAATATTTGCATATGCAATACAAATCATTTCTTTCAAACGCATATCGACTGCAATAAAACACTTATAAATAATGATGGCAAAAATATGAAAGAAAAAAAATATGATTCATTTTTTTTTTTCAAGCTGTCTGATAAAATTATCATATTTTAAGGTACTGTAAAGTTTTAAAAGATTTTTTGTTTATGCTATTTCATAACAAAGATTTTGTTCCCATAGGCCAAAAAAAAAAACATTGCTGACCCTAGCACTCCCCCCCCCCCAATTTTTTATTTTTTTATTTTTTAAAAAAATCACATTGCCGAAATTGATTTTTGCATCTAACTGAGCCAGTTTTGACCAGTACTTTGAAGCCCTTGAAATTTTATTTGATTTATATATCATGTTTCAAAACAAAATTTAAAATAATTTTATTATAAAAAAAATCACATTGCTGAAATTGATTTGTGCATCTAATTGAGCCGGTTTTGCCCAGTACTTTGAAGGGCTCTAAATATTATTTGATTTATATATAATGTTAAAAAAAAAAAAAAAAAAAGTACCTGCCTACCCTAATTTTAAAACCAGTGCAATAGGAAACACACATATTTTTCTTTTTTGGTCTTATATTAAAATATTTCAATGAAAAATTGCATACTATATAGTTTTTCATTGGATTTATTTTTTTTCAAACATCATATAAAAAGTGCATGTTATAATGACCAGATTTTTACATTGCCTTTGCCATCTAAAAAATCTCTGTTTTCGGTTTCCCGCTAATCAGAAGATAAAGAAAACCAACACATGAACAGTAGCCCTGGCTTGAATGGCTAACACTCACTCCAGGGCCACAAAGTGTATGGCATGAGTAAAATTTGCCATTTGCATTGTATTTTTTCAATTTGATTTGTATTAAGTATTCAAATATGTCTTAATCAGCACTTACTGTCATTGTCAACAAATGCTAGTGACCCACTTGATTACGTCAGGATATCAAAACAAGCGTGTGAGGTCACGAGAAACATGGTGCACGAATCAAGGATAAACACGAACTTAGGACAGTTGATGATAAATTACATGCAAGCTTGTTAATCAAATTTCTGTTTTTGTTAGGGACTGTTTTTCTTCTAGCATATCAAATTCTACAATTGTCTTCATGCAGTGAAGTTTGAACTTTAACTGAGGCAAGTTCAGAAGTCATATACATGTAGGTATGCTTCTAATTTTTATACTTTTAATTTGTCAAAGAATATGGCAGTGGATCTATTTCAAAGGTTTTAATGTGTAAAGTGAGTAATTTCATATTGCTTTTTTTTGTTTTTTGTTTAAAGACGTAAAGTACCAAACGTTTGACAGATATGATGTTGCAGCTTTCAAGCTGGATGGTCATGAATAACACTTACAGATGTTTCTAAGACTTATGAAGTGATTTTCGAATGTTGAATTAAAAAAAAAAATGCCTTTGCCAAATAGGTAAATAGTCACATTTGTTGTCCATGTTACATAGTACATGTTGCTGCATGTAATCTATTTCAGTGGATGATACGGTACTTGAATCATACAAGAAGCAGGGAAGGATATAGGATTTTATTCTGAGAGGATTTGTTTAGAAGAGGTGGTTCAGTGTAATTCAAATGGCTAACATACTTGTTTTTCACCTAATAGTGTACGATTTTAACAGATGGGGAGCTAGGGGGAACCTTTAACCACCTGACAACATCCCTCCTCCCCATAATGGATTTCTATATGGAAGTGAAGTAAAAAGTCTAAACCCATACAGAAAAAAAGTGAAGATTTCCTACATATTCAAGAAAGCAGCTGTGAGAGATTCCTTTGACTGAAGAACTTGCCTTTCTATGTACCACATATTCGAGAAAGCGGCTGTGAGAGATTCCTTAGACAGAAGAGCTTGCCTTTCTGTGTAACAGCCTGAATTTTCTGGAATCTTTCCTTAATAATACATTGGATATGATCTAGATCATACATCCACTGTCTCCTTAATTTGCTCCGCGTGCAACAATTTTGCATGGAACGCAGTATGCTTAATTTAAAAAAGACAACGTAACAGCTAATGAAATATATTTTGTGTACAGAGTGTTTTACAAAAGAAATTGAACAGAATATCAGTACATCATGGTACTCTATTGAGAGGTTTCATTTTAACAAACTTTTAAATGTTATGATGGAAACTATTGATATATTGCACAAGTGTACAAAATAATGTTTAACTTTGATAATTACAGTTTTAAGCAATTATGATAAATATTGTTTCAAACAATTATGAATTTGTATTCATTCCTTCACACGTCGTTTCCTTTGAATTATTCAGATTTTAGGGGTCCCCACTGAAATTGTATGATTAACAGCAAACAAGCAGGAGTATGTGTAATGAGTTCTAGAAAGTTTGCATATGTAAAACAAGATACATGGCTCAAAATTAGGATTTTTTTCACAAACCCACAGGATCACCAAAATAATATTTTCATTGATCCTGTCTAAATTTCACTGATCTTGCTAAAATCAAACAGAAGCCAGTTCAGTTTCTAATTCAACATTTATTATTCATTAACATCATCTCAAAACAATAACTGTATTTCACCAACAACACAGTCTCTCCTGTGTCACACTTTAGCCATTAGTGTCCATTTTCCCAGCATTTCTGGTACTTTTCTAGTCTCTTATATTCATCATATATGTGATTGTGCTCCCTTGTCATCTTATTTTTGCCATTTCGGTGGCAGCTGCACACCTTGCAAATACTTCTACATGTTTACAATTCTCAGTGCATAATGCACTGAATGTTTATCAACAACAATATAAATATTAAAACATTGTTTGGTATAAGTCAATAAAAGCAACCTTTTCTGATTGGTCAATGCTAGCCTGAGACCCTATACCTTTTCTTATCATCAGTAATGAAATCAGTGATTGGATGTAGTACATCTAGCTGGTTTCATGTGCATCAAGACCATTTCTTTCACAATAATCACACTAATTTGCTTGATGAGTGAATGAGTGTTTTACACCTGCCCATTTGTGCTTCGAGCATTTATTGTTACATATTGCATGCGATATAATAATTACAATAATTGAAAATCATTATTATCACATATTTATATACGGGTTGTCTTTTTTATCATGTGAGAAACCTCACAAAAACATGCATAATTGAACTTGAATATGCTCGTCTTCACTAGATTTTAATATCACTTTGAAAATCTTTTTATTGCTGCTAGATAAGTTTTATTGTAGGAACTTGGTTCTTTTTCATTCTTGTCAAAAATATTTATCAAATACAAATCAAATCCTAGTCATTTATTTTTCCAATTGCTCACGTGAGCAAGCTCTTGCTTACATTAACCATTCCTGCTCATGTGATTTTCACATGAGCATGCTTGCTCACGTGAGCAAAATCTTGCTCATATTAACAATTCCTGCTCATGTGATTTTCAGATTTTGTTAGATTCAATTGCTCATGTGAGTTCTACCTAATTTGCATGTTAAAATGCACATGGGACTAACATGAGTTAGATCTCATGTGAGAATCTTATGTGCAATAGGTTAGCCAAACTTGGTGTGGGAAAGATTAAAGACGTTAATGGATTATGATTGTATTTCTTGAGCGCTCAAGCAGAATAAAACAGTTAACATTACTTGGATTGATTCAGCAGGGTCAGTTTGAATTCAGTTTAAAATTGAAATTAAAGTTTGTGGAGATGGATTATACTATGTGTCAGAAGTTATTCGGAAAGAATTAAAGACGTTAATGGATTATGGTTGAATTAGTCATTACTAAAGAGCTCAGGTGACATAGAACAGGTTGGTTGGCTTTGGCAAGTTTGTTGAGATATCTAAGCATGCATTATCTTCCAATCCTGCAACTCCATCTGAGTCTAAAGAAATCTTCCAATCCTGCAACTCCATCTGAGTCTAAAGAACAAAAATATCACATGAAATTCAATAATGGATGGAAACGGGGGATTTCAGTAGTTGGAATCAAGTTCAAATGGACATGAATATGCATTCTGCCATTCCTGTAAAGCCGATTTTAAGAAGAACTTCACAAATTTGACCAAGATAGCACCAATCTTAAGCAGTTTTGGCAGGCAGTCAGCAACCTGAATCTACCCACAGGCATGAAACAATTTAAACTTCTTGGTGGACTCAGTAGAGTTGTAATAGCATGGCCACATTCCAGTGCAGTCACTGAAAGGATATTTTCTGCTCTGAGGAAAATTCAGGCTGACTCCTGAGGAAACCTGGGTCCAGTAATGACACAATATCTCATAAGTGTTGAGATCAATGATGATGAGGACTGCCACAAATATAATCCAGGCAAGGACAGTATGAACGGCAACAAATTACTGTGAAAGGACTGATGTGATGAGATGATGTGCATATTTTAATATAGAAAAAGGAAATTTGTTCAATAGTTGACATTTTTTCCATTTGCATCCTAAAAATCAGGTCAATGAAAATCCTTTTGATTTGAAGTTGAACTCCTGACCAAATTTTGCAAATCTCCTGATCTACCATAAGCTGACCTCTCTATTCTGTCACATGTATGAGGTATTCCTGACAGGGTGGGAGATGAAGAATGGGTGCAGTGCATCATCCTGCATGTCATAAGAGGTAACTATAATTGAAGTGGCTAAGTGGTTAGCATGCCAGACTTGTGACTGAAAGGGTTCAGGTTCGAATCCTACCATTGGATCAGCCCGGGTTAGTTACAGTGGTGTGTCATTGGGCAAGACACTTTACTCCCAATGCTTCGGCACTAATCAACCTACTTTTGTGGTAATGTGCCATGAAGCACCAAAACAAGTACAATGAATTCCACTTAAAAACTTAATTTTAATAGCAGCAATACATTTACCCATCACTATTATATAGCTTTATTACTTTTTCGTGTCGAAAAACTCGTTCGTTCGATGTGAAAACATTCTCCCACTTAAAGTGGAGAATTTGTCAACAAGCCACATCACACCCGTGCATCTCTCTGGGCCTGCGCGAACATTCATCTTTTTCATGGACGCCATGCCTGCTGGTTGTGTCGCAAAAACGTAACCTGAGGAAAATTGTCTGCTGTGGTTTCCAACTACATTTCAGACTTCCCTCCTTCTAAATTCATCTGGGTTACAATTGTCCATCTCGTCTATATGTGTATTATGCCGCTCTTCATCAGCGTTTAGTTCTAGGAAGAGTTTTTCTAGTCTTCCACGTGTATTCTACCCTTAGAGGGGTTAGGGTACACCATATATTTTGTTTCTTTTCAGCTACACGGTAAGTCGTCTATGTCATTACAACGCGACATAGAACAACTGAGATAGTGCCGCAATTAACAGGTGCATAATTTTACAAAATTAATATCTCATTTATTATTATTGTCCACTATTTCATCAATTGTTTCTTTATTATCTATGCGTGACGCGTCACATGCTTTTCTTGTACTTTCCTGAGACCAATAAAGCTTGTCAAGTTAACTAGCTACTAATATTTCTTGGGAAGAACATATATATGCATATTGTTTACCTGTAGTCAAACTAACCACTGTGGTGCAGATAGCCTGCAAAGTATATGGTGAACTGGTATGTATAGAGTACGCGACGTACAAAAAAAGGTGATTTTTCTACGTGTAGATTTTAAGGTGAGTTTACACATTGTTATTATTATGGTATGATATTTCAATAATATTTATTTCAGATAAAAAGAAACAATGCCAGCAAAACAGTCTGTAGGTAAGTGTGGCCATAAGAAGGCCCCATGGGATACACACTCAGACTGTCTTACCTGTTCCAAGTGTAAGCGGAACAGTCGCTGCAATATCTGTACTAATTAGACCAATGAAACCTGGAATCTTGCTGATTCCAGGCGTACATATAGAGGGCGGAAAAAGATAGTTAAATCCCCCTCATCGTCTGATTTCTCTGGATTTTCTTTTACAGGCACTCAGACAAAGGCAACATACAGCAAGAAGGCCACTCTAGTTCACAAGAACATTCCGGGGCCCCAAGAGCCTGCACCAGCCTCCCCGGACATAGTTGAGGTCCCTCCTGTAGGGGCCAGTGAACGCTCCAAGAGTAAATCGCCTCTCCCGGGAAGGGAGAAGATGAAAAAGAGCAGTAGTGTGTTACTTCCTTCCACCAGGAAGGAAGTGTACCACTCCAAACACTCCCAAAGTAGCGTGTCGCACCCTCTCGGAAGGGAGGGGCTACACCGCACCATGGGTAGTAATGAAGACAGACTGACATCTGAGATGTCTTCTGACCGGTCACTGACCGGTGTCCGGTAACCGGTCAATGTCTTCTGACCGATCACTGACCAGTGACCGGTCAAGTCACCGATCAGTGTCAGGTGACCGGTCCACCAGTCACCGGTCAATGTCTTCTGACCGGTCCGGTCACCGGTCAGTGTTGGGTGACCGGTCCAATCACCGGTCAATGTTGGGTGACCGGTCACCCGGTACCCGTCACCGGTCTTTGGTTGATCACCGGTCACCGGTCAACGGTCACATCGTTCCTGTGACCGGTCATCCGTTACCGGTCACCGGTCATAGGCCACCAGTCTTCTCATACCATTCACCGACGTTGCACTGATCGGCAATCAGAGGCCTCGTGGTACGTAAGGTCGCAGACCAGGGAAGGGGATCGGATCGGTATCCCCCCTTTCCCTATTATACCAATGAATCCGTACAGGATGTGGGGACCAACATCTCATAATAATTGGCCCCTTATGCCCCCTTGGGCTACTGGACCCTAGACTCAGAGTAGGAACGATGTTGCGGCTCGTGTTCCTCCATCGCCTCCTCGCCAGGTAGCATCCACTAGTAGAACTCGATGCATAGTAGCATCCACGAAAGACAAGCGGTCTCGTCTTTCTCCTGGAACATCTAGAGCACATAGAGCCCCTACTCATCATGACAAACAAGTACGGGAAATGGCACATAGTGCACCTCTGTTACTACCTCCAAAGGACATTGTGTCGCCCGGCCACACTCCAACGAGTACGAACTGGAAGCAACTAGACCCAGCTTCCCTCATCCAGAGGAAGCGGAAGAGATATGGACTTTTGATAAGGCGGTAAATGAAGTTTATCGCCTACTACCTGCGGATTTGTGCCCGAAACCGTCTGGTACACAGTCCAAGAAGATCCTCTCCAGTTTGGAAAAGATCTCCGGGGCTCAACCACAATCAGATCTCCTGCTCCTTCCGCATTCCTCTACAGTTGAGGAAATATCACAAAGGTTCTCCTCAGGCGCTAGACGGCGCAAAGGGTGGGCTGTCCCTGCCTCTACTTTAAGACCTATGGTCTCCGCCACTAGTTACCGGGTACATTCCCCGAAGTGGCCTATTAAACCTCCTCAATTGGATGCAGATGCATCTCAAGTCGGCTTGACAACTGGAGCCTGAGCACGCCTCCCTATTAAGACGATCGAAGCCATTGAGCAGAAGGTCCATCTTCTGACCACCATAGCTTCTCATGCGGACCTCTTCTCAGCTACGTCGTTTAGTATGCTGAGGGGGGCCTCTCTGAATCCAGCTGCATTACAGCGTGTGCTGGAAGCTGTTGCCAAGACATCTCGGCATTCACTTTCTATTGCAATGGTCCTTTCAGCGGAACTCCTACACATCCGTCGTGATGTTGCACTGGACTCCTCGAGGGTCTTACTTAGCCACAGTAAAGACCTTCTAAGGGCTGCCCCGTTGGAAGCTGAGAGTCTCTTCGGAGGTCTCATCCCCACTGTGGCCTCACAAGATTTGAAGGACCATCAACATAGGTCCTTCACAACTGCACCTAGCCCATCGCAATCGGCCAGGAAGCGTACTAATGTGCATTGACCTCAGGGGCCACCTGCTAAATTCTTTAAGCAGATACATCCCCAATATAGTGCACAACCTCAAATGAGACCCCCTTGTCAGTCCGATCCTAGGCGTGGACCTAGGCGCCGAGGAGCCCCTAGGAAGAAGTTCCACAACCCACCTTCTTTTCCCAAGGAAGGAGGGGGGGGGACGGCCCTAGTAACTCGCACCCTCTCCTGCCATCCATTCCTCTCCCAAACATCCCCGTAGGGGCTCGCCTAGGCCTCTTTTCAGAGGCTTGGGCAAGTATTACTGACGATGGGTGGGTCCTTTCTCTTGTAAGCGAGGGTTACCGTATTCAGTTTTGAGAACAACCCCCACTATCAAGGACCCCCATAGTCTTTCATCAGACCAATCTGGGGAAACTAAGGGAAGAGGTAAATACCCTTTTACAAAAAGGGGCAGTCGAGAGGGTCCTGAACGATCAGTCCCCCGCATTCTACTCCTGAATCTTCCTGGTCACCAAGAAAAGTGGGAAATTTCGCCTTATTATCGATCTCTCCCCCTTAAACCGTTTTCTTTTGGAGGAACATTTCAAGATGGAGACCACCTCCTCAATCCGAAATGCGATGCGTCCATCAGATTGGGCGGTCTCCATCGACCTTCAGGATGCATATCTACACATCCCGATTTTTCCACCTCATCGGAAATATCTCCGGTTTTGCTTGGACCAGGAAGTTTTCCAATTCTGGGTTCTGCCGTTCGGAATAGCTTCCGCACCCAGAGTTTTCACCCGAGTTATGGGAGTAATAGTGTCTTATCTATGAGTACTGGGAACCCCGATCCTCCAATACTTCGACGACTGGTTAATCCACAACGTTCAGGTTCAGTCCCTCCATCAGGATCTGATCCGTTGTTGGTCCACAGTAACTCGATTGGGTCTCTTACCCAACCTCGAGAAGTCAGAACTGATTCCATCTCAAGACTTCGTTTATGTAGGAATCAACTTCCTCACAAACCAGAACTTAGTCCGGGTTCCCGGGGAGCGTATAGATCGAATCCTGGCACTCTTAGAGACACTATGAGTAAAAACCGTGTTGTCTGCTCGCCTTTACCTATCCCTACTGGGAACCTTGAACGCCGCTGCAGATCTGGTTCCCTTAGGATGGCTCCATATGCGCCCTCTACAGTTTCTCCTACTCGCAAGGTGGAAACCACACAAGGATTCTCTATCAGCTCCGATTCCTCTAGGACCAGATTTCCATCATCATCTGCGATGGTGGATGAATCGAGACAGATTCCTAGCTGGGGTCCCCATGCACGCTCCGGATCCCCACTCCTACCTGTTCGCCGACGCGTCAGATTCCGGTTGGGGTGCTCATCTAGAGCCGGAGGGTATAACTCTTCAGGGCCATTAGACCCTACACGAGTCGTCCCTCCACATAAACAACCTAGAAATGAAAGCTGTCTTTCTAGCGTTACAAGGGTGCGTCGACAGAGTAAGGGGTCGATGTGTCATGGTTTCCTCTGACAACACGTCCGTCGTAGCGTGTCTCCGACGTCAAGGAGGCACACATGCCCCTTCTCTTTGCGTGGAGGTCTGGAACCTCCTCCGCTGGGCCACCTTGGAGAACATTTCCCTCCGAGTTTGCCACATTCCAGGAAAAAAGAACATCTTAGCGGACAGTCTGTCCAGGTCAGGCAAATCAGTTCTCACAGAATGGACTCTTCACCGCGAAGTGACAGAGTCCCTTTTCTCACTATGGGGATGGTCCCTTGTGGACTTGTTTGCGACCAGGCTCAACAACAGACTCCCCTTTTACGTCTCCCCAGTCCCGGACCAGAGAGCGTGGGCAGTGGACGCATTCAGCTTCCAGTGGGATCGTCTGTTCGCATACGCCTTCCCACCGTTCCAATTGCTTCCCCAAGTTCTGCAAAAAGTAAGAACTTCCACTGCCCGGATCATTCTCATAGCTCCGTTATGGCCCCAACGATTGTGGTTCAACGATCTTCTAGATCTATTGATAGATCAACCCAGATCTCTCTCTCACCGGAGGGATCTTCTATCACAACACAGGGGCTCCCTCCTACACAACAGCCCATACATTCTCCACCTTCACGCTTGGTTCATCTCAAGCGATCTATCCGCAAGAACAAGTTTTCGGGCCGGGTTGCCAGTTGCATCATTCAGGCCAGGAGAGCTTCTACATCCAAGGTCTATGATGCCAGGTGGAGAATCTTCTGTGATTGGTGCAGTAGGAAACATGTTGATCCCAGCTGTTCCTCTATAACTGCCATTGCTGATTTCCTTTTGTTCCTTTTAGAGAACAAAAGATGTTCAGTATCTACTATCAAGGGCTATAGAGCCGCCATTTCTAACACACTTAAATTCTCTCAGGGCTCGGAGATTGGTTCAGATCCACACCTTGCCGATCTCATTAAGTATTTTGAGCTACAGAGACCTGTCACTCGCTCTCTGACGGCTAGATGGAATCTATCATGTGTTTTATGGTCCTTAAC
This sequence comes from Margaritifera margaritifera, assembly GCA_029931535.1. Classification (NCBI taxonomy): domain Eukaryota; kingdom Metazoa; phylum Mollusca; class Bivalvia; order Unionida; family Margaritiferidae; genus Margaritifera; species Margaritifera margaritifera. The sequence goes on along the minus strand of JAQPZY010001118.1, from coordinate 1,093,985 downwards.
AAAAAAACCCTATGAACCATTGAGTGAGGCATCCTTTCAGGATCTCACACTCAAGACGGTATATTTTCTCGCTTTGGCGTCCACGAGAAGACGTAGTGAGATTCATGCATTGTCTGTTGACACTGGCTGTCTCCGTTTTAATGGCAATTTTGAATCCGTTTCCCTCCTTTGTCAGCCAGGATTTTTAGCCAAAAATCAGTTACATGCGGTAGCTCCATCACCTATAGAGATCCCCAGTCTTAGTCGAATCTGTGCTGGGGATGATCAAGATAGGCTCTTATACCCAGTTAGGGCACTGCGTTTCTATCTAAATGCTTTAAAAGGGAAAAGAAAGGGCAGGAAACGTCTTTTCCTTCCTCTTAAGGGCTCCGTTGATACTTCGGCCTTCACAATTTCAAGGTGGATTGTCACCACAATTAAAAGAGTTTACCAGTCCCTTAATGATAGAGACCTTTCCTTTATGAAACTAAAAGCCCATGAGGTTCGAGCCGTCGCTGCCTCATGGGCCTATCTAAATCACTCTTCTCTGGAGGACGTCATGAAGGCAGCTTTTTGGCGATCCCATACTACCTTTTCGTCCTTCTACCTCCGCTCATTAGCACATCAAAGCGCAGGCATATTTTCTCTGGGTCCCATAGTTGCGGCACAACATGTGGCCCAGAAGGACTCCAGCAAATAATAAAGTGGACCTCTCCCCACAAATGGTGAGTAGTTTACATTTTTCCTCTGTTTTTGATCAGTTTAACATCAGCCTACCCACCTAACTGACAAATTCAGCTATATAATAGTGATGGGTAAATGTATTGCTGCTATTAAAATGTAGTTTTTTGGGGTGTTAAAACTAATTTTAATTATGCAATACTTATCCATCACTATTATCAAATGCCCTCCTCCCACCCTGCTCTGATGTCCTGGCGTAATTTCGTCTATGAAAAAGATGAATGTTCGCGCAGGCGCAGAGAGATGCATGGGTGTGACGTGGCTTGTTGACAAATTCTCCACTTTAAGTGGGAGAATGTTTTCACATCGAACGGACGAGTTTTTCGACACGAAAAAGTAATAAAGCTATATAATAGTGATGGGTAAGTATTGCATAATTAAAATTAGTTTTACCCCCCAAAAAAACTACATGCCTGCAACAAAAATTATATATTGATTTATGAAAAGTTACACTTGTGAAGACTTTTTAATTGAAAATTAACAGGATTCAAAATACAAGAAAAAAATATTGTAATTGAAATTTAATGTTACCTTGTTGTTAGCTTGTTTAACACATGAAGCAGCTCATACCATTGCTGCAAGAGGTCCTTTCATTTATGTACTGGTTATCCAAAATAACTCAGTAAGTTGGTTATCTCTATTTTTTAATAATGAAGCAATCAACCTTCATTTGCCCAAAGATTCGCAATCCTAGGAAAAGGGTCAAGAAGGTTGGTTGTTGTCAATATTTTTTAATAATGAAGCACTCATGGTTTGTTTGGCTTCAGATGGTAATCATGGCCTGTGTAATAAAAGTGCCCTTAATTGTGATGACAAATCAAGGCTTGTGATTTGCCAGAGATCTTGTTTTATTAGTTTTGAATCTGTTCTGAATATAGTGAGTTAGACTGGATTATTGTAGCATTGTCGATCCTAAAAGAAAATTAACGAATAAATGCGGGAACACTTTTTGTGTTTGTATTGTATTGTGCATTAATACCAGATTTAAAAAGATAAAATTTTTAACCAATCTATAATCAATTTTCACAAATATTGTTCTATATTTTCAATTATTGAATACAACAATTGTTCAATTTATAAATAATCTACTTTAAATAGGAAGCATTATAGCCCATGCTTGGATGGGTTTAGAGAAAGTTGCATGGTCAGCAGTTCCTACGAGTGGTATTTCTGACCGATTCACTCTGTTAGAGTATATTGAAAAGGAAGATACATTGGCTTCAGATAATGATTATAAAACTGAAAAGTGGCAAGAGAGATTTTTGGAAATTTCCATAAGAAATTGTCAGCTCTAGAAGAGAAAGATTCTCTGCATATACTTTGATGCCATCTTACAAAGCCGATCTGTCATCAGGTATGGCTGCCATTACTAAAAAATAGAAAAGCCTTTAAAAGGCTTCTTTTTTAAAACTGCTAAATAGAATTTGATGAAACTCTATAGTAAGCATCCTGGCATGAAGACCTTCCAAATTTATACAAAAGATGCTGATCTGCCATCAAATATGGCTCATGTTACTAAAAATGGAAGAACCTTTCAGCATCTTTTTCTTAAAAACTGCTAAACAGAATTGGCATTCTGGCTTAGATAGCTTTCATTTAATACAAATGAAGCATATCTGCCATTGCTAAAAATAAAAAAATAAAAACCATTATAAACATCTTCTGAAAAAATGCTCAACTGAATTTAACTAAACTTTACAGAAAGAATCCTGTCATAAAGGACTTTCAAATTTCTACATATGATGCTCATCCATCACTAAAAGTATAAAAACACTTTATACAACTTTTTCTCGGAAAACTGCTGAACAGAATTTGACCAATTTTTACAGAATGTCGTGGCATAGTGGCCTTTCAGTATTGGACAAATGATGCTGATACGTGGCATCAAATATGGATGAAGATAAAATTAGAGAAACCTTGTAACAATTGTTTTCATAACATAATCAACAGCATTAGAAGAAATTTATACAGAAAACATCCTCTCACTCAGATTCCATGCTAATATCTCATGGATTTAGTTTATTAGGCAGATTGTCAGATAGGAGAGTGATCTCAGGCACATTTGGGGTTTGTTTACTGGTAAAATTTATTTTAAAATGTTATGGTCATTGTAACATTTGATAATATTTTCTAGATCAACTCTCATTATAAACGTGTAGGAGACTTGTTTTATTATTTGGTGTTTTAACAGCATATCAAATGCATGAACAATTATATCATGATGAGGCAATTGGAGTAAAATGCCGTGCCCAGGGACACACCTCAGCAGCCAACCCGGTCTGGTCTGGACAGAATTCAAACCTGCACCCTTCTAGTCACAAGTCCTTCATCCTTCATTCATACATGTGACAGAACAGAGATGTCAGCTTAGGACAGATCAGGAGATCTGCAAAATTTAGTCTGGAGTTTTGGCTTCAAGTCAAGAGGATTTTCAACAACCCAATTTGTGTCATGCAAATGGACAAAAATTATAACTATTGAACAAATTTTCTTTTTCTATATTAAAATATGTACATCATCTTATCACATCAGTCCTTTCACAGTAATTTGTTGCCTTTCATACTGTCCTTATATGTAGCACAAACATTTTTAGCCTTTCTTAGTAGATCATTGCCTGGATTATATTTGTGGCAGTCCTCATCTTTGTTTATCTCAACAATTAGGAGATGATGTGTCCTTAATAGATCCAGGTTTCCTCTAGAGTCAGTCAGGATTTTCCTCAGAATAGAAAATGTCCTTACAGTGTCTGCATTGGAATGTGGAAATGTTAGTACAACTCTACTAAGTCCACCAAGAAGTTTAATTGTTTCCACCAAGATTAGTTTAATTGTTTTCTGCGTGTGGGTAGATTCAGGTTGCTGACTGCCTGCCAGAAATTTTCAAAATTGGTGCTTTCTAAGGTCAATTTTGGGAAGCTCTTTTTAAAATGGACTTTGCAGGAATGGCAGAATGCATGTTCATGTCCCTTTGAACTTGATTCCAACCAGTGAAAATCCTGTTTCCACCCATTATGGAATCTTGTGCAATATTTTGTGTGTTTAGATTTGGGTGTTTAGCATTGGGATATAATGCATGCTTAGATATTGACAAACTTTAAATACTGATACCAAACCGACCTGTTTTATGTTACCTGAGCTCTTGAGTAATGACTAATTCAACCATAATCCATTAATGTCTTTAATCCTTTCCAAATTACTTCTTAACACACATAGTATAATTCATCTCCACAAACTTTAATTTAACATTTAAAACCAAACATCTGAAGCCAAATCGACCATGCTGAAAGAATGCAAGTAATGTTAATTGTTTTATGCTGCTTGATTCTTTAGTAATTCAACCATAATTCATTAACATCTTTAGTCCTTCCCAAATTACTACTGATCACACACAATATAATACAATGATTAATTTTAGGTTATTGTTTGCAGAATTAGGAATTAAAGTGTCATGGTAAACCAGCTCACAGTCATGTGATCATAGGAAGTCTTTACCAGAATTATTCTACATTAGAAACAAGGTGTGAATAAAACCCTGGAAGGATTTCTGTTCTGGAATTTTTTTTGCTAATAATTTTCAGCAAGTGTGATATTTTAGTGATTGATAGGAGACACCCTTCACCTCAGGAGGTAAACCCTCCCGGCTGGAGGTTCACATGTATGCTCAGGCTAATCACTGAATTCTAAGGTCCAGCTAAACCATACCTGTGATATTTTTATAGTACAGTATATACTTGCATATAAGTCAGGTCCAAATGCAAACAACATACACCCTGATCTGCCGTCACATAATGTGCCAGCAGATCAGGGTCTATGTTGTTTGTTCTACTGATTAGTCCTTACAAACTGCATAGACCCAGATCTGCTGGTGCATTATGCAATAGCAGATCTGGGTCTATGCAGTTTGCAGTTGGTATTGGTTTATAGGCGAGTATATATGGTACATACCTGGTATATCAGTTTCTGATTTTTTTTAGTTGTGAATTTATTGAGTACGTGTACCAGTCTGTGATAGTTTTTTGAGTACATCTGTGATTTTTGACAAAATGTTATGCTTGTGAGATTTTATTTTTTCTGAGGTCACCAAAGTTTGTTTATGCAAAGAGCCAAAAAACTATATCTATTCCATAATTGCATGCTGTATAGAATACTCGCACAATAATAATTACAACAATCCTCATTACATTACATAAACTTAATATGAAAACACTTGCAGGGTATAATCTTTCTGTGTAGCTTTACATTTTTGCATCACAAGTTAATCAGGTTAACATGAATACTTGTATAAATAAATATTCCCAGAAAAAGTCTTAGCATAATGAATTTATTGCTCAATGAGGAATTGAACTCAGGGAGTGAGACTCGGAGATGGTCCAACATTCTGCGAGATTTTTCACTGTGAGATTACAGGTATGTTTAACATTTGTTAGTGTTTGGATTTCGAGTCAGATCGAGCTATAAAAAAATCCTTTCTTCAGTTATTAATTCATTTATTATCTCTGCATTTCTTGAAGAGAAGGTAGGGTTTATGTTGTCCTGTTTGTCTATACTTCCATTAATAGCTATAATAATTATCCACATATAAAGGACAGTTTAAGGACTGCTTTTAGGGTGTATTTGTAGATCCACAAGGGCTAACCCGGGCCCACCAAAGCCTTAATCCGGCTCTGGGGCTGGGTGTGGGGTGTGTGTGTGTGTAAGTGTTAGAATTGTTTTTATCTCTACTTGTCATAGACCAGAAGAGCTTGTGCATCGGCCTGTTGTCTGGTTCTCTGTCCCTTAGCACAAGTTTGTTACTGCTACCGGTACTTCTCTTAAACTACTGGGAGGATGCCATGAAAATTTACTCACATTCCTGCATTCCAAGGTTTAGTGGGTCTGAAATGACACTGGTACAGGTTCAGAGATCCAATATGACAACCATAGTGGCCATTTAATAAATCTTGTTATTGGTACCTCTCATGAATTGAGTCATATTGACATGGGGTTTTCAAAAACAAAAAGACTTGATATGATGTATAATTGGTCCTGAATGAAAATGGTCCCAATATCTGACATCCAATATTGCTGACATGGTGTTAATTGTAAAAAAAAATCTTGTTGTTGCTTAACTCCTCATGAATGGATGGCATATTGACATGGGGTTTTCATAGAAAGACTTCTTATAATGGCTAGTTGGCTAATAAAATGAAAATGGTGCTGATCTGACAGCCCATATGGCAGCCATCTTAAAAATCTTGTTATGGCTTCTCCTGAGTGGATGGTCATTAATCTTTGACATGGGGTTTCCACTAAAAGACTTCTCCAATGATGTCTGCGATAATTTGGTAAGTATAATTTGTATGCCTATTTTTCCTATTTTCAGGAGGGGGTGCGCATTTTGTAGTAAAACAACAAAAGTATTTTTTATGGTCGATCTGACAAGAGGATCATGGCACAAAAGCTGTGTACACATATCATGTCTTTGTAAAATATTGAATTCATTGTCATGTTAACTACTTTCTTACTAGCCTTATTTAAGATATACCGTATATACTCGCGTATTTGCTGATACAACATAATGTGCCAGCAGATCTGGGTCTATGCAATTTAAAAGGACTATTATAATCAGTATAACAAACAACATAGACCCTGATCTGCCGGCGCATTATGTGACAGCAGATCAGGGTCTATATGGTTTGCATTTGGACCCAGCTTATGCGGTAACTAATGCTTACAAACCTCTGTATTCTTGTTCTTTGATTGATTATGTTAAAAAGAACTCATTTCATTTAACATCATTGTGTAGTTTTTGTTCTGTGACTCAACCAGAAACTGGTAACTTGTTCATCTACTTAAATGTCATGAATACTTTCATGCTGTGCACAATACTGCATTACAGTAACATTGATACATATCGTGAAGCTAATGAATAAGTTATTGTATCAATTTTTGCTAAATAATTTTCTTTGGAAAATAAACTTGGGTTTTTTGTTTTATTTCTAATCTTAAATGCACAGCATTTGTCACTTCTTTGTCACTATACACTCTGATTTACTGTGATCAATTCTTCATTGACTCAGCATGGTTTGTTGAGGTAGAGTTCTGGGCAAAGCCGTGGTGCACAAAGCATAAGTACAATACATTGCCAAGGTAAATTTGCAAATTATTTATCTTTCTTTTGGAAAATAAACTTGTTTTATTTCTCATCTTAAATCACACTATTTAATACTTCTTTGTGACCATAGAATTATCAGTGCCTCATTGACTCAACATGGTGTTTTGAAAGATAATCTGTGCTGGCTAAAGCTTTGATTTGCCCAACATAATTACATTTTCTGTGTAAATTCTAGCTTGGACTTTGAGATTATTTCAAAGGTGTCATGCTAAGTCCATTTAAGTATAAATACTCGACCTGAACTTTCACATAGCATCTTGCATTTGATCTTGAAGCTGAATGAATATAGTCCAAGTACATTGGCAGTATACAAAAACTCTTACACTGAGAGAGACAATCTAACCATCATAGCCACATACAAGTTGATATTAGGCACTGGCAGAAAAGAACAGAGAAACATTCAAGCACTGTTTTATTTGTAAACCAATCAAATGTCACATAGCAAATAACAATCGGTGTCTATCCAATATGGCTGAATGTTGTTTCACAATGAAACTATAGCAAAATCATCACGATTTTGAAATGTTGGATGTCACATGCATGGTATATGTCCGAACTAAGCTTTTCACCTCAAGCTCGGTTGAAAATCAGGGTGGATGTTATACATTACTGTACATTTTATACATAAAAATATGGTAGTTGGTCCTAAATACAAATGGTACCCATCTGACATACAATATAACTGCCATCGTGACCATCTTGAAAATAGAATTATGGCTTCTCCTCCTGAATGGATGGTTGTATTGTGATCAGCTTTTCACTGAAAGTCTTCTATGATGTGTGGTTGATCCTGAATGAAAATGTTGCCCCATGGACATCTAATATGGTCACCATGGTGGACATCCCGAAAATCTTGTAATCACTACTTTTTCTGAACTGATGGCAATATTAACATGGGTTTTTTTATAAAATACTTCTTACGATGTCTAGTTTGTCCTAAATAAAAACAATGCCAAAAATCTGGCATCCACTATGGCTGCAACAGTGTCCATCTTAACAATCTCTTTATTGCTACTTGTCCTGAATGAATGGTAGTATTGACATGGAGTTTTCACTAAAAGACTTCTTAAAATGTCGTGGTTCAGAATGAGAATAGTGTCCTTTGGGCATCCAACATGGCCACCATTTTGGTCATCTTGAAAATTTTTTTATTTTAGTAAAAGGCTCTTTATTATGTCTTGTTGGTCCAAAATTAAAATGGTAATGGTCTGATATCCAATATGGCTATCTCGGAAATGTTTTTATTGCTGTTCCTAAATTTGGATGGTAGTATCAACATGGTGTTGTAACTAATGGACTTCTTATGATATCTAGTTGGTCTTGAGTAAAAATAGTGCCCCTTGGACATCCAATATGGCCGACGTACATGTAGTGACCATCTTGAAAATCTTGTTATAGCTACTTTTTCTGAATGGATGATCATATCTTCATAGGGTTTTCCTTAAAAGACTTTGTATGGTGTCTGGTTGCTTTTAAATGAAAAAATAGTACCAATTTGACATCCAATATGGCCACCACAGTAGCCATCTTGAAAATCTTGTTATTGCAACTCAGTCCTCCTGAATGGATGGTTGTATTGACATGGGAGTTTTCACCAAAAAACTTTGTATGATGTCTAGTTGGTAATAAATAAAAATGGTGCCCTTTGGACATCCAATATGGCCATTATGATGGGGGTGGGGTGGGGGTGGTGAGACTTTAAAAAAAGTGTGTTTTGAGGTTCCAAGATGGGTTCAGTGCATGCAGCCCAAAAAAGTAACATTGTATGTTTGAGAACAGGTTTATCTACACATATAAGCCTATAAGCTGATAGACAATGACTTGAAATTCAAATTTGAATAAAAGAAAATAACATATCTGTTTTCTCTGAAACATTCAATACACTTTGAAATTAATGTAGTTGAGAGACTTAGGAACTGACAATTTAATTTTTGTTGGATTTTTCATTTAAACTAGGATATTTTCTTTTCTTTTACCTCAAAAAAATGTATGTTTTTTTCTTATAATATAATGTATTTAATTAGTTAAGTTATTCTACAAATTAGAACAAGAGTATTTTTTTCAAGTTATTTGGTGGCCAGAAGTCTCCCCACCCCAAATTAAATGGTCTGTCCCTTAGCATTGTCAAATATCATCACCACACAAACAAAGACACACACTCACATCATCACAACCGCACAAATATTTACCCCCCTCCCCACCGCAACTACACCACCACCAGCAAGTTTCTGTCTTTAAAATCAATTGAACACTGGAATACTGTGTTAACTTCATGCAGTCTGTACTGCTCATAGTACTTCAGTGTGTGTGTGTGTGGATTAAAGGTGATACAAGTGACATTAGAGTTCATCTTTGCATTGACCAGCGACTGGATGCATGGTATTGTTGTTCAAACTTGTGTGAAGATCTTGTTGAATTTTTCTCAGCATAAAAAATGATCTTTTTGTATCTGTATTGCTTTTGGGGAGTGTCAAATATGCAATGCCCACACAAATTAGAATATTCAAACCTGTTAGTTACTTTTGGAATTATGCTCTACATTTGTGTGATTGCCCTGATGCTGGGTGGTGTTACTATGCTGACATATGTCATACAGTCCAGAATGACTAATCTCGATTTGGTGTTTGCAGTATATGCAAAGAATAAAATGCTTCTCCTTGCTGCTGCACTTCATAAACTCTAAACTCCATAAACCAGGAGTTCTAAAATTTAGTTTTGCTGGGTTTTGCTTGCTTTTCTGATGGTTTATACTTTCCTGTATCACCCAGCTGTGTTTCGACTTTATGCCTTCAAATTTTAACCACATTTCATTACTATTCCATATGCAGTAAAATCTGACTCAAAGAAACTTTGCTGTTGACACAAACTACCCAGTAATCTTTGATAAAGATGGCATAAGCATTATCATTCAAGGCAATGAAGAGTAATAACTTTTGTTTCGTTAACATATATCTCTTACTTAAATTCAAATGGATTGGTTTATTGCACTTTGTGTTCTTACCTATGCAAATTAGCCTAATGGGTTCTCCCACAAAGGATTCATAACAAGACATCACCCTATGTTTTGTTAGTCAATTAAGTAAACTGTGTAAGGGTGGTTGTTTATCTCTGACCAACTTCTGATCACCCCTATGACAATTACCTGTATGAAACTGACCTCAGGTGATATTTATCCATGAGCATTAAGCATGACTTTGAATGGCCGCACACGTCATTAATTCAACAAACAAACGAACGATGACTTTGTTTATACAGGTTATGGGCATATATTATGGTGTCAATAAAGCTCTCTCTCTCTCTCTTTTGTTAAGATGACTGAAAATCATATTTTTCACATGATATACAATGTTTTGGCAGGTGTGCTACTTCTTTAGAATGGATGGTCATATTGACATGAGGTTTTCACTAGAAGATTTCTTATTATATCTTCTTAATCCTAAATAAAAATGGTGCTGGTCAATGGTGGCCATCTTGAAAATAATGTCACTACTCTTCTTGAAGGAGTATCACTACTCCTCATGAAGGTCATATAAACATTGGGGTTTTCACTACAACACTTTTCACTATATGCAGTTGGTCCCAGATGAAAATGATGCCTATGTGACATCCCAAAATTTAAAAATCTCATAAAAGCTAATAAGCCTGAATGCATGGTCATACTAACATTGAAAAGAAACTAAGAAAAAATGGTTCTTCCTTGCAGTGTTTTGTTCCTATAATAAAATGATGCACAACCAATGTTGAAAATGGCGGACTTGACAGCTAGCCTGAAAATCTTTATATGGCCACTTCTCCTGAACAGATGGTCATACTTGAGGTTTTCACTAAAACACTATGACAATATGTAGCTGGTTCTGAATGAAAATCGTGCTCATCTGACCTCCAACATGGCATTGTAGTGGCCATATTGAAAATCGTTTTATCACTTTTAACTCCTCTTATATGAATAGTGGCACTGACATGGGTTTTTCACCAAAATACTTCTTGCAATATTTAATTACTTCCGAAATGGTGCAGATCTGACTATCAACATATTTGCACTTTTGTGAAAGAGTTTTAAAACCCAGACCTAATTGGCCTTAGGGTTAAGTCAAAGGTCATTACTTGCATTTGTGTACATTGTTGATCTTGTGAGTGCAGTGACATGAAATTTGAACAGACTTTGTATGTAGTTGCATTACAGTGATGAAGTTGATATCAGCAGTCAGATATTGATTGTAAGGTCAGTGCTTCTGATTTTGTTTTTTTAGCTGTACTGGCTTGTGAGCATGATAACAAAATAAGTATGAATGGATCAAACCCAGTTTGTGGATATATTAGAGGAATACCTTTAATGGCATCACTGAAATAACTTCATTTTTTGTCCATGAAAATATTAAATTATAGATTTAACCAAACTTAGCATGTGGGTATATCTTAACATTGTCTGAGACAAGTTAAGTGATCTCAGGTTCAAGTTCAAAGGCCATAACAAGAATTTTTAATGCGATGCAAAAGTATATTATTAATACTAAGAGATTTGTTTAATCACTATTTTTGTCTTCACACTAACCTGATATATCTCTAACATGTATTTACTTACTACATATATACCATCTAAGATGAAGTTAAAAGTCCTTTACCTGTCCCACCCATCAAGACAAACATTGTCAGTAATACAGTAATATGTTTCTATTATAAATAGTTATTAGTTACTGTGAGATATTATTACAATATTTGTATGTACAAATTAATTTTAATATCTGGTTAGCATTTTTCAGTGTTTACAATCCTCTGCCTTGATTACTCATGCCAGCTACTTTATCAGATTAAAGATCATCGTTAATGAGGAGAGAGCTTAAACAAGTTTAAGCTTGTTGTAGGAACCTCCATTTCTCTTGTTTAATTTTTATGTATTTTCCATGATGAGTTCTGCAAATAAATACTGTTTTAATCAAGAATTTTGTACTGCATTTATGCTTATCTTGTCAACATGTTAACTTGGACATGTAAGAAAATATTTCTGTTACTGAATTTGGTATGTTGGACTTACAGAAGAATAATAAAGATGGTTTCAACACTCAGAAGTTAAAAAGAATAAAAAAGAACAGAAGAAATGGTCTTGGATTCCCATTTTTTTTTTTTTGACCAGTAGAGTGTCAGCTCCTTTGAGGGCTATTGTTTGAAAATCTTTAAAAAAAAAACAACAATTTTTACCTCCACTGGTCATGGACCAGAGGACCTTATGGGATGGTCTGGTGTCCATCATCCATCCATTAGTACAAGTTTGTTATCAATACTCCTCCAAAACTACTTGGAGAATTGCCCTGAAACTTTACACACACATCACACATTCATTCAAAAGTGTTGTTAGCCCTAAATGAAAATGGTTCCAGTTGGGAATCCATTATTGCTGCCACAGCAGCCAGTTTGAAAATTTAATTATCACTAGTCAACCTGAATAGAAAGTCATATTGACATGGCAAGGTTCATACAAAGTCTGGAAAGTCTGGAAAAAGTATGGGGAAAAAAGAGTGCTTTTTCCAGACCTGGACAAAATATGGAAAATAAAGATTTTGACCTATAGGTCTGGAAAAAGTATGGAATTTCATGTTGCTGTGTTTTATTTTGTTTCATTAACATGATATGTATTGTGCCAATGTTTATCTTCATGGGGTTGGATTGGGCATTGGCTGCTGTATACAGGTTCAGTGTGGTTGGCGAGACATGCATGACCTATCACCCGCTAATGATTGGTAAATACTATTATAGATCATGCGGATACCACATGCTCATTTGTAGCAACACAGACTTTGAATAAATGTTCCAGAGGAGTCTGGAAAAAATTGCAAACCAGTCTGGAAAAAGTTTGGAAAAGGTCTGGAATTTTTTTTACCAACAGCTGTATGAACCCTGCATGAGGTTTTCACCAGAAGACTTCTTATGATGTCAAGATGGTCCTAAATGAAAATGTTGGCAGTCTGACATTGTTGCCATGGCAGCCATCTTGAAAATCCTATTATGGCTACTCCTCTGGAAAGGAAAGTCATATTGATATGGGGTTTTCACCAGAAGATTTCTTATGATGGCTTGTTGGTCTAAATGAAAATGGTGCCAATCTCACCTCCAATAAGGCCACCATGGCAACTATCTTGATAATCTTGTTGTTGCTGTTTCTCCTTGATGAATGGTCATGTCTGCATGAGTTTTCTCCCCAAAAGACTTCTTTTGATGTTTAGTTGATCCTAAATGAAACTGGTGCCAATCTGACATCCAATATGGCGGCATTGATAGCCATCATGAAAATCTTGTTACCGCTGCTTCTCCTAAATGGAAAATCATACTGAAATATGGATTTCACCATAAGACTTCTTATGATGTATTGTTTGCCCTAAATAAAAATGATGCAGATCTAGCATCCAATATGGCCACTATGACAAACATTTTGAAAATCTGTATACCTACTCTTCCTGCATGGATGGCCATTGACATAGGGTTTTTACCAAAAGACTTATTACGATATTTAGTTGGTCCTAAATGAAAATGGTGACAATCTTACATCCAATATGGCTGCCATGGTGGTCATTTTGAAAATCTCGTTATCGCTACTCCTCCTGTATGGCTGGTCATATTGACATAGGGTTTTCAGCAAAAGACTTCTAATGATCTCTGTTTGGTCCTAAATGAAAATAGGGCCAGTTACATCCAATGTGGTCACCACAGTAGCCAATTGGAAAATCTTGTTATTGCTCAGGAATATTAGAGATGGCTTAACACTCAGTAGTTACAAAGAAGAATTGGTCCTATCTTGGATTCATGGAAATTCTTTTCACCCATCAGTTTCTTCAAGAGGCTTTTGTACAATAAGGAATGCTTTGCAAAAACAATGTAACACACCCAAGACTCTGATTTAGTAGCTGTTGATATCTGCTGGTTATCCTGTCCGAGCTGCACTGATTTCTTCATACACTTTGACTACTTGTTGCAATTTACTGACACATACAGCAATTTGCTGACACGCAGCTGAAAAAGCCAGAAGTATTCTGCATGCTCATGATGTAGGATTGTGAGACTGTTCTTTCCACTACTTTTCTTTTGGTATATCAGTATCATGGATACTTTGATTTCTGTAAAAGCTGGGTGTCTTTGGCAGAAAGGATGAACTTGTGAGGTTTTTATTAGGTATTCAAAACTTTATTCTGTATGGACACATTTTGTTCCATATGGACACATTTTCTTTATACCAAAATCTCACTAGCAAATTTTATTTTCATGCATTTTTAACATAACATTTAACTGTACTATGAGGTTGATCATATAGGTCATTTTAAAATGCCTTATTTATAATCAGATAAGTTGGACAGTGCATATTAAAACATTTCATTAACCAAAATTGTCACAAACAAAACTGACGAAAATTTTGCTGCCTTCATTGTTTTTGGTTAAATTTTGTCATGTGAATTAGGACTTGTATGTGGTTCCTGGCCTTCTTGTGTCCCACATTCATTGTTTTTTATGGAATTGAAACCCATGTTTAAAAAACAGTCAAGAATAGGACAATGAAGCATGTTGGATGACTTATTAAACATCTGATATATTGGGCAGTACACATCAGAACAATACATTCACCACCAGGGAAGTTAGGTGGGTAATGTTGGACTGGTTTTTTGAACATCAGGGAGGTTTGGTTGTGCATGTCCGAACATTGTGTTCCATGAGATAGATCATATAGGTCATTTTATAATAATAATAATAATAATTATAATTATAATATAATAATGACTTTATTTAAAAAGGGTCAACATGATTGAAACTGAAACACTTAGTCTAATCTACCTTGCGGGCCTCATACAAGAACATATTTATAGATAAATATACAGACACACATATACACACACATATGCATACATATACATAACAGCATGCATATACAACAATGTTTTCACTTTCTTTCCTTCTCTCCCCCACACAGACACTCACCCATACAAATTAAACCACATACCAGTAGTCAGTCTCTCTCTCTCTCTCTCTCTCTCTCTCTCTCTCTCTCTCTCTCTCTCTCTCTCTATATATATATATATATATATATATATATATATATATATATATATCTTGTGCATCAGGAAAGCTGGGCAGTGCATATTACAACATTCAATACATTCATGAGAGTGACTGTTACGATTGTTTGACAGTGGATATCAGAACATGAGCACTTGGTTATGTTGGACTGTCTCCTTTTAACAGTAGGATTGCTTGACAGTGGATATCAGAACATTTTATTTACAATGAGGGAAGGCAGTTGTGAAGGACTCTCGTTTAATGTTAGGGGTGTTAAATGGTGTATATCAGAATATGGAAGATGGGTAATAATGTTGGACTGTCTCATTTAAAATAAGGGGTGTTTGACAGTGAGTATTAGAACATTCCATTTACTGTGGGGGAAGGCATGTAGTCATTTTGGACTGTCTCGTTTAACATAAGGGGTGTTCGATAGTGCATATCAGAACATTCCATTTCTGTTAAGGAAAGGCATATAGTCATAATTGACTGTCTCATTTAAAATCAGGGAAGTTTGGCAGTGCATACATTTACAATGAGGACAAGAAGATCAGAACATATTGAACCATCCTGTTTGACCTCAGGAAACTTAATGATAGGCAGTGCATATCAGAACATTTCATGTATTATACATCTCAAGTCTTTTTTGATTGCAGTGCTTTCTAATTTGGAAATCTCCCTCAGAATAAAGGATCATTTTCATCAAGGATGTGTTTTTTTAATGTCATTAGAAAATGGTTTCCCCTTCAGTTTGTTTTATTGGTGTATCTGTAACCTTGATGTACGATGAAACATTTTCATATTTCTAATTTCTCTGAAACAATGTCACCAAAAACATCGGAGTAGTGATATAGGCTGAATCATATTTCTGGTTACAGGATCAAAAACACTATTAGAATATGTAATGATAGTTTTCTTGAAAGCCCTTTTTTTTTTTTACACCCATTGAGACTGAAACCCTTGATGTTGTGGTCGAATGAGTGAGAGCACTTTAAATCCAGGCAATTTGGTAAATGCTGTCAATTTATACAGAACAGTCACTCACAGATAGATTGACTGAAGAGGTCAGAAAATTTTCCAAGAGACACAAATAATTTGATAGCTATAGGAAGTAAATCGAGTGTGGAATGCATTCATTGCAATCTATGTTGCTCTCAAGTGCTCAGCGTTACAGTGGTGTTGGCTGTGGACCTACCATATGTTCTTGCCACTCTTGTGCCTTAATTTTAAGCAATTTATTTTCAATACATACTACATTAAGAATCAAACTGTTCTTCCTTTATTATGTTGATATCATCAAATTTTCAAAATTGAGACCCATCAGTTTTATTAGTATTCCCATTATATTGACTCCTTGGGCACATGTGCAGAATTGTCGATGTCTCTCCTGCCATAAAGATAACTCAGAAACATGAACACATATTTCCTATGGCAGTATATTTACATTAACAAAAAAGGCCCATCAACCCCAGAACAGCAACCAGTATTCTTCATTTGTAAAAGAAAACACCAAATTATACCCAAATCTCTCGATATATATATACATGTATTAGATACTGTAAAATCTGGATAAGCCTTGATTTTTATTTTAAAATTTCTGATGGCCATATCTGCTTGTTAAAGCCCTGCTTGATGAAGAAACCAGAGCCATATAGTTGTGTCTGTCCATCAGTCATTCTGTCCATCCATCAGCTTTTGATTTCTACAAGATAACATGACTGGGGATTACTGGATTTTAACCAGTTTGGTATGCAGCTATCTATATTGTGATGAGACCTTGAAAGAGTTCATTTTAGCCTTCTGTTTCAATATTGAGAGTGATTGTGGCCCCTGATTGACCTCCTAACTACTTTTCCACAGCTCAACTTTACCAAGGCTTGTTGATTTTCAACCAAATTTGGCATGGAGCTTTATATTAATAATCCCTTGAATTAGTTGAATTTCCATCATTTCATTACATCTTTTACCAGAGTTTTTTTTTAACCCTGTTTACTTGTCCTCCTTTTTTCAGTTTCTGCAGCATGATTTTACCAGTTTTTCTTGGAATTCAGCCTTCATGTACAGGAGTCATGCTGCCTGATTGTTGATTCTCCTGATTTTGATTTTTGCAGCATTACTTTACCAGGATTGTTAGATTTCAATTAAATTTGTTGTACTGCTTTATACTGATGAGTGATGTATTTTAAGGATTTAATATTTGTTACCTTTATATTTTTATATACATTTTACAGAATTTTAACATATTTACCTTTTATTTTTCATCTTGTAGTACTTTGTATTTACATTTTATTTGGAAGGGTTTGTCTCTCTAAAGTTTTTTGTGCAATTCTTCATCTTTTTTACATTTTTTTACAACTTTGCTTTTAATTGGCACCATGTATGCTGTTAAATGCTGTACATACATAGATGCATACATACACACATACATATGTATTGATCAGACCTTGAAAAAGTTAAATTTCCAGAGTTCCATGACATCGTTTAAAAGTGTTGGACCCCATATTATTGCCCATCCTCCCAACTTTAGTTTCTGCAGTATAAGTTTACTTGCAAGGTTTGTTGGATTTCATCTAAATTTGATATGCAGCTTTGGTTTCCATCATTGCACAACATCATTTAAATATGTTTTGCTTCCTGATTGTCCATTCTCCTGACTTTAGTTTTTGCAGTACTAAAGGATGGTTAAATTTCAAGCAAATTTGGCATGCAGCTCTATACTGATAAGACTCGAACGAATTACCGATAGTTTGATTTCTGGTATTCCACGACACCTTTTGTAGGAATTATGGCCCATGATTGCCTGTCCTTCTGACTTCGGTTTCCATAGCATAACTTTACTAAGGAATGTTGGATTTCAACCAGATTTATCGTACACCTTTTTATTTATGAGACCTTTCATGATTTGGATTTCCAGCTTTCCACATTATCATTTAAAGAAGTTATGGCCCTGCATTCCCATTATCCTAATTTTGGTTTCTCAACAAGAATTTCTCCATTAAAAGACCTGTGGTGCTGTCCTGCATGTTGTTAGAGATAACTAATGGAGACAAGAGTCATGGTGACTCACTGGTTATCATACAAGACTTGCAACTGAAAGGGGGTGGGTTCGAATCCTTCCATCAGTTCAGCCTGGGTCAGCTACCATGGTATGTCCTTTTGCAAGGCATTTCACTTCAGTTGCCTTGGCACTAAATAACATACTTGTATTACTGTTCCATAAAATGCCAAGCTAAACCACTCACTACTGTTTGCTTGGCAGGGCTTTTAACTGAGAATTGTAGTTTCTCTGTTAAAAGCCCTGTCAAACAAACAGTAGTGAGTGGGGCCCTTTGCAGTGCGCCCATTGCTGATTGTGAAATGTATTATGTTACAACCATATAAATATTTATGCCAATGGACCATATTTGAAATATCATATCACATAAAAGTTCTTCATTAAAGACAAGAAGGCAGTGAGGAAAATTCAAAATGAAAGCATTCCAGTTGCTCAATAATTAGGAATTGAACAATTACAAGAGGAGCAAAATCTTGTGTGTTACATTTTTTTTTTCTTTTACACACACGTATGTGCTTTTTTAGCTCTACTGGTCATAAACCAGAAGAGCTTATGGGATTACCTGTTGTCCGTCGTCTGTCTGTTCATTAGCATGAGTTTGTTATTGTGACCTCCTCAATTACTTGGAGGATTGCCATGAAACTGTACACACACATTCATATCATGGTCTAGTAGGTCCTACATGAAAATGTTGCTACTTGGACATCAAGTGAGGTCACCACAGAGGCCATCTTGAAAATCTTGTAATCACTACTCCTCCTGAATGGAAAGTGATATCGATATGCGGTTTTCACCAAAAGACTTCTTATGATGTCCAGTTTGACATAAATGAAAATGGTGCTGATCTCACATCCAATATGGCCCCCATGATGACCATCTTAAAAGTCTTGTTATCATTACTCATCCTGAATGGATGGTCATACAGATATGGCATTTTCATCTAAGACTTCGTATAGTGTCTGGTTGGTCCTAGATGAAAATGGTGCCAATCTCACAGCCTATATGTCCGCCATGGTGGCCATCTTGAAAATCTTGCTATTGATACTTCTTTTTGATAACCTTGTATAAATAAATATACAAGTGCCAGCTGCTTCTAAAGTTCAAGTAGGCATATTTCAATATATGCTATTTGTAATTTGCTATTTCTAGTTTTTAATTTTTGCAAAATAAGATATCACTTGTATCATAAATACATGAATAAATGATCCAATTTCAGACTACAAGAGTAATTTGCAAGATAATCTTATATGGCTTTAAGAGCAAATGTCTTTAATTAGTCTACTCTTCAACATCAGAACATCAGAAACAGTCCAATAGCCCCTGTGAGATATTGTCTTCTAGGACCTTATTGGTTCAGGAGCAAATATTTTGAAATTAAAAACTGCCACATGCAATTACTCCATGCACTAACGATGTTTGTTTCTATCAAGAGATTTCAAGAAATTAGGCTTCCAGTGTCAGGCTCCCACAATTGACTTAGTAAGGATGGAAAATTAACTTACTATAGATTCCAAACCCTAGAGATTATATTAACTACTGTAACTTGCTACATTGTGTTAAATTGTTCTTTTTTATGATGGTAGCTAATGGAAGTAGGTGTGATTTGTGTGATTGCACACCTGTCAAAAAGTTACCCATCCTTCTTGATGAAGTGGTAGAAATAAAATGGCTGCCAAGAAATTGGTTTAATATATTTAATCATAGTTAGCCTCACAAGCTTTTCACAGAGATGCCTTTGCCATTCTGGAGTTTCTGGAATTACTATGAACTTGAAGTGAAAATTCAGCATTCTGTATTATACTGACAAAATTCCTGAAACACAGGAGTTTGTATGAGCACAAAGGTGGGAAGAATGTACTTGAGCAATAATATGATAGACTGTTACACAGATTATGGTTTTTCAATGTTAAATACAGTATGTAGAGAACAAGAAACCAGTTAACTTGACTGTAAATAAATGAAAAATGTTGGCAGAGATGAAGAGAAAAGGAAGATGCAGATAATTTGTGGGGAAATCTAATGTTTATGATTATTGTTTTGGCCAAAAACATTAAAGAAATTCAAGGTTTTGGAATTGGACAAATGGATGTTTTTAATGAATATGTTATCCATTCCAGATGGGCTGTTTTGATATTGATGATAAAGAATTCCTCATAAGCAAGCCTATGGGTTGCTATCTTTGTTTTCAGCTGTTTGCATTGCATATTTTGCTTGTAGATGAGGATAGGAAATAAAATATCTACTCAGTACAGAGGTTGAAAATTCACTCACCCAACTTGAAATGGTGAGTGAACATTTCTGGTAGTCAAATTAGTTTTCCTATTTCCGACTGGGCAAGTGCTGATTCAGGGTTGACCAGTATTTCTCTTTAATGAAATGAGTGTTCTGTTGAGAATATTGCTGACATTGTTCACTGAAAATCCATACTTTCCACTGAAGTTTTTTTTCTCCATTTGGTTTCATAAAGCTCATACAAGTGTTTTACTCGCGCTCTTCAATGCTAATAACGCTTACCAGTGGGAGAGCAGACTGGTCTCAGTTTGTAATGGCTTACAACTGGTATTAGAATGGTCACAGAATAAGTTTTGGAAAACAATCATTCACTTGATCAAATTTAGGTCATTAACATTGTCAGTTTTGATATTTCTATCATAGCTGGTTGATTAAGTGTTTATTCAGGGCAATTACATTTTTTTTAGCTCTTGCTTGAATGGGTGAGTGAAATTTTAGAGACTTTCAACCCCTAAAATGACTTTTCAAAAATGGCCTCTGAGTTTCTTTTCTTTCCCATATATCTACTGCCCAGATAATGGATCATTTACACATGTAATATTTTGGATCGATTCAATGAAATTGATATAGAAGGATCACAGTTTGATCAAGAGCATGTCAACTGCATAACACATCTTGTTACCTTAGACTCTATTTAAGGCTTAAAAATTGGATGTTTTTAAATATAAAAACAAAAAACAAAATAGGTGATAATCCTGTGTTGTAGAAAGAGAAAACAAGAAGGCCATTGCCTGCATATTGAGCCCATGCTCAAAGCATTGCTGTAAAAGAAGGCCATGGCTTGCATGTTGAGTCCATGCTAAAAAAAAGTATTAAAAACGGAATGAATGCATCATGGAACAAAAATATCTTTAATTTACTATGAAACATCCTAAGTATGAACAGAATCCATAAAGGGATTAAGGAAATATAAACAAATGAAAATCTTAAACCAAACCCTAAAGACAAATCATCCATGTCTGTGACCTTGATCCCAAGGTCAAAGGGCTGAGCAAGAGTGTTGCAGAATGAATTGTTTGTATTAGAAGGAGACATACCAAGTACATTATGAACAGAAATCATGAAGTTGTTATGGTAATATATGTAAATGAAAAACTTTAGCAAAGTTGTAACAAAAATGATTAAGATGCTACCATTACAATAGAAAAAGAGTCTGGTATGTATCTATTTCCGCTAATGTGGGTTGGATAAAATGTAACAAAAATTCAAAATTAACGACATCTGTTCATTATGCAGCTTTAGTAGTAGGACACTTACAAATTTCAATACATGTCTTGTAGCTGTTTGTAGTGAGACTAATAATCTTTGATTCAAGGACCATGGTTTTCAAAATTGGATCATACACAAGTCCCAATCTTTTTGGAGAAATGTATATCTGGCATCTGTTGTCAGAGCTGATTTATTGTGGATCTGGCACTAGACTGTTTTGAACCAGGATATATATTGTCAGAACTGACTGTTGTGGATCTGGGAAACTATTGTCAGAACTGACTATTGTGGATCTTGCATCTGTTGTCAGAAGTGACTATTGTGGATTTGGCATCTGTTATTAGAATTGGCTGTTGTGGACCTGGGCATCTATTGTGAGAACTGACTATTATGGATCTGGCAGCTATTATCAAAACTGTCTATTGTGGATCTGACGTCTGTGGTCAGAACTGACGATTGTGGATCTGGCATCTATTGTCAGAACTGACTATTGTGGACCTGGACATCTATTGTAAAAATTTACAGCAGAAACAAATGAAAAACTTTTACCAAAACCATATCACAATTCATCTGTGGGGTTTTTTATAGGAAAAACGTAAACAAGAAACTCTGGATATTACTTACATTTAAGATATGGATTATGTCGATGAAATATTATGAATTTTAGATCTGGTCTATATGGGATTAACATAGACAAATGGTCACTTTGTATTTATTGTTCTTGATCAACATCTTAAAAAATTGTTGTGCAATTCTTTTTCAGCCATGGAGAGTTTTGAAATTGGTCTGATTGTGACAGGTGTTATAGCCTCACTTGTCATCCTGATGGCCTTTTTCATGTTCTGTAGCTGGTGTTTTGGCTCAAAGAAATCTGTGGATGAGGAGGAGGATGAAATAATACATAGCACGAATGTCAACCCTGTAGAAGCCATGGACACAGATGAAACAGATGTCCGCCAACTTCAGTCTCGCCACTGGGAAGACCGTACTAGAAACAATCAAGGATTTGGGGCTAACAGTCCAGTTGTTACAAGAAAGACCATACGGTAGGATTTATATTCTTTGTGTGTGAAATTATAATAAGAATATGATTTCAGGATTTTTGCATAATGTGAAAAGGTGAGCTTATTATATATAAAATGGTATATCACAATCACTATCAGATTGTGACAATACTGCTGCAGGGAAAAAATTTCCCATGTATTGTATATACTCTCTTATAAGTTGAGTCCAATTGCAAACAACATAGACACTGATCTGCCATTGCATCATGCACTGATAGATCAGAGTCTGTGTTGTTTGTTCTAACAAACTGCATAGACCCAGATCTGCTGGTGCATTATGTGGTGGCAGATATGGGTCTGTGCAATTTGCAGTTGGACTTGACTTATAAGCAAGTACATATGGAACCCTGCAGTAATGAATACAGGTATACCTATTAAACATGCAATGTCAATCTACCTGACACATACTTGCCATATTCCCAAACAGTGTTGGGGGGGGGGGGGGGGAAACTCAAAATGTGTGTTTTGAGGCCCCAAGGGGGGTCAGTGCGTGTGACCCCCCAAAAGCGATGTCATCCAAATGAGAACGAGCTATTTTTTCAAATCAGCCAATAGCAAATGACTGGAAATTCAAATCTGAATAAAAGAAAATACCATCTGTTTTCTCTGAAGCATTTAATATACTTACAACAAAAAATGGTGGACTTAGCACTGTCAAACACACACTTACCTTATGTGCACATGGTCACAACCTCAGACATTCAATAAACAAATACACCAAGTTACTGTCTTTAAAATCCATTGGACAGTGGAATGTAGTTTTAGTTACATGCAGTCTTTGCTGCTTTCATTAGTTTGGTAGTTGTTTTGAAGGTAATCCAAGTGTCATTTGTGTTCACAAATATGCCTACACTTTTTATTTGCGGATGTGCATCCACGTCTATGTTGGCACTAGCAATGGCCAGAGTCGCTAAAAGTGATAAAACCTGTAAGATGGCAATAAAAATCCATTTCAAAACCATGAATCTGTCAATGAAAAGATTCAAGGTTTGCGGTAGTCGGCCGAATTGCTAAAGTCTTTGACTGCCGTTTTTTGTAACGTATTTTCGAGGTTTAAGTCACACCTCCGGCAGTAAAGATTTAATTTATTATCGGACTGAATTAATTAAACAAAAGGTACTAATTTATCAAAATACACAAGTTGTCATTTGATAAATGTTTATTTACTTTTAAAAGAAAAGTAAGTAAGAAAACATGGGTATTTATTATAACAAATGCTAGTAGATAATGAGTGAACACTAAAGTTAAATGAGAGCAAGATCTGGAACGGAAAATTCCACGGCAGAGTTCGTTTCAGGTTAACCAGATGTTCAAACTTGTTAATGTTTTCATGAGTTACTTGATCACATAATAAAAGGTTTATTGCAATCATGTAAATGTTCCAGGAAAATATGAGAAAGTTAAGGTGGCAAAATTGTCGAAGCAAATAAGATTTTCTCATTTTTTTTAGCACTTCAAGTGCATTATGTGCAACAATTTGTTTTGTATGTCCATATATAATACATCCGGTTTTCTTGGGCTCCTCTGCAGGCCTGTCTACCTCGCATGAGCCATGTAGCATAGCCCTGCAATATTGATACCCAGTACTTTCCTGGATGCATGATTCCCTGTTTCCATATGTTTCTTCTTTGTTTACTTCTATTTAGAAATTTAGTTAATAATTTTAGTTAATAATAGTTAGTAATTTGTTATTTTCCCTTGTATTGTATTTTTCGTATTTTGTTAAAGTATATTTTGACACCTGTTCAGTCATAACAGTTTTTAAACGATTCTTTTTATTTCCCCCAAAACCCAGAAAAGGGCCCCTTGTGACTGTCATTTAGCTGTCTGGTGTGATGTTGGGGAGCACCTCCAATCCTCCATCTACTTTTGGAAAATTGAAGGATCTCCATTTGTGAACTATATCTTTACATTTCGTGTGTGTGTGTTACATTTTAGAAGACTATTGGTATCTTAGATATAGTTCAAAATTTTGAGAGGTTCCTTTCCAACATGTGGGCAAATGAGCTCCAGGTCGTTTTTCCGCAAAAAGCCCCCTATTGGGGAGGCTTGCTGGTTCCCATCACTCACAGTGGTTGTAATCAGGCCTCTAAGAAGTCACCACTATGTTGTGTTGGCTTCTTGTTTCTAAATTGTCGGAGCTTTCTTCATAAATCTTTTCCTTTTTATCTGATTATGTGTCTTGCAGATTCTTGTTATATGTTTATTATATCAAAAATTTGGCGAGGTTCGCCTTTCCAACATGTGAGTGAGTGAGTTCCAGCTTGCCTTTGCGGCGTACCTCCCCCTAATGGGAAGATCTACTGGATCTCATCACCCACAGTGGTCATAGTCGGGTCTCCTCTGGAGGCAAATTTTCATAATTAACATATCAATTTTTTTTAATACTATATCCTATTAAGTCTATGGTGTGAATCCTGTGGTTCACTGGAGTTATTCTTCCACAAAGTAGCATCGCATTTATTATGAAGTTTACCACCTGGTTATATATAGTGTTGTTTTCGATGGCATCCGTGTATGATATCTGTTTCTCGTTATATATATATATATATATATATATATATATATATATATATATATATATATATATATATATATATATATATATAATCTTTATATTATTTATTAGAGTGTTTCTCTCTGCCTGTAGAACCTTGCATTTTAATATGACATGTGTTTTAATATAGGGGCCATTGTTACAAATAGGGCATTTTGGCAATTTTTTCAGTATGTGTCTGCGGAGGGCCACTTCTCCTGTAAACCAGACATCATGTAGGTATTTATACATCATGCTTTGTTTCGCGGTTGATTTTATCCCTGCAAAAATTTTTCCATACCAGTTTTCCATTGTTTCCAGTTTATGTTTGGCATTTGTTTCCAGTTTATGTTTGGATTGTTAAATTGAATATAAGTCGAACATTCTTATCTATATTTATTTTTATTTTTGCATATATTGTGTGGTCCTTTTCCTCTTTCCATATTTGATCCATGTCTCTATATTTGAGGATTGTACCTGTTATATATTTTAAGTTTTTTTGGTGACTCTATTAATTTGATTATTTTGTTATTTCTGTATATGTCTGGTATGTGTTTTAATAGGTATCCGAACCAGTACATATATAAGGCTGACCATGTATGTGTTTTCTTTTCTAGAAGATGCCTTACTCTATTAATTATATTTGTTGTTTTCTTATAACATAGGTGGGGTATGCCTAGCCCCCCCCCACCTCCTTTTTGGATTTGTATAAGTACTCTCTTGGAAGGTAGTGGAGTTTTCCCTTCCATATAAAATCAATAATTGTTTTATCTATTGTGTCCAGCATGTTATCTGTTACATCCATGGTATTTATTATGTAGAAAATTTTACTATATATATACTGTATATGTCTGTGCTACTTGGATTCTTTCTATTGTGTTTAGTGTCTCATAGGAGCATAATTTGATGTTATTTTTAAGTATTTCTAGTATTTGGTTAAAGTTACTTGCGATTGAATTGTCTCAATATATAGTTCCTAGTGTTTTGATTTGTTTTTTAATTATGTGCAACAGTAGTCCTGGGTGGTTGTCTTCCAGTTACCAATTCTGTTTTCTCATGATTCACAAGCAAACCAGAGGCTTTCCCGAAATTTATGAATTCTTTTTCTAAATGACTAAAGGACTTTTCATCGGTAATAAAATTGGTGCAGTCATATTTAGTTCCGTCCCTAGGTTTGGTATTTTTATACCTTTTATGTTTTTATTATTTTTGATTTTTCTGCCGAGCGCCTCTGTTGCTATTACATACAGTAGCATAGATAGAGAGCAGCCCTGCCTCACTGATCATTCTATGGGGAAACTCTCTGTATGAGCCCCATTTACTTGTACTTTCAAGGTTATATTGGTGTATAATATTTTTATCCACATATTAAAATGTTCTCCAAAACCGAATCTTTTCATTATCTCTTCTATATAACTGTGTTCAATTCTATCAAAGTCTTTCTCTTGGTCAAATAGAATTATAGCCCCTTTGTCTCCTCATATTGATGTATTCTATCGCAGTTTCAATTGTTAAAATATTGTTTTGGATATTTCTGCCTTCTTCCCCACAGCTTTGGTTGTTATTTATTATGGAATGCATGCATTTTTTAATTCTATTGGTTAAAATATTAATTAAAATTTTGTAGTCTGTAAAAAGTAAAGAGATCGGTCTCCAATTTTTTAGATTTTCAGTATCTCCCTTCCCTTTGTATATTAAAGTTATTATTCCTTCCCTCATCCCATTTGACATTCCTCTTTTAAGGTATATATTGTTGTAAAATGATTCTGGTATAGGAATTTGGTGTATTTTAAAGGTTTTATAGAAGTCAGTGATGAGTCCATCTGTTCCCGGTAATTTTATCTTATTTAGTTGGCTTAATGCATTCTCTATTTCCTGAGTGGTTATATGGCTGTCACAGTTTTCTTTATATATCTTGTCCATTTGTGTGAATACTATGTCTTTGCTATATCGCTCTATTTCTATTTGATCTATGTTTTGTGTAGTGTATAGGTTTTTGTAAAACATTCTTGGTTCTCTTAATATATCATCCTTTTTATTGTAGAGATTATCATCTTTCTTCAGTTTATCTATGTTTCTATCTTTTCCTCTCCGTATCTCCTCTCTTTGGTAAATCCCTCTGGCTATGGTGTATACCTCGCTATATTTTCCTGCTCTTATCTCGACTCCTTTTTGTTTATATTCCTGTATTTCATTGTAACTTTTTTGGACTTTCTCATTATCTTTCTTACTTTGATTTCTCTCCTTTTATTATCTTAATTAATTCTTGTTCTTTGGCTTCTCTCTCTTTCTTTCTTCTTGTACATATATATTTAGTTTCTCTTTTTATGTTTTCTTTTAACTCTTCCCATTCTTTGATTATGTCATATATTTCATTTTGTGTAAATTCTTTGAGTTTTCCAGTTATGGTTTCAATGTATTCTTTATCTGTTAGGATCAAATTATTTAGTTTCTACACTCCTTGTCCCCATTTTTTTCCTTTTTATTGCATCTGTGTGACAGCACTATGATCAGAAATCTTTATGTCTTCAATACTACATTTGGTTATATTTTCCTTTCCTGTCTCTGAAACATAAAATCTATCTAACCTACTTCTCTGATTATTACCATATTTAAAAGTGAAGTCCCTACATATTAGGTTTCCTATTCTATAAGCATCTATTATTTTGTTTCTATTTAAAAAATCCACAATAATCGGTCGTAATAGTTTATCTTTTCTTGACAAAACCCTTAGTCCCGTCTATTTCTGCTTCTACCCAATTGAAATCTCCTGCTATTATAACTTTTTCACTTGAAAAATTTAATTCGTATTTTGTTAAGTTTTCGATAAATTTTCTTATGTTAGTACTATAGTTTTTTGGCACATACACGTTTTTAGGTGCCAGTCATTTATTTTTAGGTGCAAAAGTCTTCCTTTGAAATGTTCTTTTGTTTATATTTTTTCCCATAAGTTTTTATTGAGTGTGTTTTGATTATACACGCTACTCCTGCACAGGTTTCATTTATATCTTGGGATCCTAGGTGCAACACTGCATTAGAGATTGGATGGTGCAGTTGCTTAACCAACCAAAATAATCATGTTTTGCATTTTATATATGGAGTAAAAAAATCTGACTTCAAAGAAACGTTGCCACAAACGCTGATCACAAACTTTAATAAAGATGGCTTCAACATTCTCATTCAGTTGGTTGGTTGGTTGTTAAATTAACGACGTGTGCGGCCATTCGGCCATTTACGTTGGATTCTCATTCAGTGCAGTCAGTGATGTGTAATAACATTTGTTCTTCAACATGCATCTCTTTGATCAGACAAATTGGGTGGTTCCACTTAGTGTACTTTACCTATGCAAATTAGCCTAATGGTCTCTCCCTCACCAGTGCTCAAAGGATTTGACATGACACATCACCCTAGCTATTGTTAGCCAATTAAGTAAATCTCTGAAAGGGGGCTGTTTATATCTTACCACCTTACTTATTAATTGCCTATAAAATAGCTGTATAAACTGCCCAGAGGATAGTTTTACATGAACTCTGAGCAGGACTGTTTACTATTTATACATAACAATTACGGGCATATATCATGGTGATCAAGAAATATTTGTTTTTTCTGGGGTTTTTTTTAGTGGGAATTTTTTTTTTCCCGCTAAGATTGCTGAAAATTGTGTTTTTCTAAACATGACCATGTTGGGGGGTTTGAGAGTCCAAAATAATGTTTTTTGCGTGACACATTGTGTTATGGCATGTATGCTGATACAGGGCTTGAATTAAAATTGCATTTTCAATCTATCTGATACAGGGCATGAAATTAAACATGTGATGTCAATCTACCTGATGCAGGGCTTGAAATTAGAATTTGTTTCACTGATCTACAGGATCACATCCAAATTCAAACTACATAGACCCTGATCTGCCATCGCATAATGCAGTGGCAGATCAGGGTCTATAATGTTTGTTCTACTGACTAGTCCTTAACAAACTGCATAGACCCAGATCTGCCAGCGCATTATGTGATGGAAGATCTGGGTCTATGCTGTTTGCAGTTGTTACGCAAGTATATACGGTACTTTCTCACTCTTCTTGACCA
Organism: Margaritifera margaritifera; assembly: GCA_029931535.1. Taxonomy (NCBI): domain Eukaryota; kingdom Metazoa; phylum Mollusca; class Bivalvia; order Unionida; family Margaritiferidae; genus Margaritifera; species Margaritifera margaritifera. The sequence continues at coordinate 1,064,836 of JAQPZY010001118.1, read as the reverse complement.
CGTGTTTTAAGGGTTTCACATGTGTAACCTTTATCTTTTATTTTATATACTGTACATTTGACAGAATTTGACGATCTTTAAATTTTATATTTTGTCTTGCTGTTCTTCGTGTTTGCATTTATTTGGAAGGTTTATCTTACCAAATTTCTTTGTAATTCATTTTACATTTTTCTAACTTTACCTTTAGTTGGCACAATATAGTGACTATTGTGCTGAGGTGCCTTAAAACACTACTTTATACATACCTAATCACTCTTTTTGCTTAATCATATTTTTGATTGTGCTCTTTCTTGACATCAGCTAATTTCTGATGTAATAGATCATTCAAATTGGAACTTTAGGAATGTTTTACCCATACTCAAAGAAAGGTGTTTGAATAGACGATCAGACTGTGAAACTGCTTTGATTATCCATATTATCTTGTGGATAAACTGAAGGTGTTGTCAATAGGCAGCAATAAAAACAGCTGACATGCTCCACACAGTGTGATAACTCTGTGTGATATACCAAAGACATGACAGTTCATATTCTCAGTAAAGCAGATTCACTTGTGTGATATATAGTTTTAAACATGTATGGGGGTTATTATCTGTTTGTACTTTTCCAGTAAGCTAAAAGTGCGGATTGACATTTATTTGTGATAAAGTGATCAACATCTCTGACATGTTTGACATCTCTGACATGTTTCACATCTCTGACATGTTTCACAAGATTTTGTCATCTCATTTTTATTCAGTGGCATGTTTTCCCTTGATAAACTCATTTTGGATGTAGTCAGTTTGGTCTTTTTACCTAGAATATCATTACAGATAATGGTGTTTCATAATTGAATTCCTGAATCTGTCAGATTTTCAGAAGTAAAATAATATGAATAATAGATGTATATCAGTTTGGTAATGCATTTTCATGTCAATGACAATATTTACATTATGAAACAATATCAATATTAGAACAGACTTCAATCAGCAATTTTCTTTTGTTATTATATTATAGCCTGGGTCACATTCGTAGATAAGTTCCTAGCAGTGATTGAGACTTGTTGGGCTTTAATCAGACTTGTTAATTGAGACTTGTTGGGCTTTAATCAGACTTGTTAATTGAGACTTGTTGGGCTTTAATCAGACTTGTTAATTGAGACTTGTTGGGCTTTAATCAGTTAATTTTGTTAGTGAATACTTTACTCAAACAGATTAAGCAACATGATCTTCCACCGTTCATGAACTTGCCAAGAATTTAAACTAATAAAGTATTGTAATTATGTAATTGAGGGCCAGTTGACACTTATCACCAGTGGCAGTACAGTTGACACTTATCACCAGTGGCAGTACAGTTCACACTTATCACCAGTGGCAGTACAGTTCACACTTATCACCAGTGGCAGTACAGTTCACACTTATCACCAGTGGCAGTACAGTTGACACTTATGACCAGTGGCAGTACAGTTCACACTTATCACCAGTGGCAGTACAGTTGACACTTATCACCAGTGTCAGTACAGTTCACACTTATCACCAGTGGCAGTACAGTTGACACTTATCACAAGTGGCAGTACAGTTGACACTTATCACCAGTGGCAGTACAGTTCACACTTATCACCAGTGGCAGTACAGTTGACACTTATCACCAGTGGCAGTATGTGTGATCAGGACTGACATAGTTATACAAACAACAAACAAACTCCAGAAATGCAACCAGAAATCATTGTTGGTAGAACAAAACATTAAAACATCGTCATGAACCTGATGGGCACAATAATACACTGACAGTAATTAGTTTATCATTTTCTGGACAAAATATTTGGGAAAATTGATAATTTTTATTACAATTGAATTACCTGAACAGAGAGAAAAGTTATTTATTTTTTTATTAAGGTCAATGATGGTAGTTACAGTTTTGGTACATCAGCACTTTGAAGTAGCCATGCCGCCATTACTATTGTACAGAATTTTAAGAGTGTACCAGTATAATGAATACAAGAGTGTACCAGTATAATGAATACAAGAGTGTACCAGTATAATGAATACAAGAGTGTACCAGTATAATGAATACAAGAGTGTACCAGTATAATGAATACAAGAGTGTACCAGTATAATGAATACAAGAGTGTACCAGTATAATGAATACAAGAGTGTACCAGTATAATGAATACAAGAACAACTCATATTATGCAAGTGTTGATGTGTTTTCTGAGGAAGGTCTGTACAGTGCTGGTGTAATGAGAAGGGATACAAATTCTAACTGTTGCCATTGGGAATCAAACTCGGTTCATCTATCTTGCAGTCAGGTGCATGAACCGCTGGGCTAAAAGGTCTGAACCAGCTAGGCTGGTTAGTATTAAAGTGGTCACATAAATATACCTTGACCGCTATACTCCTCTCCCTTTACTTTGACATTCGTCCTTGAATGTCATTCAGATTTGCTCTCAAAGTGGTTTAAACGCATCCTCTACCATATCACAAGCTACTGAGAGTCAACTGAGCCCCCAAAGTGAACAGGAAGTGATAAGAATTCTAGCTGATGATGTCAGAAACTGAACCAGGTTTGTCTGTGTTGCAGTCAGGTGTACATACTACTAAAGTAAAAAAAAATTTTTTATATACCTCAACCACTACAAAGGGAATATAGGCATGACCAGTATTTTTAGCTTGACAAAAGTTGGTCTGCTAAGTAAACATATCACTGCATTCTACAATAAGATTGTACTTAGATACATTTTCAGTCTGCATCTTTTTTTTTAGATTCATATATCCTTTACTTTCAAGGGTTTTACCAATAAATCCTGCTTCTATAAACTTCAAACTCTAGGTAATAATTTACATTAATATGTAAGTAAGAAGAGAGATCCCAACTGTCCATATTTGTTGCAGAAAGGGTAACCATTCTAGAGGTGTTCGAATCAACTTTAAGCTGTTGTCAACATACGATAGTATACATTTCTTCCTGCAGTTACATTTACAGAATAATCATCTTAAGGGTGAATATAACAATATCATTTTAAAAATGTGGAAGATTTGTGACCAGACTCATCATCGCAAGTCATGGACAACAATCCGTTGTGCTAATTTATCACCTGTGGCTGCCTGTGCTGAGATTTCCTCCTTTCTTATGACTATACATAAATCTGCTTAACCGATCACTACAAGTACAAGTAAAATTTTCTTGATATTGTGACCCAACATGACCTCTTATCTTGTTTGAATGAGCCATTCAAAGTTTTTCTTCCAAACACAGAAACTTATTGATCGATAAAATGGGCACTTTAATCAAAGTGTAGGAGATTTATGTATTTTTGTTTATGCATACTCTGGGCCCCAGGTGGCCGAGTTGTCTAAGGTGCTTGCCTTTTCAGATCATTGACATCTCACCTATGTCCTCATGGGTTTGAGTCTCGAGCTCGGCCAACGTGGGTATGTGAGAAAGCTTGCCAGTAGCTTCACGTGTGTCGAATGTTCTTCCTTGGGTTTTCCCGGGTTCTTCCTTCACCAGATATACTGGCCACCATGTACTGCAAAATGACATTAAATACACCTAACAACAAAACCACAATTATGCATACTCATGAAAAATGAGGAAATCTCAGCACAGGCAGCCATAGGTGATGAAGAAGCATAGTGGATTGTTGCCCGTGGCTTGTGACGATGAACCAGACCATGTTGACAAGTAGTATTCATGCTGCAGTGCTTATAGAATATTTATCTAAATAAATGTTGGTGGCAGATGTTCATCATAGCTGCATTTCACTAAGTTCTTGAAAGGAAATTGTTTTATCTTGAAAATCTCAGTTTTATCCAAAATAAGAATTTCTTTTGTTGTAGAAGAATTTGAGTAGAACTTATCTTGAGTATGCTACTTCCATTTATTGAAATGTTAGCTGTCCACATATTTTTTTACTCAGTGTTATGTATATTGAATTTATAATTTGGGCCCATGAGGTAAGTTGTTCTTTAGTGGTAATTTTGTAAACAACATGTTTACTGCATTTGAGTTCAAGGTTGGACTTGTTTACCTAGCATTTAGTACTTAGATTGGAATTTTCCATATCTTGACATGAGAAAAATCAGTACACCAGTAAAATATTCTGTCATGTGACTTGTCTTATATTTATACAGCATTTTGGTAAACAAGATTCCATTCCTATGCTAAACTTCATGTCATCAAGATCAGTCTATTAAGGAATTTATTTAATTAGTCAGATGTTACAGTTGTGAAAATCAAAGCAAATTCAGAGACAGGAATTATTTATTTGAAATATTCATTGGATTTACTAAAAGTGCTCATTCTCTTTGGGGATTTTGAATTGATGATTTGGGGATTTATGTGAACTTATTCAAAGATATTCTGGAGTACTTCATTTTGGCACATCAGCACATTAAAGACTACTAGCACATCAGGACATTCCAGACTATTGGCACATCAGCACATTCAGGGATACAGTAGTACACTCAGAACATTCTATATTTTAGGACTTGTGATTAATACATTCTGGATTATTTTTGGAATTTAATTCACAACATTGTAAGTGCCTTTTGATTTTCATTTTAATTATCTAGAAATAAAGTGCTTGTTGATTTTTACTAGATTTGTTGGTTTCACTTTCTTTCTGTTACATTTTTCTTAGACCATAGAGTCGTAACATGAGTTTTAGTGAATATTAAAGCTTAATAATACCAAGATTATTGGCTGCATTTGCAGTGTTTGGTTTTGTCATGTTACTATTCTTTCAGAAAAAAACGTTAACAGTGATGAAAATAATAATATGTGGCACAGCTGAATTTATCCACAAGAACATTAAAACCTGTCTATTAAGGACACTCACAGGGCCACAAAATGTTATCCATTATGGATAGGTGGCATTTATGTAGATGTTACAAATGTAAGTAAAATTACATGTATGTTAAGGTTAATACATATTGTCCATATGAGCATGTACCCCATCAGAGGTGTATGCAGTAAAGATCACTAGGTTTCACTGTATATTGACAGGCCCCCGCTAAAGAAAGGCCACTATTCTTGGCAACAAAATGGTACCATATATACTCATGTATAAGCCGATATCAACTGCAAACTGCATAGACCCAGATCTGCCTGAGCATAATGCGCCGGCAGATCTGGGTCTTTGCAGTTTGTAAAGACTAATCAGTAGAACAAACAATATAGACCCTGATCTGCCTGCACATTATGCGCCAGCAGATCAGGGTCTATGTTGTTTGCATATGGACCTGGATTAAATGCGAGTATATACAGTATATTGATTCCAATTCACACACACACACACCCAGCCCCTTTCTTCATGATAATCTATGCATTCAGAAGTTATGTTTTCATCACAAAAGAGGCAGAGTCATTGGAGGGGGACCACTCTGGTAGAGAAAGTAGGGAAAGACTAATATAATATTATTATCTGACCATATTGTGTGAGTGAAATTAAGCAAAGGGGTTGATAAATGCTATCCTTTAAGAGCAGGTGCCCTATACATGGAGACAAGCTTTGTTGTATCAGTTATCAATCTGAGTTTATGTGATGGAAAGATTTTTAGAAATGCCACATGATGCCCTATCATAGTGATAATTGTTACATAAGAGACTGATTTTAATAGTTCCTGAACAAATCTTCTCATGCATTATCCCGATCTTGTGACTGGACTCTTATTTGCATAGCTTTTATATCATTTCCTTATTGACCTGCAACAGTTGTAATTTGAATGAAGATTTGAAAGTACTGTATAGTAGGAACATTTAGAGGTTGAGAAGTTTTGGCGAGTTAGCAGTCTAAGAGTGGGTTCATTAAAATAAATCGTGTCAAAGTTTACCACCTTAAATATTAAAACCTGTTTAGGCCCACAATCACTTAAATATAACTAGCCAAAATTAGCATAACCAAATTTTATGTTCGCTAAAAATGCCTGCTATACGGTAATTTGTTGTCTCCTCTGTGCTAGCTTTCATTTATTCGGAATCCTCAAATTGTTTGCTTATTTCTCGGGGGAAAAATAAGTTGTTTGCCATAAGACTGTATTGATTACATGTGTAATTTCTTGATTATTTTTTTTTTTGTCGCTATTTCTCAAATCTTCTACAATAATAATCCCAGTCAATTTATTGTCTCTCTCATTGCACAGGAAACTGACTTGATAGCTTCAAAGGATCATTGATAACTTGGCTATGAACCATTATATCCCATGATTGCCATTTAATCAAAAAGGAAAAATCCCAATGGGATACAAGTAATTGATCAGATTCAAACTTGGATGAATCAATTAGAGCATGCTGATTTCAGTTTGAAGTTTAAGAAGTGCTTTAATTTGTGAAGCTGAGTACCAGAGGTGCAATTTATAGAAATGCATGGTTTCTCTTCCAAATTAAAATTCAAGCCAAAGAACTCAAAAAATGCTGTGCAGTGTTGAACTTAACACAAGAAAATCAATTGCTTTTAAATGTGATACCAGTGGTTTATATAGCATTAGAATTTATGTTGAAAATTATTTTACCTTGAAAAATGACTACCGTATATACTTGCGTATAATTCGATACCAACTACAAACTGCATAGACCCAGATCTGCCATCGCATAATGCACCAGCAGATCTGGGTCTATGCTGTTTGTAAGGACTAATCATAATGTGCCAGCAGATCAGGGTCTATGTTGATTGCATTTGGACCTGGGTATATACGGTAGTATTGTCATAATCTTTGTCTGTTGAAAAGAAAAGTAATCAATTTATTGAACTTGGAGGAATTCAGCATTGAGATTTTCAAAGATGTTATAGGGTATATTCACATTTGTGCACTATTTAGTTGCATTCAGATGTGAAAGCTTCACCTTGAACAGAGTCTATTCTATGATGTACGTTTGTGAGATTCTCGATAATTTCTTAAAAATCTTGCTGAAAAATTAACAAAAAATTATCCATTATATTTTCAAGCCCTGCCTTTATTTCTTCATTAAATTTCACCTTTATTAGAACAAATTCTGCCCTTTTTTAAATGGGATGGGGGAGGGGTCCTCCCCAACAATTTCAGTTCAGAACTTTCATTGAATGTTCCAAGCATGTTAGGTGCAGTAATTTTATAGCACATTACTAGCATTCCAGCTTGAAAATCGAAAGATTTGGTTTTGGTTTGGTGTTTTATAGCACAGCAACACAGAAAGGCTATTTAGTGCCGAGGCAATTGAATTAAAGTGCCTTTCTCAAGGACACACCATGGTAGATAACCCAGTCTGATCCTGTGGTAGGATTTGAACCCTCACACTTTCAGCTGCATGCCTGGTATGTCGACCACTGAACCACCATGGCTATGAAAATCAAAAGATAAATGCTGGAGATCAGCATTGAAAATTCTGGATTTTCTGGAAAAAAATTCTAGATAATTCCCTCGCACAAATATCACTGATAACAGTCTTGAATAACTGGTATTATTACAGATTGTATACTTTTTTAAAGGCAGTGAAGAAAGGGCTTACAATTAACCATTTCAAAGCCAGTATTCAAAATGATGTCTATAATCTTTAAAAAAAATACAAAATTGGGCTTTAGTTACTACAGTTCTGAAATTAGACACGTTGATTTTTATTTAAAAAGTGCCACAATATGTCTTGATGTGTTGTAAGAATAATACATTCTCTTCATGTTTAATATTGTTTGTTACATGGTATAAAATGTTGGAAATCTTCCTTCTCTCCTGTGCAGGATTGTTTGAGACAGATTAAATGTGGGTGAAAAAATTCAGAATCTCTTGCAAAAGTGATTGATACATGATAGGCATGGCCTAGTAGAACAATAAGAACCACATGGACCACTGTATGCAATTGATACATGACTGGCATGGACTAGCAGAACAATAAGAACCACATGGACCACCGTATGCAATTGATACATGATAGGCATGGACTAGCAGAACAATAAGAACCACATGGACCACCGTATGCAATTGATACATGATAGGCATGGACTAGCAGAACAATAAGAACCACATGGACCACTGTATGCAATTGATACATGATAGGCATGGACTAGCAGAACAATAAGAACCACATGGACCACTGTATGCAATTGATACATGATAGGCATGGACTAGCAGAACAATAAGAACCACATGGACCACTGTATGCAATTGATACATGATAGGCATGGACTAGCAGAACAATAAGAACCACATGAACCACTGTATGCAATTGATACATGATAGGCATGGACTAGCAGAACAGTAAGAACCACATTGACTACTGAATTAAATTGATACATGATAGGCATGGACTAGTAGAACAGTAAGAACCACATGGACCACTGTATGCAATTGATACATGATAGGCATGGACTAGCAGAACAGTAAGAACCACATTGACTACTGAATTAAATTGATACATGATAGGCATGGACTAGTAGAACAATAAGAACCACATGGACCACTGTATGCAATTGATACATGATAGGAATGGACTAGTAGAACAGTAAGAACCACATGGACCACTGTATGCAATTGATACATGATAGGCATGGACTAGTAGAACAATAAGAACCACATGGACCACTGTATGCAATTGATACATGATAGGCATGGACTAGCAGAACAGTAAGAACCACATTGACTACTGAATTAAATTGATACATGATAGGCATGGACTAGTAGAACAATAAGAACCACATGGACCACTGTATGCAATTGATACATGATAGGCATGGACTAGTAGAACAATAAGAATCACATGGACCACTGTATGCAATTGATACATGATAGGCATGGACTAGCAGAACAATAAGAACCACATGGACCACTGTATGCAATTGCCCGTTTGGTGCTTAGGTACAATGAAACGACAATTTTCTTTCCTACTAGATAGAAATTCTTGCATACAAGTGGCTATAGAAAATCTTGTTATACGCACATGATAGAAAAGTATGCAACTTGCACACAATCGACAGAACTCATTTTTGACCAGAAGGGCACCCAGGCTCCACATCAATTATTGTAAAAAGATGTCAATAGATTATCAGTAATATCATGAACTTTAAATGCAAACCATATCTGTGAAAATATTGAATGCTTTTTGCTGGAAAAGTTAAGCAACTATTTTGGAATGGAGCGAAGCTTTACATTACCGTATATACTCGCGTATAATTCGGGTACAAATGCAAACAACATAAGACCCTGATCTGCCGTTGCATAACGTGCTGGCAGATCAGGGTCTATGTTGTTTATGCTACTGATTAGTCCTTACAGACTGCATAGACCCAGATCTGCCAGTGCATTATGCAACGGCAGATCTGGGTCTATGCAGTTTGCAGTTAGTGTCAGCTTATATGCAAGTACATATGGTGTTTTGATAAAATATACAACTACTTCCGTAAAGGTTTTATAACGGCTTGTCATTCTCGGGTTGTATTATATCTTGTATAAAGACCAAGACAGATGGGCTACCATCGTTGTGTACAGTAAAATCAAAATGGCAATGAGATTATCTGGGAGAAATCCATCTTATATACTTGATTTTGATAGGTTTGAGCCATGCATGAGTCCATTTTGTAGGCTTTTATTGTAAACTGCCACCATGAAGATACATTGTCTGCAGATGTTAGATTGGAGCAGAAGTTAATGACAAATAAGTGTTCTATCAGCAGTAAATAAGATCCACTTCATTTATTGGTTGAGAGGATGTACATGTGCGGACAGAATTTGTACCTGTGCACGCTCTTATGGTACCTGTGGTGTTTTATACTTCAAGATGGTCTGTTAGTCAGCTTAAAAAGACAGGCAGAGATGATGGTTTGTTTATTAAATGTGTATTTGCTTTAGCCCTTAATAAAAAAAAATCCAATGGGTTTAGGGTACATATCAATAATCGTCTGTACAGTTGCCATCGACAGATAAACCAATATATAACAATGCAGGCAACTCTGAATTTGTTTACACCATAGTAAAAGTGTTCTTAGAAGGTTAGATTGTGACAAAAAGAAATGAGATGGCAAGCAAAATACTCATTTACCAATGTTTGTTGGAGACAGGGAAATCATTCCCTTGGGATAAACTGTTAATATCCAGACCTCCAACCCAACATAAACAGTCTATCCCTGGGGTTTAATGAATTTCCCTGACTCCACCATACATTGATGATAGATTCTTTTTATAAAGATTCATCCGAGAAGATGGATGTTTGTTAACGTGACATCCATTTTTATATGGAATGTAGATGATGAATATTATATGCAGGTATATTTGATAAACATTTAGTGTACACAGTATAAGATATCAGGTCATTTCAGCTGGCATTTTCTATGATAATAAAAGATGTATTATGTGCCAGTACTTCAGAATCCCCCTCACACGCACACACACAATTAAATTAGGCTATCTCTAAGAAAATGCTTTTTGAATTCTAGGATTTTTTCTTTACTGGTAAGAAATAATAATAATAATAATAATAATAATAATAATAATACTTATAATATTAATAATAATACTAATAATAATACAAATAATACTACTAATAATTCTACTAATAATAATACATGTACTAATAATAATGACTTTATTTAAAGAAGAAGCTCATTTGGTCAACTGACCAGTCATCCATGATCCCTTTTACAATTACATGCATATGACGTACAATTTTTACAAGTTATGGTGTCTTTAAACAACAATGCTATTAAAAACTAGATACTTGATTTACTATTACTATAAAGTAAGTACAAGGCATTAAAGATGAGTACATACAGGATTCATACAAAGATTAGTACATACAGGATTCATACAAAGATGAGTACATACAGGATTCATACAAAAATTAGTACATACAGGATTCATACAAAGATTAGTAGTGAACCTGTGTAAGACATTACAGATGAGTACATGAAAAAACATTGTTTTAAAGAAGAGTAGTACTGAATTACGCAAATCATACAAACGATTGTTTCTGTAGATGTTGACTAAGAAGCTTCTTAAAACCTGTTGGCTCCAGAAAAAGCAAAAGTCTTCTTCTGAAACTCAAAATTTGGTTTAGGTAAATTTAAATTGTTATTTGAGATGGATCTTAGTTCATAAATGCATACATTTTCCATAAATTTTAAAATTAAATTTAAGATAATCAGAAGTCAACCCATGTAAGGATTTGTAGACTTAAGTAAACCCTTTTGCTGCCGAGTTCTCTGTTGAAATTAATGGATGCCACACAAGGGTTTTAAAAGATTTGTTGATGGTGTATTTAAATCAGCATCAAGAATAACTCTAGCTTCTCTTTTTTGAAATTGGAGTTGTCTTTCTTTTCTATATCACTGTTACCCAAGATAGAACAGCAATATTCTACATGTATACTTCTGATCATCTTATAACATGTATCACCAAATCAGGAGATCATAAAACTATTGAGCTTGAGATTTGTGATCAACCAATTAGAAGAGACTTTACATATACAGCACCTCTTTTGATTGGCTGATGGTAAAATGCAAGTTCGTGTGTTTTATGATCTTGAAGCCTGGCCTTGGTTTTACTAAATATCTCAAAGTTTCTCCTCAAATTGAGATTTTGCATTATCATGCTTATAATACTTCAGACAATATTAATATTTTTGTCAGAGGGAGAGATAGTAGAAAGGATGCAAACTAATTTTTTAGTTTTAAAATTGAACATGTAGAAACCTTTATATTCTTGGCAAAAGAGTTGAGGTATTCCACAGATTTGAGGAAATCCTAAAAATGTCCTCAGAGATAAATTACAACTCTTATCAGGAGATTTTATGACTGCATTTTGATCCCAAATGCCTGCTGATTCTTCAGTGAAAAATTCATTGTTACCATGGAAACAATAATAAAGATATTTAAAAATATCAATTTGCTCAAAATAAATAAATCTCAATAAATACTTATCATGATACATATACAATATTCCCTCATTATAACACTGTCCATGTCAGTCATGAAGTATACTGTACTATAGTGAGGGAGTGATGTACTGCACTAATTTTATTTGTAAAATTATGATTAACTTGCTCTTATCGTCATGATGTACTTCCATTACTGTACTTGATCTCTAAATAATCGAATACATTACTCCCTCACTATAATGTTGTTCTTGCAGGCCATACAAGTGGACTGCATTATACTGAGGTATTTTAGGCATAAATATTACTGTAAAATAGTGCTATGGGATCAATGACCATACCTTCCTTATAAAAGGGACAGCATTATACTGAAGCACTTTAGAGTGAGGGAGTGCTATTATATATTTTCAAAACTAGCTGCAAAATGATAAAACTTGAAAATTAAACTAGTTTGTTAATTTAGAAATTTGGTCTGTCTGCAAGTGTGAGCAATCATACAAATATAATAGAAAGATTAACTTGGAAAAAATTCGCAACCCGGGTCAGCTGTGTCATTGTGGCCTTTGGTAATGGCGCTTAATAGCTACCATTTCCTCAGCAGATTATAGCTAATAATGTGTTCATAGTGCTGTAAAAATGTCAACCTAAAACAACTCATGCTGTATTGTGTGTAATGTGATATACTGCTGGGGTGATATTGATACAAGGTTTCATATTGTTATAAAAATATTGATATTTCTCAATACATATTGAGTGCTATATAGTGCTACAGCCAATTCCATCTTTTCAAATTTAAATGACAAGCATCAGGCACACTTCAGTTCAGTCATAAGCTGAGTGTATTCTAATTGGGGAAAAAAATGTATATCCACATCAAACTGTCACTTCCACGAATAGTTATGCCAATAAATAGCATCATGTAATAGGAGAGTAAAATAGATGACAGATATATGACAAAGTAATTATTTTACAATATATATATGGTACCAAACACCAGTTATCCATATTGGTAATTGAGAGGCAGTTTTTGTCTCACCCATCAGTGATGAGACATATCATATATACTCCTGTATAAGTTGGGTCTAACAACAAACAACATAGACCATGATCTGCCATCACATATTGCATTGGCAGATCTGGGTCAGATCTGTGTAGTTGGATCTGGATTATAAGTGAGTATATATGGTCAGATCTCTGTTTATTTACCAGTGGCAACCACAGCATTTGCATCAGCATAAATAATGATGAGTTGCATTGTTAAAGGTGTTTGAAATCACACATCTTAGGGACCAACTATTTAAAAAAATTCCAGCTCTGAGATAGCTTGAAAAAAATATTCCTGCCCTGATTTATAACAATGCTCTGATTTACAGGGGGAAAAAAATCCTATAATCATATCCCTGATATTAGTTGAACAAAATTAATTATCTTGAGGTAAAAGAAAAACAAATATCCCAGCTCAAAAGAAACCAACCTCCAACCCCCCAAAATTAAATGTCCGGTCCCTTATACATCAGTGGCATCTTCGAGAGCCAAGGGTCATCAATTAACTTCGTTCCACATCGACTGTGGCATATGTAGCATTCTGAAAGTATTTCGAACAAGTGCCCTCTTGAGGATAAAAGAGCTATATAAATTGACCAATACGAGCTCATTACACATGTTGGGTATTCATTATGACAACTTCCATAATATCCACATGCCTCGACTCAGAAGATAAACTAGTGTGTGAATGGTTTACAATGATATTTCCCAACTGTCTTTCTAGGTAAATATAACAAGTACTCTGATTCGATCAGTTTCTTTCAACTGCATCCAATCCAATTGCACAGCAGTTGACCAAAAGTGCTTCTTCTTTAAATAAAGTCATTATTATTATTATTATTATTATTATTATTATTATTATTATTATTATTGTCTCTTTGTCAAGGGAGGTAAACTATTCTTGCAATTCTGATCAACATATGCTAGAGTTTTGTCCCTTACAAAAATGAAAGCACCAAATGAGTCACTAAATGAGTCTTTGTTACATCTCCCATCACTCATATCAACTCAAATCAGATGTTGTTACTATCACTTGTATCAACTCACAAAAATGTACACCTGCAGCCACTACTAATTAACTCATTGATACAGCACTTGTACAAAATCACAATGACTCCTGCAGCCATCAGATGTAACAAGGTATTCAAATTGAGCCCTGAAGCCATCACTTGCAGTAGCTAACCAACATTAAATCACTAGCCAATTCATTACTAAATATCATTTCACACAAATTGACCCCTGTAATTACCAATCATATCAACTCAGTTGTTGGTTTCCTATTCTTCTCTACTTTCTGTTTTCAGATGTAAAAACTGTTCTACACTTTACAAAACTGAATGTACATGTATACACAGATCTGATGGCACATACTGGTTCTATACGAATGTAAATATTTATGTCAACAATACATGGACTTGCCCAAAAATAGGATGGTCAGCTGGTCTACATTCTAAACTTGCCCTATGCATGTTTTCAAGATTCACATGTATGCAGCACTCGGACCAATTAAACTACTACAAAGTGTACAAATTATGACTCCTAATGGAATTGTGCTGTTCATAACTGAGGTTTTCTGTTTAGATTCTGTCTTTAACCAAAGTCTCCTTTTGATAAAAAAATTACACCCACCGATGTTATTAAACAGTGTGCCATTGGATCTGTAGGACTACAGTATTTGATGACCCAGTTTTGTGAATGCAAAAGCACTGAATGAAAAATTGAATAGCATTGACAATATTTGTAGCTCTGTGTAGAGTTATTGACTAGTGACATAACAGACCTCACTAGAAAGAGTAACAATTTTACTACACAAAGAATGAACATATAAGCATGTTATCACAGTCTGAATTGAGTCACCTATCACAAAGCCTAAGTGCCTGGTTTCCCACATTTTTAGATCCTACTGTACCCCTTGTAATTTTATTATAGTACTGTAAGTGTCATATATCTTGTACCAAAACCTAGGTACTGAACAAATACACTCAGAAAATCTGTCCCAACATCTTTCTAAAATAAGAAAGTACCAATTTCTCCCCCCCCCCCCCCCCCCCACTCAACCCCACTACAACCACCAGCCTAATGCTGCACATATTCCTAAAAGAATTCTATAATCTTTGGGGACAATGTCATAAATACTTTTATTCTTCTTTCTTTGGCTTGTTTTTCCTCCTGGCTTTTGTGCAAATAAATCCAAAGACACAAGGAAATGAGTAAAAAAATTAGCATAAAGTGTGGATCTTATTCTCACCTATGCAGACATTACAGTCACTGAAGTTGCTACTAGAGTGCTTGAAAAATGGTACTCAAGAGTGATATATTTCTTGCTATAGATCAATTTGTGCATTAAAAAGTTGCTTAGCACTTTTGCAGGTCATGACAGTCATTGCTGAATTACCATTTTCATTGATGCAAGTCACTGCCCAATTACCATGCTCATTGATGTAAGAGGCTTTGCCCAGCTACAGTGCTTAAAGCAATGCAGTAATCATTTTCCTGGCATTTTTTTCTCTCTCAAAATAACAAACTACAATCACATTCGGACAAATACAGTTGGCAAGTGCTTCTAGTAGTATGGTAATTGTTTATTATGCAATATGTGTCAGTATATCAGAAGTATGTTTACCTGAGCTGGAAATCCAGATGTTTACTCAACCTGTAAGGGGAACCTTTCAACAAACACCTTGCATTGTTCAAGCTTAATTAGGGATTAGGAGTCATAATAAGGACAATTAACCAGTAATACTAGTTGAGCATAAAATCTAAGCCCATTTAAGAAGCTCAAAGTACAAGTGTCCCAAAACAGTGCATTAAAACTTTACTTTTAGGATGTCCCAACTGTTATGGTGTCCCAACAGATATGGTAAATATGGTATATATAGAAGGAGAGATTTTGTGTTTTGTGGGTTTAATGCCATTTTTCAGCACATGACAGGCTAAACGTGGTGGCCAGTATATCTGGTGGAGGAAGAACCCGGGAAGGTCCCACGAAGAACCACTGACCCATAGGAAGCTACTGGCAAGCTTTCTCACATACCCATTTGGCCAAGCTGAGACTTGAACCCACGTGGACAGAGGTGAGATGTGAGTGATCTGTAAAGGCAAGTGCCTTAGACCACTCAACTACCTGGGGTAACAAAAGGAGAGGTGTTGAAGTGCCCTGTTAAATTGCACCTGCAGCAATCATGTGCATCAACTTATTAAAATTGACCAGTGTAGCCATCCTTTGTCATTTTATTATAGTATATATCATTTTATTTTTGTGTAGATATAAGAAGAGGTGTTAAAGTGCATCAGTAACATTGACATCTGCAGCATAGTATCAACTTAATCAAAACTGGCCCATGCAACCAACGCATATATCAACCTTTCAAAAATGACCCTTGCAGCCAGCATATCTTATTAAACTGACCTCTGCAGCTATTTTATTCAACAGTTTATAAAAGCTGACCCCTTAAGCATATCAAAACTAATCCTTGCAGTTATCACATGTATATCAGCCTATGAAAATTGACCACTGCAGCCAACCACTGTTTCAATGTATCAAAATGGGCCCCCGCCACCACCACATGAATAAAAACACACCAAAATGGTTTCCATGCTGCCATGACATGAATAATATACTGATTCTGGCTCCTGTAGCCATCAGTGTATGAACAAACAAAAGTTAACTCCATACAACCATCACATGTATTAACACATTAAAATTTACCTCAGCAGCCATAACATTTTGGCCTTTTAAAATTGACAGACCTATTGAAATTGATCAACCTTTTCAAATTGACCCCTGCATCAATCACAAGAATAAAGTTATTCAAAACTGACCCCTGATCACATGTATTAATTTGTCAAAATGTGCACAATCAATCAATCAATCAATCAATCTTTATTTCCTCCATAAGGAGAGTTCATTTACAAACATAGAAAATAGAACAGAGAGAGATACATTTAACAATTTACATTGAAGATTACGGAAAACATTCCAGAAAGTCAGTGATACATATTACACTAATACAGACGAGGAAGAAACAAATACAATATCAATAGTTAGGAAATACATGCAAACATACAAAATAGCACATAATCTTTGTACATAAATCTATAGGGAACCCCCCCCCCATAAAAAAAAAAAAAAAAAAAAAAAAAAAAAAAAAAAAAAAAAAAACTTTTTATTACGGTACTGATCCATTAATGATAATGACTTTGTTTTTAAAGTAAGGTCATATAGGTAGAGAGTTTTGGCAGGAGCTGAATTGGGAATTTTTGCTTTTGACACATGTTTGATCTTCAGGCTATGAAGTAGACTCGTGATACAAGGACGAGAAATTGGAATGAACAGATCTGAAAATGGTGAAATCGTGTTTTGTCAAGTCTACTTTCAATGTCAGTTCTTAACAGTTTTAGCAACTGTGATTCGTCGTTACTTTGGGTAAGTTCTATGTGGAGTTCAAGTCCAAACTTGTCCAACACATACCAGTGAAAGTCGTCGGCAATTTGTCTTGTTAATATACATGATGTGACCACATGCTGAAGGAGGTCGGTATACTGTTGACCACATTTTTGACAGTGAGTAACGTCATGGCCTGGCTTTAATACCCACAGGGATGCTATAAACCTGGTTAATTTGCGTTCATAATTATTCCTCGCAATATAGTACAGAGTGGAAGGGCGGATTTGTGTTTGTAAGTGTTGGAATCTAGAAAAATCAGGATGTCTATTGATTCTGTCGCGCCAGGTAGTCTCTTCCTTTTCAAGTAAAGTCATGTTGACCAATTGTTTCCACTGAGATTTGTTAGGGAAAATTGATTGATTAATGAAGTTCAGGAGGAAATCTGTAAGCTCATACTTCTGAAGTAAATTCCAAATATCTGGAATAAAACCAGATTGTACAGATTGGGTGCTATCAAAATACATGTGAAGACGTATGAGGAATATTTGTTTGGAGATGGTGTTATTGGACAGGGTGCAGAGTTTACCTAGGAAGAGAAGTTTACGTCGATCAATTTCGGTTGTGATTCTTATTAGTCCCAGCATTGACTCACACATATCTGACCGCGTTTGTTCAGAAAATCCCTGAATTCTTTTTGCTGTAAAATGTTGCAATTTGTTGAGCTCCAGTAGATCGCATTTTTGAAGCTCATTCCAAAGTTCGCAGCCATATAGTAAGGTTGGAATCACGATTTTCTTATATAAACTCGCGGATGTTTTGGGGTTTAGGTTTGGGGTACCCATCCCAACGTTTGCAAGACTAAAAAAGACCTGCCTTGCTCTTCTACAAGCGTTGCGGGTGCGGTTGATGGAACGACGTGATTTATCCTGTAGTATTCCTAGGTGAGTGACGGAGTCAGTTTCAGTAATTATTTCTTCGTCAAGTGTTAGAGACAGCTTATAGTTAGAATTTCTTTTCTTGCCAAATATTATAATATATGACTTTGTAGAGTTTAGTTTGTAGTTCCATTTTTTAGAATATTTGAGAACAATTTCTAGCATTTTAGCTAAGTTATCTGGAGAATTTGACAGGCACGTGAGATCATCTGCAAGCGTAGGGCAGCAGCACTCTAAACTTCCAATTTTACATCCCAGTGTGCTTTTTACTAATTGCTGTAGCAACTCGTCTATAAATACCAGATACAAAAATGAGGACAGGACGCCTCCTTGTCTAACGCCTCGCTTGATATCGAACCATCTAGACTGGTATTTGCTAACTACGACTGCACTTTGTACACTTTGATATGTATTCCCTATTATTCTCCAGATTTTCCCCCGAATTCCCAAATTATATAGTTTCAAGAGTAGAGCAGCGTGCCAAACGGTGTCAAAGGCTTTTTGAGTATCGAGAAAGGCAGCATAGGTAGGGCTACCGCAGTCAGAGTTATAATTAATGACCTCTTGAAGATTAAAAGAGGCCGTGAGGCAGCTTAGATTCTTTTGAAAGCCTTGTTGTTGTGGATTAGGGAATATGGTTTCCTTCGTCACCAAGAAGTTATTAATCTTTGCTTGCATAATTTTTTCAAATAATTTGTACAGCACTGGTAACAAGGATATTGGCCGATAACTATCGGGATCAGCTCTGCTTTTCCCATTACCTTTGTAGATAGGCACGGTAAGACCTCTTCTCCATGTACTTGGTATATATTCATGCTTTAATATCGAGTTGAACAATTTTAAGATTGTTTTATTTAGCTGAGGACCACCATAGATAAGGTGCTCATTTTGAAGGTGATCATGACTTGGAGCTTTCGACTTTTTTAACGTACGAAGTGCGCTGCATAGTTCTTGATCAGAGATTTCATCATCTAAAGTTTCTTGTCTATGTACGTGCTTCTTAGAATAATGTTTGAGATCACAGATTGTTTTCTCTACTGAGTTATAAAAGTCTTTGTCATAAATATCATAATCTTTCGGTGTGTACAATTCAGAAAAAAAATCTGCAAAAGCACCAGCTACCGAAGATGGGTCAGAATAGGTCTTACCACCATAAAAAATTTCAACACAAGATTTGTGTTTGTTCGGTTTGCTCTTTTTAATTAGATGCCAAAAAAGGCGTAAATCGCATTCGGCCGCTTCTTGAATTTCATTCAGGGAGTTATTCAGAAAAGATTCACTAGCTATTCGTTGAGCGTTCCTGAATTCACGCTTTGCTTTTTTATATAGAGCATATGTTTCGTGCTGCAAGCCTCTTGGTCTGCCTTGTTTCACCCAGACTATGCGTGCTTCACGTTCTATTTTATGACTCCGCTTTAATGTTTCATTCCAGTATGGCTTTGTGTGTGGGTTAAAACGCTTAATGGGAAGCGCGTCTCGTGCAGCTTGTAGCATGCATTCAGTTATATCAGTACACAGTCGGTCTATTTCGTGCGGACCGTTAATCTCTCTTGTTAGGCGGTCTTGTAAGTTACGTGCTAGTGCGTTTTGATAGTGACAAATCTCGTTGTTGCCGACTTTGTGCCATGCCGTTAGGTCGTGCAGTTTCGATACCTTTGGGATTATATTGTTTTGGATCGGAACTGAACAGAATACAGGTAAGTGGTCTGATGTTGTAGAAATTTTACCTTCCTGGATTATTTCACAACGTTTAACATTGGAACTAACGATGCTGTCAGTCAATATGTAATCGAGCATGGTTTGAAAAGGGGCATATGAATATTTTGGACCGATACAGTTTGGTGCAGTATTTATCGCCTTTATCTGATTTCGGCCCACGAAGTCCTTTAATTCTTTACATTTACGGGCGTTAACTCTAGAGCAGTCTATCAAACTTGCGTTCATGTCACCTGCAATAATGACATGCCCCTCTTCCGAGAGGTGCTCGTACAAGTCATCAAGAATCTCAATTATTTCACGGTAGTGCTTAATATCGTTCTCTGAGGGCATGTAGACACAAATTAAGTATAGAGGTTTGTGAGAGAGACCAACAAGCTTTGCACCTATAATTCTGTCGTTTATGTTTTCCATTGGTACAATTTTTTGTTCCAGTTGTTTTTTGAACATAATTGAGACCCCTGATTTGCCACATTTGATTGGCCCGAAGGGATCTGATGTCTCCTGGCAACAGGTGAAAGTTGCATATTTGGAATGTATGGAATCCATAAACGATGCATTTTGTGGACGAAGCTTGTGTTCATTTATGAATGCAATGTCACAGTCATACTGATCCAATAAATTGCCGAGACATATTGTCGATGACATTATGCCTCTGACATTCCATAAAAGTAAATTTAAAGCCATTGTTACACTTAGTTTACATATGTAAAGAAATAAAATTGACATTGTAGTTTCAAAAATCATATAAGGAATAGGTTAGTGAGATATAATAAAACAGAATATGTTATCAATTATTGTAGTTTTTAACAGGTGATTTGACCCTTTTAGCAGGAGATTTCCAGTGAGTGCAAATGATACCATCGGGCCAGGAGAAATCTTCCGATTCTACTATTTGTGCATATTGTGAATTAACATTTATACGTGCATATAAGGTTCCAGATTTGCTGCGGTACAAGGCCAGAGAGCTTATTTTTGCGCCATTTTTTTGGAAATGAGCATAGATGCCCGCCCTAGTGGATGAATTATCAATTCCCCAAATAAAATAGCTGACATTTCTTTTCCTATATACCCCTATGAAAACTTCACCGGGATTTTCAAAGTTTTGTTCCTCCTGGTCTAATAGATTGTGACCTGTTGTTGTTGATAGTGGGTGAGATTTTACTGTGTTTGGGGATGCTGAATTACTTGAAGAATTATTCGAAGAATTATTTCCATGCGCTAAGTTAGATAGTTTTTCTTGGATTGACATTTTGTTTGTTTGTACATGATTGGTTTTCATACATACATTAATATCCTTTAAACTTGCTCTTGTTTGAGATTGTCCATCAATGGCAAGAGACTGAGTCCGCTGATCATGTGCTTCATTTGCAATATCAGTACTTGAGATTATGCTGAGAGAAGGTGCACTCCGTTTGGGAGAAGTGTTTTCATCATCATCAGAAGTAGATACTGTGCGGCGAGTTTGTGTGACTGAGTTGATTGTCTCTGATGGCCTCAGAGTCGCATTCAGGGCATCAGAGTATCTCATGCATGTTGACGTCTGGAGATCGCCTCGTGTGGGGTTAATCGTAATATCCTCTGGTGGAACATTACACACTGGTTGTACTTGAACACGTGGTAGTGAGTTAGGAGTTGACCTTGTAGATGATGCTACTGGGTCTGAATTCATTTGGTGTTGAGATTGCTGTTGCCCGTTGCTTCCCGTGTGTTGATTTTGTAGATGGTCACGTGCTGTCTGATTTGCACTGTGATTGCCATCTGAAATTTTACCGGTAACAACAGAAGATACATTTGTATTAAGAGAGTGTTTCATTGTGCTGTCATATTGCTGAAACTTAGTTGTTACTAAGGTCTCTAGTCTGAGTAAGGCATGCTTAAGATGTATGTTGTCGGTAGAGAGTTCTTTGTTTTGCTTTTCAAGGATGCCAATCCGATTGTTCAAATGACCTATTATTTTATTAAGTTCGTGTTGCACTGAGTTCAAGTCACTCTTACAGCTGTGTACGATTGCTTTAAGTTCTGCTGTTTCCACTCTATTATTCAGTGAGTAGTTTTCATGTGTGGAGACATTTTCTAATCTGTTGTGACTACGTGTCATCCGACCATTGAATAATTCCTCTATAACATCGGGTTGTTCTCCATGAATAAAAAGCTGTAGATTGTAACAATCCTTTGCATATTTATATGATGCACTGAATTTTGTTGAATTGCGTCTAATAATTGGCGCACCATGTGGACAGTTTGGCAACAATTGCGCCCGACTTATTAAAATAGTCCTGTACCAGTTTATAAGGTTTTCTTTGTTGTTTGTAAAGTTTACGAGCTTACCCACATATACACCCGCTGGCTCTCCATTAAAGAATTTGTCCAACATGTCTATATATTCCTGATTAGGAATCTGTGATACTTGCGGGTTATCAGTATCCTCAGGACGAGAATCAAGATCATAGTACGCAATATCATCTTGTGTATAATTTTGAGAGAAGGGAGCATCATCCGTGCTGTTGGACGTCGGGAGTAGGTGCAGGCAATGGTGGCTAGCAGGGGATGATGTGGGTGATCCACGAGCACATGGAGAAGACGACTGATATCCATCACTGGTATTCACTGACATGAAATTCTTTGCAGCGTTTAGCAATGGAAATCTTCCTGGACTTAATTCATGTATTAAACACCCGTTAATATCGCTATAGCTTTCAGATTGCACACAGTTTTCAGAGCGATGCGTCTGCCGTGCATTGACTGCTGCCATCTTGACCCCACACAAGAGCACTACACCATAAAGCTGTGTCTATATTTGACCAGTCTATGTAGAGCACTACACCATAAAGCTGTGTCTATATTATGACTCCTAATGGAATTGTGCTGTTCATAACTGAGGTTTTCTGTTTAGATTCTGTCTTTAACCAAAGTCTCCTTTTGATAAAAAAATTACACCCACCGATGTTATTAAACAGTGTGCCATTGGATCTGTAGGACTACAGTATTTGATGACCCAGTTTTGTGAATGCAAAAGCACTGAATGAAAAATTGAATAGCATTGACAATATTTGTAGCTCTGTGTAGAGTTATTGACTAGTGACATAACAGACCTCACTAGAAAGAGTAACAATTTTACTACACAAAGAATGAACATATAAGCATGTTATCACAGTCTGAATTGAGTCACCTATCACAAAGCCTAAGTGCCTGGTTTCCCACATTTTTAGATCCTACTGTACCCCTTGTAATTTTATTATAGTACTGTAAGTGTCATATATCTTGTACCAAAACCTAGGTACTGAACAAATACACTCAGAAAATCTGTCCCAACATCTTTCTAAAATAAGAAAGTACCAATTTCTCCCCCCCCCCCACTCAACCCCACTACAACCACCAGCCTAATGCTGCACATATTCCTAAAAGAATTCTATAATCTTTGGGGACAATGTCATAAATACTTTTATTCTTCTTTCTTTGGCTTGTTTTTCCTCCTGGCTTTTGTGCAAATAAATCCAAAGACACAAGGAAATGAGTAAAAAAATTAGCATAAAGTGTGGATCTTATTCTCACCTATGCAGACATTACAGTCACTGAAGTTGCTACTAGAGTGCTTGAAAAATGGTACTCAAGAGTGATATATTTCTTGCTATAGATCAATTTGTGCATTAAAAAGTTGCTTAGCACTTTTGCAGGTCATGACAGTCATTGCTGAATTACCATTTTCATTGATGCAAGTCACTGCCCAATTACCATGCTCATTGATGTAAGAGGCTTTGCCCAGCTACAGTGCTTAAAGCAATGCAGTAATCATTTTCCTGGCATTTTTTTCTCTCTCAAAATAACAAACTACAATCACATTCGGACAAATACAGTTGGCAAGTGCTTCTAGTAGTATGGTAATTGTTTATTATGCAATATGTGTCAGTATATCAGAAGTATGTTTACCTGAGCTGGAAATCCAGATGTTTACTCAACCTGTAAGGGGAACCTTTCAACAAACACCTTGCATTGTTCAAGCTTAATTAGGGATTAGGAGTCATAATAAGGACAATTAACCAGTAATACTAGTTGAGCATAAAATCTAAGCCCATTTAAGAAGCTCAAAGTACAAGTGTCCCAAAACAGTGCATTAAAACTTTACTTTTAGGATGTCCCAACTGTTATGGTGTCCCAACAGATATGGTAAATATGGTATATATAGAAGGAGAGATTTTGTGTTTTGTGGGTTTAATGCCATTTTTCAGCACATGACAGGCTAAACGTGGTGGCCAGTATATCTGGTGGAGGAAGAACCCGGGAAGGTCCCACGAAGAACCACTGACCCATAGGAAGCTACTGGCAAGCTTTCTCACATACCCATTTGGCCAAGCTGAGACTTGAACCCACGTGGACAGAGGTGAGATGTGAGTGATCTGTAAAGGCAAGTGCCTTAGACCACTCAACTACCTGGGGTAACAAAAGGAGAGGTGTTGAAGTGCCCTGTTAAATTGCACCTGCAGCAATCATGTGCATCAACTTATTAAAATTGACCAGTGTAGCCATCCTTTGTCATTTTATTATAGTATATATCATTTTATTTTTGTGTAGATATAAGAAGAGGTGTTAAAGTGCATCAGTAACATTGACATCTGCAGCATAGTATCAACTTAATCAAAACTGGCCCATGCAACCAACGCATATATCAACCTTTCAAAAATGACCCTTGCAGCCAGCATATCTTATTAAACTGACCTCTGCAGCTATTTTATTCAACAGTTTATAAAAGCTGACCCCTTAAGCATATCAAAACTAATCCTTGCAGTTATCACATGTATATCAGCCTATGAAAATTGACCACTGCAGCCAACCACTGTTTCAATGTATCAAAATGGGCCCCCGCCACCACCACATGAATAAAAACACACCAAAATGGTTTCCATGCTGCCATGACATGAATAATATACTGATTCTGGCTCCTGTAGCCATCAGTGTATGAACAAACAAAAGTTAACTCCATACAACCATCACATGTATTAACACATTAAAATTTACCTCAGCAGCCATAACATTTTGGCCTTTTAAAATTGACAGACCTATTGAAATTGATCAACCTTTTCAAATTGACCCCTGCATCAATCACAAGAATAAAGTTATTCAAAACTGACCCCTGATCACATGTATTAATTTGTCAAAATGTGCACAGGCAACCAATATATAAAACAACTCATTAACATTTTTCAACCTACTGAAACTGACCATGACAATGATTATTTCTGTAGATGTTGACTAACATGCTTCTTATAACCCTTGGATGAAACACCATGACTCACAATCACCATACTTTTTATTACTTACCAAAAAAATTTCTTTTACTCACAAAATATATGGATCATTATTTCTTCATAACTTGAATATTTGATCATGAAGACACCTCATACTATGATAACTGTTTCAATTCATGTATATAGTATAAATACCACCCCACAAAAAAATATAGCATAATGTTTTAATACATTCAAAACCTGTGGCCATTCACACATAGAAATTGAATTGCATTATGGCCAAGACAACTGCTTATATTGACCATGGTCTTTTTAATTGAACTAAATTCACAGCTAGATAATGTAGTATGAAGTTGTATTGATTTTCAAAGTGTCAAAGGGACATAACTATAGTATGTATTACATACAGATACAGATACACTGGTACAAGTTGTCTCCTTTCACACAATGGCTTTCACTTGAATAATTCCTGTTGAAGGTCAGCTGTTTTGCATAGAAGCATGAATAAACATATTTTCCGAAAGACTAGATAACTTATAATACACAAGGATAACATTCTTTCTTTCATCAAGTTTACGATGTTAAAATTTTAACTTTAACATTGGCACGCATTTACTGTTAAACTATCTGTTAAACTATTTACAAATATGATTCCAAGAGCATGATTTATTTTTGGAGGAATCAAAGTTGGAAAGCATTTAAAGTTAAAAATCTTTCAGACTTGTGATAATTTTGTCCAGCTCGTTTCTTCATGCAATTAATTATATCATCAATAAAAAATACATACATATTTAAACACTGTACTCAAAAATATGTACATATTTAAACACTGTACTCAGAAATATATGCATATTTAAACACTGTACTCAGAAATATATGCATATTTAAACACTGTACTCAAAAATATGTGCATATTTAAACTGTTCTCAGAAATATATGCATATTTCAACACTGTACTCAAAAATATGTACATATTTAAATACTGTACTCAAAAATATGTACATATTTAAACACTACTCAAAAATATGTACATATTTAAACACTGTACTCAGAAATATATGCATATTTAAACACTATACTCAAGATTTTGGAGCAATGAATGATACTTCAGACTTGGATATCTTACTCAAAATGTATTATGCAGCCTTTTGGTTAGTCGGAATATGTTGGAGTAAGATTTTGGAGTCCAGTAAACTTTTATAATGAAGGGGCCAGATTGTTCCTGCATGAATTAAATTGTTATGCAGTGGGAATACCTCGTTTGAGCAGTCAGCCTGTCCTTATTTACCATTTTTTGTTTGCCAAACAGGTTGTCTCATAATTGAGCTATAACTGTACTTCTGATTTAAGGGAGCAGCAAAGACCCTTAACTGCCAGCACATCATGTGACTGTATATCTGGTTCCGCTTTCATAAAATCTCTCAAATTTTGCATGTTGATTATTTGTAAACTACAATAGTGTTAATTGTATAAACACTCTCTCTCTCTCTCTCTCTCTCTCTCTCTCTCTCTCTCTCTCTCTCTCTCTCTCTCTCTCTCTCTCTCGTAAAATAAAAGAATAAAAGGATGAGCCCTCTATCTGTTTATTTATATGGTAAACACATACTCGTCCCCGCATTTTGAAACAAGTTGGTTATTTTCGGTATTGTATTGAGGCCTGAACTTAAATTTGACTTTATTATAATTTTATAGACTGACAAAATTTTTAGTTGAGTACAAGGTACATACTGAAGTTGGGAAGGTTTTGTGAAAGCCAGTCCTGGGTCAAAGCTGTTCGCAGTTATGTGGGTGTAATTCACAGATAAAATATGGTACATCCAGAAGAATGTGTCTGAAGAATCCTGTACATGTCCTTCTGGGTCCTGTACTTGTCCTTCTGGATCTGTTACATGTCCTTCTGGATCCTGTACATGTCCTTCTGGATCTGATCGCCTTGTAAGATGTGCAAGGGTAAAATATTCGTTAGGAACAATTGATACTTGTATTTGTGGCATATGGTATATAATTCCAGTAATTCACCCAAAATGTGCCATCATTAGCCCTAAGTCTTAGGACATCCTAAGTTTTTGGGTATCATAAATTTTTTCTCTCGGCTATTTTTATATGCACCATTAAAGTTTTCGGACAGTTGTTGTCAGTAATTTTGTTATTGATTCTAACTTTTGGATGCACTAAATAAGACCATGCAGTTACAGTTTGCATGATCAAACAGAAAGGTAATTTGATTTAATGTTCAGCATTTGAAAAACAAAAACCACAATGACATACACTGCCTATAAAAAAAACCATCAAGAGTTGTTGCTTTGTGATTATCAACCATAGTTTTACATGTATATCTTGTGGTAAA
This sequence comes from Margaritifera margaritifera, assembly GCA_029931535.1. Classification (NCBI taxonomy): domain Eukaryota; kingdom Metazoa; phylum Mollusca; class Bivalvia; order Unionida; family Margaritiferidae; genus Margaritifera; species Margaritifera margaritifera. The sequence goes on along the minus strand of JAQPZY010001118.1, from coordinate 1,037,350 downwards.
ATGTCTGAAAATTACATTGTCTCAAGTTTTATATCATATATACTTATTATTTCAAATTAACATCAGTTGATGAATAGGATAAAAGATAAATTTGTATCAGTTGTGGTAAAAAGTTCCATTGTGAAAATAATAGTTTTCCAGTAGATAAAGCATAACGTTTGCAAAAAATGAATAGATAAATTGATAAAACTGGTATGCATAAACTTTAATTCCTAATATCATTCAGTTGAATCATTTGAATCAATTCCATGCAATCCATGTCATTACTTTTAAATTTTATTAGATGTCTTATACTGCATAATTTGCATTATTGATGTCTTAATTATCGAATGCCTTACACAAATTATATACTGAATGCATTAGCCCATTAACTAATCAATATTGCTAAATTATTCCAAGAAAAATAAAATATCGGTTTAGTAGATTTCTAAATTCGATTGACATTTTACCTTTACATAACTGAACATTTAAACATTTTTAAATCCCATTCTGATTCGTCAAGTTAATATAGACTGCTTCTCTGTTTAGGTAAGTGACATTAGTGTTGTCACAGGATGAAGCCGGGTTGGGACTGCGTTAATAAGATGTTTATTTATAAACGCAATTTAAAGATGAACAAATCTGACACCATTATAACAAAAAGATAAGGAAAATTATAAAGTTCCCAACATGGAACTATCAACAACAAGTAACTCAACGAGAAAAATCAAAGATGAATTTAACGAATGGAATTTTAAACAAACGTGAATAACATCCTATCACCAATCAACAAATAAGAGTATATGATCTACACCCTAATGTAAACAAGGTCTTATTAAGTACCAAGGGTGACCAAAGCATGTGATTTATGCACTTATCAATATGATACTCATTTATTCATCGATTTATTAACTCGTCACTTTATCAATTCATCAAGCGATATTGGAATATGTATGAATTTATGGATCTGTCATTCATATAACGATACTGAAATGGGAATGCATGAAATTATGAATCTGTCACACATATAGCGATATTTAAATGTGAATACATGTAATTTTGCACAGATAGCAATATTGAAAATAACAATAAAATGGAACACGTAACATGTATAACTATCGTGGCGCCCGTTTGACGACCAAGATGTATCTCCGGTTCCACCCGTTCTAGTCAATGGTCAAGGAGCCACCACACATGGTCCACCCCTCCCAGTCTGTTGAAGGATCCCTCGAGAGCCTTCACATTTAACACAGACCCGCTGGTCGAGAAGCCTTGGTCCCTCACATCGAGAAAACCAGTACACTCTTCCGAAACAACGTCACCAGACACAGCGTACACGTCACAAGAAACCACACAGTCCTGCGACTCCACAACACCAAACCATACATAAGGACAGCTAAAAGTATAACAACTAAACCGTGTAGTACATATGACATGGTTAGTACTTTTGCATTGATATATGTTGCGCATGCGCGCACATGAATTGCATCTCGTTACACATTACATTAATCATTCAAAGCATGCTGCGTATAATTAAATAGAATCCGTCTGTTCAGTAACAACAAATAGTTAACTTGTACCAGACTATAGTATTTCTAATATCATGGCGTTGTATGACCTAGGTATTGACTCTCTGTAGAATTTAGAATAAATTCTAAAACATCTAATATATGAAACAATTATGTCATATAAAATGAATAGTGATAAAGAATACTATCTTAAATTTCACATACCTCTACAGCTCAAGATTTGCTCCCGTAAAGAGGTAAGCTTTCTGACAAGACTCGTCGTAGTGTAATTTGTTTATAGAGAATTTTCTCTATATGTACCCTAGCTGTGACAGAACTGCGCAGCAGCTAGCTACTTAAATTTTCACTGCAGGCAATTTGCACGTGCAGCATGGGGTGAATCACGCTCAGTATTTCAAAATAACGAGCCGAAAAAATAAACAACCCTCGAGTAACGCTCTAGTCGGAAACGAAACCCGAATACATTTTTGATCACATATACATATTGATATAAATCATACAATTCCGTGACAAGTGTCATGCTGTATATACTTACGTATAAGCTGATACCAACTGCAAACTGCATAGACCCAGATCTGCCGTCGCATAATGCGCTGTGATAAGGAATTATGTATTATTTCGTTTTTAAATAATGGTATAGGTTTATGATCTCTGCATAATAGTCTAACAGCTGTCGTCTTGCAGAAAGTACATATACGGTATTTCAATGTGACTCAGTACATTAGGTCGTGGGAAGAATTATCGATTGTAACAGTAGTATATCACATGGTTTAGCACGTGAGGCTATGAACTTCTGACCTAGATTCTATGATTCTTCAGAGTCAATTCGTTATTGACTGTTAAAAACGTTAGTGTAAAAGTACTTAGCAATGTCACGCATAACCTAGTTTCTGATTGGTTCGGAGAGGGTTGTAATATTTCGAAATGCCCAGTTGTTTATCAAAGACGTTGTGGGTTTTATTTTGTTTCTGCGTAGTGGGAGACTATATTATAGGATTAATAGCAGCATTCTAGCATTCTTCATAGCTACACTGGATTGAGAGGTCATAATCAAATTTGGTTCTTTTTGTGTGGTGATATTCTATTTTTGTGATATATCAGTATACAGTACATTCTGGATTAGTACTGTTTTCTTAAACCTTAATAATTATACAGCTCCGTGGAATTATCGGAAACATTTCTAGAACTTGTGTTATTCCATATTCACAAGGACTATTTGGAATTTATAAAACTTGGATATACTTGATTCTTATTAACACATCAGTACAGCAAAGGTTTCATTCGGAACATTTGGATTAACTTCCAGATCAATGAACTTTAGAACAATTTAGGACTTTTAAGGATATTCTATACTGTAAGTTATTTTAATTCTTTCACTTTAATTGTTTGTTGAAATATTTTAATATTTTAGGAAATTAAATATTTGTATTTAAATCTTGAAAGCTTGTTTGAGTCTTTTCTTTTGTTACATTACCCTCGTCGTAACAGCTGGCAGATCTGGGTCTATGCAGTTTGTAAGGACTAATCAGTAGAACAAACAACATAGACCCTGATCTGCTGGCACATTATGCGACGGCACATCCGGGTTTATATTGTTTGCATTTGGACCCAGAATATACGTGAGTATATATGGTATATTTATAATTGAAAGCTGTTTCTTCCTTTACATTCAAAATGTTCTATATCAGAATGTAACTTGGGTATAATTATCTGACGTTTTAGTATATCACATGATAAATTCTCAAGTTCTGATTGGCTAAATACAGGGATTTAGTAATCACATAGTAAATCTCAAGTTCCAGTTGGTTAACTGCAGGGATTTAGTATATCACAATGTAAATTCTCAAGTTCTGATTGGCTAACTACAGGAATTTATTTCAGGAGAGTACACATTTCCTCTCAACTCAAGGATACTATACCTGGTCACAGTCATTACACCTGTTTCATTGGGCACTATTGCAATGTACCAACCTTATATGATGTCACATGACATAATGTGATGTACTAAATCTATTATTGCCTTCTCCCTGGATAACTGTTTTCCTACAGTGTTGCCTGGTGGTGCGTAGTGCCCTCATCTTCATCTTCTATACCCCAGCAGAGAACACCGTAGGAGAACAGTACCTTAGGAGAAGGCAGTAATAGAATATTAGGAAAATCTAATGACTTCCTATTAAACATGTATATGCACAGTTTGTATCAAATTAAAAAAAAGGTTGATACAGTTCATTCACTATATCCAGAATTGGTATGGTATGTAGGTATGTATACAGTTTAATGACGTGTCAGCACAATCCAGGCTATATTGTGCCAGTTAAAAGTATCGTTGTAAAAATATAAAGGAAAAAGTTCTAAAAATTTTTTGAAGATGAACCCTTCCAAATAAATTATATATGTAGTCCTTCAAGATAAAAGGCGAAAATCTTAAAAAAGTTGTAAAAGTATTTAAATGTTAAAAATTAACCAAATCTTCAGGAAGATAAACCCATCTAAATAAAAGTAAATTATTTTTCTTAATTGTGAGATAAAAACGTAAAAGATTCCAAAGTTTTAAAGCAAGTATTTAAAATAAAACGAAAAGGTTAAAAGGGTAAACTCCTTAAAATATTAGATAAAAATGTTTTATACAAACTACATTCATTTAAAAAGTCAAAAAGAATTTCTGGCAGATCACTATAGGAAGCTGCTTGATTGAATTGACATCATAAAATGTCTCACCCAACAAGAATGTGCTCCACAGTTAGTGGATACTGGCAGGATACTCTGGTCAAAGTTCAACTTTCAGGAGGGTCAGGCATGTGTGTCATGTATGTTTGTGACACAATATTATCTCATCTCAGTGATTTGTTCTCTATGAACAATGGCACTCTCCAGTGGTGGGTTGGATTTTTTTAGTCTTGTTTGTGGAGTTTTAATTCTAAAGATTTTGCCAAATATACAGAACATATTGCTTGTTTTACCGTATATACTTGCATATAATCTAATACCAACTGCAAACTGCTTAGACCCAGATCTGCCATCACATAATGCGCCGGCAGATTTGGGTCTATGCAGTTTGTAAGGACTAATAAGTAGAACATACAACAAAGACCCTGATCTCCTGGCGCATTATGTGAATGGCAGATCAGGGTCTATGTTGTTTGAATTTGGACCCGGATTATACGCAAGTATAGACGGTGATACTTTAAGTTCCCATGTTGGATCTTCCATTCAGAAACAGGAGACTGCGAGGCAGCATTAGCTATTTTGGGGTGGTAAAATGCCATATATACTCGTGTACAAGTCGGGTCCAACTGCAAACAACATAGACCCTAATCTGCCATTGCATAATGTGCCGGCAGATCAGGGTCTATGTTGTTTGTTCTACTGATTACTCTTAATAAGCTGCATAGACCCAGATCTGATGTCAGATCTGGGTCAATGCAGTTTGCAGTTGGATCCCATTGTATTCTAGTATAGATAGTACAACAAAGTGTATAACTTCTAACTTCTTGTCCAAGTTTTGTACCATACAGTCAAAGTAATTTCTGTGTTTTGGTGAAAAATATACCAGAATTTGTATGAATTAGATTTTTTTTTAAAAAAAAAGGGATATTTTAAGCAAACTTATTCTGCAGTAAAATGTTTTATAGTTCTCTGTTGGTTAATTTAGTGTTGAAATATTTAATCATAGAACCTTGATGACATTGCAGTCCATTCACATGATATATTAGATTGGTTCTTTTTAATCTTTATTGCATGTTACAATTGTTCTCTTGAACAACAGTAGTCAGATTTTTTAGACTGGTATAGGTAATAAATTTGTCTAGTGATATCTTGAAATTGCAGCTTTTGTGCTCAGATTGCAGTTTTTATAGTTTTCCAATTCAATAAATGTATTGCATATATTTGAATGCAATCAATTTTCTTCATCCAGTCAACCAATGCTAATTGTCAGACATGAAATTAAATGCATCTAAAGGAACTTGAAGGGCAAATTGAATCTCTAAGCTGTCCTAAATATCTTGACAATGGATACAAATAAGACTTTAGGGCCGCCTGGATTTGAATTGAGTATTTTTCCAACGATACTAAGTTACCACAGAGTTATATCAATGAATGGACTTTAAAACTACAGTAGTCTTGTTCGTGTAGAAAATTAATGCAATATAGTGTAACCCTGGGCAGGAAGGATTTTATGGTAATTAATATTAGTGTTGAGAATTGGCTACAATTTCTTGATAAATCAGCAGTTTCTGCTCAATGATTGATGATTGATTAATAATAGATTACATTGTCCACATGATGTCTTGCCAGAATTGGGGCTATTTTTCAAATGGCCTGAAATCCGAAACATCAGGAATGGTGCAGAAATAATTTTGATTAATACCATAAACTAATATTTATCTGCCCGACTGAATCTAATGTAATTTAGTTTTCTTTAGGAAAAAAGAATGTTAGAAATATCTCAGGGTGTATTGTCTGAACACTCGAGTTAACAAAGTTAGGAAAGTTAAAATAATGCTTATCAAGTGGTATCATATTGAACAAAATGTGTAGTAAATATTGGTGGGTGAATGTTGTTGTTGTTGTTGTTGTTGTGGGTTTAACGCCATTTTTCAGCACATGATAGGCTATACATGGTGGCCAGTTTTTATCTGGTGGAGGAAGAACCCGGGAAAACCCCAAAAAGAACCACTGACCCACGGGAAGCTACTGGCAAGCTTTATCACATATCCACATTGGCCGAGCCCGAGACTCGAACCCACACAGACAGAGGTGAGATGGCAGTGATCGGTAAAGGCGAGCGCCTTAGACCACTCGGCCACCCGGGGCCCCGGTGGGTGAATGTATTTCCTGTGATCATTTTGTGGAGGATTAAATTGTTTTTCAGTCATTAAATGAAATAATCGTCGATGCCATGTGTGTAAACAATAATCTATACCATATATACTCGCTTATATGTAGAGTCCAACTGCAAACTGTATAGACCCAGATCTGCCATATCACATAAGGCACTAGCAGATCTGGGTCTAAGCAGTTTGTTAGGAGTAATCAGTAGAACAAACAGCATAGTCCCTGATCTACCGGCACATTATGTGGTGGCAGATCAGGGTCTCTGTTGTTTGCAGTTGGACTCGACTTATAGGCGAGTATAAACAGTAGGAAAGTGCTCTTTAATATATCTGGAGCTAAGGGTATAACTCCATAAAAAAGTGTTGCAATTTTTTTTACCATCTAGAGGGTTATTTTCATGGACATAAACATCTTGTGATTTTGCCCCAAACTGGGGTTTTTAAATTTTGGTGAGTTATGGTTTAGTGATTGCAGATTGCAGATACAGGGAGGGTTTTATTTTAGTGGCAAAACCAGTAATAGTTTCTACCCCTTGCAAAAATTGTCTCCGTTAGTACATGCTGAACCACTCTTGGCCATATCAGAACTTATAGTGGACAGATCAAATAACTTATTGACCATTCAACATGAGAAAAACAAAAAATAACCAATCATGCGATTGATTTATGTTTTTTAATTGACATGACAGTCTTTACCATCAGAAAGAATAGCATAATTGTCTCAATACATATGCTCGCTTATAAGTTTCAAGTCCAAATGCAAACCACACAGACCCAGATCTGCCATAGCATAATGCACTAGCAGATCTGGGTTTATGCAGTTTGTTATCAGTAATCAGTAGTCCATCTGCAAATAACATAGACCCTGATCTGCTGGCACATTATGCAATGGCAGATCAGGGTCTTTGTTGTTTGCAGTTGGACTTGACTTATAAGTGAGTATATACAGTATAAGATGTTAATGGAGATTAAAACAAGAATATTGTACCTTTCAAAATTGAACAGTCATTGATATTGTGTATTGCATTGTATAGGTTGCAGTCCCTTGCACTTGTTATTCATATTATCATTGACAGTAAGTAATGAATTCTACTTAAAGATCATGTAGCTACTCATTTGATTTATTTACCATTTCCAAATTTATTCTATTTATTTACCATTACACATGTTTTTGGAAAGGCAGAAGCATTGCTTAAGATATTATCATAGTCATCTCTAAGTTATGTTGTCCATGTATACTGAGAATGAAATTAATGAAGCATTATCACTAAACAAAATTGAAGAATGTTTTGAAGCTGGTTTCTTTTCCAAAGTTTAATGAAATAATACAAATTAGATCCACATGTAGTTTATTGAATTATAAAATTTTGGTGGGATATATTTTCAGGATCTCGTTTTTAAGATAAGTGCTGAAACTTTTCCACCACTGAAATAACATTTTATATTGTGCCATATATACTAGCTTATAAATCGAGTCAGATTGCAAACAACATAGACCCTGATCTGCCATCGAATAATGCACTCGCAGATTAGGCATCCATTTGTTTGTTCTACTGATTACTCCTAACAAACTGCACTGACCCAGATCTGCCAGTGCATTATGCAACAGTTGATCTGGTTCTGTGCAGTTTGCAGTTGGACAACTTATAAACAAGTATCAATGGTTTATTGGTCTTTTAGGGTTCATATTGATGGGAAAACAAGAAATAATTACTGAGTCTCAGAGGGTGATTACTTGATGTCCCTTAAAGTATCTTTAGTGCACATCCAGTTTCAAACAATGAATAGGCCCAGATCTGTTTCAAACAATGAATAGGGCCAGATCTGTTTCAAACAATGAATAGGCCCAGATCTGTTTCAAACAATGAATAGGGCCAGATCTGTTTCAAACAATGAATAGACCCAGATCTGTTTCAAACAATGAATAGGCCCAGATCTGTTTCAAACAATGAATAGACCCAGATCTGTTTCAAACAATGAATAGGCCCAGATCTGTTTCAGTTTGATCCGTACATATCAGTTTAGATGTACAGTCAAAAAAATAACATGGTTTTACTTTTTTTCTGTCGATGATGACTATCTGTCTGTTTTTTCATTGTCTGTTTTTAACTTTTTGCCCATGTCTGTATCTGTCCATCCATCTATCTATCTGTCTAGACACATTCTCACATTCTTTATCTCCCAAACAGACTTAAGAAAATTTGTATTTAGTTCTATTGAAATTTTTGCTTTTGTCATTTCCAATCATATAACCTATAACCATCTTTTATGGCCCAGCCTTCATGACATTTTTATGGCCAGGCCTACAATACACTTTTATGGCCCAGCCTTCATGACATTTTTATGGCCAGGCCTACAATACACTTTTATGGCCTGGCCTTCATGACACTTTTATGGCATGGCCAACATTACACTTTTATGGACCAGCCTACAGTGTACAAGAAACTTGTATGGCCTGGCCATGACATTAATTTTTTTGTTTTATATGTAGTAGTTATAATTTTATACTGATTCTTTTTTACAAATATTAGCACATTTTTATTGAGTTAATGTTGGTGGAAAGTGAGATATAGCAGTCCCATTTCTGGAAGTGGTGATGTTTTTGTTGTCAACAGTTTGTTATGGTTTGAGTTAAAGTATTTTTCATAGGCATATATTTTTCCTAAATCCCTTTGAACAAATCGTGTAATACTTTATAAGACCATTCATTCTGCAACAGGTTTGCTTGCTCATTTGACCTTGGGGTCATAGTCACAGTCCTAGAAAATATGCATTTAAGTTTTGTCTAAAGTTTTTCATTTACTAACTCCTAGATGGATTTTATTCATGCATGGAAGGGATCAGTATGATGTTGAGACAGTTCTTTATGCAACACATTCACTTGCTCCTTGGACAATGGGTCATGGTCACAGCCATAGAAAATCTGCTCTAAGGTTTTGGTTAAAGTTTTTTCATTTGTTTATATTTCCAATACGCCTTATTCGTACTTGGTATGAATCATTATGAAACTAAGAAAATTCGTTCTGCAGTTTGGAGTCAAGGTCACAGTCATAAAAATTTTTTGTTAGGTTGTGGTTACAGTTTTTTCATTTGTTTATATTTCCTAAACCCCTTCATGAATTTTGTTTTTATTTGGGGTGAGTCATTATGAAGCTGAGACAATTCATTCTGCAACATGCTTGTCTTCTCCTTTGGCCTTGGGGTCAAGGTCACAGTCATAGACAATCTGTGTTAAGGTTTTGGTTAATGATTTTTTATTTGCTTATATTTCCTAAACCCCTTGAAGGATTTGTTATAAAACTTGGGATGATTCATTATAAAACTGTGACATGCTTGCTCAGCTTTTTGATCTTGGGGTCAAGGTCACATATTTTACAGCAATGTTTTGATCATGAGCTTAACATGCAAGCCCTGGCCTTGTTTTTCATAGAATACAGAGTTTTCTATATGAAAATGGGAAGTTCACAAATTGATTATATTTTGGGTTTAAACATTTTTTTCTTAATTTGTATGAACAACATTTACAATCAATACAAATCTGTGATATTAGGGATTGAAATGGAAGCCAACAGCTCCTTTAATAGTTATTGTTATGGATTGAGGATGTATAAAAATTGGAGAGTATGAAAAATTATGAACAATACAGTAAGATATACAGCCCATCACAGAGAAAAAGACATAATGGTGAAGAATGAAAGTTAGCTGTTGTTAAGAATGTAAGCTAGTACATCTCCTTCACAGTCATGGACACACAACACAAGGCTAAACATCCAGATCTGCAGCTAAGGCTTGTTAAGAAGTGGCCTCATACCCTCCATTGCTACACTACCCAGTAAATCTCACACAAATAGTCCTTCCCATCAAAATGATTTAAATGCTCTCACACATCTCAGTTCCATCAACATGTGAAGATTTTTATGTGGGACCACTATAACAGGAAAGTAGAGGGCATAGACACCATCAAGGATCAAACCTGGTACTTAGGCTTCAGAGCTAGGCGCAAATGCCAGACGGCTAAGATGGCTTGATTTTCCTCGGCTGGTTAGTAAGGTGATGTAGTATTGGCTGAATTCTGCGTATCGTATGAGGTGACTAAAATGGAGGCAGGAGCCAAGTGGCTCAATGGTCAGCATGTTGGACTTGGGATCAAAAGGGTGCTGGTTCGAATCCTAGCATCAGATCAGCCAGGATTGGCTTAGCCTTTGTGTGTTCTTGGGCAAGACGCTTTTCTTCAGTTGACTTTGTTCTAAATAACCTACTTGTTTTGGTGCGCTGTAAAACACCAATTCAAACAAACCAATCTTAGAGGTGCATTGCAGAGATCCTTAAATATGAGTATTTGCTGGACATGTCCATTAGATCAAAGGTTTTGACTGGCACGTACTTTGAGCAACAGAACATACATAATAGGAGTTCTCAAAGATTATTATACTGTATCAACTTGTCTTTGTTTTGTTTATCCCTTATACTGACAAATAAAATCTTAAAGTAAAATTCAGATGTGACTAGGTCTGGTTTACGGAGTGTTTCTTTGTGAAATGATCAATAAAGATGTTTCTGGCTAAGCTTAATTGAAAGGTGACTACATTGTTTCTTTGGACAATCAATAGATGTGTTGCAGACTAAGTATGTTTGGTCATTATGTTTTCCCAATTGTTTAAGCACTCTATAGCCACAAAACACAAGACAAAAGAGGTGTGAAAGCTTACTTCCTGGACTTCTCAGAAGCCCTATAACTGAATGATTGTCCTAAGGTCTGTACTACAGACATTACATCAGCCCCTCACACTGCGTGGTTTGTGTTACATTGTGCCAGCACATGAAAACTTTTGAACAAAGTATGTGAAACATTGGCCAGAATTAAGAAAAAAGATCCTTGCAACAACTACAAACTTTTATTATCATTCTCCAAAACATTTTTGGGGACCTGATCAAATAAAACTTCACCATCCAACTTTACGGGAAATGCCAGTTTATTAGGTATTTATGTATTTTCCCAGGTAATACATCAGCTTCTTGTCAATTAATAATTAATTTGTAAAAACAGAGTGGGAAAAAATACTGCTGTTAGGTGAAATTCTATAATATAGTTTTCTGAAAGAAAAAAATCATGTTTTATAAATAATCAGTTTGAAAGGAAGGATAATACTAACAATAATGCAGCAGCAAATCCAGAAGCAAAAATGACACATTTTCCACTACATTTAATAATTAGGTATATCAAAATTTTCCTTTTTATCACAACTTGTTATATCTCATTTAATTGTTTTTATATTAAATTTCACAAATATATGGCTGCCATGTTAATTTTTTGGAAAAAAGTTTAAGCAAGGGCCTTTAGAATTTCAGGATATCTGGTGCATTGTTATGTCCAAGACAAGAGTATTGACATATAGAATGACAAATAACTAATCAGAAGAGTAGCTCAGTCTTGGAATAGATAGTGGACCTCCATTATCTACGAGTCCAAAGGGTAGTCCATTAGCCAAATCCTTCTACTTTTTCTTGACCATATCAGCTCCTTCTTTTATTGTTACGAGTTTTTGCTCTACTGAGAATAAAATATCTCATTATTGATATTGATTTATGTCCCACATAATTTTCTGACTCATGTATTATCAGTTTCAAGGTTTCATTACCCCAGACGAGGGTCTTAATTTCTCATAAATCACACATTAAGGAAAATGAAAACTGTGGAACCTATGTGTTATAAATTATTGTCTTCTTTACTTTAAGAGACTCGTCAATTCTAAATATGGTTAATATGAATTGTATGAATATCTACTTTTTATACTCTGTCTGTGAAAGTTGCCGGGTATTATGGTTTACTGCTGTCAGTCCAAGCAGGAGGATGGGTGGGTGGGTGGGCTTGTATCCTTTTTATTTCCACACAATAACACAAGTTCTAGTGGACAGATGTCAGTGAAATTTGTTTTTTTTCTTTCTCTGAATCAGAGAAGGATGCCTATTAGTTTGAAAGTAGCAAAATCACTTACTGTAAAGTAATGTTGCCATTGCATTTCATTTTACACAATAGCAGCTGCAAGTTCTAGTAAACATATTTGAATGAAATTCACTGTGTCTTTTGCTCATCTTAAGGATTAATTCAAGTGCGGGTCAGTAGCTTAAAGGTCAAGGTCACAATTCTGAAAAATAAATTTTGCCTTTGCATTACATTTTCACACAATATCTTAAATTCAAATGTACAAATTTTGTTCAAAAATGTGGTATGTATGTTCCAACTAGCTGAAGAAATAAACTAACTCGTTTTAATGTTAGTAACTAGATGGTCAAGGTCACTGTTTCTTAAAATTTAGAATATAATATCGTATTTAACTTCAGTACACAAACAGGTTTAACAGAAATTGTTTTGTCCTTTCAGCCACAATTGCTGGCATATTGATTTGGGGGTAAATAGGTTGAAAGTCAAGGTTTCAGTGACCTCCTAAGAGAAGGATACTTTTATGCCATTGACCTTATGTTGGCAGGGAATCATGTGACAGAGTTCTAAATGAGAATTTAATAAATTAGATTGGCTATTTTACTCACTGCTTTGGAATTACATAAGTGTTTTGAAATTAAATGATATTTTGTGAGCCCGTGCGATGCTCACAATATTCCATTTAATTTCAAAACACTTATGTAAACTTACACTATGAGACTGAGTCTTTGTCATCAAGATGCTAATCCTGTCTTTTGGAAAGCCTTAAACAGCTTAGTGAACAAGATTAGTTCAGGGTGTGTTTATGATACAGATCTGAGAGAATGTTCTCAAAGTGATCAAGTACTTTTATTTCAAATGTGTATGGAATATCTGGAACTTGAACCAATAGTGTAGTTTATATTGATCAAATGCACTATTGTACAACATGGACTATACATGTACTTATGGCAGGAGCAACATGGACAATACTTATGGACAAAATGCTTGATATCAAATTATTTTGCATAATTTGAATGCATTTAAAAATTGCTTTCTGCATATTGAGATCGTATTTATACATAAATATATGTATTTTTACAGGTTGATAAAGGCTACCTACTTATAAAGACCACTTTTACATTGGTCTGTGGATAGTATTTATATATACAGGCTTGACTGTATATGGGTTGAAGACCTTGGATTCAAGGTCCAAGGCTGTATGACACAATACAATACAAATTGTCAATATTATTTCTCTATTTTTGTTTTGCTGTACATTGGGCTGATTAATTTCTGTCAGCAGCTCCAAATTGAAACCTCCATTTTATCATTTTATATGGGCTTCAAACTTGGACATTATGGACTGACCATTTTATTTCCTGTTGGGGGGGGGGGGGCTGTGATTTTCTTCCCAACCAGAATTTTCTTCTTTTTCCTGAGGATTTTTTTTTTTTTTTCAACTATAATAAAGGCTATAATAAGTTGGGGTCTTTTTCGCAATTTGGAGGAAGAATATTTTTATCAAGCTATTTGGAGGCTGGAAATATTTTGTCAAAAAGTCCTAGGCTCCCACTCCCTCCCCCAAAAATGTAATGGCTGGTCCTTTATATCTGAATTTAGTAAGTTCATGAATCCCTGAGATTTATTGATGGCATACATATACATTTAAAATACAGCTTAAAAAGAACTGTCATATGAACTTTGAGCAATCCTTTTTTCATGTTGTCTAACACCATTCTCAGGGGAATCAGTAAGCCCACAGGGGACTCTGCTTAACATTATTTTTCCCTTTAGTAACTATAATTATTCTGGTGACTGACATTTCATGGTTAATTCCTAGCTGTTTTTCTAGTTTAATTCCACTTTTTCCAGACATTTTTTTGAATCCCTATGCATTACTAAAAATCAACCATAGTAACCAAGCCATTTTTTATTTCTCTTGCACATGGCATCAGTTTCATATTTTATTATTGCAGGGAGGAAATAATTTCATATTATACGTGGCTTACAATATGAATGATTCATGTATTGAATCTATTTACCTAGTACTTATCTCCAGAGATATGGCCTTGGAATTATCTCTTTCTTCTATGTTAGCCTTTTAGAGTAAATCGAAACACTGCACGAGAGGATATACCAATATGTACCTACATTGCATTATTCATTTTCATTCTAGAATTGAAAATCAAATTTTAGAGTGCCTGCAGACATTTAAACAGGACTGATTATCGAGCTGTACAAGTTGCAAAGTATCAAATTATCATCAAGTTGAACGGTTTTGCAAGAAAACGTTAAATTAAATATGACAATCTTATGAATTTTACAAACAAATTTCAAATTCAGTTGTTCTAGAAAGGTCTAATAGATTTTGGTTATAAGCAATTCCAACAAAACTCTTTAAGGTGCTGATAAGATCATAATACATGTTTTCTATTTCTGTCATAAAGCTTGAATTATTTCCTTCCTGTCATACTGTATATACTCGCTTGTAAGTCGAGTCCAACTGCAAACAACATAGACTCTGATCTGCTGTCACATAATGTGCAGGCAAATCAGGGTCTATATTGTTTGTTCTACTGATTACTCCTAACAAACTACATAGATCCAGATCTGCTGGCACATTTGTGGCCGCAGATCTAGGTCTATGCAGTTTGCAGTTGGACATGACTCATTAGAGAGTCTATAGAGTAGGCGTGAAAACAGTAATGTTCAAAAGTAAACAATAGGAATGGAAAAAATGCTTTCTTGGAAATTGGCCAAAATATGTAGTCTTTCCTTGGCATGATATAGCCAATATTATGTTAAAGGTGCCAAACAATTAAAAAAAGTAAAGCTGATCACAACTATACTAGTAATTGATTCATTTTACAGGAAGCTATCTGGTTCGTTTTTGATGAGCATAATGTTGCAGATTTTCTTTCATTTACACTGCACAATACGATGTCAGATCTGGGTGTATCACTGTGTTGTTCTACCTTTGAGTTCAGATCTGTATGAAGCCTCTAGCTATGTTTTGCCATGTTTTTTTAGTTTTCTCAGTCCTTAATTTTATGGAATTTATCTCTTTTGTGCCTTGCTTCTTTTTTTGTTTAGTCATCCATTTAGGCTGAAGTCCATGTTTAAAATATTAGGTTCGAAAAGGAGCATGACTGTCAAACACTTGAAGGAGAAGTTTGTACAATGCATCAAGGTGTGATCCTTAAGGAAATTTTCTTCATGAAAGTTGCGAAAATCTTCATATTTTATTTCACAATGACAGTTAATGGTGAATTTGGGCAAATGAAAGGATGAATTCTCTTCATACAGTCAGGGTTTTTTCCACCCTGAAAAGTATCAGCTATGCAATAGCAACAGGTAAGTATTACATCATTAAAATTAGTTTTATACCCCCCCCCCCCAAAAAAAAAAAAACTACATTTCAAAAAAAAAAACTACATTTCTAAATAAACTTTAAAGCATTGGCAAGCTTCATGAAGATGACTTCTGGTAAGGAAAAAGGTAAAATATTATGGTTCTGATCTAGTAACATACGAATATAATGAGGGAAAAATTGTACCAAGCAAGATTTTCTAACTTCTAATTGAAATATTTACAAGTAATATTTATTGTGGCCACCAAATGAAATAGTGGCTGCTGGCTGGCCCTAATTAATGTAGGAAAATCATCTCTGAAATATTTCAGGTAATACACAACATTTAATTTTAAATTGCTGTCATGAACAGATTAGAAACATTTCTTACTGTAAATTAATAAAATTTTGTATTATTTGTTTTCAGTACTTCTTATTCATATATAACTTCTCTATGAAGACCCAATGCTAACAATTTATTGGCAGATTATTTTAAATTCATACTGGTAGATGTCACATTTCTTTGAATTCATCTATGCAACTCTATCCCATTATTCGGTGTATAATTTTGAGTCCCTGACCTACAAAGAATGAATAACAGGCAACTGATTTACATCATGTTTGTTTTTTTAGCTTACCTCTGCAAAGTAGAGCGAGCTACTTGCATCATTGTCTACACATATAAAAGCATATACATATGCATAGTCTCACTGCATCTCAACCATTCTTTCTTCTCAGGTCCTAAGTAACAGTTTGGGATGGGTTTCATGGCACATGGCCGATGGGGAGGGGGACAAAGGGACTAACTTTGTACATGTATGTACATTATTTGTACATTCTTGGTCAAGTTTTTGCATTTAGCACAAGACCTGATAGGTTTAGGCTTTTTGCACCCTAGATACATACTCTAATACATGGAATCATGAAACATGCTGGGGGATGCATCTTGATGAGTACTATATCCTTATCACAAAAGTAGGTCACTGTGACCCACATTTCATGCTTCACATACGGGTTAATTTATGTGTTTTAAGTTTATTTCTCAAGGTCTGTTCAGGCTAGAATCATTGAACTAGATGATTGCATGCATTTCTTTTCGTACCACACCTTATCCATGAAAGAAGGCATCAGCTGTATTGACTAATCAAGGTGATTGGTGATGCATTATTAGGCTTGTAAGAGCAGTCACACTGCCTGTCACTCCGAGGTTACTTGAAGCAAGTGACATCCACACAGTAAACATTAAAATCTGGCTTGTAGGGGTGGACAATGATAATAGCATCTAAAGCAGATTTTATTAACAATGATTTCATAAAATGAAAAAAATCTTTTTTGGTTTATATCAACTCGTGATAGTACATCTACTTTGATATCATAGAAAAAGGAATTTTTTAAAATGTCTTTTATGCCCAGTGTCAAGGGCCAACATTTGATAAGTCAAGATCACCTTAGACTGAATTTATTTTCTGGATGATAATTAATGTTTACAACAGTTGCTGGAGACTACTAAAAGCTTCATAGAGGCAAGCTATGTAATTACATTATGTGATTACATTTAGGTCTTCTACCAGCAAATCCTATCATTTTCATGCATTTACAATTTTACTGTTCAAGACAAGGAATAAGAACTGCCCATATATCTTACATTAAAAATCACTAATAATATGGATTATCTAGATTTGAAGATTATTAGCTGTCTGTTGCTATGAATTTTGCTATGGATTGATTTAGTTTGGTGTTTTACTGCACAGCAACACAAAGAAGTCATTCAGTGCTAAGGCAATCAGAAAAAAAAAGCCCTATGCCCATGGACACACCACAGTAGTTGACCAGGCTGACATAGAGGTAGGATTAAAATTTGCACCTTTTCGGTTGTAAGTCCAGCGTACTAACTGCTGAGCCATATTTTGGTTTGGAAGTACATGTACACTAGTTCTAGTTCAGGTCAATCTGTGCAAGAAAACATTGTTACTGTTTATTTAGGAATCTTTTTATTAGATTGTTACCTCTGACCACTTGCAAGACAGGAATGTTATTTTTTTCTTTTTTAATTTTATGTATAGTTAAAATAAATTTTCGGTGCTGCTTGTGGTAAAATGGAAGCATGACAGTCATGTTACATGTAGCTGTTCAAAGATATCCCTTGGTCAATAATTGAATCTTTTGATGACCCATCAGATGCACCTTTACATTTGGATAGATATATGTTTACTGACACCCTGAACAGTCAAGCTCCAATTAATTTCAAGAGTGACTCAAGCAACAAAATCAACCCAACTGGACATTGAATGCTATTAAGACAAGGGATAGATTTCATAAATTAAAACATACTAAAAATTACAGATTATGGAGAAACAGTCAAGTCAGTGATTCAAAAGGGAAGAAAAACTTACTATTCCACTGAAATATCAGATAGTATTATGAAAAAGAGCCGTAGAAAACTGTGGAAAACCTTTAATGACTAAAAAGGCAAATCTCTCAATAACCTGCCATTTAGATGTATTAGTGATGAAAATGGTAACATTCAGCAAGAACCTCTTGAATTGCAAATGCACTCAATGATTACTTTGTGAACATAAACAAAATACTTTTGGATATCACAGCTCATAAAAGATTCTCAAGCAATGAATTAAATGAGCATATTTCCTCAAAACTTAGCAAAGAAAACTTCTTCAAAATACCTAAAATAAGTCTAGAATTCATTTTAAATGAATTAGATAAACTTGATGTCAGAACAGCTACAGGTCTAGATGATATAAGTGCTAAATTCCTAAAACTCAAATCTCAAGTGATTGTACCTTCGCTTATGTATATCGTCAATCTAAGTATTTCTGTAGGTATTTTTCCAAACAGTCTAAAGCAGGCAAAAGTGACTCCAATACACAAGAAGGGAGATCTTTCTGATATGAATAACTATAGACCTATATCAGTTTTATCATCACTTTCAAAGATATTAGAAAGACATGTTTGTAATGAATTTAGAAACTACCTGGAATCTTAATTTACTACATTCACAACAATCTGGCTTTTCGTGAAGGACATTCATGCCAAACTACACTAACTAGAATGGTGGATTATTGGTTAACAGCAATAGATCAAGGTAACCTGGTAGGTATAGTGTTTCTTTACGTTACAAAGGCTTTTTACCTTGTTAATCACAAAATCCTGCTGGAAAAACTCAGCATATATCAAGTTAACTATGAATGTTTAATTTGGTTTCAATCCTATATTGAAGGCAGACAACAAAAAGTTTCTATTTTAAATAAACTTTTAGATAAGAAACTCATAAAGTCGGGTGTTCTACAAGGTTCAGTTTTTGGGCCATTACTCTTTCTGTTGTACATCAATGATTTACCATATCACATTAAGCTATCCACCATCAACATGTTCGCAGATGACACAATATTATATAACACTGGATCAACTGACCATGAGCTTAGCACTAAATTAAATCAGGATTTGGTTAAAGTACATAACTGGTGTGAGCACAATGGTATGAAGATAACTGCAGCCAAGTTAAAAGATGTGATCATATGTAGTCGAGCCAAAGTAAAAACTGAGAAAGATGACTTCAAAGTAATGCTGAAGGAAATAGATATAGAACAGTCTGAAAATGAAAAATGTACAAGGGTGAGTAGATGACAAATGTTTAAAATCATGAATGCAGCCCTGGGGTTGGGGGGTTGGATGGGGGGAAACCTGGGATATTTTTAAAATAAACTTTCTGGCCCACAGATAACTTGAAAAAAATATTCTTGCTCTGATTTACAGAAAAAAGAATCTACTATTATCCATTATATTTGTTGAAAAAAATTAATTATCTTACAGGTTATAGAAAAAAATTAATTATCTACAGGTAAAAGAAAAAAATATATCCTGGTTTGAAAGAAAATGCCAGCTCCCTGTTCCCCAATTAAATGGTCAGTCCCTTGTGAAATCATTAGCACTTTTCTATATTTCAGATATTAACCAAAAATCTGAGTTTGTTTTAAGTTTTCCACTGTTACGTTCATGCTTTTGCTAACTAGCCAAGCAGATTCAGAATGTCTCAATTAACTTGGTTTGGTGCATGTGAATCATACACGTACTTTATATTTTTAATTAATCAATATGCACTATAACTGAACCACATTAAATTGTAATCAGCTTGTCTCTAATCTGTACAGCTACAGAGATTATTGGGGCTTATATAACAATTCACAAGACTTTTCCCAGCTGGGGCAATATTAATTTCCTCTTGTCAATCCCAGTCCACAATGTATTGGATTGATACAGTATATTATATACCCTCAAGACAAGATAATCACTAACATGCTTCAGAATGCTACAGTGCATGTATTGATCCTTATTTTATGGGCATGCACAGAAAATAAATGGAAACAGCACAATTATCCTTTAGTGGAGGATCAGCCATGCAAAGCATGCAATATAATCTGCTCTCGGTATCATCGTGCTTCTCAATCAGAATTTGCATTATTTTTGTGCCAGACTCAGAATGTCCGAACTATGGATTAATTATGGAGTTGCGTTCAATCTAATCCAAATCAGAAGCAAAAATGTGCACATTGTTCATCTTCATGATCAAAGACTTTAAACTTCTGAATTTGCCCATTCTAGAAATACAATCTTGGCTCTGTACATGTAGTCAAAACTCCTCCTTATTAATAAGTTTGAACTCTAACATATAATTTATAGACATTAACTAACCAACCTCAGATTTCAAGGACTCTTCAATGAT
The DNA here is from genome assembly GCA_029931535.1 of Margaritifera margaritifera. NCBI lineage: Eukaryota > Metazoa > Mollusca > Bivalvia > Unionida > Margaritiferidae > Margaritifera > Margaritifera margaritifera. The sequence goes on along the minus strand of JAQPZY010001118.1, from coordinate 1,016,997 downwards.
ATAATGTTATAAAAATGTGTTGTAACATAGGTATGGTTATTTAAATGTTATGGTTGATTATTTATCTAAATTAATGGATGATCATTCTAAGAATCATGCCCTTGCAACAAAAAAATATCCATGAATTCCTGGGATATGACTTGGGCAAAAGGTGGGGAAAGTTTGGATTTCACACACACACACACACACACACACACACACACACACACACACACACTTAGAATATAAAATACCTGTGTATAACAACTGCTAAATTGAACCATACACATGTGGCCTTTACAGATAGATGGTCTTTATTACAGATAAGACTGATTAAAGTGGATTTTTTGAAAGAAATTATAAAGCATAGGTAGATAGATAGATAGAGCTACAGGCAGAGAGAAAGAAAGAAAAGAAGAATATTATGTCTTTTAGAGGAAAGGTGTTTAATTGAGATAATGATACAGTAGACAATGACCCTTTGTAAGTACCAGTCACTATCATGCAGAACATGATGGTCCAAGGACCAAATCAAAAGATGTTGTTGTCACATTCAGCAGTTGATCATTATATGCAGGAAAAGTATATAAGAAATTTTAAGAGGACTAAAAAAATGGTGATTAATATGCAGGTGATCACTGTACCAGAGCATGTGGTCACCACATGAACACCAACAATTAATTCAGGGCATGTGGTCACCACATGGGCAAAGACAATTAATTCAGGACATGTGGTTACCACATGGTCACAGACAATTAATTCAGGGCATGTGGTTACCAAATGGTCACAGACAATTCAGGACATGTGGTTACCACATGGTCACAGACAATTAATTCAGGGCATGTGGTCACCACATGGTCACAGACAATTAATTCAATTCCCATCGATCACTGTACCGGGGCATGTGGTTACCACATGGACACAGACAGACAATTAATTCAATTCTCATAGACCACTGTACCCGGGCATGTGGTTACCAGATGGACACAGACAATTAATTCAATTACCATAGACCACTGTACCAGGGCATATGGTCACCACATGGACACAGACAATTAATTCAGTTCCCATAGACCACTGTACCCAGACATGTCATTACCACATGGACACAGACAATTAATTCAGGGCATGTGGTCACCACATGGGCACAGACAATTAATTCAGGGCATGTGGTCACCACATGGGCACAGACAATTAATTCAGGGCATGTGGTCACTGTATGGACACAGACAATTAATTCAATTCCCATAGACCACAATGTTAATATTTGGCCAGATTTCTATACATTTGTGGTAAGACCAGCAAATCACACAAACATCCTATGATTGATCTTTCCAGGAGGAAACTTTTGAAACAATGAAAATGATATGCAGCCCAGATCGTTTTTGAAAAAAACTCCCTTGTAATTGCCCACTATAAATATCTGGCCTAGTGAGCTCTCCCTGTTTCCATCCAGTAGTCCAACAGCAATAAAAGGAAAATGGTTTTAGGTTCAAACCTACTAATTACAATTTACCCATACATAAAATACATAGACCTCTTCTGGAAAATTATGTTAATTTTTTTAAACAGTATTTATTTTCATTCAATCAATGACCTTCATTAGTTTAAATATGGTATTTAATATACCACCACACATAGGTTGGTTCCATAGTTCATTAAATAATTAGTAGCCTATGACCATATGCTGCTGGTCTATGGACTATTTTTGACTATATATAATGATAGATGAGCCGAAATAGTGCAGTGATTCTTGAATATGCCCTGCACAAATAAAGTTGGCAGAGCCCTATATTAATCATGTCCATTTATTTGCCAATCCATCTGTCCAGTTTCATTTCCACAAGATAACTTTACTGGGAACTGTTGGATTTTAACCAGATCTGGTATGCAGCTTTATTTTGATGAGACCTGAAAAAGTTTGATTTCCAGCAATCTGTGTCATCATTTCGAAGAGTTATGGCATTTAATTACCTATCACCCCAACTTTCATTTCAGTAGCTTTACTTTCCCATGTGTTGTTGGACTTGAACCAAATTTAGCATTCAGCTTTATATAGATGAGAACTTGAATTACTTTGATTTCCAGCATTCTACAGCATCATTTACAAGATGTATTGCCCCAGATTGCCTGACCTCCTGACTTTTGTTTTTGCAGCATAACTTTACCAAGGTTTGTTGGATTTCAACCAAATTTGGTATAGGACATTTTATGAATGAGACCTTGAATATATTTTATTTTCCACAAAGTTATTTACTCATTTTCAAGAGTTATTCCCCCTGATATATATATATATATATATATATATATATATATATATATATATATATATATATATATATATATATATATATATATATATATATATATATATATATATATATATCCTCCTGGTGTTGGTTCCTGCAGCATAACTTTACCAGGGTGTGTTGGATTTCTGCCAAATTTGGTCTGGATCTTTATATTGATGAAGTCTTGATTGAGTTGGACTTTCAGCTTTCCATGATATTATTTACTAAAGTTATTCCCTCAAATTGCCTGTCCAGCAGACTTGGGGTTTGAACTGCAGCATAACTTTACCAGGGTTTGTTGGAGTTCAACCAAATATGGTACGGGATATTATATGGATGTGGCCTTGATTGAATTTGATTTCTAGCATTCCACGACACCATTTACAGGACTTGTGCACCCTTGACTGAGTGTCCTCCTGACTTTGGTTTCCATAGGATTACTTTACCAAAGTTCATTGCTAAATTCCAACCAAATTTTGTATGGGTTTTTATATTGATGACACCTTGAATTAGTTTGATTTCCAATATTCCATGACATCATTACATGAGTTATGTTCCCTGATTGCCTGTGTTCCTGATTTTATTTTCTGAGGCATTCTTTTATCAAGGATTGCTGGATTTCAACCATTTGGCATGCAGCATTATACTCATGACACCTTGAAGGAGTTTAATTTCCAGTATTCCATATTTCATTTGCAAAGTGTTATGGCTCCTGATTGCCCTTTCTCATATTGTTTCTTCAGCATAACTTGTACAAGAAATGTTGGATTTCAAGCTTATTATACACCTACCAATTTTCTACCCAAGAAAGAGCAAGAATTTTACCATCATATCCTAAAAGCAGGAAAACGATACTATCGTTTTTTAAACCCGTATCACCATACTCTCAAACGAGGCTGGGACTACTTTAACCTCGAGGTTTCCTGGTGACAATAGCAGTGCCCCTAGCGATGGAATGTCAACACTAGCAGTAAACAAAGCTCTCACAGCGACGTTAGTTAAGAAACCTTGCGTTATATGTAAAATATCTGAAAGGTCTAAACAATGTTTTTGTCACAACAACAATAAAAAAGCATTTATTCCTTTATTTCGAATTAGTAAAATATTGCCAAAATGTTCGTCTGAAAAAAGATCATATTCGGAAATTGCGTACCATACACAAAGGTTTGACCAGCACATACTCTGAGTTCTCAAATATCATGATATCAGCTTCGCATCTTGTAATGATCCATATTTTCTAATGCTGCCAACTCGACGTGATCTAGCAATCAAGATCGCGTTACTGTGATAATACTATATATTTATTATGCACTTTATATACTGATGAGACTTTGAATGAGTTGGATTTCCAGAATTCCACATCCTCATTCAGAGGAGGTATGTCCAATGTTTGTCCATTCTTTTAGCTTCAATTTCACAACACAAGATCCTCAATTTAATACCCAGGTGATCATATTGCTGTGAGTTGGGCCCTTTGCAATGCACACATTATTAACATATAAGACTTTAATATATATGACTATCTATTACTTTTTCCAAGTACTGGCAGATTCAATATTTATGAAGCATTAAGTCCAGTATTTCATTATGAAATATCGCACTGTTCCAAACTAACAGCTGGATTGTTTACTTGAGTTCACAACTCATTTAATATTTCATTCCCGAGAAAATTTAATTAAACTTATGCAAATATTAGGAAAAAACCCATCAGTTTAGCTATAAATAATTTCAGAATCCATAGAGATATATGATATATTTGCACAATTCACATGAACAAAATGAGTGATTGTTTCAAGTTATTGTCATTTTGGCAAAGTGGTTAGCATGTGAGACTCGTGACCGAAAGGGTGCAGGTTTGAACCCTACCATGGAATGATTCCAGGTCAGCTACTTCATTGTACCCTTGGGCAAGGCACTTTACTTTTATTGCCTTGGCACCCAATAAGCCAATTGTGTTTCAGTGCAATCAAACACCATGCAAAACCAAGCTAGAGCACATATGAAGTAAGAATTTTTATCCTATACAAATGTTGCAAATTTTACGAAACAAACAAACTGATACTATATTATAACCTACAATAATTTGTTAAACTGAACAAAATAATGAAAAGCGTACAAAAAAGTTACAGTACAGTACATTGCAGTTCTATTCATAAGTGCTGCATGGTTCACCTATTGAGCGTTGCCTCAAGAAACATTTCCCACTCTATGTTGATTTAATGAATTAAACTGATTTCTGCAATTGATAGCTGCCCTTTTATGCAACATATTAAGTAAATAAATCGTCAGTTTGATCCAATTGAAAATTCGATTTGGAAGAATAATTCCACAGTTACATTCAGTTTTGTGCTTGCTATTATGTTCTAGGTAAATGGTCTCATTTCTGGCTAAACCTTATTAATCCTTTTCTTCAGATTAAGCCAGTGTATTGATGTAAACACTACCATATATATGGGCTTATAAGTCCAGTTCAACTGCAAACTGCAGAGACCCAGATCTGCTGTTGCATAATGTGCCAGTAGATCTGGGTCTATGCAGTTTGCTAGGAGTAATCAGTAAAACAAACAACATAGACCCTGATCTGCTGGCGCATTATGCAATGGCAGATCAAGGTTTATTCTGTTTGCAGTTGGACTTGTCTTATGAGCGCGTATATATGTAACAATGGCTATGGTAGCTAGAGAACAACAGCAAATATAAATATCAAAGGTGTTATTAAACATCCATATATTCTGATTTAAAGAAAATACTCTATGGAAGCATAAATTTGGTGGTAAATTCGCAGTGTTTTCTCCAGCCTTCCAAGAAAAGTGGCCCTTAGGGCCTCCTTGGTCAAATTTATGGGGTCCTTCTTATTTCTAAGGGTCCATGCCTATTAATTCATCATTTACTATGAATATTACTCAATTTTTACATCACCAGAATTATAAATACTGATATAAAAAATTCCTTTCAAATACATTAATTTCATAGTAGTATTTCTCTTTCATACTAAATTATTGTGAATTTTCTCATATTCTTATTAAAGATAAGAATGTCGGCAAATACGAGTCAAAATAACTTAGTGCTTATACATAACTCCATCACGAGTCAAAATAACTTAGTGCCTATAAATAAATCCATCATGAGTCAAAATAACTTAGTGCCTGTAAATAACTCCATCATGAGTCAAAATAACTTAGTTACTATAAATATCTCCATCATGTGTTTCTTTAAGATTGCTGCACTATTTAAAAGAAATTCTTATTTTTCATTTTAGTCATTTTTCTGATAATTTTTTTATTTGGGATTATTAACAGTATTTTCTTACCATATATACTCGCATATAATCCTGGTCCAAATGTAAACAACATAGACCCTGATCTGCCATCACATTTTGTGCTGGCAGATCAGGTTCTATGTTGTTTGTTCTACTAATTAGTCCTTACAAACTGCATAGACCCATATCTCCCGGCGCATAATGCGCCAGCAGATCTGGGTCTATGCAGTTTGCAGTTGGTATAGGCTTATACGCGAGTATACGTGGTATGTATTATTTAGACTTGAATGGCTGAGCTATCCCTCCTGGTCCTGGTATAAAATGCTAAGTCAATACCCCCATTGTCATCATCATTAATTTCAGTTCAGTCATTTCCTACAGCCACAAAATACTTGGTAATTTTCTTTCGGACTATCAGATGTTATCACCTTCACCGACATAAGTATTAAGTGTAACAAAGTCTGTTATTCGTTAATTTCTTATGATGGTATAAAATGCTGAGGCAATACTGCCATTGTCATCATCATTAATGTCAGTTCAGTCATTTCCTACAGCCACTAAATACATAGTACCGGTAGTAATTGCATTTCTATCAAACTATTAGTTGTTATCATCATCATTTCCCTAAGTATTCAGTGTGACAGAGTCTGTTATTCTTTAATTTCTTTTGATTTGCAATTTGCTCACTGACAGAGGTCTGTCAAGGAACAAGGTAATCTTTATCAGTGACAAGCTTGCTGCATTATAGAGTGCTGTATTCAAGCCTCTTTTATGACTTGGAGGATTTGCCTAATAGTCAGCACACGGAGCACAAGCTTGCAAACAGTATCTAGAAAACTTTTTTGTCTGCCTTTTATGATGCTTTGTCGATGTCTGCATGTGCCCTTTCAAATTTTACTGTGCTAAAAATCACCAGGGCGAAGTCTGGTGAAAACACAGAAATTTGTCATCACATTTCTTGAAGAACTTTTATATAATATTCAGCATTTTCCATACAATACTATATTTACTTGCTTATAAATCCAGTCCAGCTGCAACTGCACAGACCCAGATATTCTGTTGCATATTGTGTCAGCAGATCTGGGTCTATGCAGTTTGTTAGGCATAGTCAGTCGAACAAACAACATAGACTCTGATCTGCCAGTGTATTATGTAATGTCAGATTAGGGTCTATGTTGTTTGCAGTTGGACTCTACTTATAAGAGAGTATTATTATATATGGTACACATTGTAATTAGATAACGCAAAATAAAAATATGAGTTGTAAAGTATTTGCTTACTTGCCAACACATTGTGTGATTGCAGATCTGGGTTGATTTTGTTTTTAATTTTTGTAGGGTAGTTTTTCCACATATTATTTGCTTTTATTAAATGTCTATGTTACTCCATGCAAATTGCATATTAAATGAGAATCTAACATTTCAATAAATTGTTTCAGATTATATGTCATTTTCTTTGCCTGTATGTGGAATATGATGTTCTTGTTTGTGTCAAAATATGGTATGGTAGTTATTTGACGTATTGTTTTTATTGCAAAAACTGTTCAGAATTAACCACATTATCAGACAGAGTGATGAAATAAAGAGAATTTGACCCTAAATGTACAGGTTCTTGAATAGTCAGTATATGGGTTTATTTGACAAATACTATCCAAATTATTTACTGAAGTAGTTGCAATTGTGAATTTATTCCCTTTTTGTACCTTACAATGCAAAATCTAAAATTGACATATTTCATGAAAAAAATAATTCCCATAAAATCATCTTGTTTTTTGTTAGCTTAATTTGACTGTGAAGTCAAACTAAAAACAATATAGACCCTGATCTGCCATCGCATAATATGCTGGCAGATCATGGTCTTTGCTGTTTGTTTACATCTAACAAACTGCATAGACCCAGATCTGACAGTACATTATGTGATGGCAGATCTGGGTCTATGCAGTTTGCTGTTGGGTTAAAGTTATGCACGAATATATATATGGTACCAGCTTTTATGGATTTCGTGGTTGCTACAGTCCAGGAATTTAAAGACCAATTGAATAATGGCCCTCTGTTGAAACAATAGGACCCATTCCTCGCTCCAAGAATGTAAGTACCAACAAAATGTAATTTTCTTTTCGAAAACCATAAAAAGTATTGATACTGATGAATATAAATGGATTCACTTTATCATTGAAACAAACTTTCAACTTTTGCTTCTCATTGTTTACCTTGATACATGTATTGGATTTTATGGACATACGCATGGACTTTTCAGTGTCCGTAAATTAGAACTTTATTAAACAAGGAATTTATACTTTTAATATGATCCACTATCTAAAGATAATTGCAAAATTTGACTTGACTGCCCCACTGATAGTACATGTAAATACAGCTCTCCCCCGTTATAATGCACCACGTTATAATGCGATTCTGGATATAACGTGGTACTATAATGACCAAAATCATACCAATGTATAACAATAAGGGTTGAAAGAAAACAAGGTGAAACTTAGTCTTACGTCTCTATTTCCTTTTCAAAACACCATTATTTAAAAAATTTTGATAGTGCACACTTTATCATGGTTCTGTATATTACGCTATTCTCAATATAACACGGTTCTGTATATATCATGGTTCTCCATATAACACAGTTCGGTACATAATATGGTCAGCAGTAATGGACCCCGTTATAACAAGGCAGAGCTGTATTGCATTGCATAATATACTTAGCTTAAAAAGACATTACATGAAAGCTCTTTAATGGGAGAATTTATTGGATGAAAGTTGTATAAGAAAGCCATAAAAGCAAATCCCAAGCAGTTAGAGAAGTACTTCAAGTAAATAATTGCTGTTGAGTTTTTCACTGCAGTCTTTCTGATGGCTGAGATAGTACCAATGCATCCCATTAGGCTGACTGATCTTTCACTTCCATAACTGTAATCAATATTATATCTTTCAAGGGAAATTAGACTGTCTTTTAAATTTTTAAGTCTTTCTGTTTGAGTGCTGTGTTGAGGAAGAAACCTAGAATTTTTTTCCAACAATTATGTTGAAGAGCAAGGGTACTGACTTATATACATTGATGACCCATGGGTACGTTCAGAGGTAAACTAGTAAGGTTCATGAATGATTCATGATGCTATTAGAGTGTTTTGATTGGATGTGATAGAAACTGCTTGGAAAATTAAATCCCCCCTCCCATTTAATAACCTCTTGGTGGTACCTTAATGAGAACAGGGAAAAGAGATTAACCAATCAAATTTGCTCTCTTTCAATGATACATTGGTGACGTATTTTTAATTTCACTTGAATGTTTTTATATGCCCATCTTAAGGCAGAGCACATGTTACCATGTCACTTGTTTATCTGTTCATTCATCCATCAGATTTTGTTTGCTTTCTGTGCAATAACTTTAGTTCTAATTAGTTGACCAGAAAGAAGAAAAATGGTTTCACACTGTAAATTCATAGCAGTTTTGCACTTAGACCTGAATGGTTTTCATAAAGAAGCACGTTTGTGTAAAAACAACATAAGAGAATCTTGCACAGTTTTTCTATCAATTTTGACAAGGAAGGAACAATGGAAATAATGGCCTGTAGTTGTTGACTTCATCCTTAACTTCATTTTTATACACCTGCTGCCAGCCAGAGCAGGTCATATTATGCTGTCTGTCCATCTATCCATCTATACATATCTTTCCACGAGTACTCCTCATTTACCATTACCAAACTTTGTAATTGGCTTGCATTTGCAGTAAGGAAGAAGTCTATCAGTTTGGGGGTTAGAAGGTCAAAAGTCAAAGTCACTGTCACTGAAAGAAGTTAAAAGCTTTCTGCACAATAACATTAGTTACATATCACAGACTTGAACCACACATTATGGATAACTGGTTCTTGGGATAAGAAAGAAACCTGTTAATTTTGGGGTCAGAAGGTCAAAAGTCACTGTGGCTGAAAAATGACAATTTTTTTCTGCACCTCAATTTTAGTTCTCAACCATGTACTGTCACCAGGGTGTATGGATGGTTCACTCATTGGGCAAAAGAGAAGCTTATTGATTTGGGGGTAACAAGGTTAAAGGTCATGGTCACTGCAACAGAAAGAAGAAAAATTGTTTTAGCGTAATGTTACTTTAAGACAACATACCTTCAGCAAAGTTTGTGGAGGGCTTGTACTTAGGTAAAGAACAGGTCTAAAAATGATTTCGGGGTCAAAAGATCAAATGACAAGGTCATTATGAATCTAAGAAAAGTCAGTTTTGTATAATAATGTTTGTTCTATAGTAAGTACCTTGACCAAACTTTATGTAGATGGCTTGCACTTAGGGTAAAAAAGAAACCTAGATTTTGGGGTCTAAGGGTCAGAAGTCAGGGTCATGCTGAGTCAGATAAGAAAATAATAGTTACTGCAAAACAAGTTTTCTTCAAGACTATTGTACTTTGACAAAATATCAAGGTCATTGAGACCTGTTGGTCAATAATGCCATACTAGTGCCAACATAGAAGACAATTAAATATGGGACTGACATATAATGTACCACTCAAGGTACTTTAGTTGAAAAGGGGCATCACTTTAGATAGTATCCATGATATGAGGAACAGACTAGTCTTTATACTGTAATTACATATGAAAGTAACAGTCTCAGCAGGAGATGCTGCCTTTAAAAATTCTGGGTCCTACTAGTATCAGATCAAATCCTGTGGAGCAGCTGCCTTTAAAAGTCTGGGTCCTGTCTGACCAAGTCTTGTTGAGCAGCTGCCTTTAAAAAGTCTGGGTCCTGTCTGACCAAGTCCTGTGAAGCAGCTGCCTTTAAAAGTCTGGGTCCTGTCTGACCAAGTCTTGTTGAGCAGCTGCCTTTAAAAAGTCTGGGTCCTGTCTGACCAAGTCCTGTGAAGCAGCTGCCTTTAAAAGTCTGGGTCCTGTCTGACCAAGTCTTGTTGAGCAGCTGCCTTTAAAAAAGTCTGGGTCCTATCTGATCAAATCCTGTGCAGCAGCTGCCTTTAAAAGTCTGGGTCCTATCTGATCATTGTCCTGTGGACTTTTTTTCTCATCTATTTGTTGGAGAAATTATAAGAATATTGTCATTGCACATAATGAGTATTCAAAGTATGTCTCAGCCTTTCAGAACAGAAGTCATGAAGATGATCATAAGATGCTTCAATAATAGGTTTCTTCAGGTTGGAAGCTATACATTAGTGAAAAATCATTGAAAATATTTGCCACATCATTGGGATTTCTGAAATAATACAGTTTGCTTAAATGATGCAACATTATTTGACTCACTGTTCTTTAACTTTTTCAGCTCCCGACACACTGAAAGTTTTTTACAAATAGCTTTTGGATCATTTCTGTTATTCTCTATGGTTTTTGTATAACAGGATTTTTCAGTTTGTCTTATCAATTTTGTACATAATTTCCTTTTGTTTGTAAGCTTGTAAGCTTCTTCATTTCTTATGGCTTTTAAGTTATCTCTTTCTTTTATGGCATCTAAAAATTACAAATGTAGTCCAGCGAAATTGGTTGGCTTTTTTTAACTCTGAGTTTTTACCGAGGCATCTCTATCGACAACGTCAAGTAATAGTTTAGACTAAGTACTTAATACATCATCAATGGCTTCAGAAACTTCAATTACCATATATACTCACTTATAAGTTGGATCCAACTGCAAACTGCATAGATCCAAATCCTCAGTTTGTTCAGAGTAACCAGTAGATCAAGTAACACAGACCCAGATCTGCCAGTTTGTTATGCGATGGCAGATCAGGGTCTATGTTCTTTGCAGTTGGACAAGACTAATAAGTACCATATATACTCGCGTATAAACCAATACCAACTGCAAACTGCATAGACCCAGATCTGCTGTTGCATAATGAGCCGGCATATATGGGTCTATGCAGTTTGTAACGACTAATCAGTAGAACAAATAATATAGACCCTGATCTGCAGGTGCATTTTGCAACTGCAGATCACGGTCTCTGTTGTTTGCATTTGGAGCCGGTTTATTCGCGAGTAAAGACGGTAATGGTACATTGCATGGAATTTGCTGAAGATCATGTTTAAAATTCGTGTGGTTACAGTTTCTGAAAGATCCATATGCTCTTGATTTATGGGAATAAGGCTCTTTTTCATTTAAACTTCTAACTTTTCTTTTGATGAAAACGAGAGAATTATGACATGCCTGTTTTGGCAACATTAACATTGGAAATATTTTTCAGGTGAGTTGGTATAGATATGGTCATTGAGAGTTTATAAAGTAGATATCACTCTAGTTAGAGCACTGAAAGCCCAAGTATTTCCATAAAATCCATCCATTGATTTCTGATTTGTCTACTGAGTCTGTTTAAAGTCATCTAGAACATGAACAACCAGTCTTTCATTTAAGACATCATAAGTTAAATTTCAGACTCTTCATTCCAGTTGGCTTTAAATGTAGGATTCCTGTATAAAAAAAACAACTAGATATGGTTTTGCCCATGTAGGGTTTAACTGAAGCCAAATAGACTCAACAACGTTAGATTCTAAATCCTCTCTTCTTCTCACGTCCAGACCATTTCTGAGATAGGCAGTAATTCCACCACTTCCTGTTTTGCCATCTCTATGGAAAGGATTTTCATAGCCATGGACAGATAAGAACTGATTTATTTCTTTATCATTTAACTTAATTGACTTGGTATGTCCTAAATTGTGTCTGTGATTTGTTGCAGAGTTTAACATTAGTTTCCCATGATGAAGTTTTCCTCTTAAGCCACTGCTTGCAGGCACACTGCTGTAGAGTAGACCTGATGTGGCTCCTGCATGTTGTCGCTGTAGAGTAGACCTGATGTGGCTCCTGCATGTTGTCGCTGTAGAGTAGACCTGATGTGGCTCCTGCATGTTGTCACTATAGTAGACTTGATGTGGCTCCTGCATGTTGTCGCTGTAGAGTAGACCTGATGTGGCTCCTGTATGTTGTCGCTGTAGAGTAGACCTGATGGGGCTCCTGCATGTTGTCGCTGTAGAGTAGACCTGATGTGGCTCCTGCATGTTGTCACTGTAGAGTAGACCTGATGTGGCTCCTGCATGTTGTTGCTGTAGAGTAGACCTGATGTGGCTCCTGCATGTTGTCACTGTAGAGTAGACCTGATGTGGCTCCTGCATGTTGTCGGATGTGACTAATGGAGGCAGGAGCCATGGTGGCTGAGTTGGCTAGCATACCAGACTTGTGACCAAAATGTTCTTGGTTCGAGTCCTATCATTGAATCAGTCCATGTTGTCCTTGGGAAAGGTACTTTACTCCAACTGGCTCAGCAGTAAATAACCTACTGGTACTTGTCTTGCTGTTCCGTAAAATACCAAACCAATTCAGTCCTCTTCCCAGTATATTCAGATGTCTAGTACATACACCTGTCTCATTCATTCCTAAATTTAATATGTTACCGAGTTTAGAGCACTTAAGGAGATTCTATTTTTCAAGTCATTATTTTGATTCTAACATGAAAAATATACAAAATTTGGTTTGTTTGCATGAATAGAACTCTGTTGATGTAGCAAGACAGCATATGAGCATCTTACTTTTCCATTGGCTGTGTAATCCTTTGACGAGGTCACTGTCTTACATCATCAACGTTACAGTTGGTGACATGTGCCTCCAAAGGAGGCATCTAATGTGCAAGATAAATATTTCATTTCCTGCTGATCCTTTACTTGATTTCTTGTGTCTTATGATTTATTTGTACAAAAGCAAAGAGGAAGAACAAACCAAGGAAAGGAGAATAAAAGTATTTATATACTGATAAAAGATTGTAGAATTATTTCTATATTATTTTCATTTTCTTAAGTTTTGGGACATGTTTTCCAGGTGAATTTGTCTTTGTTCCCAAGTTTTGGAACAAGTAGAAAAAACAGAATTATTGTTACCTCTCCCAAGATATATGGTATGTATGGTATATAAGAACCAGAAGTTGCCCCAACACTGATCCTTGGGAACACCAAATTTTACCCCAACTCTGATCCTTGGGAACCAAAAAATTGCCATAGCTCTGATCCTTGGGAACACCAAATTTTGCCTGAACACTGATCCTTGGGAAGACCAAATTTTACCCCAACTCTGATCCTTGGGAACACCAAAGTTTGCCCCAATACTGATCCTTGGGAACACCAAAGTTTGCCCCAACTCTGATCCTTGGGAACACCAAAGTTTGCCCCAAGACTGATCCTTGGGAACACCAAAGTTTGCCCCAATACTGATCTATGGGAACACCAAAGTTTGCCCCAACTCTGATCCTTGGGAACACCAAAGTTTGCCACAAGACTGATCCTTGGGAACACCAAATTTTGCCCCAACTCTGATCCTTGGGAACACCAAATTTTGCACCAACACTGATCCTTGGGAACGCCAAATTTTGCACCAACAGTGATCCTTGGGAACACCAAATTTTGCCCCAACACTGTTCCTTGGGAACACCAAATTTTTTGTCTCATAGAGGAATATGTAACTGCCAATCATTGCTTTCTGTTTGTCTCATAGAGGAATATGTAGCTGCTAATCATTACATTCTGTTTCCTTTCTGACAGAAAAGATGATAAATACTCTATGTAATTTGAAGTACATTTATTGCTTTCCATTTTACAAAGTAAAATTGTATGATTTACAAAATTAAACACTTTCCTAAAGTCCATAAACACCATATACATGTATACTCGTGTATAAGTCAGGTCAAACTGCAAATAATGCAAACCCTGATCTTCCATCACATAATATACTGGTAAATCAGGGTCTATGTTTTTTGGTTCTGCTGATTACTCCTAACAAACTGAATAGATCCAGATCTGCCAGCACAGTTTGCTGTTGGATCCAACTTATACATGTATATATACGGTAAAATACTAATACCTTATTTATATTTCTGACTAGTACATAATATATGTGTATGAATAATGTAAATTTGTTGTGGTACATGATTGAGTGCCTCTGGGGACCCTAAACTGCACATATCTATTCATCCCTATCGAAAATACTATTGTTTCTCCCACCCCACCCCAATATGAGAATATGAGGATCCACGGGAATTAGAACAGACCTAGCTAGATAGAGGAAATGACTGGGTTATCAACTCAAAAAGGGTCAGAATCCAGTATGTGTAAGAAGCAGCCAATGATTGATCATTATGTAAGAGGTCTACAAATTTGAAAATAAACAGCATGATATGCCATAGATTACTCTTATGTGAAAATATGTTCTGTAATTTTTCTCTGCTGTAGGGTTTTACTGAATTATGAATACTGTAGAGAATCAATTTCCTGTCAGTATTAATTTTTAAAAGTCTGTACTTTATTGAATGATTGTAAACATGTTCCATTTGGCTTTTTTAAGAAACAATAATGCAAGACCAGTTGGTAACAGTACAGAGATCTAAATATATTCACACAACTTTCAATCCGAAATTTCAATCTCTTGAATGGTAACTAGATTTGAACAATATTAAATTTAATGTCAATCACAGCAGCAGACTTTTTTAAACCTTAGAAGCTGAATTTCCACCTACATTGTAAGAAGCAAGACTTTTTTGATAGTGTGCTTTCTTTTGGTAAAATATTCATTTTAAACAGCCATCCACGTTACCTAATTTCCCCAAATTTTAACATACAGACTTGAGCACTGTTTCTGGCTAGCGAAAACTTTTGGTTGACTCATTCATATTGTGGAACCTTCCTTAAATTCTCAAATGCTATACTCATTTCTCAGAATTAGGCCAAGAAAAAAAATCTTTTTCCAGTAACAGGCTTAAAACAAGTTGTGTTGGTAGTTAGGTAGGTATTTTTTTGTTGAGCCCATGTCAGTG
This sequence comes from Margaritifera margaritifera, assembly GCA_029931535.1. NCBI lineage: Eukaryota > Metazoa > Mollusca > Bivalvia > Unionida > Margaritiferidae > Margaritifera > Margaritifera margaritifera. The sequence continues at coordinate 1,001,667 of JAQPZY010001118.1, read as the reverse complement.
GGAAGCGAGACATAAGCAGTCACTTTTCCACTGGCAGCAACAGTTAGTTAAGGTTTTGGTTGGGCCAAGAAACAAATTCTTTTTCCTGTAACGGGCTTAAAACAAGTTGTGTTCATAGTTAGGTACATGTAGGTATTTTTTGTTGAGCCCATGTTAGTGGACAATCGAGACATAAGCAGTCACTTATCCACCGGCAGCAACAGTTAGTTAAGGTTTTGGTTGAAGTTTTAATTGTATATATTTCCTAAACTTATTGATAGATTCTCATCATACTTGACATGAATCATTACGAAGCTAAGACAGTTTATTATATGGCATCCTCACATGCTCCTTTTACCTTGGGGTCAAGAAAATTTTCATGAAAGGTTTTTGGTTAAAAAATTTAATATGAGTAATACAAATAACTGTTGCTATTGCATAGCTTACTCTTTCCTGGATGGAAATTACCCTCAACCATATGATGAGAATTCATCCTCCCATAGGGTGACTTCCCGAAAGCTCTCAATTCAACCTTGCATCACTGGCCCATGCCCAGTAATTCTCATCTTTTTTCCGGTCATCCACATTGTTCAGTGGTTAAAATTAAGCTCTACGGAAAATCATTTTCACTTCATCTCATTCTTTGTGAATTGGGCATTTTCAACAGCAACAGTTAAATATTACATCATTAAAATTTGTTTTAACCCCTAAAAAAGCTATATTTTTTATATGCTAATATATTTCATAAACCCTTTGATATATTCTCAACATATATGGCATTAATCATTATGAAGCTAAGACAATTATCTTGGGGTCAAGGTCACCATCATAAAAGATTTGTGTTAGGTTGTTACGTTTTTTCATTTGCTTAGATTTTCTAAACCCTTTGATGAACTTTGTTCATACTTGGGATGAATCATTATGAAGCTAAGGCAATTCATTTTATGAAATGCACACTTGCCCCTTTGACATTGTGGTCAGGGCCAAGTAAGAAAATTTGTGTTAAGGTTTTGGTTAAAAAAATTTGTCATTTCCATATATTTCCTAAACTTCTTGATGGATTTTTTTCATATATTGGATGAATCTTTATGAAGCTAAGACAATTCACTCTATAGCATGCTTCCTCTCTGCTTTTGACTGTGGGTTCAAGGTCATACATTTTGCACATTGCTTTAATCACATTCAGAGTGGTCAATACTAAATACCGAAATGATAAAAAGATCCTGAACAGACCCGATTAGAAGGTTTCCGGAAATAATGTTCGCTCATAAATACAGCGTCAGAAAAAAATGGAGTTGACAGGACTTTAGAAGGGTCAGATGGGTTACAGGAACACGGGTTTTTATTTACTTGGCCTGATTCCTGACAGATCTTGGTAATAAATGTTAACATGATAATTTTACATTTACAATAAATGTTTAGTCTTATGACAAAAATAGCTGTTGAGAATCATAATAAAAGAACCATGAAAAGCTGAGTGCAGTCACCGGTTTAAATAAATAAGCAAATCTAGATAGTTTCTGATTGGAGAAATGTCATTATTGATGCAAGAGTACACTTATGGATTTTTTCAGGTTAAGTATAATTCTTACAGACTGAAGTTGACACTGGCTATGGTGATTGACCCATTTCTGGAGAAACTGATGATGTCAAAGGTTTAATGATCTGAGCATGGTAAGTTAATTACGTATCTAGGCAACTGAAAACAATTGGATTACAGTAGTAGCGGTTTTAAAGGATAGGGTTTTTTCAATTCTAGGGTACGTCATGATGGTCAAGTCCTAGGATTACTGGATATCACTAAATTGTGTATATGTTTTGTAACTTCAATATATACAAGCTTAGAGATACTTAAGTGGTGGATTCAGATGGCTTGCAGATAAGGCATGCACTATCCCTAAAATTTGCACATTAAGGTTCTGGGTTCCTACAGGGCTGAATTTTGCCATGAACCCAAATCAATGTACATGCACTGTGTAATCTGATCTCAGGTCTGTTCCCTATCCAATACAATCGAGCCACACCCCACCCTTACCTCATCAAACATTAAATCTGGGATCTGAGTGTTACAGTACTATAACAAGACATTCAAGAAAGCTAAGGACTGTAAAAGACTCACTGTACTAATTAAGCTCCCATAATAAACTTAAGCAAATACCATGATATTAAAAATTAAATAACTTTAAATTTCTGAATGATCATTATCAAACCTAAATTTATCAGTATAGACATATCCTTGATGACAGTTTCTGTGTAGAGAAAACAATATGAGCCACAGCATTTTCTGGATCTGCATGTGTTTGAAATAATGTGCTTTCAATTCCGCACAAAAGAGTCAGGTGCTAATTTCAGAAATGTGTTTTCCAAACTCAAGCCTGTAAAAGGACAGAAATTCCATCACTAAAACATGATCTCTATTTTTTTTAGTTACAACTAGGATAAACTCTCAATAGATTCTTTTCACTAAACTTTTACTTTCATTATCAACCAATCCTGGCCAGCCAAACCCATATATACTCCATTTTATCTTCACCCATTTCTAGACTGGTTCCCATTCTTCCATATAATTAGTACCGTGAGTCCTATAGGTGCTTAAATCACTGAGTATGTAAGTGTTCCAACAATGAGGAATTATAAACTACTGGTAGATGAATAATTTTAACTGTAAGCTATACATGGGGAAATATATGATTTTTTTTTTCTCAACAGTAATTGGTTTTGATGATAAGATTAAAGTTGTGTGACAATAAAATGTATGATTTTTCTCTAGTACACCTTTAGTGCACTTATAAAGTATTTGCATATACATGTATAGTGCATAAGGATACATTTGAATGTTTCTGATTTTGTGCTTTGTTGAACTATCAGCTAGTGTGTAACTTGTTTGACATTTGCTTGAAGAAACACAAGCACCATCATATGGTTGATCAGGACTTTCAGAAGTTTCTGGCCCTTACATGACATTGTTTTCCCAAAAAATTAACTTGTATATACAAATGAAGTTTATTTTGAAAACATTTAAAGATGTTTTTTTATCATAATAATAAAACAGTAATGTATTTAATGAATTGATGTCCTGGAAAATATGTACCATATATTCTCGCATATAAGCGAATACCAACTGCAAACTGCATAGACCCACATCTGCCATTGCATATTGTGCTGGCACATCTGGGTCTATGCAGTTTGTAAGGACTAATCAGTAGAATAAACAACATAGACACTGATCTGCCGGTGCATTATGCGATGGCAGATCAGAGTCTATGTTGTTTGCACTTGGACAAGGGTTATTCACGAGTATATACGGTAGTTTTCCATTCCAGATTTGCAGCTGCTTCAGGTTTAGTTTTATCCTGCCATTCATTAATCACTTTTTTCCTTTCTGACTTCTTAGTTAAAAAAAATATATTTTTTTTTTCTTTCATACAAATTTTGTATAGAGTCTTACCCAACAACAATATTTGTGCTTTTCTTGTGATTTAAAACAATTTATAATTTTTGTATCAAAAGACTCAAGGCCTCAAAAATATAGAACACATCATTAACTGTCATATTTGGTTGAGTCCAATGGTGAACTGGCTCCCACAATAGTATTTCCTGTGTAATAATAATGATTAATTTTGTTGTTTCTTTCATTCATTTTGTCATTTTCTTGTGGTTTGAAACTCTAGGGTACTGTTTAAATATTTTGGAAAACATCTAGTACCAAATAATTGTATGGAATAATTAAGGGCACCCAATTACAAATGTTCGACATATGCAGTTGGCCACTGGTCATTTCAGCTCATCAGTTGGACATAACTGGCAAAATTTAGCATTTTGGAATATAAACTATTTGACTCCTATTGTTTTAAATTTCACAAGTTTAATGAGGTAAGTTGGCTATAGAGATTCATTGATAACCCAGTCAGAGTAGGTTTGTCCATTTGAAGGATTGACTTTTTATCACATTACCTGTCTGTGTTCAGTGTGCACTCAAGTACAATCATGATAGACCTGCAAAGCTGCCATCACATAAAATTGTGCTGGCAGATTAAGGTCTACGCTGTTGCAATTGGATGCATGTTATAATACAAGAAGAAATGCAGTATACTCAATGGCATAGCAACGGCCCAAGCAACCCCCACATCTGCAGTTGTGGGGCCAGGCTCAGTGGGGGCCCAAAATTCCCATCAACCATCAAACAACTTTTTTTTATTGAAAGGGGACCCCAGAATTCGGTTGGGGCGAGGGCAGAATTTCTTACTATGCCACTGCGTATACTGCTGTTCTATCAATAATTATTGATCTGTTTTCATCACACCTTTGTGTAATAAAGTCCAATATTACCGTCTATAAAACAAAATCATTTGTTTTGGATGAGTATGGTGAGAAAGAGTTGTAACACCAGCTAATTGACTTTTGTGATGCTGAAACTGATGGTGCCAAAAGCTTAATGATCATAGCATAATATATTCAAGATCAGGTACATGTTAAAACATCATGATGTAAAAGGTCTATTGAAAATAATAGAGATACTGGCTATCTTCTAATTCATCTAATCCCGTATATGATGTAGGGTTTAGGCACAAATACCATACCTTGTATGCTCAGAAACCAAAGTTCGTTTCACCTTTTGACATACAAAATTGTCTTCATTTAGAAATGGCAAAAATCAGAGTTGCAAATGCTGCAAACTCCTATGTTCTAAATAACCACCTTGGTTATCAAAACCCCCAAAATAATATTTAATATTTGAACATTTTAAATGTCCTCAACAAATCCTGTCACTTTTCAGAGTAAGCTCAATGAAATCAGAGCCTTCTATCTTGGCATGTCCCTGTATACAGATGGTTTAAAAAATGGAGACAAGGTTGGAGCTACTGTTGCAACATCCTATGGCACCATTTTGAGCCAGTTACTGGGTAAAACCTCCATTTTTACCACATAAATTATAAAGCCATACTCAAATCTTTAAACTACATTGAAACCTCTAAAACAACCCCCCAAAAATTGTGGTCTATTTTCAGATTCCCTTTTCACACTGAAAGTCTTGCAAAACTTTAAATTTGACAACCCATTAATATCCCAGATCTTACAGAAACACAATTTACTCGTACATTTATCTAGAAAACATATTCTGTACTGTTGACTGCCTGATCACATTGGTATTAAGGGTAATGACAGGGCAGATAAAGCAGCCAAAACTGCCCTGCAGTCACCCATTTCTGAATGGAAGATGCCATATACTATCTCAGACCTTCCATTTTGTTGTCTCGCTATTTTTGTACTGTATATGCACAATGTACCTAGTTGGATCATGTTCTTACAAAACTTTCTATTTATTATGTCCATATATACATGTAGCTTATTATCAATGCTTTTATTATTATTATTATTATTATTATTATTATTATTATTATTATACAACTACATGTATGTACATGTACTCCTTATGTAAATATGCATATAATAGAGGGCCACAAGGAGGATTAGTTCCATGCAACTAATTGTGTCGCCCTCTTTAAATAAAGTCGTTACTATTATTATTATTATTATTATTATAATTATAATTATTATTATAATAATTATTATTATTATTATTATTATTATTATTATTATTATTATATACTGAATTTAAAAATTATATAAATTGGCATGTTCTATACTGGACAGAATATGTGGGATGAAAACTCCACTAACAAGCTTCGTAACATAAAACTCGTCATTGGAGAATGGCATCCCAGAGATGAGGTGGTATTGTGCCAGTCATGTATAGGAGACACATACCTGACTCATGCATACCTCCTAAGCGGTGAACCTCGACCAGTGTTCATACCCTGCCTGTGTACAGTAATGGTGGGACACTTTCTTGTCGAGTGTATCGACATCCACCGTGTGAAACAAAAGTTTTTTTTATGATAAGGTACCACCTGAAAAAATCATGGACATTTTGAGGGAATGTGATTTATATAATAACATTTTGATCATATATTTTAAAGATTATGTATTTTTTACCTTTATATTTTATTTTATATACATTTTCTGAATTTTATAATCTTTACCTTCATTTTTACATTTTTAGAACTTTACTTTTATTTGGCACTATATAGCCATTATTGTGCTGAGATGCCATTAAACATACATACATACATACATACATACATACATACATACATACATACATACATACATACATACATACATACATGCATACATACATACATACATACATACATATATATGGTCAGCTTCTTATTATTTTAATCACCACTTTAAGTTTGAAATATCAGTGATTAGACTTGGGTTCCTTGAAAATGAAAAGTATAATACATTTTGGTGAGGAAACTCAAATTCTATGAGACTCAGATGAGTGTGTATTTGAGTGTGTGGATCTGTTATAAAAATGTGCATATGTATGTGTTGTTTTGTCCCTTTAGCCATTGTGACTAATCAACTTAAAATGCATCCGCAAGCCGATTTAGTTATGCAATTTTGTTATTTTGGCCAATCTTGCTCTTTACTAATTTTAGTGCTTAATTTTTGGAAATTCTGTTGGAGTGAATTTCACCAGAGAAGTGGTTTTATAATTTACACATATTGTTCTTCAGAAAACAAAAAATAATTGGCTAATTGAAGACTTTACCCATATTTGACCTTTAACAGAGTTTGACCAACTTTGACAGAAAGCATTCTGACATCGAGGTCTAATTTCAATATTATGCAAATGATGCTGATTAAATATGAATGAAGATACCAAAAATAGAGAAACCTTGAAACATTTTTTTTTTGTAGCATATACATTTAACAACAATGGAGGAAATTGCTTCAGAGAGCATCCCACTGGCTCAGACTTTTTGGCCAATGTCTCTTGCATTTTGCTGTTAGGCAGATGTCAGCCGAGTGAGCAATTTCAGGCCAGTTTGGGTCTCTTGTTCTGTTGCAATAGCTTTTTATTGTTGCAAAACATGACATGTTCTTCAGTACTTACTGTACATACTCGCGTATAATGCGATAACAACTGCAAACTGCATAGACCCAGATCTGCCATCGCATAATGCGCTAGCAGATCTGGGTCTATGCATTTTGTAAGGACTAATCAGTAGAACAAACAACACAACCCTGATCTGCTGGCACATTATGCTACGGCAGATCAGGGTCTATGTTGTTTGCAATTGGACCCTGGTTATTCGCAAGTATATACAGTCAGTTCATGGATTTTGGAAGGAGTCCTATTGTTTCCACAGAAGAATTATTGTTTGTAGGCTCCTTAAAAGTATGGTTTGTTGGAACCATGTAATCCTTGAAAACTGGTACTTCACAAACAATAGTGAATGAAAAGTGTTTTACATTTACTTGAACAAACCCTGTGCCTTGGTATCAATTTAAAGATCAAGGAATAAAATGGTGTTTTCAAAACTAATGCTAATGCTTCATGATCTTTAAAAAAAATTGAAATCATGGAAAGCTTTTCACAGTTGTAAACATCACCTGAAAGTGTGAAAGTCACACACACACACACACACACACACACACACACACACACACACACACACATACATACACACACACATACACACACACATACACACACACATACACACACACACATACACACACATACACACACACACATACACACACACACATACACACACACATACACACACACATATACACACACACATACACACACACATACACACACACATACACACATACACACACACATACACACACATACACACACACATACACACACATACACACACACATACACACACACATACACACACACACATACACACACACATACACACACATACACACACACACATACACACACACATACACACACACACACACTGCTATTTCATTCATACATTAGGCATATAAGTTATTTTATTCAATTGAAAACAGTGTATGTAATTTATTTTATCAAAGTTTGAATTCTAAGGACATTATTGCTGTTGACAGTACTCTATACAAAATACTCCTTCTTGATGTAAAAAAAAAAATTAAATAGTGCCTCTGGTCAAACAATCAGAACACAGTGATTTTTTTTTACTTCAAGTTCATTGGAACATTATTCCTGTTCTTTATTATGCACTTATCAAACATTAATGATATTGTTTATCATATCCCATTAACAGTGGTCAAGGACACTTTGCCATCATTGACCCTGGAGACAAATCATAGTTTGAATGATGGTCTGTGACATGCAAGGAGATTGGCTAATTTTCCAGGAGCTGCTGGAAATTCTGATCTTTAGAAGTGGTTATTGGTAGCATACACGCTATCTCATAAGAAAAGTGGAAACATAGTATCAGGGTTTCTGTCCATCTGTCACACTTGTGTTTCTGCTCTATAACTTTGTGATTAAGGAATGAAACTTGGTATACTTGTACATAATCATTAAAAGGTGTGTTGCATACTACAGTGGGGATCCTATCATCAAGGTCAAGGTCATTGCTTAATACTTAAGTTTTCCGTTACTCTTTTCCTTTCACTCTATAAATTTAAAGCCCTTTGAGATTAAGGGATTACATTTAGTATACTTCATCACTAGAAGGTGTGTCATGTACTGCAATTGGAGATCCTGTCTTCAAGGTCAAGGTCACAGCTCAATATTTTAAGTTTTCCATATCTTTCCCATCTGCATAATAACTTTAAAGCCGTTTGAGATTAATTGATGAAACTTGGTATGCTTATATATAATCACTAAAAGGTGTGTGGCATAATACATTGGGGATCTTGTCTTCAAGGTCATGGTCATGGCTCAATATTTTACATTTTCGTCACACTTTCCCTTCTGCTCTTCAACTTTAAAGGCATTTGAAATTTAGTGATGAAACATGGTACACTTAATCATCAGCACTAGAAGGTGTGTCATATACTACAATGGGGATCCTATCAGCAAGGTCAAGGTCACAGCGTTGTATTTTACATTTTCCTTCACTCTTTTCCTTCTGCTTTATAACTTTAAAGTCATTTGAGAATAATGGAGGAAACTTGGTATACTTATATATCATCACTAGAAGGTGTGACATGTACTACATTAGAGATCCTATCTTCAAGGTCAAGGTCACAACTCAGTAATTTAAATTTTCGATCACCTTTTCCCATCTGCTCTATAACTTTAAAGTCTTCTAAGATTAAGGGATGAAACTTGGTATACTTATGCATCATCACTAGAAGTTGTGTTGTGTACCACATTGGTGGTTATGTCATCAAGGTCAAGGTCATGGCTAAGTATTTTTTGTTTCCCATGAGACTTTCCCTTCCACTCTATAACTTTGAAGCCATTTGAGATAAGGTAATGAAACTTGGTATATGTACATCATGAGAAGGTGTGTCACATGCCACATTGGGGAGTCTATCTTCAGGTCAAGTTTATGACTCAATATTTACAGTTTTCCATCACACTTTTTCTTTTGCTCTTTGACTTTGAAGCCATTTGAGATTCATAGGGTTCTATCTTCAAGGTCAAAGTTACAGCTAAATATTTTACCTTTAGAGTGATTTGTGATTAATTGAGGAAACCTTGTGTATTCATACATTATCACCGGAAGGGATGTAGTATGCCACATTAGGGTTCCTATCTTCAAGGTCAAGGTCATTAGTGAATATTTTAATTTTTTGTTATACTTTCAGCTCTGTAACGTTAGAGCCATTTGAGATTAAGGTATGTAACTTTGTATACTTACATGTCATGTACTACATTAGGTGTCCTATCTTCAAGGTCAAGGTCATAGCTCAGTTTTTAAGTTTTCCTTCATTCTTTCCCTTCTGCTCTATAATGTTAAAGCCATTTGAGGTTAACAGGGTCCTGTCTTCAAGGTCAAGGATTACAACTGAGTATTTTTGAAGTACCACATTGGGGTTTTATTTTGATGGTCAAGGTTATGGCTCAGTATTTGAATTTTTTTTTCTGCCTCACTTTACTTTCCACTGTAATTTTAGAACCTTTTGAAATTAAGGGATGAAACTTGGTATACTTATATATCATATTTAGAAGATGTGTAATCTTCAAGATCGGTGTCATGTCATCGTTTTATATGTTGAGTTTTTCCATTACATTTTCTTTTCCACTGTATAACGTTAAAGCTATTTGAGATGAAGTGATGAAACCTGGTATAGCAATATATATCATCACTAAAAGGTGTGTCACATACCACATTGCGAGTCCTATCTTGAAAGTCAAGGTCAGAGGTTAGTATTTTAGGTTTCAATCATATTTGCCCTTCTGCTTTCTAACTTAAGAGCTGTTCATGATAAATGGATGCAGCTTGGTATATATATATATATATATATATATATATATATATATATATATATATATATATATATATATATATATATTGTCACTTGAAGATGTGTTGAGTCACATGTTTGAGGTCTTATCCTTAAGGTCAATATTTTAAGTCTTTATTGTTTATGTTTTATATCATAACAGCTGTTTGGGTTACAGGGATAAACCTCAGTTTGATGGTGTCACATCTATCACAGTCAAGGTTTTTTCTTCAAGGTCAAGGTTACTGATCAATTTTTGTAACTCTTGTCTGCACTTTTCCTCTTAATTTGGTTAATTCTGTACCTGCCCAGTAACTACAGCTCTGTCTTAAAGGTCATAGATTTCATTATTGTGAGCTTTTGTGACTTCACCATGGTAGGTAGAGGACCAACATTCACAGAATTTGCTTGTTTGACTAACGTCTAGCCCTCATGCATGGGAAACAGGGCATTGAGCATTTAAAATTGTTTGCTGAGAATGTTTATTGTGAATGATTGCATATGCTTCTATGGATTTTGTTAAGTTTTAGAATCAAAAAGGCTGGATCTGATTTTTGAAACGCACAAACTCAGTTAGTGTCTTGTTTTCCATAATGAAAGGAACTTGTATGCATTTTGAGGACTTCTTGGACAAAAATAACTAGTCATGATTTTTAAATGCCCAATCTCAATTCCTGTTTCATTTTTTGTTGGTGTTGTTGTTGTTTTAAGAATGTGAATTGTTTGTTTAAAAATACATGTATCATTTGAGATATTTCTAGTGTTTTTTACTTTGTACTTAACTTTTAATGTTGCCATAGAGATAATTGGCCACATATGCTGTTTATTTTTGCAAAAGGAATCTGCAAGTCTTTAACATTTTTTTAAAAAAACTAATTTCCACCCTTTTATCCTCTGAGTTTATAACAGATACTTTTTGTGTTGTAGGCAATACAGTGTTGCGAATATAGTTAAACAATGCTCAAACAAATGTTTAAATGAATTATTTACTGTATATACTCACGTATAAGCTTATACCAACTGCGAACTGCATAAACCCAGATCAGCCGTCGCATAATGCGCCGGCAGATCTGGGTCTGTTCAGTTTGTAAGGACTAATCAGTAGAACAAACAACATAGATCCTGATCTCCCGGCGCGTTATGCAATGGCAGATCAGGGTCTATGTTGTTTGCATTTGGACAAAGCTTATACGCAAGTATATATGGTACCTGAGGTGTTCTTATGAATGAGTCTTATTGTCACAGAATTTGATGTATCGTTGTAGCAAGAAAGAAGGAGTGTATACATGAAAGAAATGTAGAGATTGTGTGTAAGGGAGATAAATTGTAAGGGGAATGTAAGGGAGATAAATACAGGTAAGAGTTATAGTAAGAGGGTATGAGATAGAATAGAAAAAAGGAACAGGAAATGCAAGTAGAAAGTATCAAAAGGGAGGTAATCACTGATGGGCTGTTATTTATGATGAGATTGAGAGAAGAAGAGAGGAATGCATTCACACTCTAAAACATAAATGGTTAAAAGAAAAAAGAAGGGGAATAGATTGAAGACAGAATTTTCACTCATCAGATTATTCATAGCAAATATATAAAGTTAAAAGTACATACATAAATATTCCAAGTTGTGTTTGATGGTGGCCAGTTTCGTTCAACTTTGTATTAAAAGTGAATTATGTTTCGAACCCTAAATTTCAAATGTATTTACATTGCATGACATAACTGTTTCGATAATTCATGTAGGGAACATGAATATTTTTTAGTATTGTTTTAAAGTTTAACACTGTATCGTACAGTATTATAAGGAAATTTTGTGGCAGCAACCATGATAACAGAAATATCAGAGACTAATCTTTGGCATATTATATGTTCTAATCAAAACTTTATTGTTAAACTTTGGTTATAATGATTTATTCTTATAATGATTTAGTTTTATGTTTATTTTAGCTGGTTCAGTGACAAAAACTCCACCCGGCATATTATACTGTACATTTCTTAAACCATGTTGAACCAGACAAGCCAGTATAGTTACACAATGGAATGGTTTTTTTTAATTATTTAACCATTTAACTTAATTGCAAATCATCATGATTTTACATCAGCATAGCTATTGATTATCATTGTGGTTAATCTGCCTACTGGTGTATATGCCTAATTGATACAGTTTATACCTGATAGTTTATAGTTTATGTCTGCATGTCGGTGGTAGGGCTTAAAGCTTGGTGAAGTGAAATAGAATTACTCCTGTTGTGACAGTGATTTACATGAATTTATTATCAAATGGATAATCATCGAATTCTAGGTTGTAGTATTGATTTGTCATGGAGTATACAGGCAGAAGTTATCAACTTGGAATGCTTTGACAAGTAATGGATCACATGAGTGGCACAACATTTTCCATGTACAGGACACTGTTTGTTGACCTTTTACGTGCAACAGTGGCATTTCTGTTCAATAGACTTCTTATGGTCATTTCACAACTCTGTAATGTCAGAGACAAATCCAAAAATCAAATGTGAATAATACTTTTTTCCAATGCTTTGATTTCCAAACTCAGTAATTTTAATGGGATATCACACTTTGTGTATGTGATTTAGTCAGCTGATGAATGTACAGAGTCAGGCAGACGTATGCCTTTGACACCGTGTATATTTATGACTGAAGATAATTTAATTTTCGAGTAATTTTTAAGCCTACCAGATATAGTTCAGAAAAATGATGAAAGGATTCTGTGTGGATTGGTCATTGAATATATTGACTGCAGCAAACATGGGAACAATGAAGTCAGAATGACAGGGTAACTCGGATCAGTTTGAAGCATAGACTTGCTTGAAGGAAATTCTCAGCAGGGAATATTTAGAAGTATAATTGTCATTGTAGTTAGCACAGTTCGAATTTGTGTGGGGATTGTTGTAATCATGCAGGATTGAGTAATTTTAACAGTTGCAGCAGTTTAATATGATCATATTTACTACTTAGCAATGCTGTGTGCAGTGATAAATAGGTAAGTTATGAATTTTTTATTTGGTAAGTGTTTGTTTTATATTATGGTTGCCAGAATTAAATTTAAGTATAGCAAGCAATGAGGATATTTGTTCCTATTACATGTCACAGGTAACCCCTTTAAAAATCAAAACTTACTTTTAGCACATTGCCTTAGGCCATAAAGTGCAAAGAGCTTCTATTATTTTGGATCAGATAAATTTAATAATCTTTAGGGCACATGCAGTGAATATTTTGGACTTGATAGTACAGGGTCACTTTAATTTGCAATAGAGACTATAAGAAGCAGACTCCATATTTGCACATTAATGACATTTTATCTGCTCAAAGCAGATATGTATGATTTAATGCCCATATGGCAAAATGAGCCACTTTGTTGCCATGATTTTAAAATGCATTTTGTGCTCAAAGGGCTACACTGCCCGCTCATCCATGACCTTTAAGGGAACTATTGATAGAGAAAAACAAATAGTGACAGGACATATAGTTACTGGTGCCACAAGATCTTCTTTGGCAGAAAAAAATCCTGAAGGAAACCCAATGGGAAACTCTAGTTACCAGATGCTATAAGTATAGAATGGTAACTATCTTGAAAATGGTTCAAAATATTTCCCTATCTTATATCTGAGTCATTGTTCCTAAAAACATACACCAAACTGCCAACTAAGAAATAACAATACTTCGCAGTTCCATTTTGGAGAACAAATTTGTATCAACATGTTCTCATACCAACAATTGCGAGAGTGGAATCGTCTCCTGCACCATATCAGATCTGGTCCTTTTCAGGAGGTTCAAGCATTATGCAAATGGAGAATGGACCTTTCCAAAAATTTGCTCTAAGCCCTGCCCATGCTCATTTACATAAAAAAAATCTTGTCAAATTCATCAAAAAATATGAAATTTTGACAATATATCACACGAACTAAGAGAACGACAAGTTCAGAATTTTAGTAAAATCAAAGAAGTAGTTTCTGAGATATTTTGGCCTAAAGTTACTATATATTTCTTAAATTTTAGTTCAGGTTGTGGGAACATTTCTCACATGCTGAACCATATAATGTAACATGGGTTGGGTGCACATGTGTCATCAGAGTTGAAACTTTTTGTAACTCTGTTTTCCTAGCTTAATAAAAAATTCCTGAAACAAATTTTATTCTAAACATTTTATTATAGTGTATACTGTTGGTAAGATCCAGAAATTGTGGGAAAAGTGATATCTTTCTGTTTTTGTACATAAATCTTTCAACTCACTAAATCTCCTGCTGAAATCGACAATACCACTTCCAGTTTGCAAAACAAAATGTGTAAAGAATCTCAGTTTGTCCAACAATGGCAGAAAATGCACACTCGGTTGCTTAAACTTTCCTACTGTCATTTGCTAACATTTGCTCATCTGTTTTGTGTGTCATCTGTGTCTGTGAGTTGCACAACTAAGGGACGAAAACCATAACATTCATTAGTTTCTGACCTTGTGTGTTTGTCTTGTTTCTGACCTTGTGTGTGTGTCTTGTTTATGTCTGAAAGCAAATTTCATGGCTTGTTCACTCCAGTTTTAGTGTTCATAGACTACCAACCATGAATGTAGAAAATCCTCTACCGGGTAGTTTTTGCATAGTTCATGTACATTGACTACCAACTATGAATGTCTAAAATCAGCTAGTCTTTGCATAGTTCATATACATAGACTACCAACTATGAATGTCCAAAATCAGCTAGTCTTTGCAAGTGTATATAGACTACCAACTATGAATGTCCAAAATCAGCTAGTCTTTGCATAGCAAGTGTACATAGACTACCAACTATGAATGTCCAAACTCAGCTAGTCTTTGCATACAAGTGTACATAGACTACCAACTATGAATGTCCAAAATCAGCTAGTCTTTGCATAGCAAGTGTACATAGACTACCAACTGTCAAAAATCAGCTAGTCTTTGCATAGTTACCATCTTTGTGTGCAGCATTGTCAGTTTCGAGAAATCGTATGAATGCACAGTCTAGTTGAAAATCAAAAGTATACCATCCCTCACGATCATTTCCCTGGTAGAAAATACATAAATGAAAGTATAAAATACTGTCTATACTCATTTATAAGTCGAGTTCAACTGCAAACAACATAGACCCTAATGTGCCATTGTATAATGCACCAGCAGATCAAGGTCTATCTTGTTTGTTTTACTGATTACTCTTAACAAACTGCATAGACCCAGATCTGCCCATGCTTTATGTGACAGCAGATCTTGGTCTGTGCAGTTTGCAGTTGGACTTATAAACAAATATATACGGTACAAGTGGGTTCTATGACAACCAGCCTACTCCAGATATATAAAATTAGTGGAATCAAATTATCTTTTCTGTCTACTCATCACAAATGCTTCAGATGTACAATTAACCGTAGGGTCTAGAACAGCACGATGTGTAGTGCACTTGTGAAAAAAATGTTAAATGCTACCAAAAAGGCCTAAGATATGATTCTTGCAAAATGCTGGTTTCATATAGACTGTCAAGAGTTGCATTATAGAGTGTCAAGGGTTGCATTATAGACTGTCAAGGGTTGCATTATAGGCTGTCAGGGGTTGCATTATAGACTGTCAAGGGTTGCATTATAGGCTGTCAAGGGTTGCATTATAGACTGTCAAGGGTTGCATTCAATATTGATTTTAGCAATGTATCATGGCATTGCTCAAACTGTAGCCTACTAAACTGCTCAACGATGTTTTTTAATTCCACCCCCAAAAACCTATTTAACTCTTTTCCCTCACTTAGTAACAACTCAAATAGTCCAGGTGAACCTAGAGCCACTTCATCTCCCATTACAGATACGGCAAACAAGAGCAAACTACCACAGCACCCTTGAAAGAAAACATGTAAATTAAAACATGTTCCTGGAATAATTAACATAAACTTTCAATCTATCAAAACAAAAAACTTCATCTCGATTAAAACATTAACTCTATCCAACCTGACATAATCATTGGTACCGAAACATGGTTACATAACTCTGTTTCCTCATGTGAATTCTTTTCACAATCTGATTACTGTGTATTTAGAAAATATAGACCACTAAGTTTAAAAATATCAGACTCAGTCATGGATGTGACCTAATTGCCACCTGAAATGAATTAATTTTGCATGAAGTAGTAATTCATTACGCCCTCACTATATTGGACCCTATTCTACCTATACTCATGAAAACTGATATGTGGCTGCATCTCAAGGAGAGTAACTTGGCCTTAGCTGGGTTACTGTGACCTAATTTGCATGCTTGAGTGACATATATTTTCAGCAATTCATTTGTTAAGCCCACAATATCTTAAACCTTGTTTCAACTGCACTCATGAAAATTGGTATGTGGATGCATCTTGACAAAAGTAACAAACTCAAACCAAAATTAGGTTACAGTGACCTATTTTGGACATGAGTGAGTCTGTATTTTCAGCCATTCTTTCATTACCCTCTCAATATCTTGGATCCTATTTCACCCACATACCTGGAAATTGGTTCATTTACCAGCATTCCTAAAAATTGGCATCAGTAAGTCAGCCATACCAAAAGAAGGTCACTGTAACCTAATATTCATTCTTGAGTGACTTAAGTATTTTTAACTATTCATTCATTATACCCTCAAGCATTGAAAATTGGTATGTGAATGTATCTCAATCAGAGTAACTTGTCCATACGAAAACTAGGTCATTCTGCCCTTAATTTCAGGATTGAGTGACTGATGTATTGTCTGCTATTTGTTTCTTATACCCATAATATCTGCGACCCTATTTTACCTACACATGAAAATCAATATTTTGATAGATCTCAACACAAGTAGTTCAACTATACAAACATTAGGACAGTGAACAAATTGTCATGCTTAATTGAGTGACATCTGTATGTTCAGCTTAGTCATTAGCTTCAACTCAAAACCAGTGTGTTATAGGTTCAAACCCTGTCCTGACCAAATCAACTATCGTGGTGTTTCACTTACAGGGATCTTAACTCCAGTTGCCGAATGGCATCAATCCTCCATGCCAGTATGTATTGTTGGCTTCTCCAAATGTGCTTCTTTTGCCCAGGGGATTAGTGTTTATGAGTAAAAACCTTGTTTATCCCAAAATAAATTTAAATTATCCCAAGAACTGTTTATTACAGGAAATAGTTGAATTTTTTCTGCACTTTGAGTTACTTTTCATCTTAATTTTTATCCATGTGTGCATCTTAATTCAGTGTTAGCAAAGGATAAGGCAGTACTCTTTTTTTCTCTTTCATTTGTTTACCACAGCTTTGGAATTTTTTACACTTACTGTATATAGTTGCTTAAAAGTCGAGTCCCACTGCAAACTGCACAGACCCAAATCTGCTGTCACATAATGCGCCGGCAGATCAGGGTCTGCGCAGTTTGTTAGGAGAAATCAGTAGAACAAACAACATAGACCCTGATCTGCCAGCACATTATGGAACAGCAGATCAGTGTCTATATTGTTTGCAGTTGGACTTGACTTGAGTGTATTGAATACTCTCTTTGCCCTCCCCAAAAATTTGACTACAGCAGTCATTCTTATGCCTTTACAATATCCAGGATTCTGTTAGTATAATCTTTTAGAGGCAGCATGACCCAGTGTTCTACTTAACCATCTGTATGGACAGAATGGATTGTTCATGGAAGAAGCACAGAAACCTTAGAAAATGCATGGAAAAGCTTTAAAAATCTTCTTCTTCCTATGAAGTGTATTACAACAATCTGTCATATTTGTGTACTAGCATTTTAGACTTGAACATATCCATGCTATCAGTTTCTGTGGAGATAATGTCTAGCCTTTTTTTTTTCCATAGATGAGTTGGACTATTCCATGGATGTTTATGGTAGACAATAGTTGAAAGGAGAGTGTTTCAAGCACAGATTCTTCAATTGTATGCATTTATTATTTCTCCAGTAAATTGTTTCTCTATTCAGAAAAAAATTTGAATTGTACCTAACCTTCCTCATTGCCTTAGTGGATAATTTCATTAAGGACTCCAGCAAAATTTCCTATATACTAAATGGGTCATGGATTATTAGGTGATCACTAATGATAGGTGTTATCCACTGGAATAGGTTTAGTTATGGTACTTGTAGGTCCAGCTTCAGACAGTACTGTGCTATATAGACCAGTTTTAAGACAATTTTAATTTGGAGGCAAGGGCCACAATACGATCTCTTTTTCCCGAATATATCCTCCTTTTCGGTCCTTAAGTCTCCTCTTTGTCCCATATATATATATATATATCTATATAGATATATATATATATATATATATATATATATATATATATATATATATATATAAGAGTGTCCTCTTTTTTGAAAGTTCAAGTATACATTTGGGTTATATTATAATGATCTCAACTCCCAGGTATGAATGCATATTAGGGAACTCGGGTCAAGCCATTAACCTTGAATGAGGTACTTAGTTTCTGGTTCAAACTATCCAAATAATACAGCTGGTACAAACTACCCTCATAGGGGAGTGAGGGATGGGGTGGGAAATAAGGACATTGTAAATGCAGTGGATGCTGCCTTAGTCAATGTGGCAAATTCCCAGGTGGATGTTTTTTTGTTTGTTTTGCTCACCAGGAAATCTTGTGATGAATTCCATTTAACTTGGCCTTAAATTAATGCCAGTAGGGTGGAGAATTTGTACAAAGAAACTTGTCTTAGCAGACACCACCATATAAAGGAACCTGTTGATAATGGACAACATTTCTGGGTCTTTTTGTCTTTAATTATATATTTCATATCTGTATAAACAACACTTTTATATAAAGGACAATTATCTCGTCACTTGAATGTCCTGTATAGACATGCTTTTCTAATTGTCACAGTGGTGTTTGCTTGAAAAATGTAGCTGTTATCATTTCTGTGAAACATATCGGTTTAATTAAATTACAGCTTCTGTATCAGTAGTTGTGAAAGCATAGTTATTTTAGATTCATTTGAAACATGATCTGTTTTATTATTTCACAAATCAGTTTCATGTCTATTTTTACCAGTCAAGAATTGACTTTAATATTTATATCATTTGAAAAAGTAAAGTCCTCTGACATTGGATATACAATTTGTAGATGAATAACACCCATAATTTAAAAGTTCCAAATTTATTGAATAGATCTAAATACATTGCAGTGATTTAGGGAACATTTCTTTGATTCTTATCTATGGAATATTCAGCAGCTGTTCTGACAGAAAAGTTGAAGTTGCAGGGTTTGGAAATGATGAGTGAGAGAATCATTACTACCATTATCATCCAATTACATTTTCCTCATTACCATCTATACTCACTTATAAGTCAAGTCAAACTGCAGACTACACAGACTCAGATCTGCCATCACTTAATGTTAGGAGTCATCAGTAGAACAAGCAACATAGACCCTGATCTACCAGTGCATTATGCGATGGCAGGTCAGGGACTATGTTGTTTGTAGTTTGACTTGACTTATAAGCGAGTACATATGTTATATAAAAGAAATGTCTTAAAGTTTAGGCTTATGAAAGTTTACTTTGCCTAAAATATGCATAACATCATTTCCACTATCATTCAGTGCCAGCATGTTCATAAAGACCTTGGCCCCGACATATTTAATTTGAAATGTTTCTTGTACTGTTTGACTTGAAATCAGAGTGTAACTCTGGCCTAAATGGATCAAGATTGTCTGTCCTGTAATATGTTTATCGTTCTGACATCAACACTTTGGTTACTGTTTGCATTTGTTTTTAAGATACTATTAGTTAATAATTTCCTGCAGAGTTGCGTAACTTGATAAGTAAATGAATTACGATGAGTGGGCCCTCACTTATGATAAAGCATCTAAGTATAGTACCGTATATACATCTACTACCGTATAAGCCAATACCAACTGCAAATGGCATGGACCCAGATCTGCTGTTGCATAATGCGCCGGCAGATCTGGGTCTATGCAGTGTGTAAGGACTAATCAGTAAAACAAACAACATAGATCCTGATCTGCCGGTGCATTATGCGACGGCAGATCAGGGTCAATGTTGTTTGCATTTGGACCCACATTAGATGCAAGTATATACGGTATATGTTCCTTAAATCATTGGCATGGTTGTGGATCCCGTTTTGGGGACAACTATCCTTTAGATATTGAACCCACTTCAGTATAAAGTAACCTCACATATAACATCATGTATGCTTTTATGGCTTCTCTTAACAGTGCTGTTGTGAGAGACTATTTTACTTACTGTTCTGACACTTACAGGTCAATGTGACCTGTATTTCAACCCAGTGATATAGATTCAGTTTTCAGTTTAGCTTTGCTATTTGTCCAAATTGCCATTGGTGCTTTTATTGTTAGTACTCAGGTAATTAAACATACAAGCTCCCATCTTCTCTTCAGCCTCTGTTATTATATTAGTCAGCCAAAACACAAAAAAAGATTTGCAATATTGATTTATTGAATTTAAAAGAGCAGGGGGCTTTCAAAGCTGCTCTCTGCTATCATGCCTACACGGTTTTGTTAATACCATAATGAGTATTTTTTTCTACTGTATATAGTCACATACAAGTCGGGTCCAACTGCACACTGCACAGACCCAGATCTGCTGTCGCATAATGCACTGGCAGATCTGGGTCTGTGCAGTTTGTTAAGAGTAATCAGGAGAACAAACAACTTAGACCGTGATCTGCCAGTGCATTATCTGATGGCAGATCAGGGTATGTTGTTTGCAGTTGAGCTCAACTTTTAGGCGAGTATAGATGGTGATTGAGCACGAACTCTCAGTTTCTATGACTCGTGTGCCTGGAGGAGATTTTGATAGCCAATAATTGGAATTTAGTAACAGCTCATATTAAATCTAATTTGCATATTGGTTAAATTTAAGCAGTCTTAATCTCATGTAGATCAGAAATTTGGTTTTTTTATTGGCAGTGGGAAAGAGCAACGAAATTCTTATAAAAGAAAGAAAAGAAAAAGAAAACATATACTATAATGCATCTCCCCAACAGGACTGAAACTTGAACTGAAAATCACCCCCACCCCTTTGAATAAAGGGGGAAATTTTGGAAATAATAGAGATTTCATGAAGTGAATAAGGTCAGGTTTGCAAATATGATTCAAGATTATTGTGCATTCATTTTTTGGCATGATGTTTTATAAAAATTGGTGTGCATCACAATTTCACGCATCCTGCCTCTAGTTCTTACTACCAATAATAAATGTACCGTATATATACTCGCATATAAGCCAATACCAACTGCAAACTGAATAGACCCAGATCTGCCGTCGCATAATGCACCGGTAGATCTGGGTCTATGCAGTTTGTAAGGACTAATCAGTAGAACAAACAACATAGACTCTGATCTGCCGGCGCATTTTTTGAAGGCAGATCAGGGTCTATGTTCTTTGCATTTGGATCTGGCTTATACGCGAGTATGTACGGTACATACAGATTGGAGATTTTTTTTTAATATGCTGCCATAAGATGGAGCTTATTATGTTTTAGTGTTGTCTGTCCATCTGTCCAGCAATCTATTAACAATTTTCTTTCCACACAATATCTCAAGCTGTCTACCATAAACCGCTTCCAAACTTTATGGATGACTTGCACTTGGGGTAAGAACAAACCCTATTGATTTGGGGTTAAAAGTTAAGGTCACTGTGACTGAAAGAAGAAACATAATTTCTGCACGACAACATTAGTTCTACATCATGTACATGGACCAAACTTGGTTGATGGCTTGCAGTTGGGGTTAGACTATCAGTTTTAGGTTCAAAAGGTCAAAGTACAAGGTCACTTTAACTTAAGGAAGAAAAATGGTTTCCACACAATAACAATAGTTCTATATCACAGACCTTGACCAAACTTTGTAGATGGCTTGCACTTGGGGTAAGGAAGAAGTCTGGTAGTTTGGGGGTCAAAAGGTCAAAGGTCAAGGTCATTGACTAAAAGAAGATATGTTTCTGCACACAAATTTCACTTCTTGACCATGTACGTTCACCAAAGTTTGTGGATGACTTGCACATTGGGTACGAAAAAGGCATTTTGATTTTGGGGTCAAAAGATCAAAGGTCAGGGTCATTTTGGCTGAAAGAAGAATTATTTGTTTACATAACAAAGTTAGTTCAAGAACATGTACCCTGATCAGCATGTGGCTGTCTTGCATTTAAAGTAAGAAAAAGGCCTATTGATTTTGGGATCAAAAGGTAAAAGGTCAAGGACATTGTGGCTCAAAGAAAAATGGGTTTTGCAGGATATCTTTTGTTCTTGAGTAAGTTCCTTGACATTACTTTGTGGATGACTTGCACTTAAGGTATCATAATTAAAAAATCCTATAGATTCTGGGCTCTAAAGGTCAGAGGAAATTGTCATGATAAGTCTAATAAGAAAATATTGGTTTCTGCATATTATCTTTAGTTCAAGACTGCATACCTTCACCAAATGTCTGGGTCATTGAGACCCATTGCTCAGTTATCTCCAGAGTCACCCATGCCCAACTATAGAGGACCATTAAACATGGAACATGCATATTATGTACTGTTCACTGTACTCTTGTTAGCTATGGTAGATGTACAGAAAGAATATAAAGCACTTTACCAAGAGCATCAGATTCATGTGATTGATCTTGTGTACTAGTTGGTTTGGTTGAGGTAAAAATATCACTTTTGATGACTTGCTTTTTCGCCTCAGCCGTATTCTTTTACATGCTTCCAGACTCAGCTTTGTAAAAGTTTGAACAGTGCAAGGTCATGAAAACCCTAGATTCACAAAATTCATTCATGTTATGACTTACAGACAAAATTCAAGAAATTATTCCTTAAGATGCATTTAAACGAAGATAACAATATATCATATTTGTGGAACTGTTTACTGCATTGATTTTAGTCATTTCTATGGAATTTTTCAGAAAAATGTGATTCAAGAAAACTGATTATACGGTCTCAGTCTTTGCCCCAATCCTAATCAGTTATTGGACTCGTCAGCTCTTACACTGAAATATTTGAGAATGTTATGCTGCACTTACTGTATATAATTGCGTATAAGTAGATACCAACTGCAAACTGCATAGACCCAGATCTGCCATTGCATAATGTGCCGGCAGATCTGAGTATATGCAGTTTGTAAGGACTAATCAGTAGAACAAACAACATAGACCCCGATCTGCCTATGCATTATGCGCCGGCAGGTCAGGGTCTATGTTGTTTGCATTTGGACCCAGCTTATACACGAGTATATACAGTAATTCAAAACATTCGTAAGATTATGAATTCGAGTTCATTTTATGTCAATGTCGTGAGTCCAATGTTGTATGAATTGATGACAAATAAAATAAAGCAGTAGGATTTATTATCACTGGGAATAAGTGATGACAACATATACTTGCGTATAAGCCAATACCAACTGCAAACTGCATAGACTAAGATCTGCCGTCGCATAATGTGCCAGCAGATCTGGCTCTATGCAGTTTGTAACGACTATGAGTAAAACAAACAACATAGACCCTAATCGGCAGGTGCATTATGCGATGGCAGATCAGGGTCTATGTTGTTTGCATCTGGACCCGGCTTATACATGAGTATAGACAGTAATGGAGATGAAGGTATGCACCAAGAATTGTGTCCTTGCATCAGCCATTTCATGCAAACTGATGTTGGCATAGAAGGGGACAAGTCCGCTAATGAGAGGATCAGTGATGTTAGAAATAGCCACAAGCATACTTTTGAGTTTGGTTAAAACTGTTGATGTTAGACCATCTGTCAGTGTTAGTATGGCAAACTATGGACGGGTGGCTGAAACTATGGATTGGACTTTGAGAAACTACTGATAAGACATCTGTCAGGGTAAACAAGTTTGAGTTTGAGCCTGAATGTCATTCCATATTGGAGCAGTGCTTCAGATAGGATTTCTTTTTTAGCTCACTTGGCCATAAGGTCAAGTGAGCTATAGTGTGGCTCTGTGTCCAGTGTTAGTCTTGCATCGTCCACCAATATTTACCATTTTAACCTTCTAATAAACCACTGGACCAATTTCAGCATAAATTTTGCACAGAGCATTGTGACAGGAAGGGTTTTCAAAAAATGATGCATATCCAACATCATGTATGGACAACATTACTATAAACATAAAAAAAAGCTTTAAATGAATTTTTAAAAAAAGAACACTGGATAGAATTTAAGTACCAAATTTTACAGAAAGCATCCTGGCATGAATGGCTTCAAGTTTATATAAAAAATGTTGATCCTATATCAAATATGGCCACCATTACACAGAATACAAAAACCTTTATTAGAACTTCTCCAAAACTGTTGAACACATTGTGAACAAATTTGACAGAAAGCATCCTGGTATTAAGGGTTTTCCATTTCATACAAATGATGCAGATCTGCTATCAAAAATGGCCACAGTTACTAAAAGTGGACAAACCTTTAAATGACTTCAAAAATGTTGCTGAATAGAAATTGACCAAATTTGAAAGAAAGCATCCTGGCATTAGGGGCTTTTAAATTTGTGCCAATAATGCTGATCCATTATCAAATATGGTCACCTGTATTAAAAATAGAAAAACTTTTGAGTAACTTTTTCTCAAAAGCTACTGAATTTTTTGTTTGTTTAATGTGATAAGAAGTTATAGGGTCAGAGCCATTAAATATAGGGTGGGTCAGGTTACCAGAACCAATATACTTTTTTTTTTTGTTCGGGGGGTGGGCGGGCTTGTTTCTGTCAGGCTAGAGTACCTTACCAGCTCATGATGCCAGTTTTAGTGTGCCTGAAGGGTCATATATATATATATATATATATATAATGACACCAAAATTTATAACGGCACAAATACAAAATTTTCCAACATTTCGAGCTAAACAAGCTCTTCGTCAGGGGAAGAAACAATTTACATCCACAAAACAAACACTAAGCACAAAAGCCAAGATTAATTCTTGACTCCTATATGTTTCAATGACGGGGAAATAAACAAAGAATAAACAATAGATGAAAGAAAGAAGACAAAATTAAAAAACAGTCTAAAACGGGTAAGCTACATATCTATGTTAGGATATATATATATATATATATATATATATATATATATATATATATTCATATATGTATATATATCTGCTTCCCATTTGAGATTGCAGCGCATAAAGCTGAGACAGTCACAGGAGGATTGATACAGATTATTGCTGAAAAAGCAGGTATTGATTTTCCATTATTGGTATTGAGGTCAACCAACGAGAAATAACACTGTCTGGTATGAACATCACGTAAAGCATCCCAGAAAATGGTCAAACAATCAAGGACAATATTGAAATCCAATAAATTAATTATTGAAGTATTACTGAGATGGTATTTCTAGAGATGCCAGATGAGAGTTTTCTGACCTGGCAGTATCATGAAATGGCTGGTAAACAAATGGTAGAAGTGTTTTTAGTTTGATTTGCAAAAGATACATAGGACTGATTTCCTGACAAATGTCGAGGTGAGTTTACTTTATTTGTACAGTTGTTTCATGTCCACAAGTATACAAAAGTGCATGACTTTAGAAAAATATCTTTATTTGGCACATCCATATCTGTAAAGAAATCTATGTTTCCTAAGTCATCAATACACTGTGCAAGCAATAGTTAAAAAAAAAAAAACATGGCATAGAAATTATATGTAAAAAAACATGTGGCATAGAAATTATTTGTACAATATATGTGGCATAGAAATTATATGTAAAATAAATGTGGCATAGAAATTATATGTAAAAAAACATGTGGCATAGAAATTATATGTAAAATATATGTGGCATAGAAATTATCTGTAAAATACATGTGCCATAGAAATTATATGTAAAAAACATATGGCGTAGAAATTATATGTCAAATATATGTCTACCTCATTGTCAGATTGTTTTCTAGTACTAAGTTTGTATTCCAGTACCAAGTTTCTAAAAGTGTTGGAGTTTATTGTACCTTCAGTTTTCCGGTACTAAATTTGTAAAGTTTACTGTACATTTGATTTTCCAGTATGAAATTTGTAAAGTGTTGGAGTTTACTGTACCTTTTGGTTTTCCAGAACAACCTGTTTTGACACTTTTTTCTTGTCTGTGTGATATCATAAGGATAACTTTAGCAAGTACTGTATATACTTGTTTATAAGTCAGGTCCAACTGCAAACAACATAGACCCTGATCAGGGTCTGTGTTGTTTGTTCTACTGATTACTCCTTACAAACTGCATAAACTCATATCTGCTGATGCATTATTCAATGGCAGATCTGGGTCTATACGGTTTGAAGCTGGACCTTTCTTATAAGCAAGTATATGTGATACATGCTTGATATAAAATCAATGACACTTTTTTTCCCTTTGGTCACTCAAGGTTTTGTTTTGAATTTCAAGATTTTGTTGATTGATTGGAAACTTGAAGCATATATTTTGTTATCAAATTTGCACGGTGTAACATAGGCAATACAGCTCTCCCCCAATACAACATGCCTCATTATAACGCGAGTCTGGATATAATGCGGTACTACTATAGACCCATCACCAAATCATACCAATGTATAACAATAAGGGTTGAAAGAAAACAAGGTGAAACTTAATCTTATATCTTCATTTCCTTTTCAAAACACAATTATTTAACAAACTTTGGTAGTGCCTGCTATACCGCGGCTTCATATATTACACTATTCTCAATATAGCGCAGTTCCGTATATATCATGGTACTTGGTATATCACGGTTTGGTACATAACGCAGTCAACAGTGGTGGACCCCGACTACTGCATTATAACGAGGGAGAGCTGTACTTTACAGCATTATTGTCAACAATTTGAAAACTCTTATGCCATGTACAGCCAAAAAATTAATCCAAATTGCCTTTCATGTTTTACCATATTATTGCATTTTGTCAGTTTTCTCTACAAATGTAACAAATGTTGGTATGTTGATACCATCCAGGATAAAATCTATCAGTTACAAACTTCTCAGTGAATTGGTATTACTAGTTTTTGGGAGAGTGTCAAGTGGAATCAATAGTGTCATTGTCTTTTCACCTTTCAATCAAACAATTTTCGTGATGGCGCTGATTCTCCTTGTTAATTTTAAGTCCGCACCTAACCAAACCAAATATGATTCTCAATATTGTTACATAATC
Organism: Margaritifera margaritifera; assembly: GCA_029931535.1. Classification (NCBI taxonomy): domain Eukaryota; kingdom Metazoa; phylum Mollusca; class Bivalvia; order Unionida; family Margaritiferidae; genus Margaritifera; species Margaritifera margaritifera. Next base: position 974,297 of record JAQPZY010001118.1, on the reverse strand, counting down.
CATGGATAATGATATAGAGCATGGCAGGACTCTGGTTGGGTGTCACCATGCAAGGGCTACAAGACCTAAAGCATGATAGGGTTCTGCTTGGGTGTCACCATGCCAGGGCTACCAGATGTAAAAACAAAAAAATGATTAGATACAATCAGTTAATTTGTGTTTTACTGATATATCACTTTAGTTGCAGAGGATTTTTAATATTTCCTTGTATTTATAAGAACAACTTATTAATACCAAACCTCTATGCCATTTGGGCTGAAATATGTCTTGACATAAGAAAACTTTTTATCAGAACATTTTATGTACACCCAAGATTCAATGACTGGACCTTAGTTGAACTCTCAGTTGAATAAGCAAAACAGTATTGTGAAAATATAATAATCTTAAGGAACTTCAACAAATACATCATGGTATCAAGTACATGTGTAGATGCAGAAATATTATTAATGTTATGAGTATATTTAATTTATACCAAGTGATTGATCAACCCACAAGGAATACTGAACATAGCTTTATATTAATCAGTTAATACTAATGAGTGGTACACTAAATTGTAATGAAAAGGGAGTCTTAGATCATTTTTGTAGTGTCCACAACCATGTATATTGTTCTACAAACTTTATGAATGTTCGGGAACTTAGCTTTAAATGCAAAATATGAGACTATAAAGCCGCTAATAACAGATCTGTACAGAAACCGATTAATTAGAGCTGATTGGGATTTTTATAATCTTTCAATCGATGAACAGTTCTGTAGGATTTCTATCAATATTTTAGAAGCAGTCTATTCTTTTATTTCCAATAAAATAAATGATTCAGCCCAAAGGTCCTCCATGGATGCACAATAATATTAGGAAACTAATTCAACACAGAAAGGAACACACTGCTTGACTGAAAGAAACAATCTTTCTCTACACTGGGCGATATCTAGAGGTTTGTGAAACTGAGTTCTAAGTGCCATGCAAAGTGCAAAACTTATTTTTATAACTTAGCTAATACCCTTCAAGATTGGTCCAAAAGCTTGGTGGAATGTACCAGCAACCAGAACATTTCTGATAAGCAGCACAGAAACTAAGAGTATTTACATTAGCAGAAATGATGTTGAAGATGTACTTTCACATCTAGACATTACCTGGACAGGGGATCCTGATGAGATCAACCCTAGGCTACTTAAAGAAGGTGCTCCTGTATTATCATGACATTTATCAGAAATTTGTAACAATTTGCTCCAAACATCATATTTTCCTAAATTATGGAAGCAGGAAAAATGGTACCCAATTCATGAAAAAAGGAAAAAAATATTGTCTCTAATTACAGACCTATTTCTCTCCTATGGGTAAAGTGTCGGAAAAATGTGCCTTCAGACATTTGCATAACTATCTTACACTCAATGTCCTAATTACTCATTTGCAATCCAGTTTCACCCCAAATGATTGAGCGGTTTTAGCATTATGTGATATTTATAACACCTTGGGCAGTTGTTGAAGGCAAAGAAATTAGTGTTGTATTTTGTGATATAAGTACGGCCTTTGACAGAGTTTAGCATAATTAAGTGTGTAATTTATAAACTAAGAAATATTGGAATTGGTGGTATAATATTGGGCTGGTTTAAACATTACCTTTCTAATAGGACCCAAAATGTCATTATAGAATGTTGCACTTCAGATCAACAACATGTCAGGGCTGGTGTACCTCAAGGTTCTGTACTTGGACCACTATTATTTTCAATTCATATTAATGATATTGTTGCAGATAATCAGTTCAATAAAAGACTGTTGGTTGATGATACTTCATTGTCAATTATTGTAGAGGATCCAGCTGGTGTTCTGAACTAAGACCTACATAAAATCAATTTGTGGGCCAATCAATGCTTTTGTTCCAGACAAAATCAAATCAATGACAATATCCAGAAAATTGAAAAGGTACAACACCCACCACTATCAATGAATGGTACAGTTATTACAAATGTCTTTTCTCATAAGTGTTTGCACTTACCTCTTGATGAATCCCACTTTTGACATACACATACACTGGAAGTAACTAAAAAAGCATGAAAAAGGATCAGCAGATTACGAAGTTTGAAATTCAGACTTGATTGAAAATCATTGGAGCTTCTTTGTATCACCTATAAGACCTCTTTTGAAGTATTGGGATATTGTTTTAGAACTGCAATCAGTATAAAAAGGATGAAATAGAAATATTACAAGCTGAAGCATGAAAAAACATTTTTGGGGCAACAAAACCTACATATACTAGAATTTTGGAAGAAACAAAGTGGGAAAGACTTTCCGATAAACATAGAATGATCGCAGCTTTTAATATACACTGTGGTATGACTCCTGGATCCCTGCGAGCATTGGTTCCACCAAGTATCCATCAGATAAGTAATAGACATTTTTGTGATAGATTTAACATCCAAGCGCCTTTTGCCAGGACTAGCATCAAAATTCATTTTTAGCTCCACTGGTCATAGATCAGAAGAATTTATGGGATGGTCTCTTGTCTGTCGTCCATCCATCTGTTAGCACAAATTTGTTTTCACTACTCCTCCTAAACTACATGGAGAATTGCCATGAAACTTTACACACATATTCATCCCAAGGTCTCGTTGGTCCTAAAAGAAAATAGTGCTGCTTGGACATCCAATATGACTACCACAGGGGGAATCATGAAAATCTTGTTATTGCTACTCCTCTTGAATGGATGTTCATATGAGCATGTGGTTTTCACTGAAAGACTTCTTATGATGTCTAGTAGTCCTGAATGAAAATGGTGCCAATCTGACATCAAGTATGGCCACCATAGCAGCCATCTTGAAAATCTTGATGTTGCTGCTTCTATATAGAAAGTCATATCAACATGGGGTTTTCACCAGAAGACTAATTATGATATCTAGTTGGTCTTGAATGAAAATGGTGCTAATCTGACTTCAAATATGGCTGCTTCAATGAACATATTAAAAATCGTGTCACTAATTCTCCTGAATGGATTGTCATATCAACATGAGGTTTTCACCAAAAGTCTTCTAATGGTGTTCAATTTGTCCTAAATGAAAATTATGCTGATGTTACATCCAATATGGATGCCACAGTGGTTAATTTGAAAATCTTATTGCTGAAGAATATCGGAGATGGTTTCAACACTCATCAATTAAAAAAAAAGAAATGGTCCTATCTTGAATTCCTGGAAATTCTTTTTGGCCAGTAGAGCATCAGTTCTTTCAAGGGACTCTTGTTTTGCATATTGTAATTATTGTTAATTCTGAGACTAAACAGAAGCTAAGTCTTTTACATATTTTTTTTAAAAAAACTATTTAACAGTGTCTTTGTAAACAAATCCAATTCTGGGTCTGGTTTTTTTTGACAAGATCATGGTTGTATTAAACTTTATTGCTAATTTCAAGGCTAAGCACAGACAGAATCAGGATTGTTATAATACAGGCCAGTATTGCTCTCTTGCAGACCTAAGGTAATTGTAATCATTTGCTTTTGCTTACATATATTTTAAATAATTAAAAGTAATTGGCTGTCAGACATTTTGGGGGGAAATACATGTAATTTAAACAATTACAGTCAAAACCCTGTAATCAAAATTTAGATTATAATGATACGATTACATTTTCAGGAAAGCCGACTAAGAACTGTGATTTTTATTTTGTTTCAAATACTAGATTATACACAAGCTTGCAGATACATTGTGAGGGTTGCTATTATTGAAAGTCTCCTTATATGTGTGTGTGTGTGTGTGTGTGTGTGAAGTTTTGTAAAATGTAAACAACAGTTATGAAGATAAAAGTTCCATTTTTCAAATGTGTAATTTATAGAAATCAATTTGTGATCTTGCAAAGAAATATGATCAAAAGTAAACAGATCGTAGTAATTTGATTATATTTTGAAAAGTTATGCAATTTAATCAATTATTCTGTTCAAAAGGAAGTAATTGTAACTGTTATAACAAAATTCCAAAGTAATTGTTATTTAATTGATCACATTTGAAATTAATTTACACCAGGTCTGCTCTCTGGTCAAGAGTTAATAAGAAATTAAAATTTGTCTGCTTCCCTGTCTGTCTGTAAGATACATTAGCTAGCATTTCCAGGGGTGATGCAGTTTTCCTGATTTTAATAAAGGCCAACTTTTTGCAGTTATGCAATTGGAAAGTCTATGCTGAAAGGCTGATATGATTTCTCCTATAATAAGCCCACGGTCCCTACACTGAGGAGTGGGCTTAGATATTGTTATAGTTATTCTTGTTATACTTCATGTTTACCTTTATTTGGAAGGGTTTATCTTCCTAAATTCTTGTGTAATTTATTTTTACATTTTTCAAACTTTACCTTTAGTTGGCACCATATAACCACTATTGTACCGAGGTGTGGTAAAACACTACTACATACATATATACATTATCAAAGGATAACTTTTAGCTATCAAATGTACATGTAAAATGTTCTTCAAAGGTTTTGTTAAAATGGGAATGGACTTGTACTTAAGGATGGGTTTCACTGGAGCATCATGGTACATGTACTGTGAAACCTCCCAAGATCAAAATCCCTCAAGACCGAATCAAAAACTTTTGTTTTGCAGGTTTTTTAGTTTACTGAGGTTCTCTATTTTCACCTAAGAATAAGATGAGATCAGTTGTCCTCACATGCAAATGTTTACATGTTTTAACAAAATATCAATAGTCAGTCAATCTTTAAAATAGATATTTGTGATAATTAGGATTTCATTACATCTGTATGTGTTACTGTGTTGGGGTTTTATTGTACTCTGTGTGGCTTGTGATAATTAGGATTTCATTACATCTTTATGTGTTACTGTGTTGGGTTTTATTGTCCTCTGTTTGGTTCTAAGCTGTTTAATTAAAGACCATTTAGCTAGCCATATGTTTTGATTAAGTTTGGGTTTTATGAGGTTCATTTAAGTTTAGGTTTAGGGAGTTAAAAATAAATGAAATTTAAAGAAGAAAATATTTGGGATCAGAAATATGATTTATTTTCAAGAGGAGTTCATTTAGTGAGGTTTCAGCCTTGAGAAATTTAACTGTATTAATTAAAATTGTTAATTGATCAATAGATTTTTCAAGTTTCTTTGATTACCTGATGCTTACAATGATACATTATTTGGTTATATATTTATGTACGTGTTGAGTGACATAATCAATTAGAGACGTTTGTTCTAATTTAAAGAACTCTTCAAAAAATACCACATCATTCAAAAAATTTCTCAGTTTAAACTAAAATTATCTCCATTTTCCATATTTCTCGTCATCTTCAATACATTTTCTGTATTTCTTGTCATCTTAAATATCAACAGGCAAATAGCCACGATATAAAACTTGTTTTCAGACAGAACAATTTGTATTATTATAGATACAACACCCCTCATTATAAGCCCTTCATTATAACATGGTTACTGTTCTAAGGCAAATATGGTCATGGATGCCAGTGAATATGTATCATGTACTTCATTATAAGGCAGTCTCATTATAAGGGGGTAAACTATATGGCTCTGATAGACATCATTTTTTTATAATGAGCACTGTATCATGTACTTCATTATAAGGCAGTCTCACTATACGACTGTATATTCTATTTTAATGATGGCATCCAGTATTAATTCTTTAGGTGTCATATTCCAAAGTCTGTAGTGTTAAATTTCCCACAGTATTATAGCAGTTATTAATGATCACTTTTTTTTTCTTAGAGATTAAATACAACACTAATGAGATTTCAGTAAATAATTTTATCTGCTGTTCTGGATCTCTAGTGTTTTTATTTTATGCGCTGATGTTCTTTTTAATACCAACTAGTGCCATATCAGTAATGCTTCTCTGCTAAAAGTTTGTTTACATAATACAGTTTTAACGCACTCCATTATTGATTTGCTCTTTGATTGTTTCTGTTTTAAAAAATTTGGTCAGTATTTTTTGTTGTTATCTTTATAAGAGCTTATGGGATGGCCTGTTATCCATCGTACATCCATCCATTAGCACAAGTTTGTTATCACTATTCCTTGTAAACAACTTGGAGGATATTGCCATGAAACTTTACACACACATTTAACCCAAGGTCTAGTTGGTCGTAAATGAAAATGGTGCTGCTTGGGCATCCAGTTTGACCACCATCTTGAAAGCATGTTATCATTACTGCTCCTGAACAGATGGTCATAAAGTTACTTGTAAATGAAAATGGTGCCAATCTGACAATCAATCAATCTTGAAAATCTTTTTATCGCTATTCCTCCTAAATGGAAAGTCATATCATCATGAAATTTTCACCAGAAGCCTTCTTAGGAAGTCTAGTTGGTCTGAATAAAAATGGTGCCAATCTGACTTCCAGTATGACTGCCATGGTGGCTATCTTGAAAATCTTGTTTTCGCTACTACTCCTAGATGGATGGTCATATCAACATGGATTTTTCAACAGAAGACTTTTTATGGTGTCTAGTTGGTCCCAAATGAAAATGGTGTCAATCAGACCTCCAATAAGGACACCATGATGTTTTTACTACTTCTCATGAATGGATGGTCATTATACCAACATGGGGTTTTCACTAACAGATTTATGATATCTAGTTGGTTCTAAATCAAAACAGTGCCAATCTTGCACCCAATATGGCTGCTATGTTGGCCATCTTGAAAATCCTCTTATCATTGCTCCTCCTGATTGGATAATCATATCAACTTTGGGTTTTCACCAGAAAGACTTCTTATGATGTCTAGTTGGTCCTCAGTGAAAATGCAGCAGATCTTACATCCAGTATGGCCACCATGGTAGCCATTTTGAAAATCTTGTTATTGCTGAAGAATATCAGAGATGGTTTCAACACTCAGCAGTTAAAAAGAAGAAACAGTCTTATCTTGGATTTCTTGAAATTCTTTTAGGACAATGGAGCATCAGTCCTTTCAAGGATCTCTTGTTCTGTTCATTTTTTCCCTATGATAATTGGAGCACTGCTGTCATATTGCACCTGTGTTGATTGAGAGTCTTGGTCTAGTAAACCACATAGATCATTACAGACTCAGAGGTGATCATAATAAAAAAAATTTGAATAGATTAAATGCAGCCAAATGTCATAACATAATAATATGCTTAAAGTTGAAATATTCCAGACTTAGTATTGGTTCTTATAATTAGAGCTTCACCTGGTTTCCTTCGTGGGAAACAACTGATAGTACATGTACACTCTGATTCATCCTGTAAGAATAATTGACATGTACATTGTGGCTCATCCTGCTAGAATAATTGACATGTACATTGTGGCTCATCCTGCTAGAATAATTGACATGTACATTGTGGCTCATCCTGCTAGAATAATTGACCCCTTAGAAATACGGAAAATGCTCTCTGCCTTTTCATTTTAATATCTATTTCTTAAAAACTAACGTTTCTGGTTTTGAAAAATTTCCCAGTGATTGAAACAAGACTCGATCCTTAGGATAATGTGAAAATTTCATGAAAATTGGATGAAAAATGTCAACGTTTTTGTTTAGAGTATTCCCCCCTTCCTTAACTTAAGTTTACATTTACTATATATATTACTCGCATGTAAGTCAGATTCAACCGTAGATTGCATAGACCCAGATCTGCCGTGGCATAATGCACTGGCAGAATTGGATATATGCAGTTTGTTAGGAGTAATCACTTGAACAAACAACCAGACCCTGATCTGCCGGCACATTTTGCAACAGTAGATCAGGGTCTATGTTGTTTGAAGTTGGAGCCAACTTATAAATGAGTATATATAGTTAGCTCTTGTTCAACAACTCAATTAAGTATCGATTCACACCTAGCTGGTGATTAATTGAATTGATTTGTGTTCTGTTGGAATCTCCAGTGTTGGAGCCTAGGGATATTCTCCCACCTAAAACTGCCAGTGTCTCCCTAAATTGAAAAAATCCTAGCCTAGTATCTTGATCATTATAGGGGGATAGAGGTATATTAAGTGTCCCCTTGACAGCTCAGCCAAAGTACAACACTGAATCTCTGTTATGTGATAGTTTATTAACAGATGCAACCCTCAGCCAAGGGGTCAATAACCCTGTTCAGACTGCATTAATATTCATGAACTCCATACTGCCAGTCCAGATGATGCTAACTAACAACTATAGTCGTGTTTCCTCTATGACATTTGCTTTTTTCTTGTAATTGCTAAAAATATTGACTGACAAGCAAAACAGTTATATCAAGACACACTGGAAAAGTACAATTTTGATACCCAAATATTTTCATGTGAAAAATGTATATAGATTAATCTTAGTGACTAATTTTTAATTAGCTAATGAGTATTATACATTTTTTTTTAATTAATTTATCAACTGTGGAATTCAAAGCTGATTTTTCTCAGAAAAGACTCCTTGCAATTACTTCATTAAATAGGTCAGACCCAAATATTTGTTTATGGAAAAATTCAGCAAATTAACCTTCATAGCTAACTTGTATATGGAAAACTTCAGCAAAATAACCTTGGTGACTAAGTCTTAATAGCTGATGAGAATAATAATTTTAAAAAACTAATTTATCATTAGTGGAATTCAAAGCTAGTTTTTCTTTAAAAAAATTCATGTTAATTTCCTCATCAAAAAAAGATCATAACCTATAGTTTATCAAATCTTTTATCCTCACTCAGATGAGAGGACATCAAAAATACTTTGTATTAATTCATTCATCAGGCTATGCAATTTTATCTTGGCGTATCCATGCATTGCTAGAGGTCCACATTTTTGTTTGTTTGATTTCAACCAAGTTTGGTGATGAGGGGCATTTTTTTTCTTCTTGTGTTTTTAGAGTTATTGCCCTTAAATCAGTACTTGGTTAACATTCAAGCATCCATAATGTTCTCACAATGTAAAACTACATTAGATTGAAGCTGAAGCCTAGTAAATTCTTAGATGACACTGATGCATGTGAAATATAAAGTTTTGAAAAGGTTTTTTTAACAGGAGATATACCAGTTAGCCCATTATCAAATCAAAATAATGCCTATTTTAGATCTGGAGCAATCTTGCTTCAGCAGAACTATAATCAGTTTTAAAAACAAATTTAATAAAACAAAATGTGGTTTGGTTTGGTTTGGTGTTTTATGGCACAGCAGCACAAGTAGGTTATTTAGTGCTGAGACAATTTGAGATAAGTTGCCTTACCCAAGGATGCACCATTGTAGCTGACCCAGAGTTATCCAATCATAGGATTTGAACCCAGACTTTTTTGGTCATGAGTCCAGCATATTAACCACTGTTGCTGCTTCCTGCCTCTCTTAGTCACCGAATTTGGATGAGTGATAGGTTCTGAAATAATTGGAAATAATGAGCCGATTTGGAAAATCTCTACAGAGTTATGGCAAGTGAACAATTTAATAGACCAATATTTTGGGATTGATTTCAAACATTTTTTGTACCCGTCATCATTAATATGGTGTTGGCTAGGGAGCCTATAGAATTCAATTCCAGATGCGGAAATTTCTGACCTGTACAGAATAGTCTGACAACTGTAAAAGTGTTTGGAGAAAGTAGGGGATCTTTGGCTGACAGTTTTCGTCAAAATTGATCAATATACCACGAATAGATGCCATGTGAAGTATTAGTAAGTATTCAGGTTACATGTAACTAAGAAAACATTACTCTCTTGTGAAATTTAATTATGTCGGCATATCAGTATGTGAACTTATGGTATTTGAAAATAGTGCCGACATGAAAAATAGCAGCAGTTATCATGCAACATTTGGACACGTCAGTTTCTTCCATGGGGATTTAAAAAAAAAAAAAAATAATAATAATAATAATACTTTACTTTAACAGTGTACAACTCGTGTAGCCAAATATTTTAGAGAATCTCCTATGAGGCCATCATGGTCATACAATATTCTCTACATGTACACAATATTTATAAAAGAAAAGAAAGAATGTATTACTTTGTGGGCTAATATCACACAAATATTTTATTAAAAACTTAATAATGTAGGCACATGTACATAATGTTTATAACTGATTAATGCATAACATAAGAACAAAGGAGAAACTGCTGCAATATTGGGTGAGATATATTACATGCGTATTCATACATGTAGGTTATAAGAACATCCCACTTTAAAGATGATAAAATTGTCAGTTTGCTTATTTACTTCAAGTGTTAGCTGATTCCATTCAGAAGATCCTGTAAATGTAAATTACTTTTTCAATGCATTTCGTAGATGGTTTTGGTTGCTTTAAACACAGGTTTGATGCTGATCTTAAAGAGTACATAGAGGTAGTATTGCTTGTTTGGACATTAGCATTTTGACTGGGAAAAAAAGGTGTTAAATTTTGAAGGACTTCATAAACAAAAATACATCTATACAATTAAATTTTGTTATCAATAGGAAGCCAGTTTAAAGACTGAAACATGTACACTGTAAGCAATGGTGTCATTGGATTGACATTTAGTATAATTCTAGCTGCATGCTTTTGAAGTTTGATTATATGAATAATATTAGTTTTAGTGCAGTAATGAGCCCCATACTGTGCAACATTAGTCCATAATAGGTAATATGTAAGTTCCATAGAATAGTTTGGAAGCTAGAATGCTACAGACATGATCTGTGTGATGATTCCAAGTTAGGTCTACAAATACACCCAGAAAGATGTCCTTAAACTGTCCTCTATATGTGTATAATTATTATAGCTATATTAGGCTGTCCTCTATATGTGTATAATTTTTACAGCTATATTATGCTGTCCTCTATATGTGTATAATTATTACGACTATATTTGGCTGTCCTCTATATGTGTATAATTATTATAGCTATATTTGGCTGTCCTCTATATGTGTATAATTATTATAACTATATTAGGCTGTCCTCTATATGTGTATAATTATTATAGCTATATTAGGCTGTCCTTTATATGTGTATAATTATTTTAGCTATATTAGGCTGTCCTCTATATGTTTATAATTATTATAGCTATATTAGACTAAGTATTAAATGGTTAAGACTTATATATGGTTTTGTTAAACACATGTAAATGTATCCACGGCAACTAAGGGGGCCCTCATGACTTGGTGGCCTGGGACACGTGCCCCCTGCACCCCCACCTTAATCCGGCACTGCATTGCAATGTTTTTTTTGGTATTTATATACATTCCACTGTCATGACACCATTTACTGATATGATTAAGATCATGTTGCAACTGTTTTTGGATTGTGTTGCTGTCTTAACCCCATGTATGGAATGTTGCATCATCTGAATAAATATTGTTTTCAGCGTTTTCTGTATACAATGACAGGTCATTAAGGTACAAAATGATGGATTGGTTATGAGCTCAATATGTTTAACATTTATCGAAGCATTTACCCAGTCTTACAGTGTATAATTTATTCCTGTGGGCTAAAGCCAAGATTTCCAAATGAAATGTCATTTCTGTCATTTTTTGGGCACTGGAGAGGGGTTGCTTTCATTGAATAAAGATAATCTTTAAGAACAGTTCATCAGCTTAGGAGGAGATCAAAGGCGAATACTAGATCATTTTCAAATCTACTGCTATATATTTTCATTTTCTGGAAGGCAAAAGTGGTTCTGCCAACAGCGTGAAAACAAATAAAGTAGGAAGATCGACAAACAGCGTGAAAACAAATAGGTATGAAGATCTCCAAAAATGCATGAAAACAAATAGGGTATGAAGATCTACCAACAGCATGAAAACAAATAGGGTAGGATGATCTCCAAACAGCGTGAAAACAAATAGGGTAGCAAGATCTAATGACAGCGTGAAAACAAATAGGGTAGGAAGATCTAGTAACAGCGTGAAAACAAATAGGGTAGGAAGATCTAGTAACAGCGTGAAAACAAATAGGGTAGGAAGATCTAGTAACAGCATGAAAACAAATAGGGTAGGAAGATCTACCAACAGCGTGAAAACAAATAGGGTAGGATGATCTCCAAACAGCGTGAAAACAAATAGGGTAGCAAGATCTAATGACAGCGTGAAAACAAATAGGGTAGGAAGATCTAGTAACAGCGTGAAAACAAATAGGGTAGGAAGATCTACTAACAGCGTGAAAACAAATAGGGTCGGAAGATCGACAAACAGCATGAAAACAAATAGGGTAGGAAGATCTAGTAACAACGTGAAAACAAATAGGGTAGGAAGATCTACTAACAGCGTGAAAACAAATAGGGTAGGAAGATCTACCAACAGCATGAAAACAAATAGGGTAGGAAGATCTGCTAACAGCAAAAGGTCAACAGTCAACGTCACTGCAACTGAAAGAAGAAAAAGGGTTTCTACACATAAATTTCAATTGTCTGCATAGAGGACTATTAAACATAGGGTAGGTGTATAATGTGCCATTCACTGTACTCTTGTTGCATGTTTTTCAACTTTGTGGACTTGGACTTTTTTGACCGTTCAAATACATGTATGTTTAAGGTCACAATTTCATTTCATTCACCTTGCAAGATTGTCCTTTCCGTCTGTCAAGTACAAGTTTCATTGAATGACATTGTCATTCTGGTGGTGGAAGACATGTTTTTGCTTTCCAAAGCAAATTTCTTCTAGTTGATATGCAACTACATACTGATGAGACCTTAGACAAATTAGATTTTCAATATTCTATGTAATTTTTGATAAGTTACAGTCCCTGATTGCCTGCCTCCTTAAGATAGGTTTCTGCAACATAACTGTACAGTGACTTGTTGAATTATAACCAGATTTTGCATTCAGCTTTATGTTCACAAAACCTTAAGTGACTTATTTTTTTCAGCATTCCACATTATTATATCTCAGAACGTCCATCCTACTAACTTTAGCAGCACTCTTGATAAGCAGCGTATATGCATAGTTACACACACAAAATGGACTAAAATTGCTCAGAGAATTTTTGTTTTCATTCAAATTTAAAATTATGCAAAACAATTTAATTTTAAGCATTGTGCTCCAAGTTGTTAGCATACATTGCTCCTGTCATGAGCGCCATCTATATTTGATGATGGTGCATTTGAACAGTGTAAACTGTCCTAATGGGACTAGTAATGGAGGTTCTGTGCACATTTGAAATGATAGTACCGTATTTACTCGTGTATATCATGGGTCCAAATGCAAACATCATAGACCCTGATCTGCCGTCGTGTAATGTGCCAAGATCAGGGTCTATGTTGTTTGTTCTACTAATTAGTCCTTACAAACTGCATAGACCCAGATCTGCTGGCGCATTATATGACAGCAGATCCAGGTCTATGCAGTTGGTATCAGATTATACATGAGTATATACGGTACTTGATTACTGACAACATTAAATCAAGTAGAGCTATATAATAGAACATACCTCAAGTTAGGTTTGGTCACTAAGCTGTTTGAGGCATTTTTAGGTAAGATTAATGTCTTGATGATTACAGATTCAGTCTGGTATCATAAGTTTGTGTTTTGCAGTGTTTGCAAAATGCTCAATTTAATAAATTCTTATATTGAACTCTGCTTTTGTTTGAGTAGTACAACATTATCATGAATCAAATTTTTCATTTTAATCAAATTTTGCATGCAGTTTTGTACTGATGAGACCTTGGGTGAGTTTGATTTCCCAGCTGTATACATCATCATTTTTTGCTCACCTGGCATAAGACCTAGTGTGCTTATGATTTAGTCCTTCATCCATCATGCATCATCAGTTACCCATCATCAATCATCCTTCATCAATTGTCCATTGTGTGTTGTCTGCTCATTATTGCCATTTACAAAAACTTTAAAAAAAACTTCTATACAGACTTGGACCAGGCTTTCTATTTCAATTCACCATCAAATATGGCCACTATTATAGAAAAACCTTTAAATGACTTCTCAAAAACCACTCAACAGAACTTGACCAAATTTGAATGAAAGCATATTGACATGAAGGGCTATTAAGTTTGTACAAATGATGGCATTCTGCCAACATATATGGCTGCTGATACTAAAAATAGAAGATTTTTTTTTTATGATTTCTTTTAAAAAGTCAATTAACAGAATTCAACCAAATATGACAGAAAGCATTTCACATTCATAGAAATGATGACGATCCAACATCAGATATGGTGACCATTACTAAAAATAAAACATGTTTACAAAACTTTATCTAAAAAAAAAAAAAAAAAATATGTTACACAGAATTTGACCAACATTGACATAAAGCATGCTGGCATTGAAACCTTTCAATTTTGACAAATGATGTTGATGTGCCAATTTGGATGAGGGCATACAGTCTGGAGAAACCTTGAAACGTTGTTTTTATAACATTTGTAATAAACAGCATTGGAAGAAATTGCAATAGAAAGCATCCTTCTGATCCAGACTTTTCGGACAACTGCTCTTGCATTTGGTTATAAGCATATGTCAAACTGACAAGCAATCTCAAGGCCTCTTGTTTGTAATTTATTGTCCCTGATTATTTGTTGCCCTAACGTTGGTTTCCACAGCATAATATTAACAATGATTATTGGTTTGTAACTAAATGTTGCATCCATCTTTATATTGAGGAGTCTTTTAATGAGTTCACTTTCAGTGTTCTGTGATGTTATTTACAATAGTTGTGGATGCTGCTGCCCATCCTCCTAATATTGGTTTCAGCAGCATAACTTTATGAAGGATTATTGGATTTACCGTAATCATGGTAAGTCTTGGGACGCCATGTTGATAAACTGTTTTAAACTACTACGCTTGTTATTATGTTATTATTTTGCATGTGTGTATTTTCTGATTTCTCCAATATAAAATAAAATAAAGGTAAATATAGAGTAGACTTCACAATTCACGGGCCGCTTAGGGTTTACTGGGAGAACTGAACTATATAGTGTACAGTAATTACACTGTGCAAATCATGCATAGCATTACTCATATCTTTGTTTATTCCCAAAATTATTTGATGTAGATTTTGCTTTATTCATCAGTTGTACCAAATTGCATTCTTCCAGATCACATTTTAGCTAGACGTCAATTGCTTTTTTATTTCCTGTGATCCACGCACTCAAGAGTTACCATTTTTCAGTGATATAAGCGATCCTACAAAGTGATGTAATCTATATAAAAAGACACACATGTTTAATTATATGAGGCACATAATCAGCATTTATTTACATAAATGTCATATATTTATTCAAGAATGATCATAATATAGATTAAAATTCTGAATATAGATCGACTTTAAAAGATCATCATCAATCCATTTTAGTTTTGTGTTTCGGCTTAACACAAAATTGTAATTTTCCACACATTATTCATTCCACTTTTGATTTTGGCCAGCTGGTTGTTTCAGCGTTTCCTTTTGTTTATAATTGGCAGATTTGTCTTTTGTTTTCTGACAACAATCCAGACCAGTTAATTGTTTAAACCCTGAAACTGGCTTGGGTAAAGAGAGAATTTTGTCCAGTGGTAATGCCGGTGCCCATTCTACAACATTAATCCACACCAATTAACTGTTTTAAAATCTAAAGTGGATTGAGAAGGAGAAGAAGCCATGCATAATAGCGGTACTAAATTAATTGGCCCCAATAATTGAGATTAGATTGACCAATCATTGACTATCATTGTCTATCAATTAAGGTGTGAACACTTGATCAGTTGAGTAGAAATATGCAAAATTTAAGAGACTTTTGCTAATGAGTGAATTTCTCAAGGAATGTGTGATGCTAAACATTTTTTTTATATAAATTCTTTATCATGTACTGAATTTGTAGCCATCACTGGTGTAGTTCTTCAATATGTAATTGCCTTTTACTCCATAATATTAGCATGATTACCGTATCGGAGTAAAAAGGTACTTATTTAAGGTTGCTTACATCAAAGCAAACTACCTCTGAGTGTTTACGGTATTACATTTATTTTTAAAGCTTTATTTCTTAAACTTCTTTATTGTATTTTAGAGGTATGATTGAAGTTTAGTGCAGTGGTGCCTATGATTCAAAACAAAGGGATGTACTTCATTTAGCACAAGTTAAAATCTTCAATGAACATGTGGTGACGCCATGATGTAAACAAGTTTACTAAATGCAACCGTTGAATCAAACATTTTTTTTGTTGTTGTCATACTGGTACCACATTTTAATGAGTTATGTATTTACATGTTCAAGGCAAAACAGAGTATTTACTGGTGACATTCAACAATTTTAATACAGTAACGCATAAACTGACAACTAGAGCACAAAATGGAGAAGTTATATGGGTATAATATCCTGCTAGGCCCTAATACTCAATTCATGTCATTGTTCGATAAAATTATACATATTTGAATTAGGTAGAAATGATAAGAAAACAGAGCAAAATTAAATATATTTATTGACTTTTCAAACAAATTATATTAATTTATAACATTTCCATGTAATAATTCATAATGATAGTCCCTTGACAACCACGAAGTAATTTTGTTCATTTTTTAAAAATATCGTTACGATCGATAAAATACATTAATCGATTAGTAGAAATAAAAATGTCTAAGGTGTCCCAAGACATATAGTACATGAAAACATTGCTCTCATTTCATGTCCCAACTTTTATAGGTCATAAAAAATTACTTTTGAAAATAATCAAGGGTGTCCAAGACTTATAATGTCCCAAGACTTATTGTGTTTACGGTAGTGATGGGAACTGGATAAAATTTCATGCTTGATAATTAGGATCCTCTAACTGATCCATGATCAGTTTATATTCTATTAATTTATCCACATGACATCATGCCTAAACATGGGCTCTTTAGCAAATAATTTGAAGTTGGAAACAGTTGGAATGGTGCAGACCTGAATTTTACCATCACCAATCATAGAAATTGTAATTGTTTCATGTTACATTTTACTGAAAGTGACTGATACATGACATTCAGGTAATCAGAACAGCATTTAAGTTGGATTTCAACTACCATATATACTCGCATATAATCCGGGTCCAAATGCAAACAATATAGACCCTGATCTGCCGTCGCACAATGTGCCAGCAGATCAGGGTCTATGTTGTTTGTTCTACTGATTAGTCCTTACAAGCTGCATAGACCCAGATCTGCCGGCACATTATGCGATGGCAGATCTGGGTCTATGCAGTTTGCAGTTGGTATCAGCTTATAATCGACTGTATATGGTAAATTGGCATGCAGTTTTATATTGACAAGACCTTGAATGAGCTGGAAAGTTGGACTTCCACCATGCTGTATCTTCTTTTAGAGGAATTGTGGTCCCTGAGTGTTCTTCAAACCACATTAGTAATTGTAGGATTTCAACTGGAGTTCACATGCAGCTTTTTATTGTTGAAACCTTAAATGAGTTTGATTTCCAGCTTTAGACTGCATCATTTAGTGGAGCTATTGCCTCAGTTTGCCCATCTGGCTAAACTTAAGTTTCTGCAGCATAACTTTGCTGAGGATTGTTCAATTTCAATGAAATTTCATATGCTTTTTATATTGATGAGACCTCAGATGCATCCTGACAAAAAGGCATTATGGCCACTGATTTAACATCCCCTAAACTGGCTTCCAAAGCATTACTTTACTTATGAATGTTGAATGTTAATTCAATTTGATGCGCAGCTTAATATTGATGAAATCAGTCAATGATTTTAATTTTCAGTCATATAATTCCCATGAAATTAATTATAAAAATACTAATCAATGGAATGGTGGCCCTTTATTCAATTTTTGGTTTACCAGTAATAATTGGATTTCAAGTGAATTTCTTGTGCAGCTTTATATTATTGAATTCTTGCTTGAATCTAATTGCCAGCAATTCACATCTTTTTGGTGGAATTTATCTATAAGCCATTATTGTTGTATACACCCCCTTTTGTGTCTACAAAGTTCCTCTCTTTAAGACCGCCATAGAAAATTTTAGCAAGGTCCTGGGAGATGTACCGAGCATTAGTAGCTCTGGCTTTTGTCAAAGCATGTCAAGCATGGCTGATGTTAACTTTGGTTAAGTACAGTAAAAAGATTTAAGGTCTTTATATATAGTTGTAATATTGTAATTACTTCTGGTCTTTTAATTTTCAGTTTTAATAAACTATGTATATTGCTCCTATGGTGCAGAGTTAATTGATTTTACATTTGACTTTGGAGTTTCATTTAGTGCAAAATTCTAAACAATGTTGAACATTCTCCTTCTCCTTCTTTCCACTTGTTTCCACCACTCTCTTTTGATTTATACATCAGTATCATGCGTACTTTGATTTTATCCTGCTGGTAGTGGATGACTTTGGTGTTGCTATGGGTAACAAAGTAATTTATATATGTATTGGTTTTTTTGGCAGCAGTGAATTTTTACTCCAGAAAATCATTATTTAGTAAATATTTTCTGATGCACAGAATATTCCTTACATTTTTTAAAACTGTTCAGTTTATTAAGCCAATCTTCAACTAAACACACTTCAGTGATGTTTGTGGGAACTAAAACTTATTATGAAACTGCCATGAATATTTTGTACTACTGTTTGCTGATAAATGGGCAGCAGAGGAAGAATTCATCACATTTCACTCACTTCATCACTGTTTTATATTAAACATAAATTTGGCACCCTTGGGGATCTTTTTGATTAACCTGTTTTGCATCAGTCAAAACTGAGACAGATGGGATTGTTTTTTTTCCCTACTTAGCCCAGGAAACATAAGGGCCCATCAATCTGTAGCTTTGGACTGAACCGGACTGATTTTTTGCCAAATAATTCTAAATTCATCATTTTATAATACGAGCTTTTGTTTTGTCCCTTTCTTGGTGAAAGAAGCTGATTTTGAATATCTGTAGACTATGCAAAGGTTAATACATGTAGTATAATCTGTGGGATTTATTATGATTCTGGCAATGATATTCTCATTACAGTAATTTTCAAGAACCCGTTTATCATTCTCTTTTTTCTTTTCTTTTTTTAGAGTGGTGGTGGTGGGCGGATGTTTATATTACAAAGCACATTAGAAACTTGCAATAAAGCAGTATAATTTCTCCAAAGTAATCCTTTGGGACTTGAGCTCCATCTTGAACAGATATGAGTAACATCAAGAGAGAAATGAGACCCAAAGGGGAAAAAAAACCCACACATTTAGTCTCAAGCTAGGAGTGCTATTGCCTATCAATAATTAGCTATTGAGAGAAATTGACAGATTCTTAAATGATAAATCATTATGCAAATAAAATGGCGGTAGACATGTTGGCACCATTGCTGAAAGAGCTGATTTTGAATTGGAACAGAATATACAAGAGTTATTATAAAATGTATATAATTCTGTCAGTGATAATCTCTGGCAATGATAATCTATTAGGGATAATCTCTGTCAGTAATAAAATATGTATATGATAATCTGTGGCAATGATAATCTATTAGGGATAATCTCTGTCAGTAATAAAATATGTCTATGATAATCTCTGGCAATGATAATCTATTAGGGATAATCTCTGTCAGTAATAAAATATGTCTATGATAATCTCTCCCAATGTTAATCTTATTTAAGAACACTATTAAGAATTCATGTGTAGCTGTCTTTATATTAGTGCTCAGCAAACTATAGCTAGTCATTGACCATGACATAAGAATCCTTTGAGACAAGTTTTTTTGTTGGATTAGGTAGTAATTCATTTAACATCAAACAGGAATCGGGATCCAAAGGGGAAAATGAATGCAATTGATTCAGATAAAAGCACCATTGCCTAGGGAAAACAATTGCCCATCAATCATTAGCTTTTGACAGAACTTGAATACATTTTGGGCTTTATTTGCCGACAGAGCTGATTTTGAATTGAAAAAAAAAATACAAAAGATGGTAGTAAAATTTGTGAAATTTATGATGTTACTGCCATCAAGGGTGTTGTTAAAGATCTGTTTGCTGCTCTCTTGATGGGGGAAACATATGGAAATAGTGTAAAACCTGAAGGAGGACAACATGGTCTCCTTTGGGGCTAGATTAAACTACAAAAGCTATTTCTTAAACAGACATATTCTCGTTTGTTCCTTATTAAGATAGGATTTTGAACTGGGTGGTTCTACCTGTGCATATGAGAGGCCAGACCTGGCTGTGAAAAAGAATCAGGCATATGATTGACCAATCCGGTGTCTGTTCACTATCACAGACAGAGAGAAAACGGCACAGCTCAGTTAATCTTCCTTATACACAACAATCACTTCTATAATGAAGACTTGAGACCCAGAGTCAATTAAATTAATAACATTACTCCTGAAACTGCACCATTACCTAGGGAATATATAGTCCATCAACCAGTCATCCAGTACTCCTGAAACTGCACCATCACCTTGAGAATAAATAGCCTATCAATCAATCATCTAGTACTCCGCAAACTGCACCATTACCTAGGGAATATAGTCCATCAACCAGTCATCCAGTACTCCTGAAACTGCACCATCACCTTGAGAATAAATAGCCCATCAATCAATCATCTAGTACTCCTGAAACTGCACCATCACCTAGGGTATATATAGCCCATCAATCCATCATCCAGTACTCCTGAAATTGCACCATTACCTAGGAAATAAGTAGCCCATCAACCAGTCATCCAGTACTCTGAAACTGCACCATTACCTAGGAAATAAGTAGCCCATCAATCAGTCATTCAGTACTCTGAAACTGCACCATCACCTAAGGAATATATAGCCAATCAACCAGTCATCCAGTACTCTTGAAACTGCACCATCACCTGGGGAATATATAGCCCATCAGTCAGTCATCTACTACTCCTGAAACTGCACCATCATCTATGGAATAAGCCCATCAACCTGTCATCCAGTACTCTTGAAACAGCACCATTACTGAGGAAATATTTAGCCTATCAACCAATCATCCAGTATTCTGAAACTGCACCATTACCTAGGGAATATATAGTCCATTAATCATTTTAACAGGACTTGACATATTCATCCAAGTTAATTTTAAATTCATTCTGCAAATAATAAAGCTTCATAGTTTCCTTTTTTGTCAAAGAAGCTGTATCATTTTGAATTACAGCAGACTGGCCAAAGGTTAATCTATCTTCCATGATTGTTGAACCCCTTTTGGGGCTCTAGACAGTGTGCGTTTAATTAATCTTCAATGATTGTTGAACCCCTTTTAGGGCTCTAGACAGTGTGCATTTAATTGATCTTCCATGATTGTTGAACCCCTTTTGGGGCTCTAGACAGTGTGCATTTAATTGATCTTTAATGATTGTTGAACCCCTTTTAGGGCTCTAGACAGTGTGCATTGAATTGATCTTCCATGATTATTGAACCCCTTTTGGAGCTCTAGACAGTGTGCATTTAATTGATCTTCCATGATTGTTAAACCCCTTTTGGGGCCCTAGACAGTGTGCATTTAATTGATCTTCCATGATTGTTAAACCCCTTTTGGGCCCTAGACAGTGTGCATTTAATTGATCTTCTATGATTGTTGAACCCCTTTTGGGACCCTAGACAGTGTGCATTTATTGATCTTCCATGATTGTTGAACCTCTTTTGGGGCCCTAGACAATATGCATTTAGTGATCTTCCATGATTGTTGAACCCCTTTTGGGGCTCTAGACAGTGTGCATTTAATTTATCTTTCATGATTATTGAACCCTTTTTGAGGCCCTAGACCTGGTGCATTCAATTGATCTTACATGATTGTTGAACCTCTTTTGGGGCCCTAGACAGTGTGCATTGAATTGATCTTCCATGATTATTGAACCCTTTTCGAGTCCCTAGACAGTGTGCATTTATTGATCTTCCATGATTATTGAACCTCTTTTGGGACCCTAGACCTGGTGCATTGAATTGATTTTCCATGATTATTGAACCCCTTTTGGGGCCCTAGACAGTGTGCATTTAATTGATCTTCCATGATTGTTGAACCCCTTTTGGGCCCTAGACAGTGTGCATTTAATTGATCTTCCATGATTGTTGAACCTCTTTTGGGGCCATAGACAGTGTGCATTTAATTGATCTTCCATGATTATTTAACCCCTTTTGGGGCCCTAGACAGTGTGCATTTAATTGATCTTCCATGATTGTTGAACCCCTTTTGGTGCCCTAGACAGCGTGCATTTAATTGACTAAAGTTTTAGTAAGATTACTAGTTTCAATAAAAAAATTATGATTCAGGGGGATTGTAATTTTTTTTTGTTTTAATGGCACTTTTAACACATTATTGCCTACATCATGATGAGGATATTGGAGCTAAGTGCCTTTCCCAAGGACACACCAAGGCAGCCGACCCGGGCTGGCCTGGATGAGTATCAAACCCATGACCATTGGATGACGAATCTGACACTCTACCAACTGGGCTACCTTGGCTCTATCTGGGGTGATTGTACAGATAAAAACAAAAGAACAAAGATTGAAAACTTGTTGGCCTGGTCTAAATCTAGAATGGATAGAATATCAAGTAGTTGGGAGTTGCGGTGAATTATGGTACAAGGGAAGAAAGAAAACTTACAGTTCTTTGTCGTGGTACTAATGACTCTAGGATTGAGAATGTGAATGTCTGGATGATTAGCTAATTTTCTGTAAGATATTAGCTTGAAGACAACATGTGATCTTGTATAGCATTAATAAGATGAATTGTGAAATTTGCAATGAATCAGTCAATGATAATCTTATCAAGAGTGCATTGAAGTGTTCATATGTGACTGTCCTAATGGGCAAGCAGATTCATATTGTCTAGAGCACACTACAGAGCCCAGCAGTGATTGTAAAGCAACATCATACCTAGAGAAATCCAGTGATTTTAATGAATAGATAGCTTAAAATACAAAAGTCACTAAAGTTTGAAAATTAGGTCACACTGACCTAATTTTGCATATGGCTGAGATCTGTTGGATCCTGATGTCAGCATGTCATTTTGCATCACAAGAAGTTGATTTCTAAGACTCACTAAACTTGACAATTAATCATACAAAACACAATTTGTTCACCAACAGATCATATGGAACAGAAAAGTTTCAGTTTGTTCAAAATGAATCACATTCCCACAGGATTTCTGTGAATGTGGCTTTACATTTACTGCAGGGCTTTGTTGTAAACTTTGCACTATATCATTATGTTTTCCCATTAGGACAATGACATGTCAATCCATATAAGCACTCTATATCAAGAGGGTGTTACACCCTCAATATCCTAAACCCTATTTCATCTACACATGAAAATATATATGCTATTGCATCTCAGGGTGAATAATCCAACCATACCAAAACTAGGTCACTGACCTAATTTTAATGCTTGAGTGACTTATGTATTTTCAGCTATTTGCTAAACCATTAATATCATTGACCCTGTTTCACCTACAGTCATAAAAATTAGTATCTGGATACATATCAAGGAGATTCTCAATTGTCCCCAAACTAGGTCACTAGGACCTAATATTTAATGCTTCATTGACTTATGTATTTTGAGCTATCTGCTACACCATTAATATCATTGACCCTATTTCGCGTACAGTCATAAAAATTAGTAGCTGGATACGTCTCAATGAGATTCTCAAGCATCCCAAAACTAGGTCACTGGGACCTAATGTCATGCTTGGGTAACATTTGTATTTCCAGCCATTTGCTTGCTACATCTTATGTAATTAACCCTATAACATTTGGGCTGATTAAACTTTGTTTTAACCCTGTATGTACACTAATGAAATTCTGTATGTGTATGCATCTTAAAATAACATAATAATTCATGAATCATAACAAGGAAAAGGAGAAGATGTCTTAAATTTATCACTTTCATATGAAAATGCCTTATCGTGGCAAAAGAATTTAAACTGGACTACCAGGTTCCTTTCCCAGTAGTTTACCAGACTTGCATCTGATTTTGAAATTTGTCAGAGCCTGTGGGTAAACCATCAACTGGTTGCTAATGGTATTCAGGCACCTGACACCATGCAATTACTGATGTTATGAGCTGACAGGATAAATACAATGTCGCTCTAGACTGAAAGAGAGCTGTCAATTGGGTATTTAAGAAGATAACATAATGATTATCTTGCTTGACAGAATGCTTTTGTTATTATGGCATGCCATTGTGGACAAAAAATTTCATATTTTCTAATATTAGAAAATGTATCTGATTTGCTAATATTATAAAATGATTTTCTGATATCTGAAAATCAATTTCTAATATTAGGAAATCATTTACTAATTATTAGAAAATCAGAGACACCTGTAGGTAAAAGCAGTATAACCTACATGATAGGAAACAATGAACAGTCTATCACACATAGGGTAACAAGGAATGAAGACATGAGTTATGTCACCAGTCTATTGATGCATTTAACTGGAATTAATATGAGTTGTGTCACCAGTCTATTGATGCATTTAACTGGAATTAATATGAGTTATGTCACCAGTCTATTGATGCATTTAACTGGAATTAATACGAGTTGTGTCACCAGTCTACAGATGCATTTAACTGGAATTAATATGAGTTGTGTCACCAGTCTATTGATGCATTTAACTGCAATTAAATTATCAGTTTCTGTGTTTCAGAAATTATGTAAACTTGCATCTTATTCATCCACTGAGACCTGGTTATAAAGAAGAAGAAGAGGGAGAAATAAAATAAAAATGAAAACATACAAGATTGATGCTTTGCTATATTACCTAAGACATAAATTAGTCATCAATGAGACATGCTTTGTCAGACATTTTTGTTAATGTAAAGTAAAGTTGGGAGGAATACAACTATTTCATCATTATAAATAAATAAATAAATAAATATATAAACTACAAAATGAAATTGAAAATTTTCCCCATAGATAAAAAATGTATATCATGTATATATATATATAATATGTCTGTTTGAAAATGGTATATTAAGCTCTGTCATCACCATTTTTGCACTTTTTGCAACAGCTTATTCTTTTATTAGTAGTTTGTAGTTATTACACAAGATGCTCAGTGTTACAAAGGAAGTGAGATTGTCATGTGATCAGCTTTTTTTAATTTTTAACACTTTTAAGTATATTCTGTAATCTATGAAAAAGAAGCCATAATAGCTAACATACCATTTTACTATTTGGTGACTGGATGTCATGCTGACTTGAGCTGAACAATACTGTGCTTCTCAGCGTTTAGCTTTTGTCATCTTCATAATTATCTGTGGTAATAATAGCTAATAATTATGAAAGTGACAAAACCTAACATCCAAGGAACACAAAGCAGTAAGGATAATCAGATTACTAACCTAGTTGTGTGGAGTAAAGTTACTTTATCATCATGTTGGAACAAATGTCATTTTGTTGAATTTAGAAATCAACAAGTATTAGTGAGATTTATATCTGTAAACACCATTATGTGGCTGCTTGTGAGGGATAAATTTGACATTTTTCACTAATATGCCACTCCCTGGCAGCATTAGAGGGGTGGCTGTCCTTGAGGGGTACTTTTAAACACAAAAATCAATGGTGCCATGGGATTCTGACATTATAAAATGGGTGCCCTCTGGTTGGGGAGGTGGGGGGGGGCATTCAAAATGGGGACCACTGTATTAGGAAATGATCTTCTATTATTAGAAGTTGAAATCAATTTTTAAACTTAGAAAATCAGTTTATAATCCTAGAAAATGCATACTTTGACAAGTGCAATTTGGGTGGACTTTTTTCTGCAAATAATGAATGTATACTTAATTGCTATTTCACTCATTTTACTAAAATTCCCCCAGTCCCTGGAACAGGCAGTCCACTTCAATAAAAAAAAATATTTAATGCCCTTGTCTTGCATTGAACATTGAATGAAAGGCTATGCATTCAGGTCATGAAGAGACATTTTGGCTTCGAGGGATTTCATCTCTCAAAGCCTATGGCTTACTGTGTACTCTCTGTTACTAAGAATAGTTTGTTTTTCTAATAATAAGGCAATTTCTATATTAGCTTTTCTGACTTTTTGACATTGAAAGGCCAGTCAAGATATGTAAAGGTACATGACTTAAACCCTGAACCCTCCAATACATCAGTATTCATCAGTATTCTCATTACATGTACTTTGATTCAACAGTTGGTAATAGACCCGAGTCACAGAAGCTCTTAGTACTGAAAAAGCTAAAAGTTTACTATTAATAAATGAGCTGCTGTAATTGTGAAAAGTCTTTAGCATGTTGAAAAACCAGTTCTGAAATTTGATTTTCAATCATTTTACTAAAAATAATGATCTAGAATTAACTCAGTATTGTCTTTTATTTATATCTATCAGATTTCATTGCTCTGAAAAGACTCTGGAGTATTTTAATCTGAAGTCCTGAATCAATTTTGTGCTACCGGTAAGACTGGTACATGACTGTGAGGGGCAAAGTCAGTCTGAATCAATTTTGTACTAAGACAGGTACATGACCGGGTTGGGGCAAAGTCAGTCAAAATTAATATGGTACTAAGACAGGTACATGACTATGACGGGACAAAGTCAGTGTAAAGGTCAACCATGGTCTGAAATATTTCTTGGGTCAACAGATTTGTCACAAAAGGGTGGAGTTTTGTCACAAAGGGGTGGAGTCTTGAAAATTGCAAACCTTTTAGTACGTAGTTTGCTTCAAATTTACTAACTTCTTAGAGCAACAGTTTTACAACAACATGATACAGATTTGCAAGCTTTTAATATCCCGTTGTTAATAATTTGCAGCAATTGCAAAATTAAATTTTCCGTACTGGCATCCTACAAGTTCTTGTCAATAATACAAACATTTATTTCACTTTTTAAAATTGCTTTTCAGTATATGTTCAATACTCTCACATTAACAAAATTAGTTTACTTTTTTATCTACAAAAGTAACTACTGCATATATATTTTTTACAAACTATTGCCTCATTTATTTATATATCGCAGATAGCTTGCCATTTAGACCGTTTTTAAAAATAGACTGATTGGAGGTCCTCACCCTGAAATAGACTGATTGGAGGTCCTCACCCTGCTGAATATGTTCTTGTCATGCACCTGTAATGCTCTGTGATATATATATTTGAGTATTTTGTTTTATTTCAGTAAGTGCATTTTCTTTTATATTCATGTACCTTTTATCTTGGTAGTAATAATCATTTCAAGATGCATTGTTGATCTAGCAATGACATTGCAGCTTGCATCAAAGGCAGTCCTTATTTTCAAGAACAGGTGGATTTCAAAATAACAATGTTATCCATGTAATAAAAGTAATTTCTATGCATACTATATTGCTCATTTCTTTCTTAAATGTTTATGTTTGTTTTTCTGTCAGATCTATTGTCATGTAATAAAAAGATTTTTGGTTCATGATAAATTGCCCTTTATTGGTCGTCTATCGTACAGATGCAATTTCAGAACATGTTTCTCCCTGGTCTTCTATTGTACAGATGCAATTTCAGAACATGTTTCTCCCTGCATGTCAGTGCAAACAAGAGGATTCATTGCAATTCAGATCCACTTTTTTATAAATCCATTTACTTGTTCATGTTGACTGTTACTCTTCAGATATGCTTCAAAAGTTATTAAAGACTAAAAGAATTCAGAAGTGATCAAAATTTCAAAATCTCTGCTTTTGAAAACAATGAGGACTGGTTACTGACAAGAACTGGTAGAAAACAGTAAACTAACAATTAAGTTTCTGACTAACTTTCTGCAGCTGGCATAAGTTTCTGGTTTTTTATTTCTAGCTTTTGAGATGTTTTAGGGAATTAAAGATGTTCATTTACTTTTCTTTTCCTCATTTTGTTGACCAAGCTTTAGTTTCATGTAAATACACAACAAATCAATGTCTGCCATCTAGTGGTTGAGATAAAGTGTACTGAGAGAAATGCAATAATATTCTGTCTCCGTGAAGATTACACATGACCAAAAATTTAGTGAAAAATTTTGAGTAAAAATGCACATTATATATTCAGATTTTTAGGTTATGTCTCCTTGATAATTCTTTAAATAACAATAAATGTTTAAACTGTCAATCAAGCCCAACCTTAAATATTTTTTTTACAAATTTCAGTTGATAACTACACATTATGGCTACTAATTTAAAAATTTCAGGTGATAACTACACATTATGGCTACAAATTTACAAATTTCAGGTGATAACTACACATGGCTACAAATTTACAAATTTCAGGTGATACTACACATCATGGCTAGCCACAAAAGGACAAACTGTAAATGTATAAAGCATAAAATGTATCATATATATATATATATATATATATATATATATATATATATATATATATATATATATATATATATATATATATATAGATGATTTTAAACCAAAAATGGCAAACTGCTAACATAAAAACTAAAAACTACAACTACTAGAAAATGGAACATTGCAAAGCTGCTAAATCAGTATCTAAAACAATTAAATGATTGTATTATACTGTATTTTCTCTGTCATTATTTGTTTCATCTTGTATCATTTACTGATTACTATGAAATAAATTATTCTTGACAAATTCATACCTGCCAACCTTCCAAACAGTGGTGGTTGCATTTTGAGGCTCAAAAAGGGGGTTTTGTGGTTTCAAAAGGAGTCGGTGCATGTGAATAAAGTAAGCAATGTTGTACACTTGAAAATAGATTATCTAGTCCTACAAACCTGTTGAAAACGACTGGAAATAAAGTTTTTAATAAAAGAAAGCACAAAACCTGTTTTCCATCAAGAATTTAATACACTTCCAAACAAAGCACCAGCTGGTAATCTTAGCATTTTCATATATCATTACCACACACACACACACACACACACACACACACACACACACACACACACAAACACAATAAATAAAACTAGAAATGTGTTTGTAGAACACAGATGCCACACCACAGTGCCGGAAATGGAATGATCATAAGCTTCACCAAGGTGGTGAAGATGGATGGACAGACGGACAAGAGTAACACTATATGCCCCTATATATGTCATGCTGGGGCATAACAATACAAAGTTTCTGTCTTTAAAATCCATTATAAAACAAAATCAGAATTCAATTAGCATTCACTTTCCACTTATCATCATTTATGATTTAGTCATGAATTACTCCTAATTGTCACTATTTGTGGAGTACAGCATTTTCTTGAAGATGCATACTTTGCTGCTGTCCATAATTATTTTTTTTTTGGGAAGGTATGAAGGTGATACAAGTTTCATTAGTGTTAATCTTTGCACTCATTTGAGACTGGATGGTACTGTTGTTCAAACTTCCCAAATATATATTGTTAAATTCTTCAAAACAACGATGGATCTTTTAACAAAGGTGGCTTCAGCTGTATCATGCAAGGCAACAAAGTGTAATAGCTATTGCTTTTTCAACATGCATATCAGATTTACCAAACTTCCAAGGAATTGGGTTGTTCCACATTGTGTACTTTACCGATGCAAAATTAACCTAATGGGCTCACCCACAGCATCGCTCAAAGAACTAGCAACTCAAATCACCCTAACTATTATCAATCGCTTAAGCAAGCTGTCGAGTGGTGGTTGTTTACCCCAGACTTCATTTACCTTTAAATGACCTCAGTGACAATTAACTGTGTAAACTGTATAAACTGTCTGGTGAGGATAGTATTCCATGAGCATTATGCATGCATGCAGCTATGCAAATCATGACTATTTACTGTTTAAACAGGTTACAGGCGTATACCACAGTGCCCATAAAGGTCTCTCTTTCATAAGATTTATTGGAAATAATGCGTTTTTTTTATAAACATAACCATGTTGGGGGTTTGAGAGTTTTAAAAAAAATCACATTTTTCATGCAACACACCATAACATGGCAGGCATGCAAATGGACAAATAATATTAATATATGTACAACAAAACATGACATGAAAGACCTCTATTTTGGGAGACCACTCATCAAGTAAGATCAGACTTTTAATGCATGAATCAATGTTGTAACCTGTCTTGAAAGATTTTTTTTTTTTGGTATGGTATAATATATATTTTTATATTTTACGTTGTAGTGTGGCTAATGTCACACTATACAACGGAGGTATCAGCATCTTTCCTTAAGTCTAAATTTGGCTTTTGTCAAGAAAACATCTTATCATGATCAGAAAAATCAGAAACCTTAATACGAGTCCACCTCATCAAGTAAGGTGGACTCGTGTATTGGGAATTTGGAAAAAAACTCGGAACTTAAATCGGGCTTTGCCCAATCAAAGCAGGTGTTCAATGAATCACACTAACAACCCTTATTGTGATCTGATTGGCTGTTAGACATAGGAAACTACCTGACACAGTGATTGACAGGTGAAGCAACTACTTAACACAGTGATTGACAGGTGAAGTAATAACCTAACACAGTGATTGACAGGTGAAGCATAATATCTAATTGACCACCTGTCAGTGTTAATTGGCTATAAAAGGAGACTAGTTAGCCAGCTATTCAACACACCACAAATTGACAAATAGGTGATTTCTTATCACACCTTATTGGATAAACTTTGATAACTAAGTTTCACCTACTTGACCAATCATAACTCCTGTAGCATATGCTACGATGTACAAGTGACCAATTGGTTTCAAACCTTGGTCCTTAAAATAGCCTTAAAATGTTGAGAACGAGCATGACAGAGAAAGCTCTTCCTGATAGATTTTGGTGAAAAGGAAACAAAAACTCCAAACAGAAAAGAGTCTAGACACCAATTAGTATATTCTTCAATTCAGTGACAGTTTCATTCTAACCAATCATTTGTAGGCAGACATTTCATTAATTATTCTGTCATTGAAACAAATATCATGCTATACAAATATAGATTTGTCTGGCCATCAGAAGCTAGCAGGACAAATAGAATACATGGAGATCGAGGCATCAAGACAAGGACATAATAGTCTCAGTGCCAACCACTATCTTGACTTTTTATCTCTCAAATTATTTTAATTTCATTTTATTAATTATTTATGTAATGTACTCTGTCAACTGAAATTTTGTGAATCTATTTTTTCACAACCGTCAATAACTAAAATTTAAAAAAATTCTCAAAATTTTGGTGCTGAGATAATTTTTTCTCAAGATTTTGCAGAGTTTAGGTAATTAAGAAAATGATAATTATTTTTTGGTCTTCTAAAATTATTTGTACTTCTAAAAAATAATAAAAAGTATACAAAATACTATAGACTGTATAATAAGTTATTTTCAGTCCAATTTATAACGACATGAAATCAGCATTTTGACACCATCTTTCAATAAATGGAGATCACCTTTCATGACATTGACACGATCAAGCCCTTGATTACCGTTTATACTCACGTAATAACCGGGTCCAAATGCAAACAACATAGACCCTGATCTGCCATCGCATAATGCGCCAGCAGATCAGGGTCTTTGTTGTTTGTTCTACTGATTAGTCCTTACAAACTGCATAGGTCCAGATATGCCGGCGCATTATGCGATGGCAGATCTGGGTCTATGCAGTTTGCAGTTGGTATTGGCTTATACAGGAGTATCTATGGTCACTTGAAGAATCCTGTTATATAAATAGTGCAATGGTAACATTATTGGCACATTCTTCTCATGAGAAGACCTTAGACAGATGATTCAAGACAAGAAAATTAGGGATTGCAATTTTGCAAGATTTCTTTGTAACATTGGTGAGAAATTGGTATCACTTTCAGGCAGTAATGGTGGCACCTGTATTGGCAAGTTTGAAATGGCTCCAATTTTGTTTTGTTTTTTGAAAGTCATGTAACATATATATTAGAGTTTCCCAGCTGAGACAAACAAAATTGTTGGAACAGCAAAAACTTTGCATGTATATTTAAAGGGTCTGTTATTGGATGCACATTTGCAGGATTCATACTGATTTCTTAAAAAAATGGTGCAGAATAATCATCCAAATTGATGAAAATCATGCATTATATTTCCCAGCCCTACCTTTATTCCTTTATTTCTTTGCCAAATAACACCTGTATTTAGAAAATTCTTTCCTTTCTTTACAAAAGGGGGGGGGGGGGGGCAGCATTTCTCTCCAAAATTTAATTCTAGAATAGACCCTGATATTTACTTTATTACCTGATATTTTGTCCAATTAAAATTAAATTTTGAACACTTCACTTATTTTCATGTAAAAACAAGAGAACTGTGGAAAATGTGCGTGCATAGTCTGCGCTCATGATGATTTCATCAGGAAATCTTAAGATTCAATTTTCTTCGAAAGATTTAATATCACGGAAATCAATTTTTCTTTTAAAATTAATGAAGAATTACTGTATTGGACTTTAAAAAAAAGCAATCATATTTTCTCCTTTGCTCTTAAATACATAGATGAATCACACACTTGTAAAGAAAAAAAAATCAACTCCAGACAAATGGTACTTTTGATTTATATCTACTGGAAATAATTACATTAAATAAAACATGCAGCAAATATTCAACACAAATTAAGGTTTTGGGCTGCAATGATTGGCAATATTCCAGAAATTTCTATTTATGAATTATTCTTGATTGATTTTGTCACTTTACTAAATATTTTTTGTACATTTGTATCTGGAGAAATTTAAATAGCTTTAGATTTGCAGGCAGTTTTAATTTTTGAAACATTTTATGCTTTCAAATTTTGACATTTTAAGTAAATATGCAGATTTTATTACTTAACAGTATTCTGCATGGAAGATTTGTATAGCAGTGAAAGACATAGCATGTTGTGTATAATTGCAATATTTGTTTGAAAGCACTTATGTAAAATGCACCTAATGGGTATAACTAATTTGCTAAAATGGGATTGGTGCCTCTTAGCTTTTGAAAGATGCTGATTGAATCTCTGAGATAGGTCCCTTGTCTCACAGCAGTCGCTTGTGTTGTAGATGAAAGCAAATCTATCTAAATCCAGTGATGGGCATTTGATACCATGTAGCAACTGTTTTGATGGGTGTGTATTTTGGCTATATTGTGGAAAATGCAACAACAAAAAAAAACCACTAGCACCACCATTAAACACCACAGTAGTATTGCCTGGATTGCCTATGGCCATACCAGATTTTGTGTCATAAATGTTGTACTTTGGAAAGAAAAAAAAACCACTCAATCTTTAATAGGTAAATCTAGTGAGCTTATGGTCTTTCAACCATTGTGCATTATTTGTCATTCTCCATTCATTCACAATTGCTATTTACAACTTCTCCAAATTTGAAATGAAGCATCTTGGCATGACATTTTTTAACATTTGTTCACATAATGACAATCTGACATAAAATATGAACACCATTACTAATATTAGAAAAACCTTTAAATCATTTCTTCTTGCAAACTGTTGTCCAGATTTAACCAGATTTGACAGAAAGCATACTAGCATGAAGCTCTTTCAAATTTGTTGAAATGATGCCATCAGATATGGCCACCATGACTAAAATTAGAAAATCCTTTAAACAACTTCTCGAAACCCTCTCAACAGAATTTTAAGAAATTTTACAGAAAGCATTCTGGTAATAAGGGCTTTTAAGTTTAAATAAATGATGCCAATCTGCCATCTAATATGGCTGCTGTTACTAAAAATAGAAAAACCTTTAGTAAGCTTTTTCTTAAACACTATTTAATAAACTTTGATAAGATTTTACAAAATGTGTTTTAGCTTGAATGCTTTTCAGATTTATACAAATGATCCTGATCCGCCATCAGATATGGCTGTCATTAGTAAAAGTAGAAAAATATTTACACAACTTTACCACTAAAAACCGCTAAACAGAATTTGATGAACTTGAACACAAGTGATCCTGGTATTGGGGACTTTCAGTATTGGACAAATGATCCAAATGTGCCGTCAAATATGGATGAAGATACAAAACTAGAGAAACCTTGAAACCATTGTTTTCACAACATATGCAATCAATAGCATTGGAAGAAATTTCAACAGAAAGCATCTTACCATCCCAGATTTCTTGTTAGAGAGAAAAGCAAGGGAAGTAACTTGTGATAAGAACTATTTTGAATCACAGGTTTAAGGTTCTACAGAGTTCATTCCCTTGTTGAAAAAAGTTGTAAAAAACATTCGCAAACTTAATTTTTAAATAAAAGATATATAATTTTCAGTGGAACAAGTAATAAACTATTACAAAATAATAAATGTATGGGATTATAATGAATGATGTATAATTTAAACTGAAGAAAACTTTAAAACAGCAATACAACAAGTAACATTCTAAATTAATAATAATGTGATAATATAATTATATTTATAAGACCAGTTTGTAAAATACTAATGAATTATTACAATGAATAAAGAGGTTTTTACCAAGCAAAAAGCAGACATATCGGGTTTGAACTCCAGATCAGGCTGGACTGACTGCCATGATGTGTTCTTCGGCAAGACACATTATTCTCATTGTCCAGCAAAAACTAACTAAAGCCACTAGGCAAGACACATTATTCTCATTGTCCAGCAAAAACTAACTAAAGCCATTAGGCAAGATACATTATTCTCATTGTCCAGCAAAAACTAACTTAAGCCACTAGGCAAGACACATTATTCTCATTGTCCACCAAAAACTAACTAAAGCCACTAGGCAAGACACATGACTCTATTGCCCAGCAAAAACTAACTAAAGCCACTAGGCCAAAGATTTTAAAAAGTGGGTTTAGCCCAACCAACCAGAAATATTGTTGTGCATTTCTGACGAACACCAATAATTTGGGAATGTACTAATAATGCAATGTAACCTCTAGGCTGAAAAACTAAAAGTGTGTCTGATGCACACCAATAAATGTTTCTTAAGTATCAGAATTTCTTTACGCATTTAATTATGTGCAAGAAAATTACTGGAGTATTTGGAATATGCACCCTAAAATCACCATGAGTAGGAAGAGAAGTGGGTGTTGGTGTTTTGTGTTTTACAGCACAGCAACACCACTAGATTATTTAGTCCCGAGGCAGTTGGAGTAAAGTGCCATGTTGCTAACCATTGAGCCAATGCAGCTCCTGCTTCCATTAGTTGCCTCTTACGACATGAAGGTGAACGAATCAGGCCTGTTCTACATCCCCGAGCCAGCAAGGAATGTGTAGAAAGAGTAGAGTAGAGTGTATTGATGATTACACTGTCGTGGTTTTATTCAGCAGTATCCCACAGGGCGTTGCATAAATTGAAATTAAACAGACGTTGACTATTTAAGGTAGTCTATATTTGTAAAATAAATGCTTCTATTCAGCTCAGAACGATGTGATATCATTACAATGTGATGTCATCAATATGAGATCACTTTTTATCCAGGTTTTATTGTAGTGCTATAAACTTCTGGAGAGATTGGATGTAAAATGACGTTGTTGGAACTTTTGTCTCTTATTAAATAATGAAAATATAACTTTTTTTCATGCAATTTTATTAATTGCAGCAATATTGCTGTGAAAGAAAATGGTCAAGTCAACGTAAAGTATACAAGACGGGGCTCAAAATTACCTTTTTTTCTGCAGTACTAGCAATGTCCACTTGGATATTTCCTATTTTGAAATACAAATTTAAACAGACTTACAAAATATCACTAGCAAGAAACTTATAGTTCCATATTATTTTTCAGCTAGCAATATCAGAATTGTAACTAGCGAAATGCTAACTTGCTAGCATTAATTTTGAGCTCTGCAAGACCTTTTGGAAATACTTAGTAATTTACAACCTACCGTAAATGGTCATGCAGGCTTTTTGTTGCAGAAAACCAGTGTCATCTCAACAATTGTGTTATACTGAAAAAATTAATGCACCTACATACCCTTTTCTTTGTGTATTTGATAAGAGGAGTCTGTGATCTTCAACCTGTGCAAATTTTAAATTTTAAATACTCAATCAGCTATTATTTTATGGTCAGTAAATGACATGGTACTTTTTACTTGTCAATGTAATAACCATTAGTTGAGGATAGATATTGAACTAAGAGTAGCATAATAAAATACATACAAACCATTAATTTTTTTAGTGATTTTGAATTTCTTGAACCCTTAACTGTGTAAAACTATCAATTTTTTAAAAAGTTCAATATTCTCACATTTCACCAACGATCATCCTTAATAAATGAGGTAGGAATCAAAGATTCCACTCAGTGAGATGATTTATCTATATTTTACCATATATACTTGCTTATAAGTCGATTCCAACTGCAAACAACATAGACCCTGATCTGCTATCACATAGTGCACTGGCAGATCAGGGTCTATGTTGTTTGTTCTACTGATTACTCCTTGCAAACTGCATAGACCTAGATCTGCTGGCGCATTATGCAATGGCAGATCTGGGTGTGTACAGTTTGTAGTTGGACTTATAAGCAAGTACATATGGTAACTGTATCTATGTATTGTCTGAATATGCACCCAATTGTTATATAGACCCAGATTTACTATCTTATAATGGGCAAGTAGATCTGGGGTTATGTTGTATGCTGAAAATCAGAAATAGAAAAAAACAGCTTTGACACTGATCTGCCAACATATAATGTATCTATGCAGTTTGCTTATGCTCAAATGAATAAAGCATTCCCTCACTATAAGGCCTTTTATTATAACACGATTCTTGTTATAAGGCAACTATAATCACAGATCCTATTATATTAAGTGGTAACATTAGATGTATAATGTACTTAATTATAAGCTGCTCTCACTATAAGGCGACATACTGTGTGGCTTCATTGGACAGCATTATAATGAAGGAGCACTGTATCATGTACTTTATTATAAGGAGGTATCACTATAAGGCGACATACTGTGTGGCTTCATTGGACAACATTATAATGAAGGAGCACTGTATCATGTACTTTATTATAAGGAGGTATCACTATAAGGCGACATACTGTGTGGCTTCATTGGACAGCATTATAATGAAGGAGCACTGTATCATGTACTTTATTATAAGGAGGTATCACTATTAGGGGATATACTCCATGGCTTCTATGGACATTGTTATAATGAGAGAATACTGTGTGTATCATGTACTTCATTATAAACAGTATAACTATAATGCGGAATACACCACGACTCCCCATTTCCATTCATTAAGTAATATACTCAATGGTTTCCACGGACATCATTATTATGAGACAGTACGATATGTATGATGTACGTTATTATAAGGCAAACTCACCATTGGGTGATATACTATATGGCTTCCATGGACAGTGTTCTAATGCGGGAGTACTGTTGGTATAATGTACTCATTACAAGGTGGTCTTACTACAGTATAACATAGTCTACACCAGGGGTCTCCAAACTACGGCCCGCAGTCCAGATCCGGCCCACGGCTTTGATTTGTCCACTCCGCAAAGTGTTGTACTTTTTTAAAACGATTTTGCATATATTTAAATTTTTCACAGTCACTTCATCCCGCAAACCCCCTTCAAAAATCTAACATGGCCCTCGTCTTATAAAGTTTGGAGACCCCTGGTCTACACCATGTCCCCCACAATGGGCAAGTAGATCTTGAGCTATGTTGTATGCTGAAAATCAAGTAGAACAAACATCTGTGACACTGATCTGCCAACATATACTGTGTCCATGCAATTTCTAATAGGGTCTGGCTTATACACAAATACAGCACTCCCTCAATATAAGGACTTTCATTGTAACACAGTTCCAGTTATGAGGCAAAAATGATCAAGGATCATATTTGATTAATTGGTTTGGTTTGGTTTTGTGGGGTTAATGTTAATGCCATTTATCAGCACATGATAGGCTATACATGGCAGCCACTATATTTGGTGGAGGAAGAACCTGGAAATACCCTGGGAAGAACCACCAAACCACAGGAAGCCACTGGCAAGCTTTCTCACATACCCACATTGGTGGGGCTAAGACTCAAATTCACGCAGACAGATGTGTGAGTGATCTGAAGAGGCAAGTTGCTTAGACCTCTCGGCCATCCAGGGCCCCTGATTCATTGGTAAAATGATAATATATAATGACGTACTTCATTAAAAGGTGGTCTCACTGTAAGGCAATTTACTCCATGGCTCCCATCCACAGCATTATAATAAGGAAGCACTCTACACTAAGTTTGCCAATCTCAATGCAAGGTTTGATTTTTTTTTCTTTTTCATATCTGATAAAATGTTCTACTTATTTCCTATGTGAATATGATATGTTTTGTCAAATCTAACTAAACACATTCAGAAATGAAAATGTTGCTCTTATTACAAAAGAGATGTTTGTGTAAGATTTTAATCTTCACAAAATGGAAACCTTTTAAGTATATAGTCTCTGATCAGTTCTTATTCTCAAAAATTGTATAAAAAAAGAAGCTACATATTTCATTTTCATTTAGAAACTAAAGTGTCAGTCTTGCTATCAGCTTTGATTTATAGAAGTCTTTAATATTACCTGTAGGTACAGGGTCATGGAAATTATTTTGGTTTCATTTTATTTAATAGCAATGTCTGATAGATAAACCACCATAGTTATCATTGTGTGTGTTTTCCATTTGGTGCAAGTGTTGATTATAACTCAGAATAACTAACAGTTGAAGTTTTTTGCATTCATTTCATTCATTCATTCTTTTTTTTTCTGAGTTAATTCCTATAACTGTCTATACTGAGTTAGGCCCATACATTTATCTGCATTGGAAAATATCGTATATACTCGTGTATATGTCAGATCCAACTTAAAACTGCACAGATCCAGATCTGTCTTCGTATAATGCGCTGGCAGATCTGGGTATATGCATTTTGTTAGGACTAATCAGTAGAACAAACAACATAGACTTTGATCTGCCATCTCATTGTGCAACAGCAGATCTGGGTCTATGTTGTTTGCAGTTGGACCCGACTTATACCCAACTATATACGGTACAAATCATCTTGTCTCACGGGAATCTGTTCATCATAATTATATTAATAAATTATCAAAAGATGCAAAACTTATTTAAAATTTTCTTAAAATAATAATACTGAGTGTCATTCAAAAACTTTTGTGACAGTTATCAGCATTAATTTTATTATTTCCTACTGGAAATGCAGGTTGTTAATTATTTTGTATGCATTGGAAGTGTGGCCAAATGACCATATTTTTTGTAAACATTTTACTGACTGTTATGTAGATGCACAAACAATTATAAATAAAAACATCTTCCTTTTAATTATCAGCTGATTGTAAGAAGATTTTGGCAAAATCTTCATAAGAATACTACGTTTTCTGTATGAAATATTAATTATAGCACAAAAGATAATCAGGATTTCTTAAAAGAACTCTTGTTTTGTTTTGTTTTTTTAAATTTTTGACATGGAAAACTTGATAGAAAATGATCAATCTTTCCATACATTGTAAAAGGTTATGGGCTGTAAGGTGCACTGTAGCAGTTTTCATGCTTAAATGATATGAAAAAATTAACCTTCCTTTTGTCCGAACTTATGCTAAATGTAAATTTTGGTCTGTATGTGGATGCCATGGGCACATATGGAAAGAAACAAACAAACCAGAACATGTATCCATGAAAACAAAGAATATTATCAATTACCTGTACTTAGAAGCATGTGCACATAGTTTTTTACCTGGAAAACCGTAATGTCGGTGGATGTGGAACTGTAGGTAGGTGTACAAAGAATAATGATCATGTACCAGTGGCGTAGCAAGAAATTCAGGGTCTCACACACACACACACATACACACACACATACAAAACTAAATTCTGGGGCTCATGCACACACACACACACAAAACTAAATTATGTGACACACATACACACACACACACACATATACAAAACCAAATTCTGGGGCCCCCTCACAATAAATAAAGTTGTTTGATGGAAATTTTGGCCCCGCCCTGCAGTTCTGGGGGTTGTTTGGCCGGTTTCTATGCCACTGTCATGTACATGTTATTAGAAAACTTGTAGTGAAGATATCATAAAGATTGCATTTCTTTCCAATTTCCCCAGGAGCTAATATGCATCCACCTATTCAGTCCAAACAAGGAAATTTCTTTATCTTCTCAATGTCAAGTCATTGCCATGATGCGCTTACAAATTATATAATCAACAGAAAGTTTATAACACTATTTGACATAATTAAGGCTATAAAAAAAAATCCATAAAACTTTTGATGTCAAAATTTTTAAAACAAAATATGTCAACATTTTCTTTGAGGATTGATAGTGTAAGAAAAATTAGACGGGTACAAAAATGTACAGACACTTTACATGCTAATTTTTTTCTGATACAAGTTTATTAAAAAGGGAAATTGAGAGATTATGATTATAAAGTGTTCTCATATATTACTGTTAATAAAAATAGTAGAATTTTCCTTTAATGTCTGTTTTTATTTGGAGGGATTTCCCATCAAAGCCTATGGTATGCTCTCTTCTGTTACAAAGAATAATCTGTGTTTCTAATTTTACAAAAAGTCACTTTCCATAGTTAGCTCTATTGGTATTTTGACCATGAAAAGCCAGTCAAGTTACATAAAGGGACATTACCCAAATTCTTATCCCTGGAGTAGATGGTTAGACTTAGGAGTGGTTACCTCCCTTGATATAGTTTGGCTCCTTCTGCAGTACAGTACAGACTCATTTCAGCAGAAAAATGCTTGAAAAAAGTAATTGCTTAAATATTTCCCTAAAAATATTATTTGAATTATATAATTCTCTGTTAAAAAAACAGAGTAGAAAAGAACATTTATGATTCAGATTACATTTTTTTTCGAGGAATATTAGTATTTGCATAAGATCATAAAAAGTAATATGATTATCAATATCTCCTAATTTATAGTCATAACTTCGATTCTGTTTAATGTACCATATTACCCCAATCTTATAAACCATCAGTACTCTAAATACTTTGATTTCTCATACATTTTACTGGGAAAACAAAAAGTGGAATTTTCCTTTAGTGTCCATATCTCTTGTAAACTGATTCCTTTTTATGATACATTTTACAGGAGTCATAAATGTGGTCAGCATTGAGGCCACATTATAGTGAGAAAGGTTACAAGCATGACTATAGTATATACTCATTTATAAGTCGAGTCCAACTTCAAACTGCACAGACCCAGATATGATGTCGCATAATTCACCAGCAGATCTGGATCCATGCAGTTTGTTTGGAGCAATCGTATAACAAACAACATAGACCCTGATCTGCCAGTGCATTATGTGGCATCAGATCAGGGTCTATGTTGTTTGTAGTTGTAATAAACTTATGAATGAATATATACAGTATTCTAAAAAGGGGTTGTGTGGCAAAATTTGGTTTAGTTTGGTTTTATGGCACAGCAACCCAAATAGGTTATTTAGTGCTGAGGCAATTGGAGCTAAGTGCCTTACCCAAGGACACACCATGGTAGCTGACTCTGGCTAATTTGATGGTAGGATTCAAACCTGTTTCCTTTTAATCATGAGTCCAGCATACTAACCACTGAGCTACCTTAGCTCCTGCCTCGTGTCTCTATGTAGTTATTTCCTATTACTTCCTTGACAACAATGATAAACCCGCTGTGATGGATTGCTGAATCAGACTTGCTTTTTGGTAAAATATGATCCAATACTTTACAAAATGTCAAAAATATAATTTACTATGACAGATTAGGTCAAACCAATCGTACTGCTATCTTAAGTCGCTGATATTTATATGACCAGCCTATGAAAGTGAGGTGAATTTACGAAAAGAGGGGTGGGGTGTTGTGCTGAAGAGTGAGTTTAATCTTCTGAACTTCGATTCTGGAGCAAGTTTGGTATATATAAAAAAAAATTCTTTTCCTGCATAAATACCAGATATATTTCATCTTGTGGTACCAAAAACAATATATTTTAACTCATGGCTTTGCTTTTTTGTACCTCACAATGAAATATACTCAGTATTAATGTAGGAAAAGAAAATATCATCTATATATATATATATAACATGAATGTTCTGTAATATGCCAGTGATGTGAAAGTAATGATTAGCATATTGCATGCTGGCATACTGGGGTCGAAACTCAATTCCACATTATTTCTTTTTAAATGAAGAAAAATTAAAAATATACTTCCACATGTGTAATTATATCCATTGAGAGTGTGGTGAAAGTAATATGTGTAAAATACAAAGAGGTAATGCCCCAAGAACAACTGAGAAATGTCATCATCCTCCACTGCCATTTTGCAAACCTGGGTTAAAATAATATATGACGTGTACTGAAGTCCAAACAGATAAACATTGCAACACTTCGCTACTTTTCTAAACTTACAAAAGCAAACACTAGAACACCTAAAACACCTATAACACAAAATGTGAATGCAATATTCATCCCACGCAGTTTAACCGTATTAATGATGATGCCAATTACGACAAAGTATTTTCTGCTTGTATTGATTGCTTTTGAAAAAAAAATAAAAGAATGCATCCATAATGACTTAAGTCAATACTTCAAAACTAGTCCAGTTCTAATAATAGATGCCTTGTTGGCGGGGGGGGGGGGGGGGGGTAAAAAAATGAAAGAGGCAGGTAAAAGTTGGTAAAGGTGGAAATAATACATCAAAAGAACCTTGGTAATGTGTTTCTGATAGAGTGTGTTCATGAACTGACTTTTGTAAAATTTATATATGTTGGGCATGATCAGATTTCCCCTATTCCAAGAGGAATGAATGGGCTCAGAATTAGTCACACCCTCTTCCATCCAATTTGAGTGTTGTCTGATGTTTTAATCGGTCTCTCACTTGTTCTGAATGAATACTTTAAAATTATTGGAAAGTCCACTCTTGCTTCTGTCCACTTAATCATTGGACCACTTTATAATCTATCCAAATTTGTATTCACTCGTTTGTGAATTTGTGCATTTTTCTGTATATCCTTCCATCTCTTTATTTGTCTATTAGTTTTTCTGTCCATCAGTTCCTTCATCCATCTTTTTGTCAATTGCTCACCTATCTGTTTGCTTTTTGCCAGTCCATCCATTTGTCTGTTAATCTCTTCATCCATCCATTCATTTGTGCTTACATCAACTTATCCATATTCAAGTTATCTGTTCCACTCCCTGTCTATCCATTTCTCTGTCTATCTGACCATTTGCCCTATTTTTATCCATCTGTCATTGTATTTGTCTGCCAATCTAAACAACCTTCTATTTGTCTCTGTTCAAAAAGTTGACTGTTTATGTCGTCTCTAAATATTTTTTGTTCAAACAGAAGATCTATAAAAATGTAATACACTGCATAAGTTTGCTTTCTTTTCATATCTTCAACTCCCGTTTTGCGCTTTAAAGGAGGATTGTTTTTTTTTCTTCAGATGAAGGATATTAAAAGAGGAAGCCATATATTTGAAAAGGAGAGTTGCCATTCTGCATCATGTGCATGCTTGCTTACCTACATAACTACCTACATACAGACACTGTACATATATACAACAATTGCATATTTTGCTAATAACTATGTATGCTTTTGAAATGTATGTCATTCGAAAAATAAAACTTAAAACACACTTGCCTAATGTTGTACTAGGAAATAGGAAAAGCAGCTAGTCATGTACATGATTAAGAATTACATTGCAGGTGAGAAGAAGCAAACCTTTGGTATAATAATACTATCTTCATGAAACATCAAATGTGTAAGTGTGTATGTGTGTTTGTGTTTAGGGGGATTTGCACTAAAGTATAATGCAACTAAGTGTCCTTCCTATAATTTATACCCATTCTAATCACCCAACATTACCCTTAGAGCCACAGTAAGGGGCAGTAACTCCCAAAGCAGCAAGAGATTTAACATAAAATAAATATGCTAAAGAAACTGTTCACCTTTCTCTCTCACACTCACATGCATACACACACACTACTATGTAACTGTAGATACATATTAGTTAGTATTCATCCATAATTTCAAGTAATACAGACAATTAACAATTACAGTAATAATGAAGATGAATTACAGTAGAGTAGTTGATGTGACCAGTTCTGATATGAAGGTGAAGAAATATTACTGTTATTTTTTCTGCAATAGTAACTTCAATATATTTAACTACTGGTAAACTAAAAAATATAAAAACTAACTACACTATATTACTAAGACAACTATTTATTATAATATTAAGAACAACAAAAAATT
This sequence comes from Margaritifera margaritifera, assembly GCA_029931535.1. Taxonomy (NCBI): domain Eukaryota; kingdom Metazoa; phylum Mollusca; class Bivalvia; order Unionida; family Margaritiferidae; genus Margaritifera; species Margaritifera margaritifera. The sequence continues at coordinate 930,447 of JAQPZY010001118.1, read as the reverse complement.
CACAATGATACAACTGAGAACTGTTGGCACCTGATACAGAAAGCCTTATTTTAAATAAGAAAATGATTATTTTTAATAAGAAAATGATTACCATACTGAATGAAGAAACTTTTATAATAATATAACTGATAAGAAATGTATTAATCTTGAAAAATAAAAACAGAAAAGATGATATGAACTTCTCCCTCATGCACGTCCATGTAGCAGTCAAACAGAACACATCACTCATATATATGGAACTTTGATTCATGTCATTTGATGTTTTCTGCAACATATCATGTCATTGTCATTTTGCATTCAAAACACAATAAAGACTAATGCCAGTGTCAAAAAGAAGACTGTTCTATGAAGTACCCATATCGAAGATGGATTCGGAAAATTATTAAAATCTGATGTAGGGCCAGTTTTAGTCAAAAGTGAACCTAGGCCTTTGAATATCACGTAACTACATGATATGTGCTTCTAATCATATTCAATATTAAACCTCTATGTACTGTAACTTAGAAATGCCTTGGAAATGGATTGCCTTGAAATTTGAAGTGTTTAAGTATCTTCTCTTTACCTTGGAGAATATTTTTTTACAAGATTTTTTTTTCTCTTGTAAAAAAATATCAAATTTCAGGATATAATTTTTTTTTTTTTTTTTACATTAAATGATTCTCACAAAAAAAAACAAAAATTCAGATATGTGATATATTATGCACCAACAACATTTACATCATCATCAACAACAACAATAACAATAATAAGTATTAAAGTATTATTATTATTATTATTATTATTAATGTTATATTATTATTATTATTATTATTATTATTATTATTATTATTATTATTTACATCAAAAACACTGAAGAATTATTTAGACTTGTGACTTTTCACCTCTGTACAAATTAATAAAAGAATACGTTCCCATTATAATTTGACCACATGCTGCTTTTTCTAAACTCAGTTGACATTTAAAGGATTATTTTATAATGAATATTCAGTGATAACAACTGTAATAATACCAATATCATTCTCATAATCATCAATATCAATAACAACAACAGAAATAATTCTTCTTCTTCTTCTTCTTCTTCTTCTTATTATTATTATTATTATTATTATTATAATAAATTCATTGCATGGTATGGTACATTTAAGAAATACTATAAAAATAAGTTTTTGATAAAAATTTTAGAGAGTTATTTCTTTGAATTTAAATAAAAATAAAGCATGTCATTTTGGACTCATTTATAGTATTTATTGAAATATAAATTAAGGATATTTAAAATAATAATAATTAAATGTCCTAAGTGATTGAAGTTTGAATACAATATTTGTTTCTATCACACAGAAAGTATTAGCATCATATACTTTATATACTCACGTATAAGCCAGGGTCCAAATGCAAACAACATAGACCCTGATCTGCATCACATAATGCGCAGGCAGATCAGGGTCTATGTTGTTTGTTCTACTGATTAGTCCTTACAAACTGCATAGACCCAGATCTGCTGGTGCATTATGGAATGGCAGATCTGGGTCTGTGCAGTTTGCAGTTGATATTGGCTTATACACGAGTATAGACGGTAGATGTTTTGTTGGGGAAGAGCATCAGGCATTGGATTTTTTAAAATAGACATTATCTATACAAGGAAAGCAAGGAACCATTTTCTGCAGTGATAGATAAAAGAGTAAATTATATATTTACAAAATCTGGTAACTTTCAAGTAACACATAAATTGAACCATATTCAGATATTAACAGATGTAATTTATTTCACATAATTTTATTGTACTTATATCTCGATGAAATCACCATGAGATCTATAAATAATTTAACATTTGTGAGATTGTTCATTACATGGTATGCTTTTTATGGTATGTGTCTGATCATTTTGATAAAAAAAAAAAAACAGAATATTTATTATGGCTTTACCAACCAAAATGGACCCAGGTGGAATATTTGAATGAGAAATTTATGTATGGATTCTTTCAACTAGATCTTTTATGAAAGAAAAAGCACTTTGAGTAACTGATTAAAGTAGTATTATCATATTATCTGAAATGCATTTCTTTCACCGTAAGATCTGTTTTTCTTTTGTTATTTCATTATTTTGTGCCACTTATCAGAGATTGACATAAAAAAGAAGCCAGCACACATTTCATTGTGAAGCTCTGAAGAATATTGAACTATGATGTACAAATAACAAAGTGCTTATAGATAAATACACAAAACTGCATATGTGTTTTGTTCTGAGTCAGCGGAAAGAACGAGTTTGATATGGCATGGGGATATGTGCGGTTTTGTATTTATTACATACACCCTCTTTTATGTTTTCTAAATATTTTTAGCTTTACTGTATGAATGCAATTCAAAACAAATTGGGATTTATAAAAGTTTGATTCACTGCGTCTAAAAATATCTATGTGCGGACATGAAAGAAGGCACCTACGTAGTTTTGAATCTGGGTGTGTGATACAGAAATACAAATTAAACAGCTGTATCAATCGTCAGAGCAAGCATGTACGATTAGACGGGTACATAGTAAAAAATAAGACTAAGTGCATGCTAAAATCCACAGCTCAGAAATTGGCTGACATGGACCAGAAGCATCTTGATTTGAATATTAAAAATATAACCATTGAAAATGTTTTAGATGATAAACTTCTTGGCGTTCATGTTCAGTTTTCTTCAGTATGGTGTACAGGTTAATAATGTATGTAAACTGCTTTCTTCTAAGATAGCATTGCTTCCCAAAATGAAGAAATACCTCCCTCCCATCTTCAGAAGTCTGTCTGTTTAGTGCATATACTAGTATTCAACTGCTGAAATATTTTTGTCTTAATATATGGGGAAACTGTTCCAGACAAGACCTTGACAGAATTTTAAACTTAACAAAAAACAGCAGCACATATACATGACAATAAACGTTTCAATTCACCTTCAGAACTTGTGTTAAAAAATTATTTTGGATGGAAATTGACACAGAATCTAATTACATTAAAGCTGTTTTACGTATATAAAGTTCTAAATAGAACTGTACCACAATATCTACACGACCTGTTTAGTAACATACAATCTACCATATATACTCATGTATAAGCTGGGTCCAAATGCAAACAACATAGACCCTGATCTGCTGTCCCATAATGTGCCGGCAGATCAGGGTCTGTGTTGTTTGTTCTACTGATTAGTCCTTACAAACTGCATAAACCCAGATCTGCCAGTGCATTATGCGCCGGCAGATCTGGGTATATGCAGTTTGCAATTGATATCGGATTATACGTGAGTATAGATAGTAATTATGCACTATGCTCTGTAGAAGATGGAAATATCTTCCTACCAAAACCTTGAATACGGTAGTTTAAGACGAGTTCTTGAATATGGTAGTTTAAGATGAGTTCTTGAATACGGCAGTTTAAGACGAGTTCTTGAATACAGCAGTTTAAGACAAGTTTTACATTTAAGGGGCTCTTGTCTGGAACACCTTGCCTTTTTATGCAAAACGATTAAATTCTCTCAGTGCTTTTAAAAACAAATGTTTTGACTACATGTTATATGAGAAATAAGTATTATATTTCATCTTGTGTTAAATAATGTATATATTGTACATAAATAGATTGTACCCACCCAGGTCAGCCTGGGTCAGCTGCTTAGTGTACCCTTGGGAAAGGCACTTAGCTCCCATTTCCTTGGCATGATATAACCAATAATGTGTTAAAAGTGCCATTAAAACCAAAAGCATAGGTAGATTGTACAGAACGCCTTAAAGAAATTGCTTATGTACTAATGAAGTTACCTTCTATAAATAAAGCAATAATTTTATTATTATTATTATTATTATTGTTACCTACTGTCTTTACTCGCATATAATCCAATACCAACTGCAAACTGCATAGACCCAGATTGGCCATCACATAATGCGCCGGCAGATCTGGGTCTATTCAGTTTGTAAGGACTAATCAGTAGAACAAACAACTTAGACCCTGATCTGCCGGCGCATTATTCGACGGCAGATCAGGGTCCATGTTTTTTGCATTTGGACAGGGTTTATACACGAGTATATACGGTAAATTTAGTCTTATTGTCCTCTGAGGGTGAATGTAGCCTATTGTGAATGAAAAATTAAACATTACCTTTACTGAAAGCAATCAGAGTGGCAGAATTTACTGTGCACTATTGTTATGCTCTGCCATTTTGAATAAATGAAGCGTATAGTGTCCATGCTCCCCGTGTTTGTCTGTTAATTGCATCCCTCTGCACATCTTGTAATTTTCACTCAGTATTTTGTGAAGGACTTTATGGCTTGAAAACCGATGTGGTATAAAGCTTTATATGAAAATGACCTGGGTCAAATTTTGATTGTCACTTTTTTCTGTCAAAATTTGACAGTTATGCCCCCAGTTAGACTTTTCACATGTATCATTGAATTGTGTAGCTGCTTGACAGTTTTTTTAAAGACTCCATGGCTCATAAACAAATTTAGTATGGGGTTTCATATTCAGAAAGACTTGTGTTAAGCTTGCTTTTCACCTTTTTCAGTCAAAATTCACCTCAGTTATGGCCCCTCTCTGTTTTAGAGCTTTATCCTTGCATATTAAACCAAGGTGGGTTTTTTTGAGTACCACCATATTTCATCGGGCAGGGGCATCCATGTTACACAGTTATGGTTATATATGCAGTCACATTTATAATTTGAAAAATGAACGAAAAGACAACGCAAAATTTTATGATTAAATTCTTATGTGGTAACAAGTATTAATTGACATAAATAAACAAATTAAAACTTTATATACCAAAAGGAATGCTGCAGCAACTAAAGGAGTGTCTTTCCATTGCCTCACTTGGTTTTCTGTTGCCAAATCCTCCCGAGTTTATTTACATAGTTTCTCAGTATCATTGTCATGATTCTCTTTGCCATTGTCAAGATTTTCGGTGCCGTTGTCAAGATTCTTTGTGCCATTGTCAAGATTTTCTGTGCCATTGTCAAGATTCTTCAACTGTTTATCAGTTCTGTTCTTTTTTCTGCCAAATATTGGACTGTTTTAGGATGTTGGTAACAGTTGTTCTGAACAAACTGTCATAGATATTTTTCTTTAAGATTTACACTGAATATTTTTTTTAAGACTGAGCATATTTGGACAAAGTTAAATTCAATTAGATAGATTTAGTATACACATTTGGGTCGATACGATATTATAACATCAGTCACTAATGAGCAGATCTAATTACAAGTTTCATGCATTGACTGGTTTATGAACTGGTCATAATAGTATCGGAGGTGGTTATTGCTTCACCTGTGGCAATTTACAGGGCATTTATGATAGTTCCTTTAGATACATGCAAAAGTTCATCCTATTTTATGGAACTGTATTATTCAATATTTCAGGCTGATTAACCCATCTGTCTCAAATTGCATCTATTTACTGCTGCAGGAGCTTGACATTAGATAGTAGTTACATTTTTTTCTGGATCGTACTCTGTATATGATAAAGACAAACAAGGAACAGTTGCCATCTTGCTTCTCTTGGTTAAGTATATCAGCAGATAATTCTCCCTTACAGAGTGTTTATGTACAGAAGACCTTTACTGTTTATTATTATTTGCCCTTATTTTTAACAATTTTTGTTGCAATGGCTGTTGTTAAATACATGGACAAAATCATAGTATTACTTTCAAGGACACTGGTTGATTTAATGGTAAACAGTGATAAATACATTTATGAACGCTAAAGTTTGTTTCAAAGACAGCATATACATTGTGAAATGATTTAAGGGAGAAGTTTAATTTTTTTAATGAAAAAAGAAGTTTTTTATTTGAAATTTGTGCAGATCATGAAGTCTGTAAATCCACAACTTAAAACAAGTTTAACAGTTTTGATGTTGGTCTTCATATAAACCATATCATGATCATAAAGAATCAGTAAATATCATCCTTTTAGTTCATATCATAAGATTTGTACAATATTTTCAGAATAAACATCACGAAAGAAATAACAAACCAAACCAACAACAAAAAATTTACCATATTTTGACACAAACAAGTGTATCATAATCCCCATCAAAATGTACCTAGAAACTGCCCTGTATAGCACAGGTTATGAATTCACCTTGTTGCTATAAATAGAATTTGATGTCATTTACCCACAAGACCTGATGTGCACCGCGAAATTGATTTTCGGACAAACAGAACAAAATTGGAGTGTACACAATGTGATGCTTACGCTGAACTATGTCTTATACTTTGTGAACTATGTTGATCTGCTCATATCAGTGTGTACAAAATAACACTCAAAGATAAAATATTAACCCGATTTAGTAGATAAAACAAATAAAGACATGTTTTATAGTCTTTATGCTCTCTAATTTGGGGAGATCAGTTATTTATCAACTAAGAAGATAATTCTTTTATTGTTCGGTCTAATAAAAACAGTAAATAAAACCCCCATTCAATAGTAATCTTCGTTCATTGTCGTAATTTTTATTTTGTCTTTCCATTCCTGGTTTCAGTAAAATTATAATGTCCATTTTGCGAAATGTTTCGGTTCTTTATTATCCTCTTGTTTATTCTCATTCGTGTGCAAATTCATATATTTTGCAATTCTCCTATTTGTCAATCTTTTCTTACATTCATTTATTGTTCATTTGTTTGTTCTTTCTTTCATTCTTTTTATTCTTACATCTACTCTTTTACTTGCCAACTTATATGCACCTACCTCTGTTTGTTCATCCGTTTCATTGTACATTCCTTTTAATTATAAGACTGACTGGTGAAATCGAAAACTAAATGAATTAGATTATTGATGGCAATCTCAATAATAATTATTTAGAAGAAAAAACATCGTCAGAAAAATCTTAAGGCACATAGTTATAATTAAATTGATACAGCCGTGGTGGACGATTTCCTGAAGATTATTTTAGTTTTTATCTAGCGAAAAAATATGCGCGATTTAAAACCTTTTATGCATTAACTTTTTCAGACATTAAAAAGATTGCATGTGTCAAAATTGGCATGAAAAGGTAACTAAGCAAAATCTGTGTATTATAAAGAATACAAGTCATTACGAAATGTTGAGAAATATCTATGCAGAGGATTACCTTTTTACATTCCACTGGACTTTTCTGTAAGTAGATGCTCTAGCCATAAACTTCATATTGAGGCAGGTTGATACGAAGGTGACATTGCTTCAGAGACTTTTTAGTAACTTCTGTTCCAAAAATAATTTTCATTTGGTTCATGATGAACACTATGCATTTTTTAAATATTTGTTTAAAATAAATTTACCAAGATATTAGAGCAAAAAATATTAAGATAAACGTTGGTGTGCCCGTCCATCTTTAGAAAAAGTCTATAACTTGATTTCATCTCAAAGTCCACAGTTTATATACCATTTATTAGCTAGACAAAAACCTGTAGTTAATGTCTGACAGTTATAAGAAATGCATTGCGCTCCAATATAGTGACCTTTTTTGTATGCATTATAGGACGGTAGCCTAAATTACTGAAATAAAGAATATAAATTTACTTCGATTTCCACTTGTAGGGAGATGACATTTTAACAACCCTTTCAGTTGTATAACAGAGCAACTTTCTATTAGGATGTAAGATAATTTCACCCCGGGATCACCGTCTTCATTTAACTCTACATATTGAAACATAGCCGCCAAATTAGAAAGTTTGTCCGTAGGGTTTAAGACACTGCTCACGCTGGGTATTTTTAGGCATGAGGTCATTACATGTTGCATCACATCCACCTAATTTGTAATCTGCCCTATTCAAGTCAATTCTTACAATTTTATTCATTTTCATTTCATATGGAATTTGTATGAAGAAACTTGAAAATAAAAATAAATACCAAAGAAGTGCAAAAGTAAAGCATGAAAATTGAGATCGTGTGATCTTCACTGAGTATTAAATTAGATGCAGTTTATTCTGCACCCTCCTACCAGGCAAGTAATTAGAACTGAAATGAATAACTAAACATTTAAATCAGAAATTTTATTCTGCAAATATTCTAACAGAAAATTGGTATTCAAATATTTGCTTGTTTACAAAGTGAATAACAACACCTAAAACCAAACTCACTGACCATGGGTACTTATTTCTTTCAGCAGGAAAAGGGAAAACTTTTGATAACACACACTCCACTTCTCGCAGTCAACACAAGGTGACTAACTCATGCAGTTCACAATTTAACCCTTGCCCAATTCTGTGCTAATTGTCTTGTACCATTGGCATGCCACTCACAACTTACATCAACATTAAGAAGATGTTCCAAGATTATTTCCCAATGTATGATTTACTAACAAGTACTTTACTGATCATTTAATGGCCACTTTATGTGAAGTTTCTCCATTGTCTCGTCTACTTGGATCGAGTTTTGAGGCTATAAACTTCTGGTATGTCATGCAGTGAACACTGCTTTCAGTTCAGATTGGTGAGTATTGTTTAACCTAGACTGGAGTAGATTAGTATCAACCCATACAACCAATCAGAATTGAAAGTGGCATTCACTGCATGACATAAAAAACATGGCATAGAACATGGGTCAAATCAAGGTAAAAAAAAACCTTTCAGCAAAGTAACTTAATTGGACATTTAAGCTCTGTTTGATTAAATGCCAAAAACCCTGTAATTCACCCTAAATTAAAAGTTAAAATGAAGAAATAAATTAGTCATCAACTGAATGAATTGTCTTAAATTTTTGCCCATTCCAATCAAGTTACATCAAAAGTTGATTTGTGTGAATTTCATTGTGAAAATAATCAATTTTCCTGTAAAATGTAACTTTAGATAGTCCCCACATTTTATTTAACAAGTAATCAAGGGGTACTGCTGTTTTTTCTCTATAGTCCATCTTCAGCACTAGACGAACATTATTGTCATATTGAATTTGACGATAAATAGGGAAACAGATACTTTAATAGCTTTATTAAGATCAACAAATATTCAGATTCCCTCTGAATACATTGACACAAATATTTGAATAGGAAAATTTGGTATCTGTTTCAGTTCTAATGGTAAATGAAAGTTATATCAGGGTTTATTCCTGTGCTCATTTTCGGTGCATTAGGTTACTTTCAATCATTGGATCATAGAGAAAAATTGAGTTGTCTTTTCAATAACCTTCCAGTGTCTTTTTGCAATAATAAACTGAGCCAACATACAACGCTTGTGTTAAAGAGTATAATAAATACAGATATTCTGAGAAGAATGTATCCTTCACAAATGACCATGCAGCATATATCAATCAACTATTACATAACAAAATGTCAATGACTACAGTAGCTGACCAGTCTAATCACCAAGGCAGATGCAAACATTGACGGGTTTGTATATTTAATAGCAATTGTTGACAGACAAAAGATAGCTTTTTCAATTTTTAGTGATGGTGGCTATATCTAATGTGCATTGGTATAAAATTGAAATATAAATTGACCTGTTTGTATTTTTACAACTTTCTTTGATCACCTTAAATTTTCGGTTCTCAGACTATTCTGTAAATCTAATTTAAATCGAGATCTCTGATGGACACCGACACGAGGTCATGTTCTGTTGACAAATCAAATTTGAGCATTCACATTTATGAAAGTGAAAAACTTCATTTGGAACATATTGTTTCTAATAATAACTCTCCCTAACATGAAATGGGATGCTTTTTCTGCTAGGTTACTAAAAATGAGTTGACCAGAATTCCAAAGGTCAGCAGAAGATTAACCTTTATCAGTGTCTCGATTTTAATCGGATTGACTATTCTGTAGAGGTCATGAATATTTTTGTCTGGAGTTGAATTATTTTAATATATATATGTCTGCAGCCAACACCACAGTAATGAAGTTGTCAGCACTTTTTAAGCACATGACAGCAACAAAGATTGCACAGAAATCCCAGTGGTAGTGTCAGTGTTCTGTATCAGCCAACATCATTCACTCCACTGCATGGATTTCATGTGCTCACACTCATTCAGCCTCAACACCAAGAGTTTTGGTGCTCACTGGGTGTAACAAGAGGGGTTTCAAGAAAACTCATCACATTTTGGTTGTGTTTTTGCTCTTATGACAAGAAATATGGTTTGGCTTATATCATCACTCAAATGTTTTTGGTGACATTGTTTCTTTTCATCATACACTGTATCAAGGTTAACAACACGCCAGAAAAATAAAGTGATGGGGAAACAATATTCTGGTCACACCAACAAAACATACTTATGATGAAGATGATCCTAAGCTTTGTTCTGAGTGGGATTTCAAAATTAGAAACCAGGTCTGCAATTTTAAAAAATACCTTAGATGTAAAGTAAATGAAATGTTCTGATATGCACTGCCAATATTAAAGTTTCCTGGTGTAATATTGGATGGTCCAACATGCTCTTATCTGCTCTTCCTCATGGTAAATGGAATGTTCTGATATGTATTGTTAAACGCCACTTATATTAATGATACAGTCCAGTATGACCACCTGCTTTCCCTCATGGTACATGTAAATGGAATGTTCAGATATGTACTGTCAAACATCCCTGATGATAAATGAGACAGTTCAACATGACCATCTGCCTTACCTGGTTGTAAATGGAATGTTCTGATTTGCACATCTTACACGTCCCCATATGTTAGATGAGACAGTCCAAGATGACACCTGGCTTTACCTCATGATAAATGGAGTGTTCTGATATTCACTGTCAAGCTTCTCTGATGTTAAAGGAGATTGATGTATAGAGAAAACTTGTTCATATGAAACAAATTTTGAATACCCAATGAAAACCTAACATGTTCATCCTTTTCACTGAGGACACCTGTCTAACAGAGAAATCAAGTATCCATGATATCGATATATGGTACACAATTTGATGAAATAAAAGAAGTGCTACATCTGTAAAAAAAATCAGTATTTCCTGAAATAGTCAATAAAACTTAAAGCTGGTGTTTATGTCATTTTCAGTCAACATTAGAGAAATAACATATATTTATGCCCAGTGAAATCTCCCCCGTTATATCCAGTAGTACCTGTACAGCAACAGTGATAAAATTAAAATGGTTTGCCTACAATTTACCCATACATAGACTTCTTCTGAAAAATTACATAAATTTTTTCCGGTAATTATTTGTTGTCAATCATCAACCTTAATTCTTTGAAATACGGTATTTAGTACACCACACATAGACTGGTTTCATAGCTCATGAAATATTTAGTTGGCTGTGGCCTAAAATGCCAGAATGCTCTGTGCCACTCTTGTTTGAAATAGGTCTTGCGGTTTTTGAGAAGAAGTTGAAAATAGCAATTGTTGATGGACTCTGACAGTATGCCAGATGACAAATAATGCATGACAGACCATACGTAAGCTCACTTGTCATTACAGTCAAGTGAGCCAAAAATTATTCCAGCAATAATTATTGACCTTCTCGCCAGATGACAAACAATTTTTAAAAGAAATGTTTTTTCAAAAACAAGCCTCCTCCCCCTTTTCTCGACATTCAGAAATCTCTACTTTTTCACACACGGATAAATAATAGACTGTTTCTAACCTCCATTGGATATTAAAACATATTTAGATCAACACCAGTCTATCAATTATCCATGTGGACATAAGCTGTGGTTTCTGAATGTTTTTATGATAATTGTTTCTATTATTAACATCAGCACCACTTTCTGACACATTAGCTTGTATATCAATATGCTGACATGTTTCATGGGACATTACTAATATTTTCTAAGTTAGACAAATATTACTGATGCTTCATGTGGCTGCAATTCTTCACATAGAGGTCAGTGATGTTTTATCTGGAGTTAAATTCTTAGGTCTGATGCTGTCCACAGTAATGCAGCTATCAGCACTTTTCAAGTACTCGAAATCAATTAAGATTTCACTGAAATGCAAACTGTATTCGATTTACTTCCTAAAGTAATCAAATTGTTATGGTCTCAAAGGAAAAGCTGTGAATTATATGACCTTTCTAGTCAATCCAGCTGACTAGGGCTGTTCTTTATCAGTTGACATCATTCACCCCACTGCATGCATTTCATGTGCTCACACTCGTTCAGCCACAACACCAAGGGTATCAGTCCTCAATAGGTGAAAAAACAGGGCTTTCAAGAAGTCCTCACTGAGTGTAACAACAGGGCTTTCAAGAAGTCCTCACTGAGTGTAACAACAGGGCTTTCAAGAAGTCCTCACTGGGTGTAACACCAGGACTTTCAAGAAATCCTCACTGAGTGTAACAACAGGGTTTTCAATAAGTCCTCACTGAGTGTAACAACAGGGTTTTGAAGACCTCCTCACTGAGTGTAACAACAGGGCTTTCAAGAAAACTATCATCACATTTTGGTTGTGTTTTTGCTCTTCTGAACAGAAATATATTTCAGCTTATATCACCACTTGATGTTTTTGGTGACATTGTTTAAAAGGAATTAGAAACAGGAATCTTTTTCTTTTCATCATATCAAGGTTATCATGACACACCAGAAAAAAACAAATCAAATGGGAAACAATATTCGGGTCAAACCAGAAAGACACATCCCTGATGATGATAATCCTCTGTTCTGAGTGGGATTTCCAAATCCTAAACCACTGCAATAGAAAAGAACTGAGATGTAAATAAAATAAATGAAATGTTCAGATATGAACAGCCTATCTTTAAGTTTTCTGATGTAAAATGGGATGGTTCAGTATGCTCTGTGCTGCTTTTCCTCATGGTAAATGGAATGTTATTATATGCACTGTTGAACACCCATTATCTTCTAGCGAGATGGTCGAAGATGACCACCTACCTTTCATTCCATTATGGAATGTTCTGATAAACCCCCTTATGTTTAGTGAGACAGTCCAAGATGACCACCAACTTTTCCTCAAGGTACATAGAATGTTCTAATAATCACTGTCTAACACCCCTTATATTAATTGAGACAGTCCAGGGTGACCAGCTACTGTCCCTCTTGGTAAATGGAATGTTCTGATATTCCCAGTAAGGCTTCTCTCAGATCTGTCTGCAACACAGTGCATTATGATTCAACCATTTTTAGACAGTTACCAGTATATCTTGTGGCTCTTGAGTTATGGTCGGTGGACAAAGTGTAAATCCACATGGAATAACACAAACCTACCTTCTCTCACCATGTCAAATTACTGTGCTACATTGGTGGATACTTGGCTGTTCAATCAATATTGAGGAACCAATCAAATGTGACTTTGCTTATTCAAAATAGTCATTTTGATCATGTGACTTGAGCATCAGGGGATTCTTTTGTGTGACTATCATGTGACAAATCATGGATTTACAGTTTAAAAAAGAAATTGTCTCCAAACTTTTTGGTCCATTTTACATGAAATTGTCACAACTTAAGTTTTTCAGTCAATTACCCTGATTTTTTTTGTCATAAGGAAAATGCCAATTTCTATGCTAATTAGAGAGTAGAGCATTCTCCTAAAACACATGAGGTCACTTGTAGGAAATATATTGGCCATTTTTTCCGTCAAGTTATGAATCTTTAATTCCACAATATCTCGACAACATTTTTTGCTGGGGCTGCGTGAGTGTTTGGAAAAAGTTCAGTCGTTTCAAAATCTTCCCACTCCTTTCCACAGTTTTAAGCCTGTGACAGCAAAATTTTTATTTTTTTCTGCTCAAGAAACAGTCTTTTTTAACTCGCTGCAAAGAGTCAGCATTAGGTTTCCAATTCAATGAATATTTTGGCAACTCTTGAGATTCATATATGAATTAAGAGTACCGTAAGTACTGGTAAGAGTACTGGAGAGCGTTAATTGATTATGAAAGGTTAACTCCTAAATACATTTCAAACCTGTCTCCTTACACACCTAACATTAATTATTATTTCATTGTAATTCAGGAGACAGCAGGGATCTTCACAATTAGTAATATGTATTCCACAATTTTATAGATTTCAGGGGAAAATAGTATGGATCCTAAGTAAGAACAAATGTAAAAGTTTTCTAAATGACTTTAAGAGAGAGATTTGTCAATTTTCTGTCCAATTGCTCCCTCAACTGTCTTGGGAATTGGTACCGAAGGATAAAGTCCCAAAACCATGACAGTGTGCTTGAAGATACCATATATACTAATTTTTAAGTTGGGTCCAACTGTAAACAACATAGACCCTGATCTGCCATCACATAATACGCCGGCAGATCAGTATCTTTGCCATTTTCACTTGGAACCATCTTATAAGCGAGTACATACAGTGATCAGTACCTAAAGCATACAGAAATAGACATAAGCAATAATTGTTGAAATATCTAGTTACTAGTTAGCACGTCAAAAAGGACGACAAAAACGAGTAAAAAGCATTGTCCACAATTTTGGTGAAAAAAGGTTGAATAGAAGTTAGGGGATATGTAATTACCAAAAATGTATCAATTACAACCAAATGTAGGGGTAGGTTATAGATTTCTTGACCCATTTTCATGTTTCAGTACACCAGGAATTTAGTTTTTATTCCATTTTCACATGATCATTATGACATTTCTCCATTGATAGATGCTGAGAATAGCCTGTGACTGTTGACCAATATCTGATTGAAGCGATAGGTACTTCATCAGACCTGTCAACAGGAAAGTCACAGTTGTAATGGTTTTCCTTGAACCCATCAGTCAGTTGTCCTCACTAACAAGTAATTTGTAAAAAGGGCAAAGTGTTAGTATCAAGTGGAACCAGAAAGTTTAGAATAGGATGAAGCAGAAAAATCTGGTGCAAAACAAAATTTCTAATTATTAAAGAAACTGAATTTTAATTATTCAAAAGATTTGTGTAATAATATGATGAAAAAAATATTGGTAAAAGAGGAAAAGAAATTTAGAAATACAGTATTTGGGATTTCAGAGCTCATTTTAGGTTGCACCATGGATCCTTATTTTGCATCTTTGGCACAGCTCTATAGTGCCATACAGGTGAATAAAATACCCCAGCAAATAAAGCTAAAGATCATTTTGGTTGATTACTGTATATACTCACGTATAAGTCGATACCAACTGTAAACTGCATAGACCCAGATTTGCCGTTTCATAATGCGCTAGCAGATCTGGGCCTATGCAGTTTGTAAGGACTAATCAGTAGAACAAACAACATAGACCCTGATCAGGGTCTGTGTTGTTTGCATTTGGACCCGGATTATACGCAAGTTCATACGGTAATTACAAGTGATTGAATTAAAAGCATCCCAAGCTGGCTTACTGAATAGAGTGCACTCGTCAAAAAAGCATAAGACAATCAGATTCATTCAGTCACATAAACGTCTTACAGATTTTGATTAGCAATGGCCACCAATTAAAAATAAATGGTCGATAATCATAGATGGAAAATGTAAAAAAAAAGAAGATTAAATTTTGAGCAAAAACACTGCTGCATTTATTTTTTTAAAAAAAGCATACAGGGAGTAAAAAATAGAGACTCGAAAGTCCAAAATTTATTCTAGAAGGGAATCATTACTCGAACATGAGGAATTCAAATCCTGCTACGTAAGGCTCACGGCAGGGGAGACTGGTTAGTGAGGTGTTTTAATTTTCTTAAATAAACAAGAAAGAGGTAAGAATATTTGCAAGCCCTGCTTTTTTCTAAATGACCCAACTTTTTTACCTGGTGTGGGTCCTGGGACCCCACTTTTTCCATTGCTGGAATGAATATTTATTATTTATAGTATATACAATATATTCTTGCTTATAAGTTGGATCTAACTGCAAATTGCACAGGCCTAGATCTGTCATCGCATAATGTGCCGGCAGATCTGGATCTGTGCTGTTTGTTAGGAGTAATCAGTAGAACAAACAACATAGACCCTGATCTGCCAGCGCATTATGTGACGGCAGATCAGGGTCTATGTTGTTTACAGTTGGACATGGATTATATGCGAGTATATACAGTATGTACAATCGTAATTGTCAAAATGAATAAAGCAGAGTAAGTATTATATGAAGAACATGATATGTGAACCATATTTCTTGTTAAGGGACCTGCCATTTAATTTTCAAAGAGGGGGGCCTGGGATTATTTTTTTTTCAAAAATTCCGGCTCTCAAATAACTTGAAAAAATATTCTTGCTTTGATTTATAGCACACAAAAAAACTATTATATATATTATATTAGTTGAAAAAAAATTAATTATCTTGAGGTAAAAAAAAAAAAATTATATTCCGGCTCAAAAGAAAATCCCAGGCCAGCTTTGAACAGGTGGCAAAATGTTACAAATAAGCAATGAAAAAGAATAGTTTTTTTCTGCATGAAATGAGTAATTGGGGGTGGGGGTGGGAACTGACAGAAAAATAAAAATAAACAGTGAATTTTGTCAGCAGCTGACTTTTAATTAAAATTCTTGTTCACATACATGTACATCTTTTCTGCTACATCTCTTCCTTACACTAAATTTTGATTCTCCATCAATGCTTTTCTAACTTAACTTTACCTTACAATTATTTTTGTGTCTCCAAATATTTGCAGTTTGTTTATTACTAGATTCTCATTTCTATTCATCCATTTTCCCACTGATTGAATTGTCTATAATTGTGGCAGGTATGACCTTTGCTTTTATCTTTTTCTAGAAAAGTTGACAGGAAACCATAGAAATATTTATTGCCAAGAAATACAGGGGATGGCAGTTTACTGTCAACAAGCAGTGCATCATACATTCAAAGCATTGAGGTGCTGGATGTAACAAGCAAGATTTGTTCATTTGTTGTAGTCTGTTTAAACAAAAACTATAACTGATTGCCGCTCTTTAAAAAGACTCATTTTAATTTCTGTTTTTGATGTTTAATTATTAAATTTAGATAGATGAGATTTTGTTTTTAGTGCTATCATTTCCACTTTTCAAAATCTGCAGAAATTCAAGTTAATTTGAATGTTTCTATAGATGTTGACTGAGAAGGTTCTTAAAATCTTGGGATGAGTCAGTTGACCTTGGGATGAGTCAGTTGACCTTGGGAAAAGTCAGTTGACCTTATATAGGGTGGAATTGAATTCCATAGTTTGGCTCCAGAAAAAGCAAAACTCTTTTTATAAACTCTGAATTTGGTTTAGGTAAATATGTTGTTTGAGATGGATCTCAGTTCATACGTATGTACATTTTCCACAAATTTTAAAGTACATTTAAGATAATCAGGAGCCAACACATGTAAGGATTTGTAGACTACTGTATATACTCGCATATAGGCCAATACCAACTGCAAACTGCATAGACCCAGATCTGCCGTCACATAATGCGCCAGCAGATCTGGGTCTATGCAGTTTGTAAGAACTAATCAGTAGAACAAACAACATAGACCCTGATCAGCCGACACATTATGCGACGGCAGATCAGAGTCTATGTTGTTTGCATTTGACCTGGCTTATACGCAAGTATATACGGTAGTAAACCCTTTTGAAGCCGAGTTCTCTGTTGAAATGGAAGCTACTTAAGGGTTTTTAAAAGATTTGTTGATGGTGTATCTAAATCAGCATCAAGAATAACTCGGCGGATCTTTTTTGAAATTTCAGTGGTCTTTGATTTTCTGTATCACTATTAACGCATTCAGTATAATGAGGCCATACATAATGCATTCATTTCTTTGAACCAGTCTCAACTGAATTTTGGATACTATTAAACTTAAACCAAAAATGCTAATAAAAAAAAATAAAAAATAAAAAAAATATTTAATTTAAGATTTAGCTGGTGATGAAGGCATGCAGTAAGGTCCATAAAGTATTGAGATCCTAAAACTTGGCCTTTTTCGGAGAAAGATGTGGGACATAGTGATGTTGATGTCATTTTCACATTGTCAGCAGTGTTAACTCGGTATTAATATTTTTATGCAAGCCAGTGTTATATCAAACAAGGAAATATGCCATCTATCTTCATGGCCACTAAGAATCTTTTAAATAACATTTCTAATTCTTTAAAAAATGTGAAAATGATATACTCTGGTACTATTTTTAACTGATTTGAATCCACATCTTACTATAGTTAGAACTCCTTGTGTTTCTTGGCTCAATACAATAAAATATAAATGCCAGAGTTTAAAACTACTCGACTATGTGACTTAAATGTTGGTTTCTTCTAAAGGCAACTACTGTATATACTCATGTAAAAGTTTGATCAACCTGCAAACTCGACAGACCCAGATCAGCAATTGCATGATATGCCAGCAGATCTGGGTCTATGCAGTTTGTTAGGACTAATCAGTAGAACAAACAACATAAACCCTGATATGCCAGCACATTATGTGATGGCAGATCAGGGTCTATGTTGTTTGCAGTTAGACCTAACGTATAAGAGAGTATTGATGGTAAATCAGATTTTGATCAATACACTCTTCGTGTTCTTATTACATAAAGTGAAAATGTCTTTATCGAAGTATTGACAATCTGTTGAGATACCACATTTTTTTCTGTTTGCATACAAAGCTAGACCCCCATCTCTGGAGTGTTTAATTTGCTCAGGCTCTCAGAACTGTTTATTTGGAAATCAGTCATCTCAGGAAAGACACATAATAATCACCAAATCTATGAATTTTCTACTCCTACTTCTACTCCTACATCCCAGATATTCATTGGCTACTTTTCGCTAAATCGTATTGAATGTTTTTGTGCATTCAGTTTCTCAATAAATGATTCAAATGCATTCACAGCTGGTGTAAAAAGCAACACCTTGAGCTATATGAACTTATAATGACAGACTTATTTCATTTGGGTTTTGGTTTCTAATACGCATAGCTGATTGACTCCATTATAAGTATTACCCATTAAATGAAATCAGACCATTCATCAATCATTTTGACATGGATGGTTAGCAATATTCAGTGATTGGATCAAATCAACCTAATAATAAACAATTCTGTGAATTTAATGAATTCAGTATTAGTAGGAGTGAATTAGGATGTTTGTGCATATTAATTCATTTCAACCAATCATATTACTGTCAGAAGTGATGACATTATGCAAAAGTGTTAAAGCAAGGAATTAGCTCCAACTTCGTCAATAAAAACAAACTACTCAGTGACTAATGTATCAATGATTGGCATTTGTCTCTTCCGTAAAAGAGTCTGATTGTCGGAAGACTGTAAGTAATCACTGAACCAGGAGTGCAGACTTCTCAGTTATTATTACAGCATTTGCATCTATATTGACTTCAGGACTTTGATTTCGCTTGCAACTGAAACCATAAAAATCGCTGAGTTCAATTAATTGTAAGATGGATACCTACTATGAAGTTTTTCGAAAAAGGTAAGATTTCTTTTTATCCCCAGATATATACTTGATATAGCTTTTTTTTACTCTTGTACAATAATGTATTTGGGATAATGCGCATAAAGACAACAAATTTCATGTAGAGTTCTGTTAATTAAAGGATGGGTTAGTTACATTAATAACACAGTCAGTCTATAAAGGAATTAAGGTTGGCTTTTTTTTTTGTCCTCATCCTTTTTCTTGATAGTTTCTGCCCATTTTTTAATCAGGTAATTAAGGTCTATTTTTATCCTGAAATATATTCTTGAAATAGCTTTTGTACTCTTGTACACACATTCACTTGATGTGACATTAAAAATCAAACCTGCACATCAGGTTCTATTAAATATTAAAACTGATACATAACTTGCACAATCAGTTAAGAATGTTTGTGACTTTTTTTTACTTATGCATTTTTTCACGGTAGATTTAGACATGTAAATATTGGTAGATGTGTTATCATTGAGGCAAACAGTAAGGTTTATTTTTATTATCAAATTTTATTATCAGAATAGTTCTTGCACACTTTAATTATAAACATTCTAGTGGATGTGTTATTATTTATTAGTCTGATTTGCTTTGGTGTTTTATGGCACAGCAACTCATGAAAGTTATAAAATGCTGAGGCAGTTAGAATAAAATGCCTTGTTCAGAGACACACCATGATAGCCAATCCAGGCTGAGCTGATGTTAGGATTCGAGCCTGCACCCTCAGGCCACGAGTTTGGCATCCTAACCACTGAGCCACTGCAGCTCCTCATGAAAATAAGACAAGAAGTAGTTACCCTCCTACTCGATTATGATGCATACCAAACTAAAATCAGTGTAGATCCAGATTTGCCATTACATATTGCTCCAGCAGATTGGAATCTACAATGTGCTTGATGTTTATTGAATCAGATTAAAATCGAGATCTCTGATATAATGGTGATCTGATGGACACCGATACATGGTCATGTCCTGTTGTCCTTTTGATTCACCAATCAAATTGTAGCTTTCATATTTATGGAAATGAAAACATCAGTCAGAACATATTGTTTCTAATGATAACTCTCCCTAAAATGCTTTTTCTGATAGGTTACTAAAAATAAGTGGATTGGGAATTCCAAAGATCACCAGAATATGAACCTTTATTGGTGCCTGTCAGATCTACTTATTATAAGCAGATCCTGATTTTAATCAGACTGTCTGCTTGTTATACGCCTGCAGATCACGGTCTTTGATTTACATTCTACTTGTTGCTTCAAGTGAATAGCATAGACCAAGATATTCTAATGCAGACCTGGGTCTGTGCTGTAAATTACAGCAGACCTGGGTCCAGGCTGTATATGACAACAGACCTGAGTCCAGGCTGTACATGACAGCAGACCCAAGACCCAAGTCCAGGCTGTAAGTATATTGGTGTGTATCATTTTTTACATGGATGAAAAAGGTAATTGATTAATAGTATTGTTGATTGGCTGACTGTCAGCCTGACCTCAGGTGAGCCTGGAATCTTAAATGCCAAACAGAATATGAATTACTCAGAAAATAGGATTCATATAGGGGAGGAAATGGACACTATGATTGCCTGAGTCGGTCAACTTAACACCAATAATTATTATAAGAAACATGAGTTATTACCGCTATGTGCAAATTTGACTATTGTGTCAATTTATCACACATTCCCATTTGTAGGTAGATGGGACAACACTTAGTTTTAATAATTGGATCAGAGTTTTGCACTTTTTATTTTGATTGCATATCTTAAATTTTAAGATGTCAAACCAGTTTTTAAGTGGAGTACCTAATACGGTAATTCTTCAAAGAAAGGAGAACATTTTTTTAAATTATTTGGGGAGCCAATAATATTTGCAGTCATAATTTTAAATAATAATAACTTTATATAATTTTTATATAAATGGAGATAACATTGCACACTGAATTGGAACCTATTTATCAAGAACTACAGTCTTGTCTCATTAATCTAAGGCATAATTTCCCATCAAATATGTTGTTTGAGCTTTAATATAAAAAAAAGACATACTGGGTAGGTTCGGTCTAATTTTCACTATTGTTATCCACATTTAATTAGTTTTTAGCCTTTTTTGACTTAAAAGATTGTTGTTGCATCTTAAACCTAGATTTCTTTATTTATTTCTTATTGGTAGCACCATCTATGTTGGCTTGACACCTATCTAGTTCCTTCATTTGTTGTAAGCCTGGATATAATTTCTCTTTATAACAAGGAATAGGACATGCTTTTTTCCACAGCCATGGAATGGCAGTAATTTGTATTTCAATCCTTTAGGTTCCATGACTACCGTATATACTCGCGTATAAACCGATACCAACTGCAAACTGCATAGACCCAGATCTGTCATCGCATAATGCGCCGGCAGATCTGGGTCTATGCAGTTTGTAAGGACTAATCAGTAGAACAAACAACATAGATCCTGATCTGTAGGCACATTATGCGACAGCAGATCAGGGTCTATGTTGTTTGCATTTGGACTCGAATTATACACAAGTATATACGGTACCATCCCAGTATGCCATCTAATTCATCATTATTAGCTGCAGGAGTGGCTAATCAATGTGCATTTTTGGAAAGTGGCTATAATGCAGCATTGTGTACCTAAGACAAATTCATACACCCATTTTGTATCGGCATGTAGAAGATATGTGCTTGTAATAACAATAAAATATATGCAGTTGCGTATACAAATATTTTTGATGATAAATATCAAATGGTTATATTTTTTTGTCTTACATCTGTTTTAGTTTGCCTTACATCTAGTATGTGTATTATGTCTGTGCTGTGCATGTGTCATCCATTGTCTGTCAACATAAATGCAATTATAAAATTCTTCATAAAATACCCTGGAAATATTTCAACTAAATCTTGAACAAGCATTTTGGCATAAAGCTTTCATATATGTACAGATGATGTCAATCCACCATCAAATATGGCCACCATTTAGAAAAGGTAGAAAAACATTTAAACGACTTCTTTTCAAAACCTTCTGAACATTTGACCAAGTTTAACAGAAGGCATGCTAAATATGTGACAAAATTAGAACCATGACCATTTTAGTTTCTTAAAAATGTAAAGTGAAATTGATCTTGAAGATAGGTTGTTGTTAAACAACAAACAGAAGGATATGTATTGTGTCATTTGTATCATAATACATCTTGTATCATGACTGCAGTGGCAATACACTCCCCTATTCAACACCTTTTCTGTAACTATGAAATAATACAGTCATCTTCATTTATGTGTGCAGGACTGAGTGATCCAACCTGATGGCAGGATATAAGATTTAATTTTTTGTCAGGGACGAGGCTTGTCTATTATGCTGTAAATCTTACTTCCCCAAGATTAGATTTCCTTATCCTGGCCACAACATTCCAGGGAATATGCTTTACCTTGGCCACCACATGACATCTTATTGCAGAACATGAACTGCTGATGTGCAATTTGCAGGTTATAATTATGCACATAAAGATGTGAAGTTGGAAGTGCATAACTTATCCATTCCTATGATACCATAGATTTATCTAGCCATTGGAAAAACTCTGGATAACTTGATCTGTCAGGTGGGCAAGAAGATTTTAATCTCCACTGTTTACAATTTGATGCTGTTTTATTAACCAGAAATACATTTCACAGTATAAGACTGCAGGTAATTAACAGCTAACATTGTGACCAATACAATTAATGTTGATGACATAGAATTGGGATGATATATGGGATGCCTTCTGGAGATAGGACTCAATCAAAAGAGTTAATTATTGAGGAGCAGAAGATAAATTAATCAAGGTTTAATTCCCTTCCACAAAATGAGAGAAGTACATGCTAGAGGCAAATCCAATTTATACTGTATGTTTCCATATAATCCTTGCCCATGTCATTTTGGTGAGATCTTTCTAATTTAGAACATTTAGTATACATTTATATTCTCAACTAAAAATTGGTGACATAAGTAACAATTTGTAACAAGAATTCATTGTCTTACATTTTGAAAACTCCTTGAATTTAGGGGTTACTTTGAAAACTCCCTGAATTTTAAAAAGAGTCCATTTTATTCTTCAAATATCCTTGACTTTGTTGAAAAACTCCTTGAATTTGAGGGGTTACAGTAAAACCCCACTATAGCACGATGGTTGGGGTCCACAAAATGAGATCGTGCTATGTCCCGAACCTTGCTATAGCCAACATTATCATTTACCTAAAGAAAATGATGCATGCATAAAAAAAAGGGGGGGGGGCTATAATAGCAGGCGCAAAACTACGTGCTTCATTGGTACAGTTACCATCTTAAATCAGGGTGGTGGGGCAATACTACGGACTTCATTGACACAGTTATAAACTTGTTCCATATTAAACAAGAACTACTTAAAACGGTCATTACATATTTAATATTTCTTTTAATGAATACGAAATCGGCAACTTAAGCATAAGTAGTTAAGAGTACATGTACTCACCGGTCGAATCTGGTTGTATCCATAATAGTAGGGTTTCATTTTTGTGGCAATTACCAAAACTGCTCCTGACAATTTGGACTCTAAACTTGTTTCAGTGGGTGTGTATGACGGTTGATTGAGCAGACATTGATAGTCTATGTCTTCCTTTAAAAAGGTAGGTAAAGTAATTGATTTATAAATTCGGGTAAGAAACTTTTTCACTCCACCACATTGTTTGCTTGACTTGTGAAGACCTAAATTTGAAGCTAATTGCATTTGTTTAACTCTGGACTTAATCCTGCCCAGGGCTTCTAGCTTCTCTTTAACAGTAATAGCTTTACGTTTCTGTATCCCATTATCCGTTGTAAATACCCACTAATTAACACTCTGACACCTATTTCTTTGAACGACTACAGCAAGAATAATTGTTAAGGAACAACAGGATCATTTTTATAGGGAATGCATGATATTATTCACTGGTCAGTTGAATGTGTGACGATTGTCTGATAACACTGCAAAGCCACATGCGCGTGTTGGCGGGGTTTTTTTTGTTTTTTTTCAAATGTTTTTATAATTGCCCCATAATTTGAATCACCTTTAGCAGCGAGATTGACTTTGATGATTAGCAATTACTTAAATTAATTGATTTATAAATTCCGATGAGAATCTTCTTTCTTTTGAACAACAATTTTACACAGGAATGCATTGAATAAAAACACAAAGAAGACTTACTGGCTTTATTGTTCATGATTCAAAAATAATAAGATTAACACTTTTGCAGCACTTCAAGAAATTTGTGAAATTATTGTAAAATTTTGGGAGCCACGTCACAATCGTGTTATATCCAAATTCATACATGATCTCTACCTCAAAATGATAATTCATTTTTTACACATTATTTTTCGCACTTTGAAAAAAATAGTTATTTTTTCATGTACGAACAAATTTATGAAATTTCGGGAGCCATGCCACGATCGTGTTATATCTGAATTCATGCTATAACGAAGCGTGCTATAGCGGGGCTTTACTGTACTTTGAAAACTCCTTGAATTTGAGGAGTTAATTTGAAAACTCCTTGAATTTGAGGGGGTACTTTGTAAACTCCTTGAATTTGAAGAGTCATTTTGAAAACTCATTGAATTTGAGGGATTACTTTGAAAACTCCTTGAATTTGAGGGGTTACTTTGAAAACTCCTTGAATTTTGAAACAAGTTGATTTTATTCTTCAAACATCCTTGACTTTATTGAAAAACTCTTTGAAGTTTTCCCCAAACTCACTGAATTTATCTGAGGGAATATAAAAAGTTAAAACTAAATATATTACTTTTTAAATTCTGGATTTGTGTTTTTTACTTATTTTCCAAAAATAATAAATACATAAGTAAATAAAATTGGATAAAATATTGGGTGGATCAATTTACACTTGACATGGGTAGTTACCAGATGCAGTAGCATCCCTTAGCTGTAGTGGCATGCTAATTTGTTACATGTTTTTTGTTCTTGTTTTTTCATCTTGTTTGTACCTATTTATGCAGTGATAACCAAAGTAACATATCGAGAAAGTTCAGTTTTCATAAGAAAAAATACCACTTGAAAACTTTTAGAAGTTCTTGAAAAACAACTCTTTGGGGCTGTATGAACCATGGAATTACCGATATATCTCTCTTCCTCCTCCCCATCCCCCTAGGAGGCGTGAGGGGGACATACTGGTTTTGTGTTGTAAGTAAGAGAGCTACAGAATTACTGAGCTAAACCAGACCAAATTTGATATTTAGATACCTTGGGGAGGGGGGGGGGTCTCAAAATAGGTTGTGGTGACTAACCTTATTTTTAAAATTTTTACACATTTTAAAACTTTTTGAACATATACATATTTTTTAAAAAAAAGCTTATAATCATGTTTAAGCAAAAATTACTGAGGTATGCAAATACAATTTGAGATAGACAAATACAATTTGATATCTGAATTAATGTGTATATGACCTGGTTAGATTTTAAAGCAATTATAGCAATTTTTTAGTTTTATACAGATTTTTTAACTTTTTGGACTTTACATATATTTTTTACAAAAACCTTGTGATTAAGGAAAAATGACTTTAGGTAGACATGAAATTTGGTAGGCTCATTTGTATTTTATTATGTAGATAAGCTGATTTTGATTTTCAGGCTATTACAGAAATTTATTTTTTTACATTTTTGTACTTTTTATTTACAATAACTTTGGTAGCACAATTAGGTAGCTGCAATAACTCAGTTGGTAGAGCACTGGACTCGTAATCCAAATGTCATGAGTTCGATACCTGAAAAAACCAGCCTGGATTGGCTATCTCAGTGTGATCTTGGGAAAGGCACTTAGCTCCCATTTCCTTGACATAAAATAGCCAATAATAAGTTAAAAATTGATGTTAAAACCAACAAAACAAAAACAAAAGCAAAGCACATTTAAGATAGATGAATGAAGTTTGGTAGACATAGTTGCATACATATGTACATATCTTGGTTAGATTTTCAGGCCATTATAGCAATTATTCTATTTTTTTAAAACACATTTTTGAGCTTTATGGACTAAAGTAGACAAATAAAATTTGACATGCATGTTTTTATTACTAAGTACATGTAGATGACTTGATGAGATTTTCAGGCCATTATAGCAATTTTTTCTTCATTTTTTTAATTTTTAGGATGTAGTCTTTTTTGGTCAGCATTGTTTTTACAAATTTGTTTTATTTTCCCTAAGATTTTAGTCACCTAGACACCTCTCTTTTGGACAAATGTAAAACTTATCCTAATTTTTGCCAAGCTTAAGCTTGATGTATGCTACTTGAATCGAACGAGCGGTCTCGATCTACTGATAATAAGAGAAAGACTAAAAGCCAGACTTAAAAATGAGAGACTTTTTATATCACGCTCCTAACAAGATTGTATTCCCCTTGCTAGATTTTTCCTCTCCATCTATCAAGTACCAGTGTCACAGAATGACATTGTGTGTGTGGGCGATGGGGAAGAAGGGTCGTGGGCATATATTTTGCTTTAAAAAACAAATTTCTTAATACATAATTCTTGATATTTTAATTAATTTATATGTATTATTGTCATTAATTGAACAGTATTATGTGTCAGTGAGGCTTTTTTTTTATCAGACAAAACAAACTTTTTAATAACAATTAAAAGACAGCAGACATTGGCATATATGAAGCACAGTTTTTATTTTAGGGAATGAATTAAAAAAAGAAATAGAAAACAAAATTCTTAAAATGTAAGATCTTATTTGCAACAAAGAGTCACCAGGAGGGTAATGTGGTTTGGTTTTGTGTTTTACAGCACAGCAACACAAGCAGGTTCTTTAGTCCCAAAGCATTTGCAGTAAAGTGCCATGCCCAAGGACACATCATGGTAGCCGACTTGGGCTTATCTGATGTCCCAAGTCCAGCATGCTAACCACTGAGCCACAGTGGCTCTGTTCACCATGAGGGACAGTATTGACAGTATTGAGGATTGATGGAGGGGCATCAAGATGCACTTGTACATCGGAATGGTTTAAGTGTAAAAATTAATTCCTGCCTTATGTCATCTTAAGTACCATCCAAATTTGGTACATCGTACAATGATACACTGTAGTTGTAAAATGCTAAATAGTAATCAGGTTGCATTTTAGTCCAAGTACCATATATACTCATCTATAAGCCGATACCAACTGCAAACTACATAGACCCAGATCTGCCGTCACATAATGCGCTTGCAGATCTGGGTCTATGCAGTTTGTAAAGACTAATCACTAGAATAAACAACATAGACCCTGATCTGCCAGTGCATTATGCGACAGCAGAACAGGATCAGGGTCTATGTTGTTTGCATTTGGAGAAAGATTATACGCGAGTATATACAGTAAGCTAAAAGTACGGTTGTCCATTATGCTTTATCCGTTCACAATGTACAACTTCTTCTAATAAAACATTTAACCAATTTGCACATGATTTTACTTTGAGCATTCTGGCATCAAGGTCTTTCAGATGTATTTAATGGAAGCAGACACCAATATTAAAAATAGATAAACCTTTAAACAACTTCTCAATAACTACTAAACAAAAGTTTACCAAATTTGACCTAAAGCATCCTGGCATGAATGTCTTTTAGATTTGTTCAAATGATGCCAATCCACTGTCAGATATGGCTACTTTTACTAAAAGTAGATAAACCTTTAATTGACTTCTTTCCATAAACTGTTGAACTAAATTTGATCAAGTTAGACAGAATCCTGGCCTAGGAGGCTTTAACATTGATACAAATAAGGCTGATCTGCCATCAAAGATAGTCACTGTTAGAAAATTAGAAAAACATTTAAACTTCTCAAACACTGCTTAACAGAATTTGACAAAATTTTATGGAAAGCATCTTGGCATAAAGGTCTTCCAGATTTATGCAAATAATGTGAATCTGCCTTCAAATATGGCCACCATTACTAAAAATAGAAAAACTTTAAATAACTTCTTCTCAAAAACTGCTCAGCAGAATTTGACCAAACTTGACAGAAAACATTCTGTTATTGAGAGATTTCAAATTTAAATAATTGATGCTGATTTGCCATCAGCTATGGCCATTTGGTACTAGAACTAAAAATAGAAAATCCTTTAAACAACTTATTCTCACAAATCACTTGACAGAATTTGACCACATTTTGCAAAAAGCATTCTGGTATGAAGGGCTTTTACATTTGTGAAAATAATGCTGTCAAATATGGCTGTTGTTACTAAAACCTTGTTAAACCCTGTTAAACTTCTAAAATACCTCTTAACAGAATTGGACTCAATTTTACAGAAAGTGTTGTAGCTTAAACACCTTTTAGATTTAGACAAATGATACTGTTTTTGCCATCTAATATGGCTGTCATTACTAAAAATATAAAAACATTTAAAATTCTGTTTCTGCGTGCTGGGAAAATGTGTTAGAAATAGCACAAAGTACACTAACTGTGTCTGCTTGAAATACAAAAACACATTTTCTGTAGGCATTACTATTTTCTGAAAGTGCACTTACTAAATTTTAAAAGATTTTAAACAATAAAAATTCTATTCGCTCATTGTTATAAATAATTTACCACTGAAGTTCAGGAAGTGAAAATAACCCTGCAGAATGTGCAGTCTGTGAGTTGCACATCATAAGTAAGACATTGCAGTGTACTCTCAAACCCAGATCAACCCCCATTATTCAAATATCAAAAAAAAAAAATTGGAAGTTCTTTAAATCTCCTCTAGGATATACACATTTCTTTTTTTTATAACAAGGATTACCAGTGGGGAAAATCGGGGGAATAACTTTTCTTTAAATTTGAAACCCTCTGCAAAAATGCAGAACTTTAGAGCATAACCTAAACAATTTTATATAAAAAAAAAAAAACACCAACAACTAACAGAATTTGACCAAGTTAGATGCAAAATGTCCTGCCATAGTGCCTTTTCAATATTGGACAAATGATACTGATGATCTATCAGATATGGATGAAGATACATAAACTATGTAAATTTTGAAACAGTTGTTTTCATAACACATACAATCAGCAGCATTGGAAAGAAATTTGAACAGAAAGCATCCTACTGACACAGGTTTTTTGCCCAGATGCTCCTCCACTTGGTCCTCTTGTTATTACTTAAAATTTATTAAATCATTCCCATTCATGGTACTTTAAAGTGATAGTTTGATAAACAGAAGTTGGGTGAAAGAAAGTACCGACAATAAAGACTTTTGTTATTACATGTATCAGTCATGGATCAATAAATCAGCAAAGAAGCTGGACTAAGATTGACAAGTTGCCATCATAATTACAAGTTATGTATATGTTATAGCATAGAAAGTGCACAAATCAAAGTCTAGCAGACATTTTGATCAATATTCTAATAAGTGTTATGTACTACATTTACCCATAACCGAGACATGGTCTTCTAGGTTCTACTATGCATTTTATAGGCCTGCCAAAAGCCGGGGCATATATTGTTATGATATCCATTCATACATGCTTCCATCTGTTCATCTGTTACTTTTTTCATTTCCTTAGTTTTGCACCATCAGATCTAGACCAAACTTTGTGCATGGCTTGCACTTTGGGTAAAAAAGAAGCTTCTTGATTTTGGGGTTAAAAGGTCCAAAGTCAAGGTCACTGCAATTGAAGGAAGAAAAGTGGTTTCTGAACAATAACATTAGTCACATAACAGACCTGGACTAAACTTTGTGCATGGCTTCCACTTGGAATAAGGATGAAGCCTGTTGATTTGGAGG
The DNA here is from genome assembly GCA_029931535.1 of Margaritifera margaritifera. Lineage (NCBI taxonomy): Eukaryota > Metazoa > Mollusca > Bivalvia > Unionida > Margaritiferidae > Margaritifera > Margaritifera margaritifera. Next base: position 900,539 of record JAQPZY010001118.1, on the reverse strand, counting down.
TCAAAAGTCAAAGGTGAAGGTTACTGTGGCTGAAAAAGGGAAAATGGTTTTGCACAAAGCTTAAGTTCTCAACCATGTACTTCACCAAATTTGTGGATAGATTACTCTTTGGTTTGAAAAGAAACCTATTGATTTTGGGGTCAGAAGGTTTAAGGTCAGGGTTACTGTGATTGACAACAGAACAGTGGTTTTTGCATAATAACTTTACCATGAGCAAGGTTTGTGTAGGGTGTGCACTTAAGGTAAGGAAAAGGCTTATTGATTTTGGGGTCATAGGTTTAACATCAGGATCATTGCGACTCAAAGAAAAAAATGGGCTTTGCACAATAACTTTTGTTCTAGATAAAGTTCCTTATAAAAACTTGGTGGATGGCTTGCACTCTGAGTAAGAAAGAAACTTGTAGGTTTTAGGCTTTAAAGGTCAGTGGTCAAGGTCATGGTGAGTTTAATAAGAAAATAATGGTTTCTGCACAGAAAGTTTAGTTTTAGACCATATACCTTGACCATTGGTCAATAATCTCCATAGTCATTACTTCCATTGATTACTTTTAAATAAGCGGCTAGCATATAATAAACCTTTCACAGTGCTCTCCTTTGTAACCTCAATTTGATTTATTCATTCAACACTTAACAAATCCAGTATTGAAATTGCATTACTTAAGACCATTTTCAAAATACAGTGAAATTTCTCAAGAGAGAATCCTCAGTAAACTAAAATCCTCTCAAACTGAAATCTTTTTCTGGTCCCAAATTTTTCCCTCTTTAATTTTAATAAATTTAATTCAGTAAACCAAAACCACTCTACTCTGAAAAGCCAAACAAACTTTTGGTCCCATTAGTGCTATTTTTAAATTAAATTGACCCCCATAAAATCCAACCATTTAAAGAACAAATGGCCAGCTAATAATCCAGAATTAATCTAAGGCTTGAAAACCTGAATACTTTACATGTAGAAGTACATGTACATTTATAGAAACATAATTCAAGCAGATTTAAGGTATAAATTGTGACAGAAGGATAGGCAGTACAGTAAGGATATGCAGTACAGAAGGATATGCAGTACAGTAAGGATATGCAGTACAGTAAGGATATGCAGTACAGACAAATCATTGAATGAGAAGCAAATGTGAGATACATATATTACAGAGATTTTTCTTTCCCTGGATTTGGGGCTAAATATATAGCGGGCGCCATTTTCAGTCCAAGCTGTTTTGTAATCCCCAAGTCACGTAAATTAACACTTTAGTATCAATTTGTTACTTATCTTGAAACCCATGTTGACTCATTTTAAGATCACAAATTTGACATAAACTATACTATACACAAAATGAAAATGTAAGAGACACATTTGGTCTTTATTTTCTTGTATAGGTCAAAGTCGTAATTCAGTTGGATGTAATCTAATTTTCACAATGCCATAGGCCACAGGCTTCGCTTATGAAGACCTATGAGAATCCCTGACAGCTGTCTTGAGGTATGATGTTTTAGCCTTGATGATGAACCATAAAATTCCCTGCCAGAGAGCAGTTTCTATGGCTTGCCTAATTCCATGCCCTCGGTGCAGGGAAGATCATGTGTCTGTATCAAATAGCCAAATCAACTGCAATAACATGATATCTTTCATACTCGTATTATGATTTATTAATAATTTCTGATTGGAGGATCAGTTAAGTTGCCATGGCAATGGAGTTGAAGTACAAAATACTTCCTATTTTGTGAGATGTCAAGCTAGGTACTGTATATACTCACATGTAAGTCAGATCCAACTGTAAACTGCATAATGTACCGGCAGATCTGGGTCTCTACAGTTTTTTAGGACTAAGCAGTAGAACAAACAACATAGATCCTGATCTGGTGGTGTATTATGTGACAGCAGATCAGGGTCTGTGTTGTTTGAAGTTGGACCCAAGTTATATGTGAGCGTATACAGTATCCCATGTATTGGTATAAAATCAAGGCAATAATAAACAATTTTGGGGTTGCATATGGGCATTGGCAAAAACAAGCATTAGTGAGTTGAAAAGTAGAAAGATAAGTTAGGAACCATAAATGGATAATTTTTGACCAGATTGCAAAGCAATTCCAGCTTATGGATTGATGATGTTGGTCAATATATGTGTCTGTCTGGAGTCAACACATAATTTTTTCAGTTTGCACTTGGATCAATTTTTCTCAGACACTATTGTCTGCAGAGTCATGTAATTTGGTTTGTTAATGCATCATGAGGAGTACAACACTGTTCAGTCAAAACAAAGTCACTGTGACCTATATTTAACACTCCAGTGACCTGTGTTAACCATTGTGTTTAGCTCAGTTTCTTTTACATTATTGCCTGCAGAGTAATAATCACATTGATCTAGCATAAAGAGAGGATATTTGCTTGCTCCGATTGAATAATGGATATATTTCATCTCGTGGGTGAAAGACTCGATATTTTCACGAGTGGCGAAGCAATGGTTTCATTTGAACATTTATTATTAGGGTTTTCCAAAATACCCATATAATTAACCAGATGTTTTCAGGTACCATAAACAAGCATTATGCTGTTCTCGTGCAGGAATTTTCCTTCCATTTCTGACATAAGGGCCTTTGGAAATGGGAAAATACATACATAAATATGCACAATTGGGAATTTTGGAAATATTAAAAAGTAGACTGTATGAGCTTAGCACAACACATTTTAATGCCATAAAGCAGTCAGTAAGTATCGTATTAAATAAACAAGCGGACTTGTCATAAAGGAGTTAATGAGCAATGTTGTACAATCCATTACTGCAATATTTGTATACATTCGCATTAACTGATGGATGCAGGCATTTTTTTTAAATATTATTTTTTTCTCATTTTTTGCTTAGAAATGCAAGCAGAAAATGAAGATTTTGAGATTTTACTCGCTATCAGAACCTCCAGCCTAATTTCTCTCAATTGGGAATTTTCAGGTCAAAATTGGCAAAATATACTCATTTTTGGGGTTCATAATTCGGCCCAAAATTTTAACCCTAAAATGCCTAGGAAAATCCCAGTATTAAAATCATAAATGGAACAAGCAACTAAGACCGTGACCTGCCAGTTCATTATGTGACTACAGTTCTGGGTCTAACCTGTTTCCAGTTAGGGTGTGTATTACATATATGATTAAATATAGCATAGCCATCAAAACTGGTCCCAGCAAAACATATTTCTATCAGCTAATACATGCAGTGAAATACCTGAAAATAAGCTTAATATTCTCACAAAAATCCTCAGGGCATTTTTTCTAATTTTTCAAAATTTCTTTACTTTACCTACAAATCAATGCATAAGCTTGGTCTCCTGAGTTTTGTCAGATGTATTTAGAGCAGCAGTATTGTATGAAATTGAAGTCATAATGTGAGATATGCAATATCCCTGGTTTCTATCTGATTATATTTATTATAATTTACTGCAGGAATTAAACAATGTGAAAAGCGGAAATCCCCTGGTTTCCTGAATAATTTCCATTCTTGTATTGAATAGGTAGTCCATACTACCGTATTCACATATAAACCAATACCAACTGCAAACTGTACAGACCCAGATCTGCTATTGCATAATGCGCTGGCAGATCTGGGTCTATGCAGTTTGTAAGGACTAATCAGTAGAACAAACAACATAGACCCTGATCTGCTGGTGCATTATGGGACGGCAGATCAGGGTCTATGTTTTTTGCATTTGGACCTAGCTTATACGCAAGTATATATGGTAAGTCAGCTTGCCATGATACTTTTTATGGCATTTTTTTGTAGAAGAGGCATCCGTGCTTGATTGAATCCTCTTGGGGGATACCAATAATGGCAAGGGCTTATTCCAGACGCTCCTTATTCTGCATATTAAGGGAAAAATTTGAGGTCAAAGGACAGTTGAGTGTAAAAGTCCATTTTTTTCAAGTCTTTTTTGCATTATTGGTGGATCATTCATTGCCAGCTTTGTTGACTATTATCAAAGAAAGGTATAAAATTGCACGAGAGAGACTTTTTCATGCTTAGAGATATCTGAATGAGGCTTATTGATAACTGTTTGTGGGCGGAACTTGAAGGCAGTCCTCTATGGCATAGATACCAGGCCAGAATTATAGGAAATCGTAAATGTGAGGAATGTAATTGCAATTCAAGTTCGTTGAATTTTTGTTTTCAAATAAAACCGCATCTTATTTACAGAAACTGCCAAGCTTAAGAGTCTTTGATTTTTCAGAAATTTTTTAAAAAGAATTCTCGCTTATAAGTCTAGTCCAACTGCAAACAAACATAGACCCTGATTTACCAAATCGTGATGCACTGGAAGATCAGGGTCTATGTTGTTTGTTCTCCTGAATTGTTTCCACGTGGTATAACCATATATACTTTGTTACAAGTCTATTCCAACTGCAAACAACGCAGACCCTGATCTGCCGCCGCATAATGCACCAGCAGATCATGGTCTATGTTATTTGTTCTACTGATTACTCCTAATAAACTGCATAGATCCAGATCTGCTGATGCATTATTCGATGGCAGATCTGGGTTGGTGCAGTTTGCAGTTGGACTCTACTTATAAATGAGTATATAACGTAGTACAGAATGCATTTATATGTGCATGCTATAGAATAATTACTTTTCACATGCATGTAAAAGTAATAGCCATATGAAAAAAATATGTTTTGACATCATTAACTTTGATCAGGGTATCTCCCACAGGTTGTTCTACCATAACGGTAACAATGCTACTAATCCATGCCATCAACTATATCTGGTTTAAAATATTCCACAAATTCTGCACGATGATTCTCCAAATTTATCAGTTCTTAACTGCTTGAAAACATCCTTTCATTAGGTTAGATTGTAATCTGACTTTTTAAATTATAAACCGCACCAGGAAAACCTTGACCTTTTTACAAGGTGACCCTCACATATTTTTTTTTTTTTTTTTTTTTTAAATCTATAAGAGTTTGTGATTACTTGAACACTTAAATTTAAACATAACTTGGTAATTATTTTTAGCTTTCCAATTCTATCATGGATTAAGTAAGTTCTATATCTTCAGATATTTTGTATTCCTTTCAAGTTATAAGGAGATGGGGAATCTTGTTTGCGGCTATTATGGATTAAAGGTGGGTTGATTCATTTTATTTCGAACAAAAACAAAATTGAAGTGGCACACAACTTGACTGCTGATTTTCTTTGTAATATTCCTTGGCTAGCTTCAGTTATTTCCATGGATAAAAGGTCTGCTACAGATAACAATATCGTTCAGTTCGTTCACAATTTTGTAGTAATCAAAATCTGCGACTGTGTATGCATATCAGTTTCCTTATTCACTCGGTTATGTCTCCACGTCTGTAATTTTTTTCATTTTATGAATTATTACAAATCCTGATAGTCTGTATTTTGCAATGGGTATTCTGTATTAATATGAGATCAACTTATTTTGGAAAAATTTTGTTTGTTTATAAGGTAAGAAACAACACAAAACTGATTATTTGTATCTCTGGCAAAGACCCAGCTGTAATCATGTTACATAATAACCATCTATTTCTAAAGCATGCTTCATCATTGTCTGGAATACAAATTGTTGTTAAAGCAATAACAGTGTGGATAGAGGCATCTTTAAGAGTTAGCAACAGTAGCGAAACCTACCATATATACTTGCGTATAAGCTGATACCAACTGCAAACTGCATAGACCCAGATCTGCCATCGCATAATGCACCAGCAGATCTCGGTCTATGCAGTTTGTAAGGACTAATCAGTAAAACAAACAACATAGACCCTGATCTGCCAGCGCATTATAAGACGGCAGATCAGGGTCTGTGTTGTTTGCATTTGGACCTGGATTATACGCAAGTATATATTGTACTGTTATTGTATGCTTCATCATTGGCAGGAATATAATTTGTTTTTAAAGCATAAATGGGGTAGATAAATGAGTCTTCAGGAGTTAGCATTTCTGTTGTGTCAGGATTAATATAGAAAAGAAACACATTTAAACAAAAACGTAAAACGATATATCTCATATGTAAACAGCAGTTATTAAATATTGGTGGATTCAGCAGCTTCAACATTGCCTAAAGTGGCAAATGAATGCAGAAGCTTTCTCAAAAGACACATTCATATCAAACCTTTATTATTTCCTCATGTGACTATATAGGCATGCTGAACAGGAACATAATTGCTTTGCACAATGAAGGTGTGAATGCAATCCAACCTCATTCAATAGCATTTGTTCAACTGCTCTGTGTTCTGTTTTACAGCTGCGTGAAATAAGTTTCAAATACACAAATGGAACAGCTTGTTGTCCATTCCATAACATACTCAAATTTTTATTCATCTGCACTTTTGGCTGAGCATATTATGCTATTACTCTATATGTCTTTCCATCCACCTGTCCATTAACTTTTCCTTTTCTGCATGATAACTTCATTTCTACCAGATATACCTTTGCCAATCATTGCAGATAGCTTGCATGTGGGATAATGAAGAAGCCTATTGATTAAGGGGTCAAAGGTCAGGTCACTCCGACTGAGAGAAGAAAAATGGTTTCTGTACAATTACAATTAGTTCTACACCACATGCCTGAACCAAACCTTTTGGACAGCTTGCACTTTGGACAACAAATGAGCTTATTGATTTTGAGGTCAAATGTTAATGGTCACTTTGACTAAAAGAAGAAAAATGATTTCTGCACAGTGACATTTGTTCTACATCACAGACCTGGACCAAGAATTGCAGATAGGTTGAGCCATCCCAAGTTATGTTTAATAGCTGCACAAAATAAGTTCCAAATACATTAATAGAACAGCTTGTAGTCCATTCCGCAACATACTCAAATTTTTATGTGTCCAACATTTTGGTGAAGTTTTTTATGCAATTACCCTATTTCTTTGTGTATCCATCTGTCTGTCCATCTATAATATATGTCCATTAATTCTTCATGTTCAGCATAATAACTTCAGTTCTTTAGCACTCACATTAACCAGTCTTTGTCAGTAGGGTGTACTTGGGGTAAGGAAGAGCTTCCATCATTTTGGGGGTCTAAAGTTCAGAGGTGAGAGTCACTGTGACTGAAGAAGAAAAATGATTTCTGCACAAAAATTTCAGTTCTCAACCATGTACCTTCACCAGAGTTTGTGGATGACTTACATGCTGGATAAGTCTGTTGATTTGGGGTTCAAAAGGTCAAAGGTCACTGTGACTGAAAGAAGAAGAATGGTTTCCGCAAAATACTCACAGACCTGGACTAAATTCTGCAGATGACTTGCTCTTGGAATAAGGAAGAGGCCTATTGATTTAGGGGGCAAAAGGTCAAAGGTCAAGATCAGTGACTGAAAGAATAATTTTTTTTTTGTATAACAAACTTTACTTCTAGAACCCATACCTTTACCGAAGTTTGTGGAGGACTTGCACTTAAGATATGGAAGAGGTCTATTGATTTGGGGGTCAAAAGGTCAAAGGTAAAGGCCTATGTGCCTCAAAGAAAAATGGATTTTGCATAATAAATTTTATGTTAGAGTAAGTTACCTGACCAAACTTTGTGGATGGGTTGCACTTGGGGTATTAAAGCAACCTTTAGATTCTGGGCTATAAGGGTCTTGACAAGTCTAAAAAAGAAAATAATGGTTTCTGCACAGTAACTTTAGTTAAGACCTTGACCAAAGGTACAGGTATATGAGAGCCATTGGTCAAATGAACTCCAGTCAACTATGCCCTATACCTACATAGAGGACTATTAAACACAGGGCAGGCATATAATGTGCCATTCATGGTACTCTTCTTAGCATTAATTTCCATGTTTATACCTCCTCTGATGATCATACTGACTGTATGTCAGTGTCAGCATGTATCATACTGACTGTATGTCAGTGTCAGCCTGTACGTCCTCTGGTGATCATACTGACTGTATGTCAGTGTCAGCCTGTACCTCCTCTGATGATCATACTGCCTGTATGTCAGTGTCAGTCTGTATCATACTGACTATGTCCATGTCAGCCTGTACCTCCTCTGGTGATCATGCTGACTGTCAGTGTCAGCTTGTACCTCCTCTGGTGATCATATTGACTGTATGTCAGTGTCAGCCTGTCCCTCCTCTGGTGGTCAAACTGACTGTATGTCAGTGTCAGCCTATATCAAAGTTTTGCTTTAAAGTCTGCCTTGATGCATTAAACTTACAGAGCATCTCTGATTGATGGCATCAATCATAAAGCTTCATTGACTGTAATAAAGAGGTTATACCACACTGGATCATTTCAAAAGCAACACATTTTAATGTAATCCTGTACAGTAGGGTGACAAAACCATTAAAAATGGGAGGAGGGGGGATGGAGAAACTAAGAAACTGTTCTTCTGCCACTTTTTTTGTCATCGTACAGAAAAAAAATGATGTTAAATCGAGGCATGAAATTCAGGAATAGTTGTCCTCACAATTGATTGCAATATGTGATACAAAGAGGGGATGGTTTTATTTTCTCTTCTTCATAACATCTAAATGTTCAGATTCAGAAAACAGGGATAAATGATATTAAATCAGAGTTTAGTCTGCATCCTGCCAAACAAGACAAAAATCTTTTCATCTTTATCTCTAAAAACATCTAGAGAATTCAGGACAATCTTGTATTGGCTTATCTGTGGTTTATTGGTACTGTGATTGACATCTTCATAATTTAAAGCCGCTTTAAAGAGACTGTAAAACATCCACTAGTTTCTTGTGGCTATTCTAACTGCTTCCCAGCAGAAATTGGCATATTTGTCATAAATCTAGCAACCTGTGTCATGTTCAGCCCAAATAATATGAACTGACTCCAGACGTGTGGTAATTAATGTTATTTGGAATAGTGAAGAAGAGCGATTTCTATCCTGCAAGTCTTATACTACAGTAATTACCTTCATCAGTGATGACAAACTATCTTGGATGAAACACCTCCCAAAAATGGTAAAAGATGAAAAGTCTGTTGGCTTTTTGGATCTTTATTTCTGATGCTAGAAGATACATGTGTGGGAAACTTTTGTATTTGTGCCGTTGTCAATTTTTGTGTCATTATATTTTATATATATATATATATATATATATATATATATATATATATATATATATATATATATATATATATATATATATATATATATATTTATATATGTGCCACTTTTGCAAATTTTATGTCTTTTGTATGGGGTTGCTGTAGAAGGTGTCACTTGTAATCAGTCATGTATGGTACATAACTATTTCTACAAGCTAAAATGTTTATATTTTTTTGCTGCCAGTAACAGAATTTTTCTTTTGAATTTTTTGCATCATGATTACATTCTAGTCAAAACTTTAGGTACAGGCTAATGGCATTTTGTCAGTACTGTCACTATAGGGATACAAGGGAAACAAAATCCAACTTCAGGCTGTTTTCTTGTGTGTGTGTATCTACTCATGTCTGTGCTCGCTTATGAGTCAGATCCAACTGCAAACAACACAAGACCCAGATCTTCCATTGTATAATGCACCAGCAGAGCAGGGTTATGTTGTTTGTTCTGCTGATTAGTCCTAACAACTGCATATACCCAGGGCCATTATGGTGCATTATGTGATGGCAGATCTGGGTCTGTGTAGTTTTTGCAATTGGATCTGACTTATAAGTGAGTATGGACAGCATGTGAGTGCAACCTATTACATTACATTAGAATATAAGATGAAATGAAGTAAGGTTAAGTGGACATGCCCTTGGTCGAGATAGCCATGCACTTAACGTATATACTCGCATATAAGCCCGTATCAACTGCAAACTGTATAGACCCAGATCTGCCATCGCATAATATAAGGACTAATCAATAGAACAAACAGTATAGACCCTGATCTGCCGGCGCATTATGCGACGGCAGATCAGGGTCTATGTTGTTTGCATTTGGACCAGGCCTATACACGAGTAAATTCGGGACTTCATTACATGCCTGCGATGCAACAAAAATGTTTTAATTTCCCATGTCAACATGACCAGTTGAACTAATATTTTGCTTAAATAACAGTACCTCATGAAAATAACTCTGTACGTGTCTACCAGTACTGTCATTCTTTCTATTGCATTCTAGATGCAATGATGACGCCAGTATCTTATGATTCCCCTTTACACACCCAGTTATTCTTTCCGATAATTACATTCTTGCTTATGATGCACACCATGATGTCTTTTTCTTAAATCTGAAAATACTTTCTGGGATTAGGTTAAAAATTGTCTGCACCAAAGTAATCTAATTATGTTGATTTGTTATCATTTTCTTCTGAAAAGTTGCCTTTAAAGTTTGAAAAATTGGGTCAGTTTTGTTTTATAATTCAAATAAAATAGTTTTCATGGCAGTATAATAAGTATTAGGAACACAAATATTTTACTATTTGACATGTTGCACCATAATAAGTACTTGAGATATTGTCTATTGGCCACCTGCTATTAGGCAAAAAAAAAAATATGTTTCCAATCAGCCAACCGGCCCTGTCCGGCCCTGTTTCTTTTTTTTTTTTTCTTTTTTTTTTTAAATCATAGTCGAAATTGATTTGTGCATCTAATTGAGCTGTTTTGCCCTATACTTTGAAGCACTTGAAATTTTATTTGATTTTTATATATACTGTACAAAAAAAAAAAAATTACCAACCTGCCTACCCTAATTTTAAAACCAGAGCAATAGGAAACACACATATTTTTTTTTTTGCCTTATCAAGTAGCCAAACTTGATGCTTAGGGACTGACCATTTCATTTTCAAGGGGGGTGGGGTGCTGGGAATTTTCTTTTGAACCAGGATATTTCTTTCCCTTTAATTAACCTGAAGATAATTTTCTTCCTTCAGATTATATAAAGAATATAGGAGTTTCTATAACTCGGAGTAAGAATTTTTTTTTCCAACGTATTTGAGGGCCGGAATGTTTTTTCCAAAAAATCCCAGGCCACCCCCCTGAAAATTAAATTGTTGGTCCCTTATTTCAAAGACTATGTGGGGTAATTTTGTTCACTTCTAGCATTTCAGTAAATTTTAGCTAATAAAACTAATTTAAATAACCATCATATTGAAATTGAATAATATGCTTTTTTCACTGAGAGTTAACCTTTGACATGTCCATATTTGCCCTTACAGTGTGGGAATCAAGAATGACATCCACTTCTGTTCTTCATGGTACCCTTTGAGGATTTGTGCAAACATGGATACCAGATTCTACTTTTTTTTTAAAACAGTCTAAGAATATTTTTCAGACCCATGATTAGCTGATTCTATAGTTACAATTTGCACCAAATGACCTTAATCAGAGTAGAATGAACACCAGCAGATGGACAAACAAGAAATTTTACATCACCATTTTGACTTTCAATAACTTGATGCTATTGATTCAGTAAGGATCATAGTCAAAATCTTGTACCTTATATGCTCATGTATATTACCAGTTCAATTGCAAACTGCATGGACCCAGATGTGCCATCATCAGGATACTTAAAACAACATGAGGGAATGCTTATGCATGTCATCAAAAATGACATCAGAATTAAATTTATGAGGTTTTATTTTTTTAAATCCTATGCTGGCTAACTACTTTATAAAAAAAATCACAAAATGAAGGAACAAAGATGGAGGCATGCCATATATCTTGGAGAGAATTGATTTTCTTTGAAAAAGACAAAAATATTGTCTATAACCTGACTGAATTATACATGTATGGCCATTTAAAAGATTGTAAAACATTTCATTAAAGAAGGCAACACTTAATACGGTGATCGAAAGTAAACTGTTGCCAGTTTGGATTTCATGCAGTGTGAAGATGCCAATCTGCTATAGTTGTTGCTTAATTTCTTTGGCAATTTTCTTAAGTACAATGCATGCCAGTCACTGATTTGAGACCAGACTCCTGGTAAATTGTACTCTCATGGTAAATTGAGCAGATTGACTGAAACAGAGTTGACTATGATCCCTGGGGAAATTAGCCATGTTTTAGTTACTATAACCCAATGTAATTCATGTCAAAGACTGGTAAGTCCCAATTTTAGTGATCTGGCATGACATTATGTTTAGTCCTTACATTTATTTGGGCTACGAAGTAGGTGTCCAAGAAAAAAGAAAAAACTTTTTCTACAGCAAATTGAAAATATTGGGAGTCAAGCCTTGTTGTGTATGATACCACTCACTCCCATTTCATTACTGGTGGGATTGCCTCCATTAAATAAATTAACAAATTGGAGAACATTTTTCACAGATGATGACAACTCTTTAACACAAAATGTTCTATTTGAGTATTTCATTTTCTCCCAAGCCAGCTGGAATGATTATATATATATAATCCAAAAATTCGATGATGGGTCATGTCTGACATTTCTTCCTGAAATGTATGTGGTGGACAGAAATTTTTGAAGTTTAGTATCAAAGCATTCAAAGGAGGTGTAAAAGTTGTAACAAATATTAATTTTTGAAAAATGATATTTTATTTCATGAAACTATACTCTAGAATTTTACCCGACAACAGTATTTTTTTATACTTCTCTACTGTTTTAAGAATTATTATTTATTTTTTGGAGAACAAGCAGACTTACTGCATCAAAAATAAATAATAATAATAATAATAATAATAGTAATAATAATAATAATAATAATAATGATAATAATGACTTTATTTAAAGAAGTTCATTTGGTCAACTGACCAATCTTCCGTGAGGCCTTCTACAATTACATGTATATGTTGTACAATTTTACACGTTGTGGTGTCTTTAGACAACAATACTATTAAAAACTAGATAATTGATCTACTACTATAAAAATATAAAACCTAATTAACAGGCAATTTCCAATTAAGTCTAATGGTAAAGTTATATTTCATCATGTCCTCAAACTGTCTTGGAAGATGATAGTTAAGGTTAGTTGAGTATTTAAACAATTTAGAAAACATAATGCCCAAACAGTTGCATGGGATAATTATGGACACCTTTAATATGTCTGACATGTCAGGTTGGCTTATCGGCAAATACAGTGAATTTAGGATTATTGATATATACATATACAGTACTCCTTCACTATAAGATACCTCAGTATAAGGGGCAGTCCCCAAGATGAGTGTGAATATAGAACCCATTTAATTATTTAATAGCACATGTAATATTATGTATTAAATACCTCAATATAAGGTGTATAAATACCTCAATATAAACTGTATAAAATACCTCAATGTAAGATGTATAAAATACCTCAATATAAGGTGTATAAAATGCCTCAATGTAAACAGTATAAAATACCTCAATATAAGGTGTATAAAATACCTCAATATAAGATGTATAAAATACCTCAATATAAGGTGTATAAATACCTCAATATAAGGTGTATAAAATGCATCAATATAAGGTGTATAAAATGCCTCAATATAAGGTGACCTCACATACTAGGCTCTCCATTTTTATAACTGTCATGAACAGAGTATGGTGAGGTATGTATGTATGTATGTATGTATGTATGTATGTATGTATGAATGTATGGGTTCAGCACAATAATGGTTATTTGGTGCCAATTCAATGTTATGCCCTAAAAATGTAAAGATAAAGAATTGCCAAAAAAAACTGTATTATATCAATGGAGTTATATATATATATATATATATATATATATATATATATATATATAGTCAAGTAATCTCTGTTTCTCATCATTTTATAAATGCAGGCAAGACAAAAGCAATGCACGGTCTCCCTCAATTTTAAGATTTAGTTTGAGACTGATCATTACACCAAGTAACTTCAAATGAGCACAGCAGAAAACTATATGCTGCCGATCTGACCTCAAACATGGCAACCATGGCGGCCCTCGTGAAAATCTTGCTATTACTACTCCTATATGGACGGTTATATTGACATGAGGTTTTCACCAAAAGACATTTTATCATGTCTAGTTGGTCCTAAATGAAAATGGTGCCGATCTGACAGTCAATATGGCCATTATGGCAGCCATCTTGAAAATCTTGTTATATCTACTCCTCCTAAATTAAAGTTATATCAACATAGGGCTTTCAGCAAAAGACGAGTCTGGTTGGTCCTAAATGAAAATGATGCCAATCTGAGGGCTTTCACCAAAAGACGTGTCTCGTTGGTCCTAAATGAAAATGATGCCAATCTGAGGGCTTTCACCAAAAGACGTGTCTCGTTGGTCCTAAATGAAAATGATGCCAATCTGAGGGCTTTAACCAAACGACGTGTCTGGTTGGTCCTAAATGAAAATGATGCCAATCTGACGGCTTTAACCAAACGATGTGTCTGGTTGGTCCTAAATGAAAATGATGCCGATCTGACATCAAATGTGGCCACCATAGTAGCCATCTTGAAAATGTTGCTATCGCTACTCCAGAATGGATAGCCAAATCTACGTGGGATTTTCACCAAAAGACTTTCTTATAATATCTAGTTCACCTGAATGTAAATGGTGCCAATCTTACATTCAGTATGGCTGCCATGAAGGCGCTTATGAAAATCTTTCATCACTATTTCTGAATGGATGGTCATATTGGGTGGGTGACATGGGGTTTAACAAAAGGACTTATGATGATACCTAGTTGGTCCTAAATGAAATCATGGTGCTGATCTGACATCCAATATGGCCACCACAGCAGCCAATTTGAAAATATTGTTATCACTCAGCAATATCAGAGATAGTTTCAACACTCGGCAGTTAAAAAGAAGAAATGGTCTTATCTTGGATTCCTGGAAATTCTTTCCAGACGGTAGAGCATTAGTTCCTTTGATGAACTCTTGTTGTAAGTTTTAAAAACTAACAAAAATAACCTGTTCTAGTGGAAGTTTATTAAATATTTGTACCTATTATCAATTACCATAATATATCTAGGTACTACTAGTACTTACAATTAATTACAATTTGTAGATTTTGCTGTGCTTACTACCAAAACCAAGAACTGCATTGTAAAAGTTATTTAAGTATATACTGGATGTACTAATTAATATCAGCCACCACTTCAAATAAAGCTAACAATATTAGTGTGTTCAAAGTAGGATGATTCTACAACTAAACATATATCTCATCTCACTTAATATTTGTCAGTTTCTCCTTTGTTCTTATGTGTATGCAATAGTCAGATATAAACAGGATACAGTGATGTGCATGTATGTACATTATAAAGTTTGAAGTCAAATATATGTTACCACAATTAGGAGATTAGTAATATTTAACTAAATGAGTTGTACTTTATGGAACAAAGTACATGTATTATTATTATTATTATTATTATTATTATTGTTAATGTTGTTGTTGTTAAAAATGAAAATGATAAAAAATGGGTCATATTGTTTTCATTCAAGTCAGTACTACGAAAATACATGCTCCAAAATGAGTAATGTGGACAAGATAGGGGAACTGTAAAAACCGGAAAAATATCCTATTACAGAATTCCTTGAAACTAATCAAGATTGGAAGAAAAATCCCTCACCTCACTTGAAGCAATTTGAATTATTCCAGAATTCATCTTGTTTATACTGTCAAGATATAAGGGTCATCACAGTATCTTGTCATGCTTGACTTAATAGGATTCATTTTCTCTCCTAACAAGTTTACCCTTTCCTTGTGTGCTAATGAGTTTTTTTGTCTGTGATAAACAGTTCATGCTTAAATCTGGAATGAGATCGGTACATTCTGAGATGAAGATGATGAATAAGAGAGGAGAAACTAACAGATACTGCATCTGAAACTCACTTTTGTTGATTAATGAAGTCACTTTTTCTCATCCTGAAACAAAATACTTTGGTCATTGTTCTCTATATTGGTCCTTGACCTAAATAGACTGTAGAGAGTACCAGATACCTTTAAGGATGTTCTGATTTGTAAAATCAATGTTAACTGCACATGCAGCTTGGAATGATGTGATCATTACAGTATTACATAATTAATACGATGTGATCATTACAGTATTACATAACTGATATGATATGTGATCATTACAGTATTACATAATTGATACAATAGTATATCATAGCACTTGGAACAATGTGATCATTACAGTATTACATAATTGATACATAGTATATCGTAGCTCTTGGAACAATGTGATCATTACAGTATTACATAATTGATAAGAGAGTATATCATAGCGCTGTGCACTTAGCGAGAGATTGAATGTAAGATGACCTCATTTCAGCTTCTGTTGCTTATTGAATAATACAATATAAAATATGGATACACTTTTAATAACCATAGTAACAGTGCTATGATCAAAGAAAATATTAAAAACAATGAAAAGCTTATGACACATTGGAAAATCGTAAACAATTTACGACCTGACAAAAATGAGCCATGTAGGCCTTTTTTTCTGATAATAATAATAATAATAATAATAGTGTCTTTATTTAAAGAGGATAACTCAATTAATTGAGTACAACTAATCTCCCTTAAGGCCCTGTAATATTAAAAAACAAAACATGATGAAAATAGAATTAAACATAAACAAAATTATATAAATTGTCCAAAACCTGAACATTTTCCTGTCGTCTTTCTATCCCTTTGAATGAAGTAAACAACAAGGCTGCTTAAACCATGTACAAAAACAGTCTCCCTATTCCTTAAACCATGTACAAAAACAGTCTCCCTATTCCTTAAACAATGTACAATAACAGTCTCCCTATTCCTTAAACCATGTACAAAAGCAGTCTCCCTATTCCTTAAACCATGTACAAAAACAGTCTCCCTATTCCTTAAATCATGTACAAAAACAGTCTCCCTATTCCTTAAACCATGTACAATAACAGTCTCCCTATTCCTTAAACCATGTACAAAAGCAGTCTCCCTATTCCTTAAACCATGTACAAAAACAGTCTCCCTATTCCTTAAACCATGTACAAAAACAGTCTCCCTATTCCTTAAACCATGTACAAAAACAGTCTCCCTATTCCTTAAACCATGTACAAAAACAGTCTCCCTATTCCTTAAACCATGTACAAAAACAGTCTCCCTATTCCTTCTGTGTTTACTAAAGTAGCTGCTGCACACCTTTAAAATCTACCTTATACAAAATATTAGTCAATCTCAAGTTAGCAGTAATTAATCCTACAGAGGTTTGAAAGCAGTAATTAATCCTACAGAGGTTTGAAAGCAGTTATTAATCCTACAGAGGTTTGAAAGCAGTAATTAATCCTACAGAGGTTTGAAAGCAGTTATTAATCCTACAGAGGTTTGAAAGCAGTTATTAATCCTACAGAGGTTTGAAAGCAGTTATTAATCCTACAGAGGTTTGAAAGCAGTTATTAATCCTACAGAGGTTTGAAAGCAGTAATTAATCCTACAGAGGTTTGAAAGCAGTTATTAATCCTACAGAGGTTTGAAAGCAGTAATTAATCCTACAGAGGTCTTAAAGCAGTAATTAATCCTACAGAGATCTTAAAGCAGTTATTAATCCTTGAGAGGTCTTAAAGCAGTTATTAATCCTACAGAGGTCTTAAAGCAGTAATTAATCCTACAGAGGTTTGAAAGCGGTTATTAATCCTACAGAGGTTTGAAAGCAGTAATTAATCCTACAGAGGTTTGAAAGCAGTAATTAATCCTACAGAGGTTTGAAAGCAGTTATTAATCCTACAGAGGTTTGAAAGCAGTAATTAATCCTACAGATGTTTGAAAGCAGTTTTTAATCCTACAGAGGTTTGAAAGCAGTTATTAATCCTACAGAGGTTTGAAAGCAGTTATTAATCCTACAGAGGTTTGAAAGCAGTTATTAATCCTACAGAGGTTTGAAAGCAGTAATTAATCCTACAGAGGTTTGAAAGCAGTTATTAATCCTACAGAGGTTTGAAAGCAGTAATTAATCCTACAGAGGTCTTAAAGCAGTAATTAATCCTACAGAGATCTTAAGCAGTTATTAATCCTTGAGAGGTCTTAAAGCAGTTATTAATCCTACAGAGGTCTTAAAGCAGTAATTAATCCTACAGAGGTTTGAAAGCGGTTATTAATCCTACAGAGGTTTGAAAGCAGTAATTAATCCTACAGAGGTTTGAAAGCAGTAATTAATCCTACAGAGGTTTGAAAGCAGTTATTAATCCTACAGAGGTTTGAAAGCAGTAATTAATCCTACAGATGTTTGAAAGCAGTTTTAAATCCTACAGAGGTTTGAAAGCAGTTATTAATCCTACAGAGGTTTGAAAGGAGTAATTAATCCTACAGAGGTTTGAAAGCAGTTA
The DNA here is from genome assembly GCA_029931535.1 of Margaritifera margaritifera. Taxonomy (NCBI): domain Eukaryota; kingdom Metazoa; phylum Mollusca; class Bivalvia; order Unionida; family Margaritiferidae; genus Margaritifera; species Margaritifera margaritifera. Next base: position 882,379 of record JAQPZY010001118.1, on the reverse strand, counting down.
TTAATCCTACAGAGGTTTGAAAGCAGTTATTAATCCTACAGAGGTCTTAAAGCAGTAATTAATCCTATTGAGGTTTGAAAGCAGTTATTAATCCTACAGAGGTTTGAAAGCAGTTATTAATCCTACAGAGGTTTGAAAGCAGTAATTAATCCTACAGAGGTTTGAAAGCAGTTATTAATCCTACAGAGGTTTGAAAGGTGTAATTAATCCTACAGAGGTTTGAAAGCAGTTATTAATCCTACAGAGGTTTGAAAGCAGTTATTAATCCTACAGAGGTCTTAAAGCAGTAATTAATCGTATTGAGGTTTGAAAGCAGTTATTAATCCTACAGAGGTCTTAGAGGTTTGAAAGCAGTAATTAATCCTACAGAGGTTTCAAAGCAGTAATTAATCCTACAGAGGTTTGAAAGCAGTTATTAATCCTACAGAGGTCTTAGAGGTTTGAAAGCAGTTATTAATCCTACAGAGGTTTGAAAGCAGTTATTAATCCTACAGAGGTTTGAAAGCAGTTATTAATCCTACAGAGGTTTCAAAGTATTTTTCAGATAATACTATATTTACATTTGTATTTGTTCTGATATATAGTGTTTTCCACCCGAGTATTGTTAATAATAATAATGTATTTATATAGATCAGTGAGTTAAAATAGAACCCTTGAAACCCTCTGTACTACTGTATATACAAAATTTACTAAATATTATTACTCATTTAGGGAAAGTATCCTCATATATGCTCTCTCTGGCAGATCTGGATGAGTGCAGTTTGCAGTGTGACCCGACTTATAAGCTAGTTCATACTCATTTAGCTTTTATTTTATAGCCAGTTGGTCAGAGGGTACAGATTTCAGTACTTTTGTTTGTGATGACTCTTGGGGGTAGATATTTAACTAAGTGCAGCACAAAAATATGCACACAACCTATACATTTCTTCCTGTTGTTTCGATTACTGGTAATTGTAACGTAAACTTTGTAAAAAAAATATCCATCTTTAAAAATATAATATTCCAGTGTATTTCATGAGTGGTCATCATGAAAATGCAAGTTGGGACAGTAAAACTTTGACAATCCATTTTCCAGTTATCTGGTCTTCAAACATATTCAAATCAATCAAACATCCACTGGATAATTTGTTTCTTGTATTATCATCATTTATCTGGACAATCATATATTCAGACAGAATCCAGAACATCTAGAAACTTCAGATAATTATTGTTTGACTTTACACAGAAGACTATGCCGACATTTTTTGCTATAAAAAAAAACTGTATTATAAGCAAGCCAATTTTACCAGTTTAAAAGTATTTGGCAAGGACAGCAAATTTTCTACTACATTTTTTTCATACAGACTGAAATACATTTTAAATCCATGAAAATCATGAATGAAACAAAATATTCGAATACAATCATACAACTTGCTAATAGGGCAGGTTACTAATTAGGTGGATGCGATGCAATGCATAATGACCTCGTGCCTAAAAATAGCCCAGACAAACTTAGTAACATGGCGGCTAAGTTTAAATATGTACAATTATCTTATAGTATAAGTATCAGACATTAAGTACAGATTTTGTTTTAGCTAATAAATGGTATATAAACTGTGGACTTTGAGATGCAATCAAGTTATACAAGTTTTCTAAAGATGGATTCTCACACCAATGCTTATCTAAATTTTTTGTATCTTTTTTCTTTAATATCTTGGTAATTTTTTTTAAAAGAATTTGTAGTGTTCATCATGAACTAATAGTAAATTGTTTCTGGAACAGAAGTTACAAAAAACTCTCAGAAGCAATATCGCCTTCATATCTACCTGACTCAATATTAAGTTTATGGCTAGAACATCTAAATATAGAAAAGTCCAGAGGAATGTAAAAAGATAATCATCTGCACAGATATTTCCCAACATTCCATAATGACTTGTATTCTTTATAATACATAGATTTTGTTGACTGATTTACCTTTTCATGCCAATTTTGACACATACAATCTTTTTAATGTCTATATCAATTTAATGATAACTATGTGCCTTAAGATTTTTCTGATTTTCTTTCTTCAAAATAATTATTATTGAGATTGCCATCAATAATCTAATTCATTTAGTTTTCGATTTCATCAGTCTGTCTTATAATTAAAAGGAATGCACAAACAGAGGTAGGTGCATGTAAGTTGGTAAGTAAAAGAGTAGATGTAAGAATCAAACTAATGAAAGAATAAACAAATGAATGAACAATAAATGAATGTAAGAAATGATACATGTAGACAAATAGGAGAATTGCAAGATATATGAATTTACACACAAATGAGAATAAACAATAGGATAATAAAGGACCATTACATTTCGCAAAATGGACATTACAATTTTACTGAAACCAGGAATGGAAATACAAAATGCAAATTACCACAATGAACAGAGGTTACTATTGAATGTTTTTTTTTATTTACAGTTTTTATTGACTGAACAATAAAACAATTATCTTCTTAGCCGATAAATCACTAATCTTCTCAAATTAGAGGACTTCAAGACTATAAAACAAGTCTTTATTTGTTTCATCTACTAAAGCTGGTTAATATTGTATCTTGTAGTATTATTTTGTACACACTGATATGAGCAGATCAGCATAGTTCACAGAGTATAAGACTGAGTTCAGCGTAAGCATCCCATTGTGTACACTCCAATTTTGTTCTGTTTGTCCGAAAGCAATATGGCAGTGCACGCCAGGTCTTATGGGTAAATGACATCAAATTCTATTTATAGCAACAAGGTGAATTTATAACCTGTCCAATTGCAGTCATGCAGGTCTGCAAAGTCTTGCTGTCTTCAGCCACACAGGTCTTTGAACACTCGCTACCTACAGCCACACAAGTCTTTGAATACTTGCTACCTGCAGCCACACAGGTCTGCGAAGACTTGCAACCTGCAGCCACACAGGTCTGTGAAGACTTGCAACCTGCAGCCACACAGGTCTGTGAAGTCTTGCAACCTGCAGCCACACAGGTCTGTGAAGACTTTCAACCTGCAGCCACACAGGTCTGCAAAGACTTGCTACCTGCAGCCACACAAGTCTTTGAATACTTGCTACCTGCAGCCACACAGGTCTGTGAAGACTTGCAACCTGCAGTCACACAGGTCTGCAAAGACTTGCTATCTGTAGCTACACAGGTCAGTGAAGACTTGCTACCTACAGTCACTTGGATCGGCAAAGACTTGCTATCTGTAGCTACACAGGTCTGTGAAGACTTGCTACCTACAGCCGCTTGAATCTGCAAAGACTTGCTACCTGCAGCCACACAGGTCTGTGAGACACAAAGGTAGTGGTGGTTATTCTGCTTTATGTGGATTTAGAACTTAATTTTTGTCACGCCTTTTTCTGTTGAAAATGTAAGACATGGTGAGAATGATGTCATCTGTTAGTAGTGGTGTTAAATCAATGTTATAGTTTGTATGCAAACCAATGTTAAAACTTTGTATAAGCACATAAATCCATAAAAGGTTGAGACATAATGTAACCATGTTCAGTAAATCATCAAGGGAAAAAAGGCACATCTGTATGTGCTTGAACCCATGAGCACCAGGTTTAGAGGTATATTTTCTACACCTAATGTCTAACCAACTTAATTGGCTCTCACACCACACCTCACTGGGCAAAAATGTTGTACACTGTTAATGGTACTATAGTTGTTCAAGGCTGAGAGTGTTTGTATTTTATACTTGTCCTCTAAATTTAGCTTCTTAATTTAAAAAACAAAAAGGGGATGCACTATAAGGGACATTTTTGGCCCAGGTAATAGGTCATGAATTCTAATATAACATCGTCACGTTATGACTCCCAGTTTTTTGCTCTAGATGTCTTTTATACCCTGACACTACTAACAACATCAGTAAAGCTGATATCGAACAGATCAATCAAAATTAAATTTCAGACACCTTATGGCTTGTAGATAATACTACAAATACTAGTACTTACTAACTACTAAGAATAATAATAAGCAATAAAGACTTGAGTTAACAGGGGTAACTCAATTTGTTACATAACAGAACTAATCTATCTTGAGGCCCTCGAAGATAATACAGAGTGCAGTCAGTCACTACCCATATAATGCGCAGACAGATCAGGCTCTATGTTGTTTGTTCTACTGATTAGTCCTTGCAAACTGCATAGACCCAGATCTGCCGGCGCATTATGCGACAGCAGATCTGGGTCTATGTAGTTTGCAGTTGGTATCGGTTATACGCGAGTATATACGGTACATGCACACACACATACACACACCTTGAGATACAGATGTTACAGACCCAGACTAGTTAACTACACATGCAGATTATCTACACACCTACAGATGAAATTGCTGCCATGAAGAAAGGTACATGTAGCTAGAGGAGGTTGGATAGACCTTATGCTATTTATAAGGACTTGGATTTCATCAATTCAGTACACTTAAGGTGCAAAGCTGATATACTAGAAGCTTCTTTGACTTATTTGGAATATTATTTCATATAATGGTGCCAGAGGATAGAAAACTGTTTTTAAATTGACTTTTTCTTTTGTTTTGGAATTAAAAAGTTTTTGACTGTCACTGATCTAAGGTTTGGGTGTTGCCGGTTTCTCTGCATTGAAAAGTATTTCTAAAGTTAACTGAGGCAGACCTAACAGAACCTTTATATGTCATTTTGGCATTTTGAAGGTGAAGTCACTCTTGAAAAGGTAGGATTTTAAAGTATCCATTGCCTCTGGAATGCTTTCAGTCTGCCCCGCATGCTTAGTAAATTTTTTTTGAGGGTTAATTTTTGCAACTGGACAATATTATTAACAATAATATCAGACATATTTCCCATTATTATATTACAATAGTCAAAATGAGGCTGAATGTAGCTCTTGTAAAAAGTGAGACAGTATTGTTTTGGAATGAAATTCTTTATTTTTCTTAAGGCCAAAAAAAATTATGTGTGTTTCCGGTCGGCCAACCGTATCTTTTTCACATTGCCAACCCTACCACTTTTCCCCTGCCCGCCCCCCAATTTTTTTTTAAATATATATTTTTTATTATAAACAAAATCACATTGCTGAAATTGATTTTGGCATCTAATTGAGCGGGTTTTGTCTGGAACTTTGAAGCGTTTAATATTATTTGTTTTAAAAAAATACCTACCTTCCTGCCCTAATTTTAAAACTAGTGCAATAGGAAACACCTAATAGCCAAAGATATGAGTTTTATCTGTATTTACAACTTCGCCATTCTCCTTAAACCACATTTGAAGCCTGTTGAATGACATTTTTAAATTATTTTCTAATGCGTTTTTGCAGCTGTGTTTATCAGGGAAAGTAGTATCATCAGCATAAAGATCAGATGATTATAATGTGTTTCCAATCTTTAGGGGAAGATCATTTATGAAAATAACAAACAAAAGTGGTCAAAGCATTGATCCTTGTGACACACCACATTTTTCTTTTCTTTTTCCCAGATACTTGTCGAATTAGAGTCACTTTCTGAAATCTTTCACTAAAGTATAAAGCAAATCATTTGTGAACAATGTCACTTCATTGATAGATTTGGAATTTTTCAATGAGAATTTCAGGATCTACAAGATGAAACGTTTTTCGAAAATCAACTACAAAGCTCACAACTAACTTTCCTCCTCTAAAGCCCACAGCCATGCATCAACCATTGCTATTAGCTCTGTTTCACAGGAATGATTTTGCCAAAACCCAGATTAGTTGTGATGAAGAAGTTTGTGGTTGTTGCAACAGGTCGTAAATTACTCGCAGACATGTAAATGACTCGCAGACATGTAAATGACTCAGTTAATTTTGAAAGAGCTTGAAGTTGACCAGACATTTTTTAAGTCATCTTTAGCCTCTGAATTGGGGAGTGGAGTTACCTTTGCAGTTTTCCATAAATGGGGTAATTTACCAGTCTTCAGACTATGATTACATATGCATGTGATTGCCTCTGTAGTACCAGATACTGCTGCATTTAAAAGCCTTGGGCCTATCATATCATGATTACAAATGAAAGTGATTGTCTGTAGTACCAGATACTGCTGCATTTAAAAGCCTTGGGCCTATCATATCATGATTACAAATGAAAGTGATTGTCTGTAGTACCAGATACTGCTGCATTTAAAAGCCTTGGGTCTATCATATCATGATTACACATAAATGTGATTGTCTGTAGTAAAAGGTACTAAGGCTTTTGAAAGCCTTGGGCCTTTCATAGTATGATTACATATGAATGTGATTGTCTCTGTAATATCAGGTACTGCTGCATGTAAAAGTCTTGGGCCTACCATGTCATGATTACATATGAATGTGACTGTGTCTACAATAGCAGGTAATTCCGCTTTTAAAAGCCTTAGGACTATCATATCTTGATTACATATGAATGTGATTGCCTCTGCAATAGCAGGTGCTGCTGCTTTTGAAGGCCTTGGGCCTATCATGATTACATATAAATGTGATTGTCTGTAATACCAGGTGCTAAGGTTTTGACAAGCCTTGGGCCTATCATGATTACATATAAATGTGATTGTCTGTAATACCAGGTGCTAAGGCTTTGACAAGCCTTGGGCTTATCATGATTTCATATAAATGTAATTGTCTGTAATACCAGGTGCTAAGGTTTTGACAAGTCTTGGGCCTATCATGATTACATATAAATGTGCTTGTCTGTAATACCAGGTGCTAAGGCTTTGACAAGCCTTTGGTGTATTATGATTACATATAAATGTGATTGTCTGTAATACCAGGTGCTAAGGCTTTGACAAGCCTTGGGCCTATCATGATTACATATAAATGTGATTGTCTGTAATACCAGGTGCTAAGGCTTTGACAAGTCTTCAGCCTATCATATCATGATTACATATAAATATGAATCTATGTAATACCAGGTGCTGCTGCTTTTAAAAGCTTTGAGCCAGACATATCATGAATACAAATAAATGTGACTGTCTCAGCAATAGCAAGTGCTGTTACATTTAAAGGCCTTGGGCCTATCATATCATGTCCTGTTGATTTAGTAATGTCAGTGTTTTGCAAATATTTTAGAACAAATGTTTAACTTATTTTCAGGAATTTTATATCTATCATCTTCTGATAACCTTTCAGTACAAAATCCCCTGAGCTTTGAGTGATCCGATACAATTTTAGGTTCTTTAAGCTTAGAAGCCACATTCACAAAAAAGTTATTAAAATAATTTGCCATTTGTAAAGGGTCATTGATGCATGCACTGTGAATGTTCAGAGATGGCATATTCGAGTCCTGATTCATTAAATACTCTCCAAATAGTTTTAGGGTTCTTCTTATTTTCATCAATAACTTGTTATTAATGTGTCTTTCTTGCCTTTTTGATCATTTTTGTTACTTCATTTCTCCAGATTTTATACTCTTCACTACCTGAAGCTTTCAAGTTTTCTGTTGTTGTAATAGCATCCAATATATCTGGAGTATTGAAATCCAGCCTGGTTGTCAATCATTTTTTATTCTGTGCACTTTTAATGGTGCATGTTGATTGACTTCATTCAAAAAACAAGTCTATCCATGTACCTAAGATATCATCAATGTCTTCATAAATTGCTATAGTATCCCATGGAATCTGTTCTGAGTCCATCAGAAAGTTCATCACACTTGTTAAAACTTTTAAAAGACTTGTAAGAAATTGATTTGTGGACATGCTTTTCATTTCTTTTGTTGCTTGTTTTTGGTGCGAGGAGAAGGGCAGTATAAGTGACTACGCAATCCAGTCTTAAGAACATACTGTATATACTCGTGTATAATTCAGGTCCAAATGCAAACAACATAGACCCTGATCTGCTGTCACATTATGTGCCGGCAGATCAGGGTCTATATTGTTTGTTCTACTGATTAGTCCTTGCAAACTGCATAGATCCAAAATCTGCCATCGCATTATGTGACTGCAGATCTGGGTCTATGCAGTTTGCTGTTGGTATAGACTTATACGCAAGTACGTATGGTAGATGTGAGTGTTGTTGTTCAGCAATTATTAATTTTCATCAAGCATGGGACTATCATAATCCTGATTCTTATGTAAATTTGAAGGTAGTAAAATTATTACTATATATACTCGTTTAAGTCAGGTCCATCTGCAAACTGCATAGACCCAGATCTACCATCGCATAATGCACCAACAGATATGGGATTGCACAGTTTGTTAGGAGTAATCACTAGAACAAACAACATAGACCCTGATCAACCACCACATTATGCAATGGCAGATAAGGGTCTTTGTTGTTTGCAGTTGGACCCAAGTTATAAAGGAGTATATACGGTACTTTTCGTTTGACTGGTGTTTTGTTTATTCCCCACCCCACCCACCCACACACACACTCGTACATTTTTTCATTTGATTTTTTTTTAAATCATTCTCACTATATCAAAGATCAGAACAGAATGCGGTTGGCAGCAATGGACCCCAAGTTCAGTGCTCATAATTTGGGAGTTCCCTTGTAAAAATAGAATTTACATCATTTTGTATTGAAAACTTTGATCTTTTACTGGTACATGTATAAATATCACCTACTTTTCTAAGATTATCAGTTTTTCTTACACATGATTTTGCCATATAACACGATGTTTTATATGTTATGTGCTGAATGATGTATGTGCATGTGTTATGGGCTTATAATTTGTATGATTTTCAGAGTGACCCAATACTTTATTGTTAAGCCAAATTGATCATACTGTGCTGTATATAATCTATAATAATAGAGGGCCTCAAGGTAGATTATTGAGCCTCCGTAAATAAAGTTCTTCTTCCTCCTTTTACTACTACTATTATTATTATTAGTAGTAGTTGTAGTAGTAGTACCATAAGTACTTGCGTATAAGATGATACCAACTGCAAACTACATAGACCCAGATCTGCCATCGCATAATGCACCGGCAGATCTGGGTCTATGCAGTTTGTAAGAACTAATCAGTAGAACAAATAACATAGACCCTGATCTGCCGGTGCATTATGCGACGGCAGATCAGAGTCTATGTTGTTTGCATTTGGACTGGGATTATACGCAAGTATATACGGTAGTATTTTTATTATTAGTAGTACATGTAGTAGTCATAGTAGTATTATTACTTCAAATTAAATTGAAAAGGATTATTGTGCTAAAAATTGCCTTTAAGATAGGTCTGCAAAATCTTTTGTAATAGGCACTTCATTTGAGAACAACGGCCATATTGCAGTATGATATCCCATGTATATAATGTCCATCTTCACTTGATGTGTTGACCAATTATTGATAAATTGGTGTTCTTTTACCATGAAATTTTTTAAAACTGTTTTCCATCTGCAAAATGACCATTTTGTTTCTGCTCCTTTTGGTCAACACTGCAGTGTAGAAGAACAAAGATCTTTTTGTATGTGTGTTGGAGATATAGTCATTGCACAGATCATATTGAAGTATGACCTTTGATCTCAATTCAAGGGCCATGAATTAAACCCTTAATGTTCTACATTTGGACAAATGGTATATTTCAATGACCGTGTTTATTCTTTACTTATATGTAACAGTTGTGGATACTATTGGAAGTTTTATCATAGTTGCTTGGACCATCACAATATTCACTTCTCCTATGATATTCAAAACCACAAAACCAGATATGCCTCCCCAAAAAACTTTTAGGACATTGATCTAGACTTACTGCACAATTTCTGATCTTGCAAGTTTTAATTGTTGTATGTGTGACACAATTATCTCCAGTGAGCTATTGTTGGCAACACTGCCACATTGAACAAAATTGAAATTGATTTATTCAACATGTGCAGACATTGACCCAGGTTGATGTAAATTAAAACTGAACCTTAAAAGAAGTCTGTACCAGTAATTGGTTTATTTAAGAGTAGATCAGGAGGGCTGCTTCTTGTTGCAACTGTTCTTTACCTGTTAAGTGCTAATTCTCTCCTTTGCCTTTGGTTAAAAAAAAATATGCTCAGCATTTTTGGGTAATTTTTAAAAAGCTTTGCATCACAAAATTTTTGTCATTTAGCAAATCCGCTCTTTTATATCTTAAGTTGTTGTTATATAATTACAAGCTGTTTATGTTGTTTAACACAATTAACACAATTACTGACATCTTTACTATATTTAAGTATACATGTACACCCATCTGCAAGTATCTTAGACCAATATTTGCCACAGTTTGATGAGCTGGTAGATCATTAGTCTATACTGTTTGCTAAAATGGCCTATAAGTGGACCCATTATTCTGCTGGCACAGTATGTGATGGTAAATCTGGATCTAGGCTGTTCATAATTTGGAGCAGTTATATATGATCCAATATGGAACAAGCTTATCTAGCAATTTCACAAAAAATATGATTTTTTGTTTTCTTCATAAATAACTTGGAATTTAATTTGGGTAGAACTGCCATCTTTTTACTAATATTTTCCTAAGCATTTGTCAGGAACAAGAAAGTGCAAAAGCATGTCTTGAACAAGAGAGATGACTTACATCAATTTCCAATAACAGATCCGACCTAAAGAAAATAAAATGTGTTTCCAGTTTCATGCCACAAAAAAAGTTGGAATAAGATTTTTTATTTTACTCATTTATTTCCCCCTCCATATACTGAAAGTGAAACATGGTTGCATGACCTACTTTTTATTCCTTTGAGAACAGATTTTGTTAGTATTACTCAACAACATGATATTATAAGATAGTCAGATATGTACTCTATATATAATTATGTACTTCAACAATTTGCCTTTATCTGATATACCGTATATACTCGTGTATAATCCCTGTCCAAATGCAAACTACATAGACCCTGATCTGCCATCGCATAATGTGCCGACAGATCAGGGTCTATGTTGTTTGTTCTACTGATTAGTCCTTACAAACTGCATAGACCCAGATCTGCTGGCGCATTATGTGACAGCAGATCTGGGTCTATGCAGTTTGCAGTTGGTATCGGCTTATACACGAGTATAGATGGTAACTAATGTAAATTTGAAGCTGACCACAGTAAGAGAACAGATCTGAAGGTAGTCGTTATTGGATCATGCTTTCTCGTCTATGCATGTCCAGTAAGCGCTAACAATATTGGGAGAAATAGTAAGCATTTTAATGAGCTCTGTCTAATACCTATGAAATGAAATCATCTGACTGGTTAGATCATTCAGAAAATATAGAATTCGGGTTTTTTTCTAATTCTTTTTTTCTCTTATTCTGAATTTTTTTTTTAGGGTCAACAAGCAAAATTTTTCAGTGTTTGAATCAATTGATTACAGTTTAGGTGACATTATAGATGATTTGAAATAGTGTATGTATTGCTCTGCGGAGAAATAATTTGCAGGAAAATTTCAAATGTTTAACACAGAGATGATTATATACCCCATTATGAATTCAATTTTCAGCGCAGTTATATTTTCTTGTGCTAGGATCAATTTTGTCCTCAAAAAAAGTAGAGACAGGCAGTTTTCATATTTCTTTATTTTATTGCCTATGAGCTGTCAATAGTCCTCAGTTTGTGCAATATCTTTATTTAAATTAAGTATTTCAAAGGTCATTTTGAAGAAGTTTTCTTTATAAACTTCTACCAGAGAAGTTTATACTATATAACGCAGAGATTTGCAACCCCCCCCCCCTTTCTTTGTCTTATCTAGTTGCAGTATTTTCATATGCAAATGAGGGTGCTGACAAGTCCAGGTAAGTGCCCATTTATGCTTGCACAATGGCTAACGAGTCATGAATTTAAACATCTGGTAACAATATGTTGGGTAGTAAACAGGTAATGACACTTTAGATGGTTGTTTTAACAGTGGCAATTTTGACAGTAATGAGTTTTTATAAATCGCAATTAAATTCATGATGAGGACATTTAGACAATAATGTAAAACCAGTTGATAAAGGTTTGTGAGGATACATTGAAGCACTGTTCCACACACCTGCATCAAATATTTTATTATCATCGGACAGAGAAGTAATGTATTCTTGCCATTCCAAAATGTCTCAAAATGAATAATACAATTTGAAAATTGAGCAGTTTACAGAAAATGTAATAATCTCTTTCAATAAAACCAAATCAAACTCAAATGAATGACGAAGATATGCATGTATCAGAACAATTAAAATATTTGAAAGAGTAGGTGTATCGGTAGTTATAAAGTTTAGGTTATTTTAAAAAATATATTTTTATGGTTAAGTTTGAGCCTGGATACTGGCATTGAATTTCAGATGAGCTTTTGTCACAGTTCTGCAGCTGAAAGAAAAATCTATTTACTGTTTAAATGATACAGACATGACCTAATTGCATAAAGAATTAGAAAATGCGTAAAATATAGCATTCCATTTATATTCAACAGTCATGTCAGAAAGTATATTGGAGTTATTTCAAAGATAGCATTTTTGTTCATTTTTAGATCCTAAATACAGTCCTTAAATTTAAAATTACATTTTTCAAATGTTGTGCAGTCTGTTGAAAAATTATTTAGCTTTTAAATGATAACAAATATGAATTGTTTTAATAGAACATGAATTTTTTTTTTAAGTAGAGCAGTTAATATGTATATGACAGTTGCATTCAAGTTATTTCAAAGACAAAATTTTATACTATTGTTAAATTTCTGGATTAGGTCTTTAAAATTTAAATTAGATTTATTAAAGTTTGTGCAGTCTACAGAAAATATATTTGGATTTTAAATGGTACCAGATATGACTTGATTTAATGGGAAATAAACAGATGCATAAAATAGGGTAATTGGTATGTATTTCACAGTTGTGATGGAAAGACGGTTCAAGTTATTTCAAAGATAGAATTTTGTGCTCATGTTTAAACCATGGACATGGCCCTAAAAATTGAAATTAGCTTCCTTAAAGATTGTGCAGTCAACAGAAAATTTGTGTGGCTTTTAAGTGATACCAAATAGGACTTGATTTAATGGAGAAATTTATAAAATAGAGGCAATGGAGATATTTACTATTTGCCACACCTCACCCCACCCCACCCCACCCCACCCCACCCCACCCTCCCAATTTGACTGTTGATGTCACACCTGACCCTTGGACTAAAAAGTCACAGAATGAAATCCTTTTTTCACAAAATTTCAAAATAAAGCATACAAATAATAATACCATTTTTATTTTTGTGTTAAATATTGATAATATATCCAAGAGATATCACAGAATAAAAAGATCAAACTCCATTTCAAGACAGAATATGAAGACGCATGTCCTTGTGGTAGACTCACAATATGGCTTGCCATATGGTGCTCTCTCTTACCGTATATACTCGTGTATATCCAATACCAACTGCAAACTGCATAGACCCAGATCTTCCATCACATAAAGCGCCAGCAGATCTGGGTCTATGCAGTTTGTAAGGACTAATCAGTAGAACAAACAGCATAGCCTCTGATCTGTGGGCACATTATGTGATGGTAGATCAGGGTCTGTGTTGTTTGCATTTGGATCTGGATTATACACGCATATATATGGTAATTACGCAGTGCCATGTGATGTTACTGAGATCTTTTGATAAAAAAAAGAGTGGCAGTAAAGTTGCGAATCTCTGTGTTATAGATGTCTGTGCTTTTACTTATCCAATAGATAGCAGGTCCCATTATACTGGAATCATGATGATGATGACCCTTGTTTTATCAAGGACTGTGTTATACTGAGGTACTTTATAGTGAAAGACCATTGAGGTTTTGGGGGAAATGATGAGCTTGTCATGATCGTTATACCCTTGTTATATCAAAGACTCTGTTATACTGATGTACATTGTAGTAAAAGACCACTGTACACTTTGAGGAAATTATGGGCTTTTTTATCATTATTATTATAAGCATGTTATATCCAGGACTGTGTTATACTGAGGTACCTTGTAGTGAAAGACCACTGTGCTCCTTGCGGAAATTATGGGCTTTTTTATCATGATCATTATACCAATGTTATATCAAGGACTGTGCTATACTGATGTACCTTGTAGTGAAAGACCACTGTGCTCCTTGCGGAAATTATGGGCTTTTTTATCATGATCATTATACCAATGTTATATCAAGGACTGTGCTATACTGATGTACCTTGTAGTGAAAGACCACTGTGCTCCTTGCGGAAATTATGGGCTTTTTTATCATGATCATTATACCAATGTTATATCAAGGACTGTGCTATACTGATGTACCTTGTAGTGAAAGACCACTGTGCTCCTTGCGGAAATTATGGGCTTTTTTATCATGATCATTATACCAATGTTATATCAAGGACTGTGCAATACTGTTGTACCTTGTAGTGACAGACCACTGTGCTCTTTGGGGAAATTATGGGTTTATATTTGGACATGGTCTTATCATAAAAAAACATGGCAGTTCTTATTGTTTCACATCATGACAAGGAGTACCGGTATATGAATTTTGAAAGGTTATTTCAGTCATCTTAAAGTATATGTACTCAAAATCAATGTAAGAAAGGATGCCTGATTGACTTTAGGGACACCATGACATACTCATACATGTGACTCTACCGGCGGTAGGGCAAAAATACCATTTTAAAGGCCTTCTACCGCACATACCGTTTTACAGCTGAAATCTACCACTTTTCAAAAATAATTTTTTTTTTTTTTAAATTCTTTACAAAAATACTGAATTTTTACGTGTTCTATCCACACATTACATAAACAAGTGGGAATCAGTTCGTTCGTTCGTTCGTTTGATTAACGATGTGTGCGGCCATCAGTCTACTGGGGGACCAGAAATATTATACCGGTGCAGTGATGATTGGTTGAGTACTCGCCTTAACAATTAGGCTAACATGTGTACACAGCAAGCTGTTAATTGATTACCTTATTGTTGTAATCTGGAGAGTTTAAGGCCAAAGCGGAATGTTTTATGAGGTGTTATAAATAATAAAGAGATCCAAGTTGGTCCATGGTGGCTTTCGAGTCTTTGATTAAAAATCGACCGACCTTTGGCAGAGGTGAGACAAAAAGGAGAGACCAACCAAAAAATTAATTCGGCAGAAACACTTGAGTTAATATTTCGAGTTTTTGTATTGTTTCATTGTTATTGCATTGTTCAAGATGTTTTTAGAGGAATATTTAAGGGCAGCTCATATACTTTTTGTTTGATTCATATCAAAATGCCAAAACATGCGCTTTCTTCCAATGCTAAAAAACCACCAGCTAAGAAATATGAGACTCGGGAATACATTTGAAGTCCAACTCAGGAACTTCCTACACTGGGTGAACTTAGCTTGGAAGGGTATTGGAAAGCATTCAGCAGCCTTAGAAACCCTGCCACAAAACAAACTTCTTTGCAGGCAGAGCATGGTTGTTTTATCATTGCCACATTCTAATGCTGATACAGAGAGTATGTTCTCCTTTCTTCGCAAAATACAAAGTGATTCAAGGGAAATCTGGACCAGAAAACTACTGAGAGCCTGTTAAGTGTGAAACTTAATAATCACAATGAATGTTATCAGTGGTCACCTGTCGGTATCTTGTGAAGGAAGCTAAAAATGCTTGCGGATTTTATAAAAAAAAAAAAAAATCTTTGCAGTGAATTATGATATATACAACTCTTCCTTTTTCACTTAATTGATAATACAATGACTGGTGTTCATTCATTATTATTGTAACATTTTCCATTAGAATCTGATTCATGTTCCAAGGTTGCTGTTTTATTATAGAATGAAGAGAATCCATATTATGTAAAAAAAAATCCACTTGTTTTCTTTTCAATCCCCTTAAAAACACGTAAACTTTATGTTGATAAAAAAATCTACTGGTTTAGAAGCCAATCTACTGATCAAAATTTCTAAATCTACTGGTTTGATGTCCTGGTTCTGTCACATGTATACATACTGGTGTGGCACTAAATTATTGCTTCATGTCAGTGTAGGCAGAGCAGGTTTTTTTCTTACGGCAGTGTCAGCTGACAAAGAAGGTGTCAATTGCAGACCAGAGCAGAATCAAATTGTTGTATGCGTGTTTTGTACACACCAATAAGGCTCATATGCTGGTATACATATTTATGTGACCATGTGACGTCAGTCAATGTTGCAATTTGAAATTTGGACAAGTTATGTGTATTATGATTCTTAACGTGACTAGATTCACAAAATCTGCAACAGAATTGTAATTGCTAGGAAATAGGCATTTGATGTTCAGTAGATGTGTAAGGGCAGCAACTTGTGATGGTACTAACCTGAATAAATTACAGGTCTCACCCAACTATTTTTTTTCACTCCATCATATGAAATATTTCAAAATTTAAACTAGAACAAATCTTTAATAATTCATACACTACCTCAACTTGCAGAATTTTCCCCGACACATACAATGGCAAAGACAAAAGTGGAATAGATGCATAAATATTTGCCAATGCATCAAAAAATTGGAAAACACTAAGCATCATTCAAAACTTACTGGCACACTATTAAAAAAAAAACTTCCAGTAGGCACTATTTTCTCTCAGCCATGTTGTGATGATCACCAGGCAACCACATTGCATTAGTTATGTGATACCAAAGTCACATGTACATCTTTGTGACTAGAGTAAGGCTACATGTTCTTTGCAAAATTTTCTGTTTGAGAGGAAGTCCAATTGACTGAAATGATATTTGATGATACAGGGATTTCCTTAGTCCTAGAAATCCAGTTACACTCGATAATGATGAAACAGAAAAAGAACCACATTAAAGGTGTTCGCAGTTGCTCAACATAAAAAGAATATTCCTGCTTCTGATAGATTACTGGCTGCATCTCATCTCTTGCAACTAAATTTTGTTTTACAAAGTTTGTGTCATCCCAAATCAAACAAGGAGTTTAATATGGAGAAGCCTTCAAGCTTTTTACAAAGCTAATTCTTGTGATCTTTACATTTATCAATTGCTAGGATCAGCTTTACCCTCAGCATGTTCATATCCTTTAATGGACATTGACTTCATCTTCAGAGGAGCTGAGATATATTGATAGGTTTAAATAGATGTTCATGATCCTCTTAGCTGTATACAACTTTTGCACTCGTTGCATTGAAGTTAGCACAATTTTCATTGATTTCAGTAGTTGTAAGACACTTCAAACAGTCCAATCAATACAACAATGGGCTCTAGAAAGATTCTAAAGGCGTTGTCAAATGCACACTATTATTCCAACATTTGAACGATGGGAGAACTTTGTCAGGAATGCTGGTCTTTTTTAAGCAGGTTTGTATGGAATCTTATGGAAGGAAAACAAATAGTTTGTATAATTCTTTTTTATGTTGTATTGATTTTCACAGAAACTCATGCATGCATTAGGATAAATATTATTCTTAAGTTGACCCTTGGAGCTTAACAAAATTGATCTGCGTTGAAAACAGTTCATAGAATTTGTAGTATAAATCAGGTATAGGGTCAGTACTGAGAAAGGAAACTATATAAATTAGCAACTATCCGATGTATAAATCAGGCCTTCGTTGAAGTGAAATTCAGACATTTAGAAAATAACTTTTATTAGACTAGCAAAATGTTGCAGTTGGACCTCTGACTTAAAGCTTAGTTAGCCATGACGTTGTACCTACTTTGCCATACAGATTTTAATTTTGTTACCCTTTTCAGCTCATCACAAATTTGGGAGCACTCGTATTTAGTATATTTTACAGGATTTCAATTTTGTGGTGACCCGGTTGAGAGGTTTCAACTTGCAGATATTGATAAGTACTATTTTGGAGGTAGTGAAAATTATGATAACTACTTGACTACACATATTCCTTGGTTCTTAGTACTAACATGAAAATGACTTACTGACTGTGATTTATTGCGGATTTTGTTTTTCAATCAGCTGTGTACTCAGTAATTGACTTCTTGGATTTTAGGAGAATGCTCGCCCACTAATTAGTATTATATAGAGAATCTTGCATTAGTGCTCATTTCAAATGAAATTTATGAAACGAGTCAAATAATTTCTATCTTTCGCAAGCCTTGGTGAGAAAAAGATTGAAACTATTGAACGAGTTTCATAAATTTCATTTGAAATGAGCACAGATCGAAGAGTCTATTTATCACATGATGAAAAATTCTGATTTTATTTGACCAAACCATAGAATAGTGCAGTGAAATGACTTTGAAATACATTCATATGTCCTTATGCCTTTCCTTTGCATAACATTATGACATAATTTGCGACATCATCAGGTTTTATTACACATGCTAACAATTTTCAAATTTTGGAGCATTTGTATTGAAGAAAAATTGTTAGCAAGTTCAAACAGGAAGGCACCAAATTTGCAGAAACACCAAAATTGTAGAAACACCAAAATTAGAATGAAATCAGCAATTTTTTTTTTCTTAGAGCCTCCTGTAGTGATCCTACCACTGTAAATCTAAGTATTATTAAATTTTGACAAATTTGTTAAATTCAACACATTTAGAACATGAATTTTTCATGATTTATTTATTAGAAATACCCAGATTGTATGATATTTTCAAAATGTTTAAATAGTTACTATCTTTCCTAAGATTTAATTTTTTTGCTGAATTAATGAAAATTTTGCAATTTTACATTACGGTATATTGTTAGTATTCCGAGACCACTGGCCACATTACCCTGCCGTTCTATGTCCTATACTATTTGCATTCTGTGGTTGAAACCAAGAGATCAATAAATAATTGTCTCTGCAGCCAGCCAGCACACCCTGTGCTATTAAAAAGGGGATGTATTTACTATGCAGATGGTATTATAGTGATTAACGATCTGCTGATGTGTTCAGAGAAAGTTACCACATTGTCCATAACTGTTCATACCCTTTGATTTTCCATACACCATAATCCATCAAAATCATAGTTACCATCATTAACCTAAATATCCAGGCTCTCTAATTTTCCGGATACCATATTTAAAAAGTTATAATCATTTTCAGTAGTAAATAAAACTTTGCAGATACCAAATTTGGAACATAAATTAAGAAATCTTTTACCCAGACTCAGAGTGAGATGATTGAAGAGACAACTGTGAGACTGTGAAACCGCTTTGATGACCCTAATTATCATGTAGAATAATTGAAGGTGTTTGTCAATAGGCAGCAATAAAAACAGCTGGCATGCTCCACAAATCATGATGACATGCAGTGTGATATACCTGAGAACTTGATGTAGACAGTTCACATTCTCAGTAAAGTGGATTAACTTCTGTGATACGAAGTCTATAAACATGTTCCATCTTTACTTACTTGTAAGTTGAGTCCAATTGCAAACTGCACAGACCCAGATCTGCCATCGCATAATGTGTTGGCAGATCTTGGTATATGCAATCTGATACAAGTAATCAGTATAACAAACAACATAAACTCTGATCTACCAGTGCATTATGTGATGGCAGATCAGGCTCTCTGTTGTTTGCAGTTGAACTTAACTTATAAGCAAGTACATACAGTATATGGGTTATGGTCCTTCTTTTCCCTTTTCCAATAGGCTAAACTGTGTTGATGTTTGTTTGTGATAAAGTGGCCAACATCTCCAACACACAAGTTTCACAAGTTCTGGTTGTCATTTTTATTCAGTCACAGATGTTCCCTTGATAACTTTATGTAAGACATAGTCTGTTTGGTCATCATACCTATAGTAGCATTACAAATAATGATATTCCATTATTAAATTTCTGAACCTGTCTCAGTGATTTGGCTCATTTACATATCTAGGGCAATCAATGCCATATTTGGAGTTGTGGTGTTGCGATCTGTGCAAGTATTTTTGAAGGAAAATATGGAATATCTATCAGATTTTCCGAGGTAAGATACTATGTATAGATGTATATCATTTTGGTGATACATTTTGTTGTCAAAGACAATCTTTACATTATGAAACAATCTCAATATTAGAACTTGCTCCAGTCAGCAGTTTGCATATGTTATTAAACAATGTAATCTGGGTCATGGTCGTAGATAAATTTCTAGCCATTATTGAGACTTCTTGGACTTTAATCAGTTTGTTTTGTTAATACTTTGTCCATTGAATAAATAAAGCAACATGATATCTGCCACAGTTCATAAACTTGACCAAAGCTTACAGAAAATGAAGTAATTATTTCATTTGGAGTTGGTCAGTGGTGCTATTTGAGTACTGTTCGCACATAATCAATGGCAAGTAAATGTGCACAATAAATACATACATAGCTTTACAAACAAAAAGAAAAACAAACACCAGAAATGCAGCCATGATTCTTTATTTGCAAAAGTTAACACTAAATTATTATCATGAAATTGTTTCTTTATTGTCACGCATGGATGCACCAGCAGATCTGGATCTCTGCAGTTTGTTAGGAGTCAGAAAATTTAGGTTCATGGCTGTATTTAATATCCCTTAATTTTAGTATACAGAGAACTTTGTGTTTTTGTGTAGATGTACTTTAAAGAATCGGCTGATACTTAAGAAAAAATGGCATGAATAGAAATATAGATAGATGCCAGTTTCATTGTAATTTTAAATAATCCTTGAGCATGCCAATGCAAGTGGATTATGTAAAAAAATTACAACATTGAAACTAGGCATTTATCTTTTAAAATAGCTACCTCTTTTCAAGTCATTATTTTAATCCTAATGCGACAAATTTTAAATATTTGGTTTGTGTACACAGATTGCACAATGTTAGTAATACAGCATGTGCATGTCTTGTTCGGCTATTGACTCTGCATCCCTGTGATGACATTGCACTGTTACATCATACAGTGTTACTGTTGGTGACATGTACCACCAAAAGAGGTACCGTATATACTTACTTATAAGTTGGATCCAACTACAAACACCAAAATCAGATCTGCCGACATATAATGTGCCAGCAGATCAGGGTCTATGAAGTTGTTAGGACTAATCAGTAGAACAAATAACACACAGACCCTGATCTGCCAGCACATTATGCAATGGCAGATCAGGGTCTGTGTTGTTTGCAGTTGGACCCAATTTATAAGGAAGTATATATCGTATCTATTGTTTTTGTTTGTTTTGGGTGGTTTTAACGGCACTTTTAACATATCATGCCATGGAAATGGATGCTAAGTACCTTTCCCAAGGACACACTGAGGCAACCAACCTAGGCTGGCTTTGGCAGGTATTGAACCTGTGACCTTTGGATTATGAGTCTGATGCACTACCCCAGTCGCTGTTGTGCAAGATAAATACCTCTTTTTCTCCATACATGCAAAGGGACACAAAACAGATTCATGTAAGAATTTGAATATTTTTTACCTATCATTATATGACTTCCAACTCCACCCCAACCCCCCATGTGTACAGAAAGTTTCAGAGCATCCAGTAGTTCTGTACAGAATTCCCAGAATTCCCAGAACCAGCTCTAGGGACAGTTTGATCAATGAAAAGCCCTTAGCACCTGCCTTGTAGATCTGTTGAATAGTTTCGGCTGATCACTGGACAAGACCAAGATTTTGTGTGATGGGGAATGGGCTAATCTCTTTTATGGCCTTATAATTGGGGAATTATGGTATTGTATATATTCGCTTATAAGTTGAGTCCAACTGCAAACTGCACAGACCCAGATCTGCCATCACATAGTGGACTGGCAGATGTGGGTCAATGCAGCTTTTTAGGTATAATCAGTAGAACAAACAACATAGACCCTGATCTACTGGCACATTATGCAATGGAAGATCAGGGTCTATGTTGTTTGCAGCTGGACCCGACTTATAAGAGAGTATATATGGCAGGCATGTGCAACCTACTGCATTATGGGCCGCATCCAGCCCTTGACCTGGTTTTATCCGGTTACGTTTACATCACATGGTGAGGTTTTAAAAATCACTATCTTCTTGATCCTCGGGTCCCTGACTTTGAATAGAATTTATACAGGTCTGGTCTTGTGGCACCAGAGTCCCAATATTTCATTGAAGACAAACCAAGCATGTAATACAGTACATATTGTTCTGTTCAGTACTTGGTAATAAGGGTAAATACAGTTTCCTGTTTGGTACTGTTTCATTTCTTATTTCTGACTATGTTTTCATCTACAAGGTTCAATGTACCTGATATGATTCAGCTGAGACTGAGTCTGCCAGACTTTCTGAGGATAAAAATAACTGAATCTGAAGGTCAAAAACATAGGTTCCAGGCTTTAGGCTTAAGGATTTTTTGGCTACGGTATATAAAATAGCATGTATACAGTGGTCTTTCACTTATGAGGTGCCTATGTACACTGAGGTTCTTGATATAAGGCAGATATGGTCACAGATCCTTTGATACTGTACAGTTCTTGTTATAACACAGATATGGTCACATATCCTATCATCCTGTACAGTTCTTGTTATAACACAGATATGGTCACAGACCCTATCATACTGTATGGTTCTTGTTATAACACAAGTATGGTCACAGATCCCATCATACTGTATGGTTCTTGATATAACACAGATATGGTCACAGATCCCATCATACCATGTGGTTCTTGATATAACACAGATATAGTCACAGATGATTCATCATACTGTATGATTCTTGATATAACACAGATATGGTCACAGATCCAATCATACTGTATGATTCTTGATATATAGTCACAAATGATTCATCATACTGTATAATTCTTAATATAACACAGATATGGTCACAGATCCCATCATACTGTACAGCGTGAATTTTATTTATTTTCTTACAGTATGGTTCCTATAATGGCACAGATATAGTCACAGATCCCATCATACTGTATGGTTCTTGATATAACACAGATAGTCACAGATCCCATCATACCATGTGGTTCTTGATATAACACAGATATAGTCAAAGATGATTTTCATCATACTGTATGATCCTTGATATAACACAGATATGATCACAGATCCCATCATACTGTACAGCGTGAATTTTATTTGTAAGATTCTGATCAGTTTATTTCACCTAATTTAGTTTTTGGTGTATTATAACCTCTTATAATGTGAATTCACATACAACATATTTATAGATGATTTTTCATAAAAATACCAATTATTTCACAGCCTTATTTCATTACCTTACCGAAATGGTATAGATACTTTTGTTTGGCTCCAACGAGCACTGTTATTGTCAGCAACCACTGTATTGTACAGCACTTCCTCACTATAATGACCTGTATTATGGACAACATTATAATGAGGGAATAGTGTACCCTTATTATAAGGTCCTTCATTAGGGACAGTGTTATAATGAGGCAGTACCATATATGTTACATTTTACTGTCATTTATCTTTCCATAATTTTACATGCATTTCTGAATTCAAATTGCCTTAATATCTATTATTCTAATTTTCTTGTAGCATAATAAATGGATTTCTTGACAGGTAAAACTTGTGTTACATCCTCCTGTGTGGTTGACATAATCCCTCGTTGATTTGTTGTAATGTATGTGTATGTAAGATATTGTTGATATTGTTTCTATATATATAATGATTACTAATCCTTTTTAACAATGGTAAAGAATATTGACAAGTTTTGACTAAATAGCTTTGGTGGATATTGCCAAGTTTTGACTAAATAGCTTTTTAACCAAAATTAAGTCATATAATAATAATACCTATGTGGTCTTTATGGTGGCGCTCTACAGATATGTGCTTCTGAGAGAGTGCTAGGTGTAAGATGAAGTTGTTTGCATTTGCAACATGCACAATGGAGAGAATGTTAGCATACCTCTATGCTATTTTTATGTACTGTGGCTAAAATTTCTTTACGTACTGTACTTGTGGAAATTGTACATGATCTAATCACAGCTAACCATAATGGCTGCTCCCATGTGCTCGAAAAATTAGCCTGAATTAGTCCAAAGTTTACTTACTTTAGCAGTTATTAAAATAGGGAAAACAAATTTTCCCAGAGTAGGCAATACCAGCTTCTGAAACTGCAATGAATGAATTACAAAATATACAAAAGATAAAAAAAAGTTATTGGCTCTTTTTTTTAACAATTTACCTTTGAAGTCCAGGAAGTGAAAACTGACCAAGTGGAGCTAGCAGTTTTGGATAGGCGCACATCTGAAGTAATGCCAAGCTGTATACTCTATAATCCAAATTACACCCATCAATCATAGACTAAAATAAAAGGAATTCAAAGTTCTTTTAACAATGCCTAAGATATACAAGGTTTTTTTTAAATATCCAGGATAACCAGTGAGGAAAACCTGGGAAATTCTTTTTCTTTAAAAAACTAACCCTATGCAAAATATGAATCTGTAGAGCGCCACCTTAAAACAAATATGAAAATTTGTGAAATTTCTTTTCTTATTTTTATATCATCATGTATGATGTTCTCAACAAAATGATACATTAACATTGACTTTATGCATGAAAATAAGCTAATTATGCCTATTTTGCTCTTGCTTATACAATATGCCTTGTGGCAGTATTGTGTGCAATGACCTTCATTATGGGGAAATTAAAAGTGTTAGAACTCAGGAGTAAAGTCAGCCTAAATTTAAAACTGTTGCATTAAGTGAAAGAAAAATAGAGCAAAAATGTTTCTTTTCATTCATTTGTAATAAAATTAAGGAAAGAAATGATGACAAAGCAGATTCACTTTCATCTGTACACTAGTGTTTGAAGAATAAGCAAACTTTTAACCTTTGACCTTTGACCTCTGTAAACCTGATCTGTTCCACCTCTGTTCAGACTGTAAAATTTATTAGTGACATCGCAGGAATAATTGTGGCAAGTTTCATGTTCCTGTCCTTTAGCATAACATTGGTTGCTGTTGTTGAAAAAATCTAATGTGCATTTTAAAAATAGCTTAACTTTTCATCATGGGGTGTGGGTGAGCTGGGCTTGTGTGGGACTTTGTTACTAATGAATAATGAATACTATTCTGTGTAAAAAATGCATGAAAATTATTCAAAAGGACTGTTTAGATGCTTGCGACTTAAATGTTTTAGCTATACAACCAAAATTAAGTCATATAATAATAATACCTAGGCAGTCTTTATGATGGCGCTCTACAGAGATTACGTGCTTCTGAGAGAGTGCTAGGTGTAAGATGAAGTTGTTTGCATTTGCAACATGCACGATGGAGAGAATGTTGGCATACGTCTATGCTACTTTCATGTACTATGGCTGAAATTTCTTTACATACTGTACTTGTGGAAATTGTACATGATCTAATCACAGCTAACCATAATGGCTGCTCCCATGTGCTCGAAAAATTAGCCTGAATTAGTCCAAAGTTTACTAACTTTAGCAGTTATTAAAATAGGGAAAACAAATTTTCCCAGAGTAGGCAATACCAGCTTCTGAAAATGCAATAAATGAATTACAAAAAATACAAAAAGTAAAAATAAGTTATCGGCTCTGTTTTTTACAATTTACCTTTGAAGTCCAGGAAGTGAAAACTGACCAAGTTGAGCTAGTAGTTTTTGGATAGGTGCACATCTGAAGTAAGGCCAAGTTGTATAATCTATAAAACAAATTACACCCATCAATCGTACACCAAAATAAAGGGAATTACAAGTTCTTTTAGCAATGCCTAAGATATACAAAGTCTTTTTAAATTGTCAGGTTAACCAGTGAGGAAAACCTTGGAAATTCTTTTCCTTAAAAAATCTAACCCTATTCAAAATATGAAACTGTATAGCGCTATGCAAAATATGAAACTGTAAGGCGCCACCTTTTGATGGATCGGCTACAGATATTGATAATTAGGAACAGATTAAAGCTGCATGTCAAACAAATTAAGAATACTGTTAATTTAATTTATTTTTGTGGGGATTAGTTTTTGTGCTTTTGCAACAAATGACATTTTTATAGACATTTAATTTCATGGATTGGGACATCTTCGCAAGCCACAGGTGAAAATCCAATATGCTCCTTTTTCACCTTTGGCTGCCTGTGATAAGATTTTTTCATTTCTAATGAATATGCATAAACCGGCTTAACCGATCATTGTGAACCTGGGTAAAATTTTCTCTGAATGTTGACCCAACACAGTCACTTGTTGATCATTTAAAATGGTACTTTCATTGAGGTCTTGTTGCACGGCGTTTTTGATATATTTTTATTTATGCATAT
This sequence comes from Margaritifera margaritifera, assembly GCA_029931535.1. Classification (NCBI taxonomy): domain Eukaryota; kingdom Metazoa; phylum Mollusca; class Bivalvia; order Unionida; family Margaritiferidae; genus Margaritifera; species Margaritifera margaritifera. The sequence goes on along the minus strand of JAQPZY010001118.1, from coordinate 856,423 downwards.
TCATGAAAAACTTGGAAATCTTGTCACAGGCATGAAAAAGTAGTGTAGTGGATTTTTGCCCATGGCTTGCACCATTGGGATTAGGGTTGAGAATCATATTGTCTTCACAGATGGATCATTGGAATTTTTTTTTTTTTTTTTTTTTGTTGATTGTTTTTTGTAACCATTACATTTGTGATTTTAGCAGCCATAAAATCCATGAAAACTGCACCCCACAAAATAGAAGTGAATTCACAGTTAGTAATAATATTGCAATATAATTTTTCATAGTATATGTAATTTTTATCACTAATTTGTTTAAACTGTCATATTTTGCTCCAGTTTTTTTTATTGCGAATGTCTGAACTAATTTCCATGAAAATATGTACATTTGTAAATACCACTAATAATATACATATTCTTCAGAAAATCTATCGGACACTGTATTACATTAAATTCATAAATGTCACATTCTGACTTGCTGTAGCAGTAGCAGAATGATTTCGACCTCCAAAAACATTTCAATCAGTATATTACATGTTTTTGTATTGCTTAACAAAAATGGATCCTAAGCAACTGTAGAAGCAGCTTGAAGATGTACATGGTCACCAGGGTTGATTCTAGGACATGTTGATTGAAGAATTCACTCTAATTTGTGAAAGAAATCATGTTAAAAAATCAACAGAATGTGCAAGAATTGCACTTCATCTTTACGAACCCTGCCTTTATTTTTGCATCTAATCCCTCCTATACTAGCACCGCATATACTTGTTTTTAAGTCAAGTCCAGCTGCAAACAACATAGACAGTGATCTGTCCCATTATGTGCTGGCAGATCAGGGTCTGTGTTGTTTGTTCTACTGATTACTCCAGTCGTACATCGAATACAGCTGCCTTAATGACTGTCAGAATATTCTTGTTGTCACTACTCCTCCTGAATGGATGATCATTATGATGGGTTTTTCACAAAGTTCTAAATGAAAATGGTGCCAGTCATACATCCAATATGGCTGCCACACCAACTGTCTTAAAAATCTTGTTGTCACTACTCCCCAGAATGGATGATCATTATGACATGGGGTTTTCACCAAAAGACTTCTAATGATGTCTTCATTGTCCTAAATGAAATTGGTGCCAAACTGACATCCAATATTTGTACCACAGCAGCTAATTTGAAAATCTTGTTATCACTGAAGAATTTCAGAGATGGTTTCAAAACTCAACCGTTAAAAGGAAGAAATGGTCTTACCTTGAAATCCTGGAAATTCTTTTCACCCAGTAGAGTGTCAGTCCCTTCAAGGGACTCTTGTTTTGATGCAACTCAGACATATCACATTGTATGTCTTGATTTGTGCCAAAATTTAATAGGCATGCAAGATGGTACCCAGCTGAAAATGTTTATGTTGTCAGTGTTATGTTGCCCCTGATAGGTGTAACAAAAATATCTTACGAAAAGCTGCTAATTTTGAATGACAATGCAAATATGTTCTCTGAATTTAAAGTCACATTATTTGTCCTGTATAGTGCTATTATATTGCTGCCTTAATCTGCTATTCAGCAGCTCTTGAATTAATTTGCTGTTTGGCTCAAACACAGCATCAAAGTAAATTAATAGATTTACCTACATATATAACATGAAATTAGATTTATTTCAGAAACCATTTTATTTGGACAGTGAATTTATCATATTCCTTTGGCACTGGAGCAATTTCTCAAGTGGGCTGGCTGTTTTGGAGGCAGGGGAACTTGTCAAAATGCATGGGGTGGCATGGGGCATGGCATCAAAATGTAAATTCATAACATGTGAAAATGTGGAATTCCATAATGGTCACCCTTGTTTTGGTGCTGATGCCTATGTATTGTTTATCAATATATATACATGTTCATAGAAACGAGTTTTATTTTGTCATGCATTTGGAATAGACTTTAATTCACAGTTACAAATATGCCATTAAACCATTTAGTTTTCTGATCGTATGTGCTTGTCCCCTTATGTCCAACAGCTCAAGTTTATATCAAAAAGAATAAAGTGTTCTATGTTGTATCTAATTATTTCAGTTAAAAGACACAGTAGCTCCCACAGGCTTATGTGCATGTTTTTATACACCTGCCATAAGGAGGATAGTATTATGTTATGATGTTCTCCATCCATCCATCAGTCCATCCATCTGTTACCAATTTGATTTCTGCACAGTAACTTGAGTTGTCCACCAGCTATGGTTACCAAACTTTGTCGAAAGCTTGCATTTGGGGTGGGGAAAAACCCTATCAGTTTTGGACTGACAGCTCATGGTTAGCGTCTCTGTAGCTGAAAGAAAAAAAATGGTTTCAGCACAATAACATCAGTTCTACATCAATACCTCAACAAACCTTGTGGATGGCTTGCATTTGGGGTAAGGAAGAAGCCTATCGATTTTCGAGTCAAAATGTCATAAATCAAGGTCACTGTTAAAGATGAGAAAAGGTTTCTACACAATAACATTAGTTCTACATCACAGATCTAGGCCAAACTTTGTGGATGGTTTGCACTTGGGGTCAGGAAGAAGCCAATTGAATTTGGGGTCAAAAGGTCAAAGGTCAAAGTCACTGTGACTGAAAGATTTTTTTTTATTTCTGCACAAAAATTTCGGCACAGGTACCATTCACGGTACTCTTTTTTGATGTTGTTTTTACTGTACAACCTTCAAAATGTTGCTATGCTACAAAACACCGAAAACAAATACAATTGTCTGCAACTCCAACATTATATCTTTATTTTCAGGATATAATCCTGTGACATCGTGTTTAATCACATATGCGTGTATTGTAATAACACATACAAGTACCTTTGAAATCTTATTCAACCCGTGCAGACTTGGGGATGTAGAATAGGCCTAATGCACACTGCTGCATGTCATAAGGGGGGACTAATGGAAGAAGCTGGAGCCATGGTGGCTCAGTGCTTAGAATGCCGGACTCACACCCACAGACTCACACCCATGGACTCACACCCACAGACTCACACCCATGGACTCACACCCACGGACTCACACCCACGGACTCACACCCAAAGCATGTGGTTTGAATTCTACCATCATAATAGCCCTGATTGGCAACCATGGTGTGTCCTTGGGCAAGGTACTTTACTACAATTACATTTGCATTACATGACATACTTGTGTTGCAGTGTCATAAAACACCAAACAACCAAAACAATCGAATCATATTCATCAAAGTCATATAGTTGATTAACATTTATGTTTCTGACTTCATCTTAGCATAACAGTTCTGACAATTTAAATTTGAGTCAAAGTGCAAATACAAAGGGAACATTATTGTGGAAGGCACCTGAGTGTATGTCTTTTGCTCATCCACAATCATTATGACAAACTCTGTGGGTGCCATATTACTGCAATAATTGTTGTACTTCTAAAAGGAGCAGGAAGGTTTGAACTAGTGCATTTGAAGCATTCATCAGCATGACATTCATTCATTGTGAGTGTGCTCAGGTTTTATTAGTTTTGCCCTATGGGCTGTACTCCGTCTGCCTTGTTTGGCTAGCAATTTATAGACTGGGAACCAGTCTAGAGTTTATGTAGTGTTATTTTGCAGATACATGCCGCAGAGATGGCATACATTGACATCTTTTCAGAAGCATGCAATGCTGAGGCACATTGGCACCAGTATGCTACTTTTTTCTTGTTACTTTGGTGTCTGAAATAAAATAAACATCAGATTAATCCAATCTTTGCTAGCCAAGGCTGTCAATCCATTTTGTTCGATGTTGACTCTTGGCATATGTAACTAGCTGAAACAGTATCAATCCACTATCTCATTGGATGCAGCTGAAAGAAACTTATTCAATCAGATTGCTCATTACATTTACCATGGAAGATAGTTGGGAATAATCACAGCAACACATGTTACAAGTAAGTTTTTCCAGTTTAACCTTTCTCACACAAGTTTTTATTTCGAGTCAAGGCATGTGGACATTATGGAAGTTGCATTGTGAATACCTTTCAAGTCACATGATGAGCTCTCTCATAGGTCAATTGATTTTGCTTGCCATGGGCAGTAAATATTTCATCCGCAAACAGGAACTTGTTCAAAACACTGTTTCAGCGAGCTACATATGCCAAAGGTCGATGTGGAATGTAGTGGATTGGTGACACAATTGCCTAGTGAAGATGGATTAATCCCAGCTTAAATGAAGACCTTCACCCCTGACTTATCTCTTTCCTAAGAAACCTCAACCCCACACCTTTTTTTTTTTTTTCACCTTTTTTTTTTTTCTCAAAACTCTCGAAAGTCCCAGGAACTCAACTTAAAGTTTTTAGCTCTACTGGTCATAGACCAGAAGAACTTATGGGCTGGTTTTTGTCCATCATCCATCCATCTGTTAGCAGAAGTTTGTTATCACTACTCATCCTAAACTACTTGGAGGATTGCCTTGAAACCTTACAGTCACACATTCATCCCATGTTCTAGATGGTCCTAAATGAAAATGGTGCTGCTTACACATCCAATATGGCCACCATAGTGGCCATCTTGAAAATCTTGTTATCACTACTCCTCCTGAATGGATGGTCATATCAACATGAGGTTTTCACTAAAAGACTTCTTATGATGTCTTATTGGTCCTAAATGAAAATGGTGCTGATCTGACATCCACCACAGCACTTAGCTTGAAAATCTTGTTATCGCTACTCCACTTGAACATAAAGTCATCTTAACATGAGGTTTTCACCAATAGACTTCTTATGATGTCAAGTTAGTCCTAAATGAAAAAGGTGGCAATCTGATGTCTAATATGGCTGCCATGGTGACCAGCTTTAAAATCTTGTTATCACTACTTCTGAATGAATGCTCATATCAGTACGGGGTTTTCACTAAAGACTTCTTATAATTTTTTGTTGATCGTAAATTAAAATGGTGCTGATCTGATGTCCAATATGTGGCTATCTTGAAAATCTTGTTTTCATTAATCTTAAATGGAAAATCATTTTGACATGGAGTTTTCATCATCTTTGGTGTCTAGTTGGTCCTAAATGAAAATGATGCAATTGACCCTCAATATGGCCATCATGGTGGCCATCTTGAAAATCTTTTTATTTCTACTCCTTCCAAATGGATGACTAGATCAATATGGGGTTTTCACCAGTCAACTTCTTATGATACCTATTTGATCCTAAATGAAAATGGAGCCAGTTGTACATCCAATATAGCTGCCATAACAACTGTTTTAAAAATCTTGTTGTCACTACTCCCACTGAATGGATGATCATTATGACATAGGATTTTCACCAAAAGACTTTTAATGATGTCTACTTTTCCCCTTTGAGGGACTCTTGTCTACTTGAGGGGTCCGTAATTATAACTCCCTTATTCAGAAAGCTGAAGGGACCATTGGACTCCATATGGTCAATTACATGCAACCTTGAGAAAATATACAATTACATATATAATAGTTGTAAAGGCAAGGATGAAGCACAGAGCAACACAAGAGCATTGATCAGCATCATTATTATACAGTAAAATTTTTATTTTTCTGAAATTGAAAATCAGTAAAATTAAACCCAAGTTAACATTTGTCATAACTGATGATTACCAGTAACAAAAATATGTAAAAGCAAACGAGAAATATGGCCCCCTACCCCAGCAACTCTATACGGAAAGCAGTTACATTTTAAACCCTAAACAATTTTCAGACTCACAATATCATGCAGGTCATGCAGCTTAAATGAATAATTGAATTGGCTTTGTTTCTGACATTGACATAAAATGGAAACAAAATAGTGCAATTCTGAATAATTGATTTGGTTGTGTATGCATCGGTTATTTCCAGTGAATTGATTGCAATTTATACGATTGGTGTAGGTCAAAATTCAGTTTTGCACAATTCCCACTGTCTTAGATTTCAGACTATTTGAAAAATAGTCCTGTTATAGCAAGATATCATGTGAACAAAGTAAGTGATTATTCATTGATCATCGATTGGTAAGCAGAAACTGATGACTGATGATGAAACTTTATCTGATTCCAAACATGAGAATTAAATACTGCTGTACTGACTTTGCAATCAGCTTCATTATTAAAAAGATTGAGCCACCAGTCAGCGAGTTTTAGCACATACAGCGCTTTCTCCCTATAACACTGTAGCACATACAGCACTTTCTCCCTATAACACTGTAGCACATACAGCACTTTCTTCCTATAACACTCTAGCACATACAGCACTTTCTCCCTATAACACTCTAGCACATACAGCGCTTTCTCTCTATAACACTCTAGCACATACAGCGGTCCCTATAACACTGTAGCACATACAGCACTTTCTCCCTATAACACTATCCAGGGAGCCATAAAATGCTACCACCTTATACATGAGATTGCCTTATACCAAGGCACTTTTAATATCAAATCAACATTAATCCCAAAGTGCCATTAAAACCAAGAAACCAACAAACCAACCCAAAGTTGGATTCATGAGCTTCGCCATGCTATAAAGGGGACCATGTTATACTGAGGTGCTTAATAGTAAGGGACCACTGTATAGTACATGAACAATCAACTGGACACATAATAAGGGACCACATTATAGTACATGAACAATCAACTGGACACATAGTAAGGGACCACTATATAGTACATGAACAATCAACTGGACACATAGTAAGAGACCACTGTATAGTAAATGAACAATCAACTGGACACAAAGTAAGGGACCATTATATGGTACATGAACAGTCAACTGGACACATAGTAAGGGACCACTGTATGTTACATGAACAATCAACTGGACACAAAGTAAGATTCCATAAAAAAGAATCCCATTGTATAAGCTCATACTTGAATGTGGTTCACAACTTTTTACTGCAAATTTTTAAATTTATTAATGAAATGATGAGAGCAGTGTTATTATGTAATGAAAATAGTATTATGTAATAAAATTATAAGAGCAGTGTTATGTAATAAAATGAAAACAGCAGTGTTATGTAACAAAATATTAAGAGCAGTGTTATGTAACAAAATATTAAGAACAGTGTTATGTAACAAAATGATAAGAGCAGTGTTATGTAAATAAATATTAAGAGCAGTGTCATTATGTAACAAAATATCAAGAGCAGTGTTATGTAATAAAATATTAAGAACAGGGTTATTATGCAACAAAATAGTAAGAGCAGTGATTATGTAATAGAATTATAAGAGCAGTGTTATGTAATAAAATGATAAGAGTAGTGTTATTATGTAACAAAATGATAAGAGCAGTGGTATTATGTAATAAAATGATAAGCAGTGTTATTATGTAACAATATTAAGAGCAGTGTTGTTATGTAACTTAATATTAAGAGCAGTGCTAATGTGTAACAAAATGATAAGAGCAGTGTTAGTATGTAATAAAATGGTAAGATCAGTAATAAAATGATAAGATCAATGTTATAAATAAGATAAGAGCAGTGGTATTATATAACAATTATAAGAGCAATATTATGTAAAAAGATGATATGAGCAGTGTGATGTAATTAAACGATAAAAACAATGATGATAAGAGTAGTGTTATTATGTAATAAAATGATAAGAGCAGTGTTATTATGTAATAAGAAAAGAGCTGTTATTATGTAATAAAATAATAAGCAGTGTTATGTAACAAAATAAGAGCAGTGCTATTATGTAATAAAATTGTAAGAGTAGTGTTATTATGTAATAAGATAAGAGCTGTTATTATGTAATAAAATAATAAGCAGTATTATTATGTAATAAAATGATAAGCGCAGTGTTATTTTGTAACAAAATGATAAAGACTGTTACTATGTAATAAAATAATAAAAGCTGTGTTATTATGTAATAAAATAATAAGAGCTGTGTTATTATGTAATAAAATGATAAGATGTGTAAATGTAAGGTCTGTTAGAAGTAAAAATTACATTATACTAAAGCCAAAGAAAGAACTGTTTAAAAAGAGCTTTCAATATACTGGTCAGCTGGTATGGAACATTATTCCCAGTGACATAAGGCAGGTTCCTAGCATTTCTTCTTTTCATAATCAGTGTCTTAAATGGATGAAATCTTAAGACACTCAAACAAGTCTAAGTAACATAGATAGCTCCTGCTTTTCTCTGCTTATACATCTTTTTCACTGATGATTTTTTAAAATATATTATGGTATTTTAATTATTTGTATGTGCTCACTGATGCTTGTGTATATTAACTTGAAACTCTGTTTGATTTTCAGAATAACTCAATTCTTCACTGTTGAGCAAATTGTTGTCACATTGTGCTGTATATACTGTATATATTGTATATAACAGAAGGCCTCAAGGTAGAGTAGTTTCTTTAACTAATTGAGTTACCTTCTCTAAATAAAGTCATTATTATTATTATTATTATTATTATTATTATTATTATTATAATACAAAATGATAAGAGCAGTGTTATTATGTAACAAAATGATAAAGCAGTGTTATTATGTAACAAAATGATCAGAGCAGTGTTATTATGTAACAAAATGATAAGAGTAGTGTTATTATGTAACAAAATGATCAGAGCAGTGTTATTATGTAACAAAATGATAAGAGCAGTGTTATTATGTAACAAAATGATAAGAGCAGTGTTATTATGTAACAAAATGATAAGAACAGTGGTACATAATGTAAGGACAGGTCAGTGGAGCTGTGCATTTCACAACTGGGTATGGTGTTATGCAAGATATATGTGGTAACTAGCCATCAAAATCTTTTTGACACATTATGGAATGGAAGCCATAACAAACAACAATTGTTGCTGTTTTAATAAAAGAATTGAATTTAGCATTTTCAAGCAATTTCCATAAAATTCATACAATCATATTTTTAAAAGGATATTCAACAGACTAATGTTCTTCAAGATGTCAAAATATTCCATTTTGAACCTGACTACAAAGGCTTCTTTCCATTTAGATACTTTTAAGGACATTATCTTTACAGCATGCTTTGTAAATTAGCATCACATAATTATAAAGGAAGATTAAGAAATGCTGTAGTTCTTTATCATGATGAATACATGCTTAACAGAGATTACCATAATCCTCCAATGATAAGGATCTTAATAAGCTGATCCTGCACTTTTTCAAATATTCGGCAAATTTCTGTTTAAGGTACCGGTAGTCTGTGTTTGTAAACTCAACACTTACAGCGCAGCTCAGAATTAAATGCTCATTACATTATGACATCAGTGATATAGGTATATCGTAATACTACAAAAATCTGGGGAGAGATTTTGATGCAAAATTATGTTATTACAACTTTTGTCTCATTAAATAATTAAAAAGAATGGGTTTTTTTTTTACACAATTATGATAATCATAATAAATAATAATAAGTATAGTAACAATAATACTACTAATAAAAATATCCATTATTTCACCAGGGTGACATAATTAGCTAATAGCTAGTTTACATTAAGGCCCTTCAATTAAAACAAATATACATGTAATTAGTAAAAAAAAAAAATGTACATGGCCAACATCCACTGCATAAAAGAAAACAAATATAACAGAAAATTAATATAAATTATACAAGGTTAACATCCTGTTATCACACAGATATATCACAACTACCAGATATAAACATTATGCAGTCATAAATCAGGATTGCTCACTGAAATATTTAGTTAGAGCAAAGTAATGTCTAACAAAATGATGATATAAAGTCTGATTCATCACCCAATTTTAGCACCAATGAAAGGTCTAATGATTGCAACCAGTTAACAATAGGGTTAGACTGTAACAAAAGTAGTATAGAAAACAAGGAAACCAATTCACTAATCTGGATCTATCTAGATTCATAAAATTTTGTTACAACTTCATGCTATCACATGAAAAGCATGATAAATTAAAATAAATATGAAAATATACTAGAGATACTTTCCAAACTATCTGTATAATCCTCTCTATACCTCATGAGGTATGGAGGTTTAAAGAGGTATTGAAAATAATGTGCAGAATATAAATGGATAGACTAGTGGAGAATATGCTTAAGAGAGTGAGTGAAATATTACCTCAAAAAGTGGGTGAAATATTGATTGAAAAGTTAGCTAATATATTAGCTTGAAAGGTAGCTGATGTATTGGCAGAAAGGTGCATGAATTACTGCCTTAACAATTATCAATAACTGAACCTTAGTTTGTACCTATAACTGAAACAATACCTATACTGAACCCATAATTGTACCTAAGGTTGTACCTAAAACTGAACCAAAGTATCCTAATATATCTACCAAATTATCATATATGGCACTTGAAACCTACCACTTTTTCCACACTACTACCTATTCAACTGCCACCTTTTTTACCAATAAATTTGTACACTTTACCACCAAGTTTAGACAAAATATTACTCAATTTTAAAAACCACAAATTGGTCTTGATTCTACTTAGGGAACATAAGTTAGTATCGTAATAATATCTTAATACTACCTTAATACTACCCTAATTACTACCTTAATACCACCTTATTACTACCTTAATACTACCTTATTACTACCGTAATACCACCTTATTACTACCTGAATTACTACCTTAATTACTACCTTAATACTACACTATTTACTACCTTAATTACATCCTTAATTACTACCTTATTACTACCCTAATACTACCTTGATACTACCTTATTACTATATTGATACTAGAATAATTACTACATTAATACCACCTTATTACTACCTGAATTACTACCTTAATGCTACCTTAATTACTACCTTAATACTACTTTAATACTACCCTAATTACTATCTTAATACCACCTTATTACTACCTGAATTACTACCTTATTACTACCTTATTACTACCTTGATACTACATTAATTACTACCTTATTACTACCTTAATTACTACCTTAATACTACCTTAGTACTACCTTATTACTACCTTAATACTACCTTAGTACTACCTTAATACTACCTTATTACTACCTTGATACTACATTAATTACTACCATAATAATACCTTAATACTAACTTAATGCTACCTTAATTACTACCTTAATACTACTGTAATTACTACCTTAGCACTACCTTATTATTATCTTAATACTACCTTATTACTACTGTAATACTACCTTAATACTACTGTGATTACTACCTTAGCACTACCTTATTACTGCCTTAATACTACCTTATTACTACTGTAATACTACCTTGATACTACCTTAATTACTACCTTAATACTTCTTTAATTACTACCTTAATACTACCTTATTACTACTGTAATACTACCTTAATTACTATCTGAATACTACCTTAATTACTACCTTATTACTACTGTAATACTACCTTAATACTACTTTATTACTACTGTAATAATACTACCTTAATACTACTGTAATACTACCTTAATACTACCTTAATTACTACCTTATTACTACCTTATTACTACTGTAATACTACTTTATTACTACTGTAATACTACCTTAATACTACCTTATTACTACCTTATTACTACTGTAATACTACCTTAATACTACCTTATTATTACCTTATTACTACTGTAATACTACCTTAATACTACCTTAATTACTACCTTAATACTACCTTATTACTACTGTAATACTACCTTAATACTACCTTATTACTACTGTAATACTACCTTATTACTACTGTAATACTACCTTAATACAACCTTATTATTACCTTAATACTACATTATTACTACCTTAATACTACCCTAATAAATGGATAAAGGGGAAAAGAAGATGAAGGATGGCTTGGTTAAATTTTGCATAAAAGATTGGACAGAAAAAGAAAAAGATTTCTTTTAAAAATTATTCCTGGGAAGAGTGTACGTGACTTATTATATTTATCAGTGTTCTTGTTTTCCCAGGGATGTATTTTAAAGGCTGCTAAGTAATCTGCCCAATGATTTAATTTAAACAAAATCAAACAGAAATAAATGCAAGAGCAATTAATAGTAAATACTCTACATTTAAATATTCCAGCCTTAATTAGTAGAGAAAAATTGTATAGAAGACAATATATACTGTATTTACTCGCTTATAAGTCAAGCCCAACTGTAACAGCATAGACCCTAACAGGCCATTGCATAATGTGCTGGTAGATCAGGGTCTATGTTGTTTGTTCAACTGATTACTCCTAGCATACTGCGTAAACCCAGATCTGTGGGTACATTATGCAATGACAGATCTGTGTCTGTGTCTGTGTAACTGGCAGTTGGACACAACTTATAAGCGAGTATAGATGGTATTATGCTAGTAGCTTTAAGGATTATAACATTTATTTACCAACTGCATATCATGGTAGAACAAAGTTTAAAAAGATAATGACTGTGTTGGATAGAGATAAAATCCTAAGATATTATTAACTGCAACAATTTTTTTACAAGCTGCAATAAATACCTGTCTCTCCTTTTTCTGGGACTTATCTATGTCTCAGGAAGTAGAGATATAGCCAAAAGAAGCCTGGTAGTAGAATATTTTAGGTTATTAAACTTGGTAATATTTTTGTTTCATCTAAATGGAAAAGTGTAAGAAATTAGTGAGAGAAAAAAAAGTATGGTATTTGGAAAGGTAGTGCTGGGAAAAAGGGTCTGCCTTAAGTGTCCTATATGATAATTTGGTAGATACATTAGGATACTTTGGTTCAGTTATAGGTATCAATTCAGTTATAGATAAAACCTTAGGTTCAGTTATAGGTACAACCTTAGGTTTAGTATGGATATTAGTTAAGGCAGTAATTCATCGACCTTTTCAGCCAGTATATTAGCTGCCTTTTCAGCTAATATTTAAGCCAACTTTTCAGTCAATATTTCAGCCACCTTTTCAGGTAATGTTTCACTCTTTTAAGTACTTTTTTCGCTAGTCTATCCATTTATATTCCGTGCATTATTTAAAATATTTCTTCATACCTCCATACCACATGAGGTATAGAGAGGAGTAGACCTCTCACTCGATAACTTGATCACAACAGGGTCCAAAAACATAGACCATGCTATAAGCGAGGGCACGAGTTACCGAGGGACCTCTAAAAAATGAACGGGGTGCCATCCCAGTTAGACATCAAGAAGACCGGGGGAGGGGTAGCCCTGCTGTTTAATGGCTAAATACTCGTTTTATAATCGCGTTGGGAATAATTGTCAATAAACAGCTTCTTCTAATGACATTGTTTGCTTTTCTGTATAAATTACCTTTATTTTCAAGATAGCCAATCTCTGAAATTTTTTTTACAATATTACTCCAAGAGGTTTCAACACACATCACAAACATGTGTACCTCGTTGTGTACCTGAAAAACATTGTGTATTACATCACTGCTTTTTGCACAACAAAACAATATTCCATTTTTTCAAAAATAGGGACATTTATTTTCTGAAACAACCATCAACGTTGAAACTCAATTTTTTTTAATTGTTTTATTAGTAAAATACTGATTCTGTGATTTCATTGCAAGTAATAGTTAAACTTCTGCTCCTCCTTGAGTAAATCTCTGAGTGCCAATTCAGGAATTTTAAGTTTACTACAAACTTTGGAACTTGCATCTCCTTAATGAACCGTATATATGAAACAAAACTTTTAATTCATTAAGTACTCCTTTTGCTTGGTTGCCTTGCTATCTTTGATCACATTTGTGAATGAGGAGGATCATTTAAGGTAGTTTAATTACAGGTATGTTACTTACACAATAATATTTATAACAGTGTTCAAGTGGTCAATTCAAATAAGTTGACCTGACACACATCCGTGACCACTAGCTCTTATGCAGGTAGAATTTGCATGCCTTTTAAATTTTCTTATTCCACCTCTTTTATTTGATTTGATACAAAAGACATAATTATTGTGATAGTACAAAGCAGGTCTGCTTTTAATTGAGTGTAACAATACAACAAATACGTCCACAAGTCGGAGATCAAACACAGTCGGCACTTAATTAGGTTCTCACAGAAACACTTGCGAACATAGTTGTGATGGTAGATTGACATTTTTTTCATAAGCCTTTGGCGTCACATGTATAAATTAGCATTTTCATCCTCACACTTGCATCAGAGGGACTCTTTAAAGTCAAGCAACCTCACTGCAAAAAAATAAATAAATAAATAATGTGGTACCATAATGAATATAATTATACTCCGTCTCAGGGAATTAATTCATTGGATTTCTCATTTATTCAGTTCAGTTCAAAGCCTTTCCTTATGGATGAAACAGTTGGGGAAAAATACGTGTATATAGATATATATATATATATATATATATATATACATTGCCAATCAGATGTCCATCAAGACAGTCCTTTCTACCAGACAGCATTTTTTGTTGGTTTACTAGATGATACCTTTAAACAAGCTTTAGAGGGAAGAAGATAAATTTCTTGGTCTTAAATAGTACCAGAATTTTGATGCACATATAAACCTGTCTGATACAATAAGGCAGAGCCAAAATGTTGATCTGAAAATAAAAAATGCAATGATAAAAAGCTTAGACCTGTAACAGTTGATTTTGTTATTATAGATGCATCCAACGTTGAGTGGCAAGTTCTTTCAATGGATTCGAATCAACCTGTTTGTGGCCATTGGCCAGTTGAAGAATCAAATTATCATACATTAATTATATAGAATTTCTTGCCATCTTTCATAACTTGCAATGTCTCTTGCCTGGTTCAGAATAAACATATTGGTACTCTAACATGGCAATACTAGTACATTAAATTAATTATGTCACACTGTCCAAGGAAATGAATGATCTTCCTAAATCTACTTGGTAGTGGTCACTGCCTTGAAAGAGATGTATACTTTTCAGCCATCCGTTTACCATGAGCAAATAATACTTGTGCTGATTTTTACTCTGGAAATTTTTAAGAATCTACAGAGCGGATGTTAAATAGAGAAATTTTGGTTCTAAATTTTCAAATTGATAAATTTGCTTTATAGAATCCAGAACCTGGAGCATTTATTTTGGGATGCTTTTCCTGTAGCTGGCATGAGTTTGGGTCATACAATTTCCTAATTTCCACTTAGTAGGGAAAATTATGAATAAGGTCATGAGTGACAAAGCTGTTAAATGGTAATCCCATATTGGCCATCTGATAATCCCATATTGGCCATCTCAATATGGGTTTCCTTTCATTGTGGCTTGTAGTGTTGATTCGATCCGCCAGACTCCCTTGACACAAGGACCTGCTTATACTCATGTATTTCGGAGAGACTCGCCCTCTGAAGACAAATTTGCAGCTAATAGGTGGTTGTATTGGGACAAACTTCCAAAGTATAAGACTTTCTGCAAAAGCTGTCAATCTTGACTGCAACTCATGAAGGAAAGGCACAAAAATCCAGTATTGCCTTGCATGGTGTAACTGGATCATTTTGGTGTTCTGTTGGGGAGGAGTGGGTGGAGCAGTCCTTATAATGTGTCTGAAGAAACAGTTGTGATATAGTTATCTTGTAATGCTTTGTAAATCATGCAGTGTTATAAAGTCCATGTGGATAAAACTCTAAAATAATTCAGTCAGAACTGGTGTTCAGAGTTGCTCTCAAGGTTCATGAGAGGTAATGTTATTTAATCTGCATCAAATAAAGTATGCTTTTACTTGGGATGTTGGACATGAGCTTAAGTATTAATTTGTTTCTTCTTCAGAATGTAGAGTTTAACATGCTGTTATTGAAAACAGTGGCTATTTTAGTATTCTCCCCAACAACAAGGGCACAAACATTGATTTATATGAATATTCATAGTATGCATGTATCAAGCATTGGTATTCTGTTTATTTTCCAACTTGACTCAAAAGTTGCAGGCAAGGGAAGAGCTATTGTTTGAAAATCCCTCGCTTTTTAGAGGAAAGACTTTGTTTCATTCGCACACTTTTACATTATCTCAATAGAATTCAGAGTCTTAGCAAATGTGATTAGTGGATTGTTTCTTTCTGCACTTTCAAGTAAGGCTACAACGTTTAGACGTGTAAACGGCTTAGTTTCGTTTACTGCCTGTAAACGTTTACAGAACAGTAAATGTGTAGACGAACATGCATGAGGCTGTCATTGACACAGGAGCAACTATTTCCAATTAAATTATATGTTTTCACATCTTTGCTTAAGAGGATGCTTTGGTCGGATTTTTATGATAATTCTTGTATTGAAGCACGTATCTGTGATTTTCACATCAAATGCAGCGTTGCTAGGAAAAGAGCAGAAGTTCAAGAGAATTACCAGTAGTTACAATGCACATAACAACATTGCACATCAGGTTCATTTACTGATAATACTAATAAAACATTTCTTTAAACTAGAGTATTTACCTTTAAACAACATGTTTGTTAACAGAACCTTTGATTAGTAACATTTTCTATCAAAAAAAACAAACAGAAACACTGTTTCAAGTTTATAAGCCACTGCATTATAGTTTCTTGGTCATTGTAGATCCGACAAAAGCATCCCGTGCTCATGTCTCGGCAGAACATCTGGATCCAGTATAGATTTTTCATCATGTGCGTATAGTAGGAAACAAAATCACTATAATCCTTACGGATGTTTTACTGAAATTGTCAGATGTATGTATATTCAACAAAGACATGACTTATAAACTGAACCTGTCATAATATGAAGTGAAGGACATTATAAACTGAACCTGTCATAATATGAAGTGAAGGACATACAGCAAATGAAACAATCGCAAGTTGAGCCAGGTACAGCATGCATATTATAATAGCTGTCATCTGTTCAACCTATTGGGAAGATAGGGGGAAAAGTTGAGTTTCTAATCATTTCATTTAAACAGCATCGTTTTGGTTATTGTGAACTGTGTACACATTTAAACATTTTGGTAAACGTTGCAGCCTTACCAATCAGATTTAGGATGATTACACTGAAACGGAAGTAAAACATACAACTAAACCACAAACTTCACTGGACAAAACTTATTTCATTGGTATTTAGGGTACTTCTTAACATATTGCCACCAGTAGGCATTAGTGTCATTTTCATTGATCAAAATCTAATCGAATATTATTATTTACAGTGTACTGAGAATTTTTTTTGTAAAGAAAATGTAACAGAATATAGAACTTCTTATTAAAAGTTGAGAATTTCATGTTGATTTAAATTTCCTGGCACTAACCACCATTCTCAGCGATAAAATGAACATTATATCAGGGTCTCATTTATATTTACTTCACATTCAACAAATAGGGGTCAATTATTTTGGTATTTTCTAGAAGACAAAAATGGAATCCATGCTGGTCCCCACATTATAAGCAGGTTTGTGAGTTATCCAGGTGTGAGTTATCCAGGTGTGAGTTATCCAGGTGCGAGTTATCCAGGTGTGAGTTATCCAGGTGTGAGTTATCAAGGGAGAGGTGTATACAGACAGCACAGGTAGTTCAAATGGTGCAGATAATTCAGATGGTAAATAGTATAAAAAAGCAAGGAATCACCAATTTATCAATATGGTAGTACCTCTAGTGTATTTTTTATTTATTTTAGTTTATCACTTTTCATGCAGTAGCACAAAGTCATTGTAACTAAAGTTTATTCTAGATAGATCCGGATTGGTGAATTGGTATCCTTCTTTTCCATACTGCTAACAAACTCTAGAAATTCCATGGAATGATGGGAATTTTGCATTTTAAGTGCCTTTAAACAAACAGCTAAACCATAAAGCATCATCAATAATTTATATTTGTGAATTCAAATTCTTTCACAACTAGGTGAGAACATTGTTAATTGTTTCTTGTTAAAATTATAAAGGGCCATATATTTTATTTGTTCAAGTACAGTAAATTCACCTGTATTGCACATGAGATAAGGTAAATCTATTTATTGATTCTGATGAGAGTAGTGATTAAAAAATATTGTGATAAAAAAAATAACAGTACCTTTTGAATTACATGAATAAGATGTATCAAAAAATCAATAGTCCCATTCTGAACAGCTAGGAACAGTGTAACACCTGTACTTTACAATTAAAATATTTAATTGTCAAGTTTTATGTTTTGGAAATGGTTCAAGTATAAGTAAATAGAGGTGAATTATTTGCACTTTCATCAATTATTATGGTTCAGAAAGGTATGGAAGATTACTTGGGACCCGGAAAAATGGGAACACTGCAGAATTCTCATTTCAAAAATAATAATAATAATAATAATAACAATAATAATAATGTCGTTATTTTAAGAGAATAATATATTTAGCATTAAAGCTAATCTCCCATATTGTCCTCAAGTATATATACAAACTATATATAGTACATAATTTTATATACATCAGTTAAATGTGTCTAGAGTGGTCATTCTTCCTAGCCATTCAAAAGGGAAAGTAGAGGTACTGGTAGTCAAGTTTTGGCAAGAGAAAAATTGGGATTTGGGCGATTGCAAGGGGGGCAATATTCACCAGAAAGGTATGTCCCAGGATTATTTGCCAGTCCATATGGATTACTTAATGTTGGCAATTTTAGAAAATTATAATTAATATTTGGTGCATTTTAGAGGTAATTGTATTCAGTACAGTTGGCACATTTTAGAGGTAAATGTAATTGTATTCAGTACAGTTGGTGCATTTTAGAGGTAATTATATTCAGTACAGTAGGTGCATTATAGAGGTAATTGTATTCAGTACAGTTGGTGCATTTTAGAGGTGATTGTATTCAGTACAGTTGGCACATTTTAGAGGTACATGTAATTGTATTCAGTACAGTAGGTGCATTATAGAGGTAATTGTATTCAGTACAGTTGGTACATTTTAGAGATACATTGATTGGTTAGAAAATACATGTACATATAACATGGCTGTCATTAATTTGGAATACATGTACATATAACATGGCTGTCATTAATTTTGGAAGAAATTTGGCTGCAAGATTCATATTAATTAAAAAATACTTTAAATGGTTTTACAATGTATTGAAAAATTTGAATTGTTCAGAATGAAACACTAGAACCCTATGAATGTTAGCTCAGCTGATTTAACAGGTCTCTGCGACGTTTGGTTAGTATAGTTTTTAGGGACTGCCTCAGTCTTGCGCTCTCCCAGTTACATGGCTAGAACATGGTTTGCCGAGGACTACAATGGACAGTCCACAGTCACCATTGTTGTCTACAGCTTGACTACAGAGCACTTTTGGATGACCATTGATAAATATCGTCAGATGGTGAATAACCATGCATGGTCAGTAATTGGCAGTTCATTGGCAGTTAAATGTGAATCATGATTATTGATCATTGATTTTTAATTGACCATGAATAAACATGGTCAGACCATAGACTGGAAAAACCATGGACATTTCATGATCATGAAAATCAGATATAATATGATATATCTACTGATGACCATGGTCAGTGCCCACTGTGAGTTTGACCATGGTCTGTCCATGTATAAAAATGAAGCTAATCTAAGGAGTACCATATTTTCACATATACCCCGCCCACACATATACCGCAAAAATTCACTAATTGTGTAAAAAGTATCTAGTATACCCCACCCATGCTTATACCCCACACAAACCCTAACATAATCTCACATGAACCAACTAAGTGCTAGACGGTGTCATCGTCCACTGCAACAAAAAAGAATGGATGAACACCGATGTGATGAAGATCTGGATAGATAAATGCTACAGAACATGTCCAGGTGGATTTTTTTCACCAAAGTCACTATTGGTTTTTGATGCCATGGCTGCACACAAAGACCCAACGGTACAATGCTGCTGGTGGCCATATTGCTGTTATTCCGCATGGAATGGGGCAAATGGATGACGAGTGGCAAGCACACTTTCATGCCATCAGTTCTTTTCATTTTGTATTTTAATTGTGTTACTTTTAATTATGTGAAAAAAACAGTGCTATACAAGTTCTCGTATTGATCTGTTCCCTTAAAAGATGATTGCAATTCGTTCGTATTTCAATAGGTGTCGCTAGAATTAACTTCCTAGCATCCATTTTTTCATGATAGTCTTGCTTCTGTTGTCATTCTGCTTAACATAAACAAACTTTTAAAAATTATTATCACACAATTATTAAAAAGTGTATCTGTATAAATTTTAAAAAAAGCTGATGACTACTGGCTGTGTGAAAAAGAAATGATATAGCCCGTCCACCAAGATAACCCACATGGGGGGGGGGGTATGTAAAATCTTGTATAACCCGCAGGATAAATGCTTGAAAATATGGTAGGTATAATTGGTGTGTATGCATACATAGCACATGGTTGATAATGAGTGAGATAATATTCCATTATGTTATATTGCATGCATGAGGCATGCAGTGCAACACATAGCTTAATTTTGCATGATCAGTGCATTTTGACTAGATCCTTTTGAATATTCTACTGAAAGGTCGAAAAAGACAATTAGGTCATTATTGTCGACCATCTTTACCATCATGACTATGCACTTTTCATCTGAAGATTCACAATACTCAGAAAATCCCCACCCCCTTTTATCTTCCAAAGATGTCTCAAACATGAAGTCTGCTGATTCATTAAAATAAAATTACTACTACATGTAGTTCAGTGTAAAAATATTGTCCTTTCTTTTGTTAAATCAGATTGCATTTTTCAATCTTAGAAATGAAACAATAAAATCCTTTTGAGAAAAATGCTGATAATACATGTACTATATATACTTGCTTATAAGTCAAGTCCAACTGCAGACTGATCAGACCCAGATATGCCGTTGTATAATGCACTGGCAGATCGGGTTTTATGCAGTTTGTTAGGAGTAATCTGTAGAACAGAGAACATGGATCCTGATCTGCCAGCGCATTATGGAACAGCAGATCAGGATCTATGTTGTTTGCAGTTGGACTCAACTTATAAGTGAGTGTAGATGGTATTTATCCAGTTGTGAGGAGGGTACTTTGTTCTTGGCTAAAAATAAATGATCCTATTTAGCAATTGCTGGTAGTCGAGACTTGGGGGGAAAAATGTTTAAAGAATGTTTACCAGACATGTCTAGTCATTTAAATTAGACTATAATGTTGGATAATTGATTAGAACTTGGGTCTTAGATCCTTTTTTTATTCCTGTTCCTTGCATGCAGTCTGGTCATCAGTTAATCCCAGAGGAGACTACACGTTGCCAGAATATCAGTTGATGCCCAATCAGATTACAGCTAGACTGGTTTTCAGATTTTGTCATTTACTTCTGGAAGATGTCAACTGATTTCAAGAATTCAGCCAATATCTTTAAGAAATTAAAGGAAGAAACAACCATTCTTCAGTGTTCATGCACAAGCTGCATCAGCCAGACAAGATGGAGACCAATTTAATTTCAGTGTTATTCATTTATTTTATGAGTGTAATGAAGTGGATGAATCATCTCAAAGACAAACTCAACTGATGTGTTCCCACCTTTGTGTCAGAGAAATCTCATGGATTTGTGACCCTTAATACATTTCCTGTCTCATCTTAGTTGTCTTGGGTTGCTTATCTTTGGTCATTTAAACGATGTTTTAATATGAAAGGACACACTTATCTGAGACAACATCTTACTATTTATTCCTTATTTTATAATATCATACAATATTCAGGTCGATGCTATGAAATATTTTATGGTATCAAATTGTTTTAATTTATGATATATATTGAAATTCATTATATATATATATATATATATATATATATATATATATATATATATATATATATATATATATATATATGTGTGTGATTTTTGTTGGGATCATATTTGAATTTACGATATAATTTATTCAAATTTATGATGTCATAAATTCACAACTTTGTATAATCACAAGTTCAAATACATGATATCATAAATTAATTTTATATGATAAATTTGAATACATGTATATGATATCATAAATTAATTTTATATGATAAATTTGAATACATGTATATGATATCATAAGTTTGAATTTATGACATAAATTCAACAGAATTATTTTTATATCAGCTATTTCTTATAATACAGGCCAGTACAACATTGATAATCCTCCTAACTTAGTATTAATAGATAAACTGATTCAATCTAACTTTTGTAATCAGAGCTAAGTTTTATAGCAAGAGGGCACAATCACATGTCCTCTTCCTTCATTTAAAGGTTCTAAGCGCCCTCGTTTGGCATATTGATAGGGAATTCATTTTACCTGGAAACATTAGCGAGATTGCAGTCCCCACAGTATATACTGCCTCAAGTCTTTGTTCTTTACCAGAACCCGATAGGATTTTAAGTATGTAGTGGACAAGAAAAAAAATCTTCAATTCAAATAACAAAACATTCCAGAAAAGTCTCAAATTAGGTTTGCATTGCAAACATTTTTTATAGGTATAGTTCTAACTATTTTTTGTTATAAAAAAACTTCACTTGCACAAACAACTTTTGGCAGAATTTTGACTTTTTCTGCCTTTGCTGTGGCACTAGAACAGGGTATAATTTAAAAGTTTAAATTGGAAAAAAAAGTAATTTATTATATAAATTCAACACTATTTATGATGTCATAAATCTGAATATTTCATTTCATAGATTTGAATGTATAATGATAAAGTAGAACAATATGATATAAATTTGAGTATACAATATCATAAATTAGAATATGATATCATAAATTTGAATTTATGATATCATAAATTTGAATGTATGATATCATTTTATGACTATATGATATTATGTACCAAATATATAGTTATATAATGAAATATTTTTGTTTCCCTGTATCTAATAAGTATTAGTCAGGTAAATACAACATCATTTCTCAGGCCAAGTGCATTATTTGGATCTTGGAAATTTAACTTTCAAAAAATAAATACAGAATGCCATGTAGAATACCCCTTTATACAGATTTTGAAAATTGCAGTCATTTACTGCTGCATTAGAAAAAAAATGAGGATATATTTTATCACAAGCCACCATGCCTGAAACAAAATGATAAAGTGGATCCATATATATTGAAATGTTTTAAATAGTTTTTGTTATTTTTGGTTTGGTGTATTGTGGCACAGCGACACAGGCTGGTAGATGATTGGAGTAAAGTGCCTTGGCAAGGACACTCAATGGTAGTCAACTTGGGTTGATCTGATTAGGCCCCCAAAAAATATGTGTGTTTCTGGTCGGCCGAACGTCCCTGTTTCTCGTTGCGGACCCTAGCACTTTTTCCCCACCCCACCCCCAAAAAAAACACATTGCTGAAATTGATTTGTGCATCAAATTGAGCCAGTTTTGCCCAGTACTTTGAAGCACTTTAAATATTATTTGATTTATTTACGTTTAAAAAAAAAAAAAAAAACACATGCCTACCCTAATTTTAAAACCAGTGCAATAGGAAACACACATTTTTTTTTTTTGTTGGCCTAATGGGATTCAGCAGCACACTAACCACTGAGCCACAGCAGCATCTGCCTCTGTTAGTCGCCTCTTATGATATGCAGTAGGGCACATCAGGCCTATTCTACATCCCCGAGCCCGCAGTCTAGAGTTTAAAATTTATATTTATTTTACGTCAGTTGTACAAGTTGCAATAGCTCCTAGAACAGTTACTCCCAGTGACTCAGATGTTGACATGGTGATAGCTTCTGGAGCAGTTACTCCCAGTGACTCAGATGTTGACATGGTGATAGCTTCTGGAGCAGTTACTCCCAGTGACTCAGATGTTGACATGGTGATAGCTTCTGGAGCAGTTACTCCCAGTGACTCGGATGTTGACATGATGAAAAATCTTTTAAATATTGTATGCAGTAACACAAATAACCCATACATGCTTATGTCAAAACCGAGATCAAACCTGGAACTGCATAGGTGCAGAGTAAGCATCGCACCAATACATTATCTTCATATAATGTCTTTGAAGTGGATCTTGAGGCATGTATCTCATACTTCTGGAACAGCCCTAAGTAATGTTTTTTATTTCAATTTCTGGAAGATTTTCCAAAGTATATACTGTATAATACATTTTTTTCTCGTTTTTGGGGGTTGGTCATATTGTGTAGTCTGAATTGTGCAGGGAGGGTTCCAGCTGACCAGGGAGGCAGGTGCTGTCTATACTCACTTCTAATTTGGGTCCAACTGCAAAAAGCAAACCCAGATCTGCTGGCACATTATACAATGTCAGATCTGGGTCTATGTTGTTTGTTCTACAGATTAATTTGAACAAAACTGCATTTACCCAGATCTGCTGGCATGCATCATGCAATGACAGATATGAGTCTATGCAGTTTGCAATTGGATCTGACTTATAAGCGAGTATATACAGTATGTATCAATTATGCTTCAGGTTATTAGCACACCTGTATTTACCTGTATATATTGTGATCCCAAATATGAACAGTGTAGGCCTAGACCTGCTGTTACATATTGCACTAGCAGATCCGGTTTGGTTTGGCACAGTAACACATAAAGGTTATTTTGTGCCAACACAATAGGAGTAAAGCGCCTTGCCCAGAGATACACCATGGTAGCTGACCAGGGCTGACGCAATAGTAGAATTTGAACTGCACCCTTTTGGATGTGAGACAGGCATGCTAAGTGGGTCTAACATTGCTGTTTGCTTGAAATCATAAGTTGAACTAATGGCACAGACCTTGATTTCCTGGGTTTTCAAGGTCTATTCTAGGACGTATGATTATGGGATTCACACCAATTTCTCAGAAATTATGCCGAAAATCTAAAGAATATGCAAAGATCACACATCATATTTTCAAGCCCTATATTTTATTCCCCCCCCCCCCTTTTTTCAAATGGGGGGGGGGGGGGATTAACCTCCTAAATTTCAGTTCTTCAGTAGACTCTAGGTCTTCCCAATTCCCAGTTGGATGGCATTCTACATAAGCTAGTTCATTCTTGTCAAGCTTTTCCCAAGTCCTTCACTTGATATGCAGAAACACTGAATTTTATTGACCAGTTGTCGAATAACAAGGGTCTGTGACCTTCTGAAATCAGGATTTTTCATTTTTTTCCTTTAATCATAGTCAGTCAAATTTTCTGTAGTCATGACAGCCTAATTGATCATTAATTGGCAGTCATTTCATGGACAAATTGAGTAGCACTTACCACATGAAATGAACTTGATCTATATTTAGATTGTAATTGACCAGGTAAAGATATGAATTTAGATATTTTTAAAACTATTTATGGAAAATAAATTATCATCATTGCATTGACAAAAATGTATATGTGAGCTTTTTGGGCTTTTTTCTCATGAATATTTTGGGAAAAATTAGATTTTATGAAATAAATTCTTTGTGGAGAGATGTAATAAAGACCTGGTAGTATAACGCAAAGCATTTCATGTTAATATGTCCATCAGTCCATCCCTGTTTAGTTTCTGCACAATACCTTGAGTTTTAAATCATCTACTGTTACCAAACTTTGTAAATGGCTTGCATCTGGGGTAAGGAAGAAGACATGACAGACCTGGACAAGGCTTTGTGGATGACTTACACATGGTGTAAGGAAGAAGCCTAATGATTTTAGGGTCAAAAGTCAAGGTCACTGACTGAAAGAAGAATAATGGTTTATGCACAATAACAGTATTTCTAACTCACAGACTAAAGGTAATGGATTGATTGTGCTTGGAGTGAGGTAGAAGACTGATGATTTTGGGGGTACAAAAGGTAATTGTGGCTCAGAACAATGGTTTTTGCATGAAAATTTCAGTTATTCACCATTTACCTTCACCAAAGTTTGTGGATGACTTACACTTTGGGTAAGAAAGAAATCTATTGATTTGGGGGTACAAAAGGTCATTGTGGCTGAACAATGGTTTTTGCATGAAAATTTCAGTTATTCACCATTTACCTTCACCAAAGTTTGTGGATGACTTACACTTTGGGTAAGAAAGAAATCTATTGATTTAGGGGTCAAAAGGTCAAAGGTTAATGTCAGTGTGACAGAAAGAAGACAAATGTTTTTTGCATAACTTTTGTTCTGGGCTATGTAACTTGACCAGAGATTGCATAGTGCTTGTATTCTAGGTATGGAAGAAGCTTATTAATTTGGGGTCCAAAGGTCAAATGTCAGGGTAATTGTGAATCAAGGAAAAATGGGTTTTTCAGAATGCTTTTGTTCGTGAGTAAGTTCCTTGACCAAACATTGTGCTTGCATCAGGGTAATAAAGAAAGCTGTAGATCTTGGGGTCTAATGGTCAAAAGCCATGGTCATGGTAAGCAAACATATTCACAAGAGTTCACAAAAGAAGTGTGAAAGTCATGAAAATTGGTCCTGCCTAATGAGTAATGATTTTGTATTGAAATATCACAAACAATTTCAATCAGGGTGCACAAAAAATTGCAGGCATATTTCCTGTATTGCACACTGTTGATTGTCTGCGTCTATAACAGGAAAGGCAGAGAATTTCAAATCTTATGAAACAATTGGTTGAGGAACTAGTCTAAAACTGGAACTGGTCTCAATTAGTCAGATACTTATATTTAAGAAAGAAGTATACTAAGTCGCCTACATGACTAAAGGTGGTATTATGCGATAGCATCAGTTTCAAGATGTGGAAGAGGAAGGTAGATGATGCATGTTTGATTTCACCAAAACAGAAAGAAACATGTAAAAGAAAAATATAATTTTGATTTGGAGCAGAAATGGGGCTGGGTAAGAAGAAGTGACCTTGGATCTACAGTTGCTTTCTGCAGTTTGTGCCATATGCACTGCAGCATAAGCCATGGCAGATAGGATGATGTTGTGTTCCCTTCTATCAACAAAGATCAATCTGGATGGTGAGTGCTATTCAGCAGACATTACATTTGAATGTTTACAAGCTGCTATGTAGGCTACATGGAATTGTGTTCAGGAACATATAGTCCAGCACAAGACTTTTGCAAATGAGAAAATTATTGTGAAAACTTTTAGAACTATATTGATTTTAGTAGAAAAAAAAATTTGTTTCCTATCTAGGATATAATTATGACAAACAATAATTGCTGAATAAAATTAATAGTACTTAGAAACAAAATGTAGAAGCAGCAATGTATATAGATATTGTAAAATATCTCGACATGGCTAATTTTGCTCTGACCATGTTGTAACATTTCCAAGCTGGCAAACCTCACTAATTATTTTCACTGGAACTTAACATCTCTGGATAAGTTTAATAAAAAAAAATATTGCTTTCTGCACATTAAGTTTAGCTTAAGACTGCATATCTGTAAAACAGATCAAGGACATTTGGACATGTTGGGCAATAATTTCCAGAGTCAACCATGCTCTACTAGTGCCTTCAGTTAGAGGACTATTAAACATGGAGTAGGATATAATACTGTCTATACTTGCTTATAAGTCAGGTTCACTGCAAACGGCATAGACCCAGATCTTATGTTGCATAATGCGCTGGTAGATAAGGGGCTATGTTGTTTGTTCTACTGATTACTACTATCATACTGCATAGACCCGGATCTGCTGGCACATTATGTGATGGCAGATCTTGATCTATACAGTTTGCAGTTGGATCCCACCTGTATGTGAGTATATAAGGTATGCTGTTCATGGTACTCTTTTCTTTTTCTGTTTTTTTTGCATAATGCTAATTACAATATTACAAGACCAGTCAGGGCTGGAATGGCATAATGTGAACACACTTGCTGTGCACCTTAATGTAGTTCCCGAGAGCTGATTTAACAAATTTGACATGCATATATCAGGGTAAGTGCCCAGCCCATCCAAACCGACCATATATACTTGCGTATTATCCAAGTCCAAATGCAAACAACATATGTTGTTTGCTCTACTGATTAGTCCCTACAAACTGCATAGACCCAGATCTGCCAGCGCATTATGCGACGGCAGATCTGGATCTATGCAGTTTGCAGTTGGTATCGGTTTATACGCGAGTATATACAGTAGATAGTTTTTGATGTTCTTGAGTCTTCTTCACCACAGAAGCCACACTATGTCAAGATTTGGTTATTTGT
This sequence comes from Margaritifera margaritifera, assembly GCA_029931535.1. Lineage (NCBI taxonomy): Eukaryota > Metazoa > Mollusca > Bivalvia > Unionida > Margaritiferidae > Margaritifera > Margaritifera margaritifera. The sequence continues at coordinate 828,631 of JAQPZY010001118.1, read as the reverse complement.
ATGCATCTTTTCAGATACACTGCTAAAACCCTTATTTTGCTTGGGCAGAGCCAGATGTAAGTGTTGAAGTTTTTTTCCCCAGAATCCCCAATACATTAGTCCACCTACTTACTGAGATGGATTCAGATATCAAGAACTCTGAGTGACTTCCAGACAAGAATCATCCATCAGGAAGCCATCTGTAAAGTGGACAGCTTTCTGATAAAACTCACTATATTGAGTCTTCTTCACCTCAGAGACCACACTGTCAAGATTTTAGCTGTTGTGGGTGATTAAGATTAGTTGTGAAAGGTCAAGGCTGCTTTTTATGTGCATTTGTCCCTATAGTCTAGTTTTCAAAGCACAAAATTAAATTTCAAGAAGAAAAAATATATTTATATACTTGGCACAAATCAGATCAGAATTTTTTGAAAATCCTCAAAATGTGAAATTGCTAATATTATTTTCAAATTACAAAATGTCTAAAAAGACACTTTAATTTGTACAATTTTGTCATTTGTTAATGGTTTTCATAACTTTCAAGCAATATTTATAAATTTTGATCCAAATAATTGTCTAACAAAATGCTATCAATCATTTTAAAGATAAATTACAGAGGTACCATATATACTTGATGATAAGTGAAGTCCAACTGCAAACTGCACAGATCCAGATCTGCCATCACATAATGTGACAGCAAATCTGAGTCTGTGCAGTTTGTTAGGAGTAATCAGTAGAACAAGCAACATAGACCCAGATTTGCTGGTGCATTTTGCAATGGCAGATCAAGGTTATGTTGTTTGCAGTTGGACTCGACTTATAAATGAGTATATACAGTATTCAACTGTGCTTTATGGAAAATATATACTTTTTGAACATATTTCAAAATGTGATTTTCATACTTATAATGATATATGATCATCTGAAAATTTCACTATGGTGAACCTGACATGTTTAGATTAGCTCAGTCGGTTGAGTGATTGGAAAATTTGACCGTGGTCTCAAGATCAAAACCCACCGAAGATATTATTTTTGTCTTTCATTGTCTTATAATCATGTTGAGTCATTTTACCTTTTTATTGACAATCAAATCACATATGATTTTAAGTATATTGCTTTTTGAGCTCTACTGACATAGACCAGAAGAGCTTATGGGATGGCCTGTTGTTTGTCCAAAGTCTGACAGCCATCCATCCTTTAGCACAAATTTGTTATAACTACTCCTCCTAAACTACTTGGAGGATTGCCCTAAAACTTGACAAACACATTCATCCCAAAGTCTAAGTTGGCCTAAATGAAAATGGTGCTGCTCAGACATCCAATATGGTCACCACAGCAGCTGTCTTGAAAATCTTGTTATAACTCCCCTCCAGAATGGATGGTCATATCAGCATCTTTTAGAAGATTTCCAATATGGTCACTATGGCAGCCATCTTGAAAATCTTGTTATTACTACTCCTCCTGAACAAAAAGTCATATTGGCATGGGGTTTTCAATAGAAGACTTCTTATGATGTCTATATGGTCCTAAATGAAAAATGGTGCTGCCAAAAAATCCAATATGGCCGTCATAGTCGCCATCGTGAAAATCTTATTGCTACTCCACCTGAATGGACTAAAAGACTTCAAAATGGTGTCAATCTGACATCTAGTATGGCTACTATGGCAGCCATCTTAAAAATCATGTTATTCATACTCATAAATGGAAAGTCATATCAAAATGAGGGTTTTCACTAAAAGACTAATTATGATATATAGTTGGTCCTGAATGAAAATGGTGTCGATCTGACCTCAGATATGACCACCTTGGCAACCATCTTGAAAATATTCTTGTCGCTACTCCTCCTATATGGAAAGTCATATTGACAGCGGGTTTTTACCAGAAGATTTCTTATGGTGTCCAGTTGGTCCTGAATGAAATTGATGCTGATCTGACATTCAATATAACCACCATGGCAGCCATCGTGAAAATCTTGTTATAGCTACTCCTTCAGAATTGATGGTCATACTGACATAGGGTTTTCACCAAAAGACTTCTTATGATGTCTGGTTGGTCCTGAATGAAAATTATGCTCTGCAGAAATCCAATATGGTTGCCACAATGAACATATTGTAAATTTTGTCACTTATTCTCCTGAATGAATGGACATACCAGAAGTCTTCTAATGGTGTCTAGTTTGTCATAAATGAAAATATTGCTGATCTTAGATCCAGTATGTCTGCCACAGTGGCTAATTTGAAAATCTTATCACTCAAGAATATCAGAGATGGTTTAACACTCAGAAGTTAAAAAGAAGAAATGGTAGTATCTTGAATTCCTGGAAATTCTTTTTGGACATTAGAGCGTCAGTCCCTTCAAGGGACTCTTGTTATTATTTAAAAAATAGAGAAAAAAAATTGTGATATGGCAGCTTTTTCTTCATTTGATTATACAGTATGTGTAGCCTTAACAGGTTCACAGGAGCTCCTGCGCTTAGGTAGTAGGGCTATAAATAGATGAACCACATTAGCTCTATGAAGAATGTTTTCTCATTAAAGTGTACCTTTTGAGTTGTGTAATACCCTTTGTGTTGTGTAATACCTTTTGTGTTGTGTAATACCTTTTGTGTTGTGTAATACCTTTTACATTGTGTAATACCCTTTGTGCTATGTAATACCTTTTGTGTTGTGTAATACCTTTTGAGTTATGTAATATTTGTGCTGTGTAATACCTTTTGTGTTGTGTAATACCTTTTGTGTTGTGTAATACCTTTTACGTTGTGTAATACCCTTTGTGCTATGTAATACCTTTTGTGTTGTGTAATACCTTTTGAGTTATGTAATACCCTTTGTGCTGTGTAATACCTTTTGTTGTGTAATACCCTTTGTGTTGTGTAATACCCTTTGTGCTGTGTAATACCGTTTGAGTTATGTAATACCCTTTGTGCTGTGTAATACCTTTTTTGCTGTGTAATTGACATAAAAAATCGAGTTTAAATGTTTAGCTCTTAAAGTAAACTTTGTATACTACAGCACTCACTCACAATAATAAGACCCCTCACAATAACACCATTCCTGTCATAAGGCAGGTATGTCCATGGATCCCATTTCATTATATAGTAGTGAAATTATATGCATAATGAACCTCATTATAAGGCAGTCTCACTATAAAGTGGTCTACTGTATGGCTTCCATCAACAGCATTATAATGAGGGAATATTGTATTTCTTGGAAGCTTGATTGCATTTAAGTGCTGGATCATGCCATTTTGATGGCAGAAAGTAGCCTATTCCATACAGATTTAGAATCAATATTGTAAACTTTATTCAGTCAATATTTTCCATTAACATCTGAAATTGGATAAGTTAAGAATAAATATATACAGGCTATTTTGGTTATTTAGATGAAATCTACACTGACTGTTATTAACCCTTGAAAGCTGGTCCAACTGTCGCATGCAGAAAGTGAGTCAATTAATACATACTTAATATTATACTACCTGATGCTGTAAAGTAACCGTGTTTGTCACTTCAGTATCACACTGAGCAATTCTCCTTTCAATCTAAGGCTGTAAAATGTTTGAATGTTCAGGATACGAGTGTATTATTAGGACTTTTCATCATAGGTAAGGGTTCATAGACAGATAAATCATAAATTAAATGTATGTTATATCAAAAGTGTTGATTTTAAGGATTTGTGATGGAGGACTGTTTAAAAAAATGTTATTTCCAATTTTAAAAGTTTTACAAAATTTGCCAGTATTGGTTGCAAAGTGTGCAGATATCTTACATCTATTTTATGAGCTTTAGTGAATTTTTTTCTAGTTTTTAAAGAACTTTGGCATCTTTAACATTTTTTCTTTTATGTTGTAGTAGTAATAGGGATTAAAATGGCATGTCAGCACAGTACTTACTATATGACGTAGTTTAAAAGTGAAGTTCTGAAAAGTAAATAGAAAGACTTGCACAAAAAACTATGAAAAATAAATCCTTTCAAACAAACATAAACATGGATCAATACTAAACAAGAAACGTTGAAAGGTAAGATTTTAAATTCTGTAAAATGTATATAAACAAAAGATAAGAGTAAAAGATGTAACATCTTTAAATATATGGTCAGAATTTATTTTATAAACCACATTCCCTCAAAAAGTCCAAGATTTTCTTTTATCTTGTAAGAGGAAATATTTACTTTTTATTTGGAAGAGTTTATCTTCCTGAAGAATAATTTTCAACATTTATATTTTTACAACCTTTCTAAGGTCTTTACTTTTTTATCTTGAAGGACTGCATAATTTTATTTACATTTATTTGGAAAAGTTTATCTTCCTGTAATTTTGTGCAATTTTTTCACTACATATTTTTAGAAGTAAACTTTAGATTAGCACTAAATAGCCATGATGGTGCTGATATGCTGTTAAACCCAGTACATACATTCATACATACATACACTTTTGAATACATGATTTACCGTATATACTTGCGTCCAAATGCAAACAACATAGACCCTGATCTGCCGTCGCATAATGCACCGAAGTTGTTTGTTCTACTGATTAGTCCTTACAAACTGCATAGGCCCATAATGCGCTGGCAGATCTGGGTCTATGCAGTTTGCAGTTGGTATTGGCTTATACGTGAGTATATATGGTAGTTTGAAAGAACAAATTTTCTTATATTTTCTTCAGGTTATAATGTTAAAACTTTTTTTCGGTAACATTACAATATTAGTAAACTGGTCATTTTTTAAATATGGAATTAGATGTGAACAATTTTGTAAAAAATTACCTGTTATATAAATAGTATATACATGTAAAATAAGTTTGCGTCATATATTGCATTGAACACTTCATCTACTTGATGTATATGTGTTTATTAATTTATGTGGATCTGTCTCGAATTATCATGCAATCCTAAACATGTATGTGTAACAGGTGTTCTTTAGCTTTCAACTGGACTATTAATGCAGTATACTCTACAGATCTATATACATTGAAATAGTATACTTAACATTGTGTGTATTGCCAACTTAAAGCTGACACACATGGTGGTTAAAACCCTCTTGATGAACATACAGTGTACACAATATCATCGAGTGATAATAACCTGTAAATGACTCTAGTACCTGTGGAATATAGACAATATTGTTAAACTTGTTCACCATGGTCAATAATTCACATTGTGATGACAGTAGCCATTTCTTACTTTTCCATCAAACTATGTGGAGACTTGATGTCTCTTGATGGCACAAGAGGATATAGTTTAATTTATATTCAGTTGGATACACACAAGTTTTTGCTTCAACCAATATCAAAAGATTTTTTTTTTAAATGGATTTCTGTACGTTTAACTGTTGAAATTATGTTCTGATGATATGCAAGAACGGTATGAATAAAAGACAGTTGGAATTCATGTTAGGAGTCCGTACTGAGATGGCAGATATCATTTGCTGTTTATGCAGGTGTTACCCAATGTAATCTGTCATTTCTTCAACTTTGTCCAATTTATTTTGTAGTTATTCTAGTAAATTATTCTGGGAATTTTTTGTTTCAGAATAATGTACATCCAACTATAAACAGATTACAGACCCTGATGTGTTGTTGTATAATTAATACACTGGCAGATCACAGTCCACATCATTCATTCCAGTTTATATGATTTCAAAAAACCACATAGACAACTTGGTCCACCAGCATATTTTGTCATGGCATATCTAGGCCTGTAGCATTCATAGTTGGTGTGTATAATACACAAGTATGGCAGTAGTTTTTGATGCCGCTTGCTCCTTACTGTATACCAAACTTAATGTCGCAAATAAAATCCGGATATGATCAACAACTTCAGAGTATAAGGGTGGGTTGATTTATCAGTTTAGCTCATTAAACTGATATGACAACCAAGTATCAAATAAACTGCTGAATAAATGCCACAAACAATTAGGGATACCATATATACTCGCTTATAAGTTGGATCCAACTGCAAACTGCACAGATCCAGATCTAACATCACCTAATGTGCTGGCAGATCTGGGTCTATGCACTTTGCTAGGACTAATCAGTAGAATAAACAACATAGACCTGATCTGCTGGCATATCATGCAGCAGCAGATCTGGGTCTGTGTTGTTTGCAGATGGACAATTATATATGGTACATTTTATACCCTTATTTTTATGATGCATTTTTAACCTTATTTTTATTATGCATTTTTAATATGAATAATCCTCTTTATTATGTCCCACAATGAATGTGGTTGGGGCATACAATAATTTTATCCCCTTCCATCCATGCATCAAGTCCAAGTTTTGCTTTTAGGTCAGTTTCCCAGGCACTGTGGTGGAACATTCATGTTCCATGAAGACATTGTCAGTAATGAGTATGAACTCCTGTTCATTTAGTGCTGTGTGCTCTTGGTAAATTTCTTGACACTAGTGTCATTGTTAGTGGTGGAACATTCATGTTCCATGAAGACATTGTCAGTAATGAGTATGAACTCCTGTTCATTTAGTGCTGTGTGCTCTTGGTAAATTTCTTGACACTAGTGTCATTGTTAGTGGTGGAACATTCATGTTCCATGAAGACATTGTCAGTAATGAGTATGAACTCCTGTTCATTTAGTGCTGTGTGCTCTTGGTAAATTTCTTGACACTAGTGTCATTGTTAGTGGTGGAACATTCATGTTCCATGAAGACATTGTCAGTAATGAGTATGAACTCCTGTTCATTTAGTGCTGTGTGCTCTTGGTAAATTTCTTGACACTAGTGTCATTGTTAGTGGTGGAACATTCATGTTCCATGAAGACATTGTCAGTAATGAGTATGAACTCCTGTTCATTTAGTGCTGTGTGCTCTTGGTAAATTTCTTGACACTAGTGTCATTGTTAGTGAAGGGCTTACTCATAATTAATTGTACGGTAATACAGAATTAGTTGTCTTACTTAAACAAATGTGATTATAATCCAGGTTCAGTACCCGCACAGGCCAGCCCCAGTCGGCTGCCTCAGTGTGTCCTTGTGAAAGGCACAAAGAAGTCCTCATGTATTTTTTGTGGCAAAAATAAGTGCATATATGTAAAAATAAGTGCATATATGCAAAAAAAAGTGCATATATGTAAAAATAAGTGCATATATGTAAAAAATGTGTTTATAAGGGAAAATAAAATCTTAGACATCAAAACCTATTCTTTAATGATTGCTGTTTTAAATTAAGTACTGTCTGTGACTTTGTATATCTACCTTGTTCTCATTTAGACATTTTGTTCCAGCAGTCTTTATTGTTTCCTTAATTTACCTTGTTCAGACATTTTGTTCCAGCAGTCTTTATTGTTTCCTTAATTTACCTTGTTCAGACATTTTGTTCCAGCAGTCTTTATTGTTTCCTTAATTTACTTTGTTCAGACATTTTGTTCCAGTAGTCTTTATTGTTTTCTTAATTTACCTTGTTTTTATTCAGACTTTTTGTTCCAGCAGTCTTTATTGTTTCGTTAATTTTAATTACTGTAAAACCTTGAAAACTTGAAGTGCTGCAGGACCCAATTTTGGTTGGAGTTTTCGGTAGTTTTGAGTTTTCCAAGGTCACAGACCAGAAAATACTTCACATAGGAACTGAGCCTGTCATTAGAGTAAAGGGTAGTTTGGTCTATTCTTAAATGATTGTGGAAATCACACTAATTTCTAAAAAAAAATCATGCCAAAACTTCAATAAAATATGTGAAAACCATGCATAATATCATCAAGCTGTACACTTATTTTGTCATTAAATCCCTAATATTCATAAATTTCCCCCTTTTTTTAAACAGAAAAGGGAATTTCCCCACTAAATGTTCAGTTCAAGAATAGACCATGGTATTCAGGTGATAGTCATATACAGCTATTATTATGCTGAGGTGCTTTTAAATGCTAATATATACATGTGTTATAAAAATTTACATGTATAGTATTTAAGTCCAATGCATCCAATTATGGTTAATAAATATAAATATAGAAACTTTATAAATAATTGTATCATAAGGCATTGCATTATTGATAAGTATGTATTGAAAGTATATGTAAATGACCTTCACTACTTTAAAAAATGAAGTATTTTTTTTTTAAATAATTAAAAAATGAGGAAAAAAACAATACAATTATAAAAAAAAGTTAAAACCCTAAATCTTTGACTGTGATACTGAAAACCCAATAGTAATTACTGCCACATAATTTTCATTTTGTATGTCTGTTATTCACATTTTACAGTATTTTCATTCATTGAAGTGGTATAATGAGAGAATATTTCACAGAGCATATTTTTAAGACCAATTTCAGCACAGAAATATTTTAAATTGATTTAAATATCACTTTTACCAGTTATGATCATTTAATTTTGGATTTGTTTGGACAAGGAATTAAAAGGACTAAGCTATGATAGAGTTGTGGCTGCACTGTCAGCTGCTACAGTGTTTGCTGTCATATAACACACATGCTGTTTATACTTGCTTTTAAGTCAGGTCCAACTGCAAACAATATAGACCATGATCTGCTGACGCATAATGTACCGACAGATCAGGATCTGTGTTGTTTGTTCTACTGATTACTCCTAACAAACTTCATAGACCCAGATCTGTCAGTGCATCATGCAATGGCAGATCTGGGTCTAGTGCAGTTTGCAGTTGAATCAGACATATAAGCAAGTATAGACGGTAATTACAAACAGCTATAAGATCCTGATCTGCATTACCTTTCTGATACATTATATATGCCAACAGATTTCAGTCTTCACTGTTCACATTTTGGGTGCACTTAAAACCGAGATGCATAGATACATACGTATAAGATCATCAAGTTGAGTCATTTAGGAAGACAAGCAATTACTTTGACTCTGTGGATCAATTTGTGTAAGAGGGAGCTAGTACTGCATGAATCAAATGTTGCAGTCAAACCAATGCAATTTATATGAAGTGTGTTACCATAATGCTTGGCTTAACCAACTGCTTCCTGTATTGTGACTCCTGATCATGATGCACATTACAATTCCTTGCAGCATACAAGCTGGCAGCATTGTTCATATTGTCAGTTGGATGCATCATGACAATGCCGTGTGCACGCTAATTTTATTTCAGGAGATGTAATATTTTCATGCAGACTTTAATTTAAAAACAAAAATATAAGAAAAGATGAGTTGTTTGTGCTTTAATATTCAAACATCCAGATTTTCTTTGGATTAAATTATGCAAAACTATTCTATTTCTTGATAACTTTTGACATTTAGTAGATGTAAGGTTAGATTGTGTCTGTAACGAGAAGAAAATTTGGTTGGTTGATAACTTGTATTTCAGGCTGTCATTTTTTTTGTATTCTGGTGGATTGTTTCTCAGTGAGGATTTTCCTGGATCAAGGATTTTTATGTCCAAACTTTACTTGAATCATACAACAGATTTCAGTGCTGTTCTGGAAGACAATACATTTCCAATTTTTACCAATTTAAAATTCAGAATCTGGCAATATTCATAACAACAATTTAATTCATCAAAGTTTATTAATATCATTAATATGAAGATTTGAAACTGGTACCCAAGTTTGTTTCAGTAAAATATTTAAATTAAACATTTTAAAGACAAAGGTCACTTAAGTTAAGTATTATTAGTATTTTGAATTGTAATCACCAGTGTTTAAAATAGTACATGTATGTTTTAAAAACTTTTGAAAAGTAACCAATTTTGTAAATGGTTCTAATAAATTGCACACAAAAAATTGGATTCGTACTATTACAGTTGTCATTTTATCTTACAAATTCGGATTTGTATTTTTTTTTTGGTGTGTTTTGATAGTTAAAACTATTTCTTGTACATAGTCATCTATGAGAAGGTTATCAGTGGACAGAAAATATCAGTAACTACTGGTAATCATTACTAATTCTGTCCTGTATTGGACCAAAGTACTGAAGCTTAGAAATCCTTCAGGCAGACTTGTTAGTTCTGAACAATGCCATGAAAAACCTTTAACTGTGTGTCAGAAAAGTACATACAGTGAATCATGTCACATGAATTTTTTATTCTATGGATTGATGGGAGTGGTGCTTTAGTGGCCACAGAAGATGATTCTATGATGGTATTTCACTTGTGGCCAGATAACATTTAAGTGATTATTGAAAGGATGTAAATACAATTCATTTGCCATTTGTGGGGAGAAATCATGTATTCAGTAAGCCAGTACTGTCCAGTTGTTATTAAGGAGTCCTTAGATTTTATCCTTGCATTCTGCAGATTTGATAGACCAGAGCGACAAGTCGTTACAGAGGTTGTGCAGCCACGGGCGTCACCAAACACGGCACTCAATAATTCATTTGGATTACGGAGGGATCCTCAGTATCAGGCTATGTCACCACACAGGGTAAGTTGGCTACATTCCTGGTTTCACACTACTATAAAATTTGCTTCATCAGGATTAGTTTTTACATGTGTGTTGCCACCTCATGGTTTTTTATTGTTTACACCTTAAATTAGGAGATAAGTGAATAAACATGGTATTTTTATATTTTTACAATATATATCTTGATCATTGTCAGTTACCTGGAAAAACATGTACTAAGAGTGTGAGTTTGTTTTTGTAAAATTAAGGAATTGACATGAAATTTGGTTTGTTCTTCATGGATATGATACCATACTGACACCATCAACTAGATATTCTAATCAAACCTTTTGTTAAAACAGGATCTTCCAATAAAACATTCTCAGTGACACCCAAACTCTCCAGTTGATGCTTCATTTCAAATAGTTCTCAATAGTCATACAACGTAATCAGTTCTGTTTTCTTCAGACCTCATTTTCCAAGGTATATTTTAAATTATTTGCATTGATAATGGCAAATTCTAAAATGATTACATACATGTAGACTTTGTATTTATGTTTTTACAACTTTTTGCCATTGCAATCTCGTGCATCCTCAAGGATTTTTTACCCAGTGATTGAATCCTTGCAAAATAAATCATCTGGATTATTTGCTAACATTGGAATTCTGCAATAATTTAAAAATTCTAATTTGGGATGGAGCACGTTATCATTAAGATTAGAATCCTAGTTTTGGCCATAAAAATAACCCACTTGAAAAATACTCCTAAACTGCTTTCATGCATTTCAGTGTGTACTATATACTAGCTTCTACTTTTGACTCTTTCATGCTTTTCAGTGTGTACTGTATACTAGCTTCTACTTTTGGCTCTTTCATGCATTTTAGTGTGTACTATATACTAGCTTCTACTTTTGGTTCTTTCATGCATTTCAGTGTGTACTATATACTAGCTTCTACTTTTGGCTCTTTCATGCATTTCAGTGTGTACTATATACTAGCTTCTACTTTTGACTCTTTCATGCATTTCAGTGTGTACTATATACTAGCCTCTACTTTTGGCTCTTTCATGCATTTCAGTGTGTACTATATACTAGCTTCTACTTTTGACTCTTTCATGCATTTCAGTGTGTACTATATACTAGCTTCTACATTTGGCTCCTGGCCTTGCTAAGATACATTTCTTTTTCTGTACATACCATTCTTAAGGTTATATATATTTCATAGTGGTAGATCAATAACTCCATGCCTTTTCTACCATTTTCCATTGCTGTTAACATTTGTTTTTGGTTTGTATGTACATATATATATAAAAACTAATTAAAAGTTGGTTGGTTCTCAATGGATCATTTATGCTCAGGTTCTCGGTGCATCCTTACTGAAAAAAATCCTGACTTTTTTTCATTTAAAAATGGTAAATGAGGGATAATCAAGGCAGATTTTACTCTTGCAGTAAAATGCCACACCAATCACATACGCAGATCTTTTAGTAATCTGAAAGTCAGAAAGGGGTTTTCTTTGTTTTTAAAGATTCATGGTAGAAATGATTCTCATCAATTTTTCCTTAAAATAAGTATTAGCAAATGTCCTGAGAAATAAATGTTTCCTATCTCCATGAACAAAGTCTGAAATAGTTATAGAAAAATGTATAGTCCTCAAGAGTTTGTGCATTCCATAACCTTGTGTGCTGCCTACAGTGACAATTATAATAACTACACCATAGATAATCGTGAAATGAACCTATATCATGCATGCTTTTGGATGCACGATAAATACAAAAATTATTTTTGGCAATTTCTTGATAAGTACTTAGAATTTCCATTTTACAAAAAGGTGTTGATTGCAGAGCAGTGATTGTTGTTGTTGTTGTTATGGGTTTAATGCCATTTTTCAGCACATGATAGGCTATACATGGTGGCCAGTATATTTGGTGGAGGAAGAACCCGGAAAAAAACCCGGGAAGAACCACCGATCCACAGGAAGCTACTGGCAAGCTTTCTCACATACCCACATTGGCTGAACCCGAGACTCAAACCTACGCGGACAGAGGTGAGATGTCAGTGATCTGTGAAGGCGAGCGCCTTAGACCACTGGGCCCCCCAGGGCCCCCCAGAGCAGTGGTAATGTATTCATTCTGCACCACTGCAGTTCCAGCATTGATTCCAGGTATTCAGTGATTTGGACGAGGGTAGTGAGCATATTGGGCGTTCAGTTACTAATTTTTAATAATTTTGAGCATTGTAACTAGAAATGCTTATCATTTTTATTTAAACTTTGTTGTTTTTATGGTCATTTGTCATTAATAATTGGCCATTTAAAAAAATAAAGAATATACAAAATGAATCATGGCCCCTGCCGTTCCTAATCACTGAGGTGGTTCAGCATGATCAGATAAGTTGTACTAATACATTCACCGTCAGTGGTTTCAATGAAGTTTTTAACATTCTGACACCTCAGAGTCAACTTTGTGCCAGCATCTGAGCCATCAAGAGTGCAAACTAAAGTACTCCCTTATTATAATGTTGTGCATGGAGGACATCTTATAATGAAGTACACAATATTGTACTCCCTCATTATAATATTGTACATGGGGATATACAGTATACTGCCTAATAGTGAAATCACCTTATAATGAGGTACACAATACAGTACTCCCTCATTACAAAGTTGTGCATGGGGATATACAATATACTGCCTAATAGTGAGATCACCTTATAATGAGGTACATAATACAGTATTCCCCATTATAATGTTGTGCATGGATGACACCTTATAATGAGGTACACAATACAGTACTCCCTCACTATAGTGATGTGCATGTATGACACCTTATAATGAGGTACACAATACAGTACTCCCTCATTATAGTGTTGTGCATGGGGGACATACAGTATACTGCCTAACAGTGGGATCATCTTATAATGAGGTACACAATACAGTACTCCCTCATTATAATGTTGTCAATGGAAGCCATAGAGCATACCATCTCATAATGAGACTGACATATAATGAAGTACATGATACAGTACTCCCTCATTATAATGTTGTCCATGGGAGACATAGTATGCTCCTTATATTGAGACCAACTTATAAGGCACATGATACATATAAGTTTACTACCACTTGATTAAATTAGATTCATGACCATACTCAACTTATAACAGGAACTGTGTTATAATGAATGGGCTTATATTGAGGGAGTGCTGATTGAAAGTTGTTAGAACTTGTTTTATAATCTATATCAGTAATGAAAAAGTTTAAACATGATGCTTAACATAAATATTCTCTATAGCTCACACGGTGTCACATGGAGACTGTATAATTTATTGGTTATACAGTGGTCCCTCATTATAAAAACCCCTCATTATACTGCTACCTCTCCTATGATGTGAATAATGGATCTCATGAAATTTTTTAAAATGTTGTTATTCTTACTACATCATTGATTGCACTTAATTTTAGTTTTTGGCTAATGAGACCAATTATGTTGTTTCACTTATTATAATTTAACTTTCAGTTCACATTGTCACAAACCCTTGTTGGAGAATATACCTCCATATACTAGGTGGCCTCAATGCTCTGTCACTTTCATATTGGCTCCCATAAGTACCGTTTTAGTGAGGAAGCACTATACCTGGAATTTTCTTGGACTTTTTTTGAGTCTCACCTGGGTAAGTATAGATACATGTATGTATCACTTTTCATATGGCAATAGCATCAGTGTCAGTGTTGGAGGTTTGTTTTTGCAACTCATATATGGGTGTGAGTGTACATCATTAAACAGAGTCAGACACTGGGCTCCATGGAACATTTGTTTGTATGAACTTTTACTATTGATTGATTAGTTGAGAACTTGTGCATTAATTAATATTTAAGTGGGAGGACCATCCTGTAATTGTGTAATCCCATCATCCCTGGGGACCACCTATTACAGCCAGTGATAAAATACATCCATAACATATAACACAGTATTTTTGTTTCCAAATGGCAACCCTGCTGCAATTATTGAAATATTACACCTACCTTCACATGTGTGCAGAAGTGAAAAGTTAATACATGTTGTTTTTGTCTTCCCACCTTTGACTAATGCCACTAAATGGAATATGTAAAGCAATTACAGCATGAGCAGAGTAAAGCTAGCTTAGATTGTGACACATATAAATATCCAGATTTCCAATAGTGATAAAATGTTTTGAAATTGTTTGGGTTTTTTTATCAATTGGAAGTCTGCATACAGAAGAAATCCGAATAGAGTTGAGTATTACAGCAAAGCCAAATGACCCCAAATCTTAAGAATTAAACTGATTCTAATCTCTGTTTTCCAATAAAGCAATTAATAGCATATATAACATATAGTGAAACCAGTCCAAAAACTTCAATAAAAAATTAATGACTTTCTGCCTACAAACAAAGATATGTCAAAGAGCCTAGTTTTGTTTCCCAGGGACAGACTAAGAACAGGCATGTGTCTTGTCACAAAAATTCTGTATAGTGTCATGTGATGTCAGTCAGTATACACTTGATGTCATGAGAAGTCAGATGTGCTAATGGTACAAAAATTCTTGACTGTCATATGTTGTCACTCATCATACACTTTATGTCATGAAAAATCAGATGTGGTAATGGTGCAAAAATTCTTGACAGTGTCATATGATGTCAGTCAGCATACACTTGATGTCATGAGAAGTCAGATGTGCTAATGGTGCAAAAATTCTTGACAGTGTCGTATGATGTCAGTCAGCATACACTTGATGTCATGAGAAGTCAGATGTGCTTACTTCCAAGGATATGCCTATTTCATATTAAAATTGCCACATTGCCACCAGGTGTCCATTCAGTAAAGCAAATGGTAGTTTACTGCAAACAAGAATGTATTATACAATCAAAGTATTGAGATTTTGGCAGTTGACCAAGGCCTGATATAGTCCATTTAAAAAAATGGCTATAACCAATTGCTAATCTTTAAATTGACTCAGTTTGGTTTTTCTGTTTTTGTTGCTGAATGATTAAGGAAGAGAAGGATAAGATTTTTAGTTCCCACTACTATCATTTTCACTCTTCGTAGGAATACAAATTAATATTACAGATTTACATATCCGGAAACACACTTTAGCGCCTATAAGCCATAGAAAATGACTGTCAGTTGCATGAGAGTTTTGTGATATTTTTGTGTGAGGCATCGCTTGTTCACAGTAAATCACTGTTTGCTGTATCAAAATAGCAGTACAGTAGAAATCCATCTATCTAAAGTCCCACAAAAGAAACTTGTGATGAACAATTGATTTTGGCTTAAATTACTGAGAATATGGTGAAGCTTGCCTTAGCACACATCGCCATATGAAGACATAAAAGACAAAATGTATGAAGCCCTTTTCTTATTTACTCACATATCACTGATATATAAGACACCTGTCCATAAAGAACAAACTTTTGTGGTGCCTTGAGTGTCCTTTTGTAGACAGGATTCATTGTTTTCTGTCCACATAATAGGTGGCGTGTCAATCATGCACTACCGTACTTTCACCTGGCATTCAGCATGGCTCAGCAAACGAGGAGAGTGAGAAGAGAACATAAAACTTTGAAGTTTAGTCACCAAAAATCACTCAAATAAACAATACTTACCTAAAACCAAGTGTACTATATAATAAATAGAGATGAGGAATTAAAAGCGATGAATGTCAACAATCATTCCCTACTGCAGTTCAGATTCATTCACCAGAGATTAAGTAACTGGTTTACCAACATAAATTCTTGCGACATCAACATAAACACTAAATATCACGATTAATAATACATGTATTTTGAAATATTTTGCATACTGGGGAAATTAAGTCATGTGTACATGAGGCATCTGATTATCTAGGAAGTTCAATGATACAGTGTCTCACAAATAGTATTACATTCAAAGAAGGCGCTGTATCACAGGACTCAGTTCAAATATCATTAATGATGTCTGCAATGAAATGCAGTTTATTAATTACATGTATATCCAATGTTTTTTTAGTTAAATTCAATGGCCAAAAGTTATTACAAGTTGAAAAGGCTGCAAAAATGATAATTTTAACTTTGTCAATTTTAGCTAGTGATCTTTCTTCTTTTTCCCAAATTCAGCAAACATGGACTATATTTTACTGTTTCTTTTCTTGTTCAAAATATATATAATAAAAGCCTGTGCTAAAAATAAACAAATTTTGTTCAGTTCATCAACATACCCCCTCAACACACACCCCTCCCAGTGATGTAAGGGAATTTTACAGGACAAAAATGGGGAGGGGTAGGGTCTCATTTTTTTTTTTTTTTGGGGGGGGGGTCATACTGAGAAACCCATTGGAATATACATTATTTTATTCCTTATACATTGAACTGCATAATATTTTACAAGAAAGAAGAAAAAGAATGGGGTGGGTGGGCAATTTACAATTTCACTTTTAAATAACAACGACTGAAATGCCTCACTAAGAACAAGCGCAGCATGAAATTCCAGCTGTCTTTAATCTTTGAACTTTTGGACTTTTATTGATAATCATGTCCCTGGAGGGGAATGTGAAATAAACATAAACAACAATTTAAGAGTCAGTTCACGTTAATGTTAATGGTGAGCAGCACAGCAACAATTAATGCACATCAAATAGTGCAGAAAATCTATAAATAAAAGTAGATATATACTGTCTCCCTACATGATACAAAATGGAAAATAATTTTACAAAGCATTGATAATTTGGAAAGTTTACAAATTCCATGTTTACATTAAGGAAAATAACATTAAGATACAGCTCTCTCTGCATGTTTTGCTGAAATGCAGTATACAATTTATGTTTTGCTGAAATGCAGTATACAATTTATGTTTTGCTGAAATGCAGTATACAATTTATGTTTTGCTGAAATGCAGTATACAATTTATGTTTTGCTGAAATGCAGTATACAATTTATGTTTTGCTGAAATGCAGTATACAATTTATGTTTTGCTGAAATGCAGTATACAATTTCATTCTTCGGTAAAATTTTGGTCCATTAAAAGAGTGCTATTGTAACTTGTGTATTAAAAGGCATACTTCCATGTTAGCATACAAGTATCCAGTACTCAAACTTGGTAAGGGACATGAAAATGCATACATGTGACAGAACCAGGACATCCAATCAGTAAATTGATTTCAAAAGTTTTATCAGTAGATTGGCTTCAAAATCATTAGGACTTTTTATCAACATAAATGTTACATGTTTTAAGGGGACTGAAAACAAAACAAGTGCAGTTTTTGGCCATAATATGTTTTCTCATCATATTATAATAAAAAAGCAAGTTTTGAACAAGAATCAGATTTGATGATAATGTAACAATTAATTAATATAAGTCAGGGTATTGTCAATTAAATGAAAAAGGAAGAGGTGTATATCTCATAGTTCGCTGCAAAGATTTTTTTATATAAAATCCACATGAATTTTTAGTTTCCTTCACAAGTTCAATGCCAGGTGACCACTGATAACATTCATACTCACATGCACCAACTCAAACTCTGATTTCCAAGTTTTTTGTAATATTTCTTAGCTGATGGTTTTTTAGCATTGGGAGAAAGTGTACGTTTCGGCATTTTGACATAAATTGACCAACAAAAGATAAGAACTGCACTTAAATAAACCTCTTAAAACATCTTGAAAAACACAATAACAATTAAACAAGACAAAAAAGATCAAAATACTTACGCAAGTGTTTCTGCTCAAATCATTTTATGGTCGGTCTCTACTTTTTATCTCGCCACCACAAAAGGTCAGCCGATTTTTAATCCAAGACTCACAAGCCATTATCAACATAAATGTTATATGTTTTAAGGGGATCTGAAACAAAACAAATGGATTTTTTGCCATAATATGTATTCTTTTCATATTGTATTAATACAGCAAGATTTGAACATGATTCTGATGGCAAATGTTACAATAATAATAATTAATATGAGTCAGGGTTGCACTGGTGGAACAGTTCTAGTCCCAAGCAGTCTGGTTCTGACTGATTTCTGTCATATGTTCATAAAACACATTAAAAAAATTTTTTTTTTCTTTTTTCTTTCTTCAGATTTTTAGTACACATCTTTTAATTTTCAAAAGCTGTAAATTTCAACTATAAAACTAAGTGCAGTAGACGGTATTTAAAATGATATTTCTGTCCTACCGCCAATAGAATCAAGTGTATGAAAATGTATCATTATGCAAATGAAACAAAATCTTGATTCTTTGTTGTCAAGCACTGATTAAATTTAGTATTTATAATTTCATTTACAAGCAATAAGTTGGATATCACTTACATGCCCATAGCTAAGGTCTCATTCTGATGAAAAATAAACAAAGAAAAATTAATAGTTTAAACAGCTCTTACATTAAGTGGATATTAAACAATTAGGATAAAAACTTCAAAGGTAAAGCTGTTTATACATGTAGCTTCTGGCCTTCTGTTTCACTTTCCGGTGTAACAAATGTGATCCCTAAGCTGTTTCGGCTCTAAAATTACTTTTAGCTATTGAAAATGATTTTATTGATATATGTAGAGAGATATTCACAATGAAAGATTTATGTGTATTTTTGGTCATGAAGGACCATTTGTATTTTAAGCTATATCAGATTTCAATTTTCTGAACACTGACGACATAAAATGTCACCAATTTTTTTTTTTTTTGGGGGGGGGGGGGTAAATATAAATTAGATCATGCAATGTTTAATACAATTACTAAAGGTTTTAATATTCTCAGTTTTATTGGCATGCATCATGTCCATGCATGGTTTTGAATACTGCTATTAATTGTTGTCCAAAAGTAAAATACCGTTATGGCTGTAATTTTGTGTACTCCTATTTTTAATACACAATCAATCATCAATATATTTTTTTGCTACCAAAAACTTTTGGTGTCCTTTAACTTTTGTTACAGAGAACTTCATTCAAATTTTGATAATTCTGGGTACCATATGTACTCACTTAAAAGTCAAGTCCAACTGCAACTGCTGAGACCCAGATCTGCTGTAGCTTAATGTTCCGGCAGATCTGGGTCTATGCACTTTGTTAGGCATAATCAGTATAACAAACAACATAGACCCTGATCTGCCGGCGCAATTTGGGAAGGCAGATCAGGGTCTGTGTAGTTTGCAGTTGGACTATACTTATAAGTAAGTACACAGAGTACATAAGAAAATGATAACTATTTTGTTCACATGTAATATTTGTACAATTGAAAAATTAATTAATATAAAGTGTACAGAAATTCACAGACAGTGCAGTATCTGATAAATGTGCCAGAGTGTCGGGGTGGTTATAAGTGCTGAGCCTTCAACTCACTGAAGACTGAACAGCATTAGGATGCAGACCAATTTCTCTCTGGTATGAGCCCAGCAAACAGCACAAAAGTAATACATCTGATAGGTCCTCCTTCCCTCCAATGGCACAGTGGTTTCCTCCGGGTACTCCGGTTTCATCTACCTCACAAAGGTGGCCTCCTGTCACTCCCCTACTTAGTGTAGGGATAGGTGGTGGGTGGTAAACATGGAAATCTATACAAAACTTGAATGCATGATGAAAATTGGGGAGTGTCGTGTTGATCACTCTACCTTACCAGTTGAGGGTGCTCCGATAAAGTACTGGAGTGACTTCCATACATACAATGGTTTTGGCTAATTGATACCTCAACAATTTTTGAATGGTACAAAGTTAGGATTCAATATGTTCTCTCACTGTTTGAAAGTATAGTTGTTAAAGGGCACTTAATTATTTCATCTGTAAAACAAGCAAACAAAATAAACAATAGCAAACACTATTGACAATTATTTTGAAATAAAATTCTTTATGACGGTGTCAATATATCATCATTGAAAAATAATTATTAGAAGGGAAAACATAGCATTCAACATTAAAAGCTTATAAAAAGACCCCTCAGGTGATCATCTATGACATTCTTGATCTCAAGGTCTTTCTTTCATTTAGCATAAACTTACTGGTACAGTGTAGAGCTGCCCTTGGTTCCTTTTTGTCTCACATGTATAAGCATCGTGAAGCTGCCATTAGTTTCTTTTTTGTCTCACATGAATAAGCATGGTGAGAATAATTAATCCATTATGTGCAGTAGTGTGGGATAGGGAAATCCCAGCCTAAGGTAGGAATTTGTGGACAGGAATGAAGCTTTGAAAATGATGGATTATTTTGGTCATTTCTCACTTAAATATAGTGTTGAAAAAAAAGAAAAGAAAATACATCATCGGGATGGATAAAACTTTGGCAATACAGCCTATTTTCTTTTAAAAAATTTACGACCTTAGAAAAAACATACAAAGTTTGGTTTTCAACAAAGAATTTGTTTTGTTGTAAACATGGAATACTGTTTACAGAGAAGCAAAATGTATTTTTTCAATGCTAAAAATGAAAGAAGCAATTATAAGACATATATGACATCATAGGCATAATGACATCATTTACAGTGTCATTGAGTGTACTCATATGGGATAATAAATGTATCCCACATGATTTTCTCACATGAGCAAACTGTAAAACACATATATAGGAATGAGGGAAATAGGTAATTAGGTATTTCTGGCAGTTGCAGCATCATTCTTGACAATCTTAAAATTTTGTGTTCATGTTTTTAGTTTTTTTCACATCAGATACATCAACACATCAATGCAGGTGAGACACCAGGTTCCATGGCACACTTGTTTCCTGTAGTGGATTGTACCATACTGTCTCTAATTGTTTGTACACTATAATTTGTACCATACTGTCTCTAATTGTTTGTACACTATAATTTGTACCATACTGTCTGTAATTGTTTGTACACTATAATTTATACCACAGTCTTTAATTGTTTGTACACTATAATTTGTTGTTGACTATTATTGTACATTATAAAGCCATACAAATCATAAATATTGACCTGTAATTTTTGGGTACAGGAAGTTTTGTAATCTTGCTCAGATTTTACAGGAAATTGGATAAGAATCAGTTGAAAATTGTAATTAAAATTTGTTACTGTTAATTATTTGTACACTCCAAAAATCATTCATAAAAAGTGTTCAGAAAATTACAGACAGACAATACAGTTAAATTTTGTAGACTATGTAGATTTAAGCTAGTGAATGTAAACCATCAATAAAGGTTGGATGTCCATCTTGAACATCTGTTTTAGGTGAGGCAAAAAACAGTAAGGATTAATAGAATCTATCATATTTGTTTATGTGGCAGAGAGAATCCCACCTGAGGAGTCATAATTCATCGGCAGGAATGAGGCTTTGCCAAGTTCCTATTCAAAAATTATGAACCCAAGGGTAGGATTTTCCTATCCAACATCAGTACACATGATAGTTGATTACGTTTTTTTTATACATTCCGTGGTGTGGGTTTTAAACACAGTAGTGCCAGACTGATACAGTTACAGTATTAAAAAATAAAGTACCCATTGAAAATTTGTGAATCTTTCGAGGCATGTAAGATTTGGTTTACAGTGTAAGATTTGGTTTACAGTGTAAACTCAGAAATATGGTTAAAGCACATATAACTTAGGTTCTGAAATTAAACCAATAGAGGAATAACAGACAACATGATGTAACGGATGTGATGATATCATGTAAGCAAGTCAGTAGCAATGTAGCAATAAGAATGCTATTGTGATGACCTTTAAGGTAGAATAACAGTCCTGTGTCAAGGTAAGATCAGAATTTCACCACATGAGTGTTTTGTCAAAGAAAGCTCTATCAGTACTGATAGGTGATAAATATCTTCCTCTTTTTTTTTTACAGCCTCTTGAGAGTAGTCCATCTCAAAGGTCAACACTTTCACAGAAATCTTCCACATCAAATCACTCAGATGAAGGAAGAGATCTATGGAAAGGGGTTCGAAATTTTGCTGCCAATTTTTTGGATGAACCATCAGAGGAAAATGCAGTATCACAGCCTGTAGTAGAGGGAATTGACTATCGTCTTGGCAAAATTCAAGTAGCATTAAGTTACGACTTTCAAACTTTGACGTTAACATTAAAAGTGCTACAAGCCACAGGTCTGCCTGCAAAAGACTTCACAGGAACAAGTGACCCTTATGTTAAGATTCTGTTGCTGCCGGACAAAAAGCATAAACTTTTAACCAAAGTGAAGAAGAAAAATTTGAATCCTAGATGGAATGAGTGCTTCCTTTTTGAAGGTAGGTGCAATTTTTCTACATATTTTCACAAATGATTATTCCCGATTTCCCAGGAAATTCACAGATATTAATCAAGATAATCCCAGTGATACAGTTTTTTTCTCTCCATATATTCCTGTTTTTGAGCCTAAAAAATGTGTTTTTTTGAAGTCTTAACCAATAGTGCATGTAGAAAGTCAGTGTCCTATGATTGAGCATTCTCAAGTTTCAAAGCAAACTCAAAATCTATTAATTTTTAATCACGTCAAAAGCACAGTCTTGCAAACCTCCCTCTGACTATTTCCTTTAATTTCTGAAGATGCACTCATCCAGAGTAGTTGGTTATAGAAAAAAATTATTTCAATTGGTGAAATATTGGCTCACAAACATTTCCAAACTTTACATTATATATTAGAAGGAAACAGGATATATAGATGGATACATTTCATAACACATCCATGTTATTTCAACCAATTATATAAATATCAATCCATAATAAAAAATTTTAAATATAGAAAAGACTTGATTGTATTTGCTATAAAAGTGATGCAATAAGAAATAAATGAACATAAAACATTAGAATGACATTGAACAGAAATAATTTAGGAAAAATGATGTGCCAAATAAAAAATCCAGATTTTTTGACAAACGATTCCAGATTTTATGTTTGGAGGTTATCAAATGTTACTGTATGTATTTCATATTTTTACTGTGGTTTATAACAAAAGACACAGAGTTTGGTTGGGATGGAAAAATAGGTACTTAATATACTTCAGAGTTAAAGATACAGCTTTCATGTACAAGGTAAATCTAACAGTAATGATATTCAAAGAAAATGCAAGTAATTTGGCATGGAACTGGAAAACACAAAGTTAAAATCCATTATAATAACTACATGATAACCTTCCATAAAAATCACCTCCCAAGCTAAATAGTCGATTCTCTAATATCCAGCCAGTGTCTGCATGACTTTCCCAATAGACAATTTTCAAATATATTTGATTGCCATTAATGGCTTGTAAATAGAGGTTTATATCCACTCTATATGGTCAATTAAATTTGTGACTGTACAAATGTCAGGGATCCAAAAATCTCCAGGGCCATATTAGACAGTAACAGGCATATCACAGATTTCTGACATTCTAATTGCTTCAGGGTTATGTACTAGAGGCCAGCAGGGCCAATAACTAGTCGTTATATAAAGAGATATCTCTTGATGCTACAAAGAACTTCTGCATTTTTAAGAATTTTGTTCTGATTTTCATTTAATACTGTGAAATAATTTATTTGAATATCAGTAATACAATAGCTGTTGCTGTTGCATAGCTTCCTCTTTCCGGAATGGATGTTACCCTTGACCATATGATCAGAATTTATTCTCCAATAGGGTGACTTCCAGAAAGATCTCAAGTCAACCTTGCGTCACTGGCCCATGTGCAGTAATCCTCATCTTTTGTTCCAGTCGCCCACATGGTTCAGTGGTACAAATTACACTCTACAGAAAATTGCTTTCGCTTCATGTCATTCTTCATGAATTGGGCATTTTTAATACGTTTATCATATTCATAATATGTTTATCATATTCATGATACGTTTATCATATTCATAATACATTTATCATATTCATAATATGTTTATCATATTCATTGAGTGTTTTTACCCTCAGATCAAGTGTTTATTCCTTAGCGGACATTTTAGCTTACAGTTTTTCATGACCTAGCCTTTTAGGTCCCCCCACCCACCCACAAAGGCGTTAGGGTAACTTTTTATTGTGACTCGAATTATTTGGTTTGTTTGTTCTGGTCTTCAGGTAGGTATGTAGTCTCTCTATCCCACCTCGTCTGCCACCAGGGACAGTCCCCTCACTCTGCCATGTGAGGAGTTATTGGATGAAGCCCCCCCCTTACCTCCAGGTCTCCCCCACAACAAAGAGACACCAGGTCACATTGTCCTGCCTTACTAGAGTGAGAGCAGGATGAAGTTGTCCTGGTCAGTCCTCACGAACGGAGGATTAGTCCATGTCTGTCAGGACCAAGTAGACATAATCCTGACCCTGTTAGAAATGCTGAGCGCCAATACCGCGTTGTGGGCCAATCTATATATGTTTCTTCTGGGAACCTTGAATTCCATGGCGGACCTTTTTCCCCTGGGCAGACTGCACTTGCACCTTCTCCAGTTTCTTCTTCTAGAAAACTGGAAACCTCACAAGGATCCTCTGACAGCTCAGATTTATCTAGGATTAGACTTCTACCATCATCTGAATTGAAGCACGCCCCCAAATCCCACTCCTATCTGTTTGCAGATGCATCATATTCAGGTTGGGGTGCTCATCTGGAGCCAGAAGGGCTAGTTCTTCAGGGTGCATGGTCCCAGAAAGAATCAATTTGGAAACGAGGGTGGTGTTCTTAGCCCTACAGGGATGCAGCGACAAAATAAGATGTTGCTACATGATGGTCTCCTCCAACAAGCTGGTTGTAGCATACCTCTGGCAACAAAGAGGCACACATGCACTTTCTCTCTGCATAGAGGTTTGTAACCTTCTTTGCTGGGCAACCTTAGAATGGATAACCCTCCAGGTTCATCATATTCTGGGCAAGAAGAACATTTTGGCAGACGGTCTTTCCAGGAGAGACAAGGTAGTCCCAATGGAATGGTCTCTGCATCAATCCATAGCAGATTCCTTGTTCAGACTATGGGGGAGACCCTTGGTGGACTTGTTTTGTGACAAGGCTAAACAATCTCTCATGTGTCTTCTAGTCTTGAACTAGTACCCCCTATGAGCCTATGGCTGAAGCTTCTTTTGAGAACCTTAACCTCAAGACTATTTTGTTGCTCTCCTTAGGGTGTGCAAAGGAGCAAACTTCATTCCCTATCTATATAGTACAAGGCTGTCTATGGTTCAATGGCAATTACAAGTCAGTGTCTCTTCTTTGCCAACCAGGTTTCTTAGCATTAAAAACAGCTTCCGTCAGTAGCTCCACTCCCTATAGAGATGCCCAGTCTCTGTGGTATCTGTGCTGGGGATGATCAGGATCAACTTTTATGCCCAGTTAGGGCACTATGTTTCTATTTGGCAGCCTGTAAAGGGAGAATAAAATGTTGGAAGCGTCTTTTCTTTCCCGTAAAGAGCTTGGCTGATATTTCAACTGTAGACATTTTGAGGTGGATTGTCTTAATCATGAAAAGAGCTTATCAGTCCCTTACCGAGGGGGACCTTTCATTCATGAAGATTAAAGCCCATGAGGTCAAGCCATTGCTACCTCAGTAAGAGTGAGTATTTCTTTGTTTTTCCTTTACCAGTTTCAGGGGGTTATCAGCCTCCCACCAAACTTCAGCTACACAATAGCAACAGGTAACATATTACTATGCCACATTCTCTCCTCCCACCCCACACTGATGTCCCTCTAGTAGTCTACATCCTTGGAAAAAAGATGAGGACTACTGTGCATGGGCCAGTGATGCAAGATTGATTGCAAATCTTTCTGGGAGCCACCATATGGGTGGATGAATTCTCATCATATGGTTGAGGGTAATTTCCATTCCAGAAAGAGTTAACTACATGTACTCAATAGCAACAGTTAAGTATTACATCATTAAAATCATTTCCCCCCCCAAAAAAAAAAAAACAACTACATATTCATTTCTGTATGATAAATTAGGTTTCCTTGGTCTAATTTCATCAAGCACATATGTAGACATTACTTGGGCTTCCAATTGATTCTGAGGCCGAGAAGTCAAAGGTCAAGGTCATTGAAGCCGACATTTCAATTTTGTTGGTTTCTACTGAATAAACAGGGTCTCCTGGATCCAGTTTTCATCAAATGTCATAGGTCATCAACACTTGGGCAGAGGCGCCTCCCTCTTGATTCTCGGGCCCAGAGGCCAGAGGTCAAGGTCACTAGAGCTAATATTTTGATTTGGAGTTCCACATGATCTACTTTTCTGATATGTCACACATGCAGTTTGTTTCAGCTTTATAGTTGAATTACACTTGAGGAAGAGCAGCTCCCTATTGCCTGAGATACATAGATCATAGGTCAAGGTCACTGGAAATGAAATTTCAAAACTATGTTAATTTTACATTTGTAATAGTTATAATCATTTGGTGGTATCAGCCATTTATCTGACATCTGTTTTCTAATTATCCACTGGTAGTACATGTATTTCCTAATGATAGCCTAATGTCCCCAGGATATTTCTCAATCAGCTTGGAAAATGTCCTAATTTGTGTCAGGTCTTGACAAGTTTGGATTCTTTCACAATAGTTGTGCCACATTTGAAGTATTTGCTCCACATCATGATCTTCAGTCTCATTATCATATTGTGAAGTTGTCAGGTTTACATTTCCTACTTTTTTTGTTTGCTTTTGTAAATCAATAAAATGTGTTTCCATTTTATTGAGTATCAGATCAATTTACTACTGCTTTTGGTCGTGTAGAATGCCCACCCTAGTTGAATGCAGATACTGTAGTGTAGACCCAGATCTACCACATACTTGTAATATACCAGCAACTGCAGATACTATAGTGTGGACCCAGATCTACCATCACATACCACTAATTTACCAGCAACTGCAGATACTATAGTGTAGACCCAGATCTGCCAGCACATACTGGTTATTTACCAGCAACTGCAGATGCTATAGTGTAGACCTATATCTACCATAACATACTGGTTATTTACCAGCAACTGCAGATACTGTCATGGAGACCTAGATCTACCACAACATACTGGTTATTTACCAGCAACTGCAGATACTGTCATGGAGACCTAGATCTACCACAACATACTGGTTATTTACCAGCAACTGCAGATACTGTCATGGAGACCTAGATCTACCATAACATACTGGTTATTTACCAGCAACTGCAGATACTGTCATGGAAACCTAGATCTACCATAACATACTGGTTATTTACCAGCAACTGCAGATACTGTCATGGAGACCTAGATCTACCATAACATACTGGTCATTTACCAGCAACTGCAGATACTGTCATGGAGACCTAGATCTGCCATCACATACTGGTTATTTACCAGCAACTGCAGATACTGTCATGGAGACCTAGATCTACCATAACATACTGGTTATTTACCAGCAACTGCAGATACTGTTATGGAGACCTAGATCTACAATAACATACCAGTAATTTACCAGCAGATTAGGTTCTTCTTATGATTAAAAGTAACTAGGGTTGATTCTGATCTGTCTGTACATTATACGACACCAGATCTGGGTTTACACTGTTGGCAGATCAGTGTACATTAAATAGACTCACATTTTGCCCTGTTTAATGTAATTTCTTGTAAATCATTCATATTTATCCTCTTTTCATGGGAAATCAGATCAGTTTACAGTTGCTTTGAAAATAAGTGGCAGGTGTCAATTTTTAAAAATGACAATTGATCAATTCTATTAGGAAATGCTTTTCTGCATAATATGAACAATATCTCTAGGACAAAATAGCAATATCCTGTCCTTTACAAATAGATCCATTAGGATTCTTTTACTGTCTGTATGCAGAATATCAATACTGCCTTTCAGATCACTAGGATTCGTACACCTTACCATATCAGCCCATAATGTGTACAGACTAGTTAGCTTACCTGGCCAGAAGGCCTTATGAACTTATGGTATGGCCCTGTGTCCACCATGCATCATATGAGCTGTGGTAGCTCATTTGGTACAGCATCGGACTCATAATTCCAGAGTTGTTGGTTCAATACATGCCCAGGTCGGCCGCCTCATTTGTTTTTGGGAAAGGCACTTGGTTCCCATTTCCCCGGCATTATGTAGCCAGTAATGTGTTAAAAGTGCCATTAAAACCAGAAAAAACAAACAAACATAAAAAACATAATTTTTTTTTGTTATTTTCAACTTCTTCACAGAAACCACAGAATAAATTTCAACCAAACTTGCTAGACAGTTTACCATACCGGTCAACCTCCCGAGACAAAAACCTGTACACCAGACCAAAAAAAACCGTACAAATTACGGGATTCCCGTACAAGTTGACAGGTATGAAAATGTGTTGGATAATTACTTATCATTGTTACTGTATGGATTAATAAATTTATTGGCATTGTGCAACAAAACAACCCATTATCCCTGAGGCATTATGTACCACAGGTTAAACATAGTTATTGTTCTACAGGTAATAAACCTCTTTGTAGATGATAAATATTGATTGTCGGTGCTATATGTTCGGTGCATCGAATGCTCTTTTAACGAAATTCAGATGAGTGCCTTTTATTTCCAAAGACACCTGTGAAAGAAATCCCACAAGTTATGTTATTAACAATTATCACCTAGACACCTTGAAATCGCCGACTTGCATCAAAATAATCTTTCAGCAGTCGATTGTTTCGAGTCCGCAAGCTCTGCTTACTTTGAAGTTACCCTCGGCTAGGTGGGGAAAAAAAAAAAACAGAAGAGAACCACAACATATAGATGACCTTTATTTAAAAAATATCAACATAATAATCACTCTGACTCATATATTGCAACTTGCTTGTTATTTTTATCCTTCCTAGGCTTACGAACAACACAAACCCCCATATGGAGCCTCTCACTCTTGTTGCTTCAAGACATGCATTTCTACTCTCGATACTAAAATGTTTCTCTTATAAATATCTTCAGAATCATAATTCCAAAATCTTTTTATTTAGTTTGTATTCATATCTTAATTACACCGAAATAAAGCTTGCGTGCATTTGTAGGGTAGATTTTAGTGATCACTGATTAGCAGAGGGTTAAACCGTGGATTGATAGATTACTAATATGGGGTTCTTTTGGAAAATACACATACGATCGTGGCTCTAATACATGTTTGGCTACGTTTTCTGATGTTCCGAAAACATGCCGTAAATACGGTACTACGCCTATTGATAACCTGATTTTCAGTCGACCAGTAAGGGGGCAGAATTCCGTGCTTGAATAAAGAAATAAAACTCTCAAATCGGCAAGTGAAAGACACATCAATATTTCGGGTAATCTGATAGTTGGTTCAAGCGATTCACGTTCAATTCTCGTTGTATCTCATGAAGAAAATAAAAAATCCCCGTCGAATCCTGATCTTGGCGAAAATCGCTGACATTTTTTAAAAAAATTTTTAAATATTAAAAAACCGTACAAAATGCCTGTACGGCCGTACACTGCAAAATCCCCCCAAAAACCGTACAAATTACTGGATTCCCGTACAAGTTGACAGGTATGCAGTATACTGGTACTAGGGGCTTTTGAAGTTGATACTAATGATACTGATCCACTATCAGATATGGTCACCATTACTAAGGATAGAAAAAACTTTAAACAACCTTTTCTCCAAAATTGTTCAACAGAATTTCAACAAATAAACTGTACAACAGCATTTAATCAAATTTGACATGAAGCATCCTCACTTGGGGGTCTTTCTAATTTGTACAAATGATACCAATTTACCTTTAACTGTTACTAAAAATAAAAATAAAAACTTTAAATGACTTCTTCTAAAAAGACCACTCAACAAAATTTGACCAAACTTGAGAGAACGCATCTTAGCATGAAGGGATTTCAAATTTATACAAATGATACTGATCCACCATCATCACTGTAACATTAAGAATATAAAAACATTTAAACAACATTTTCTCAAATAACACTCAACATAATTTAACAATGCATCCCGACATGAGCAGCTTTCAGAATTTATACAAATGATGCATATTCGCCATCAGATATGGCCAGTACCATTACTAAAAATGGAAAACCCTTTAAATGACTTCATCACAATAGCACTCAACAGAAATTTTAAAAATTTTTACAGAAAGCATCCTGGCATGAATGGCTTTTAAGTTGTACAAATGATGCCAATCCACAATCAGATATAGCTGCTGTTACTAAAAACAAACAAAAAAAAACATTTAAAAAGTTCTTCTTAAAAACCTCTAAACTGAATTTGACCAAATTTGACAGAAAGCTTCCTGACTTAAAGGCCTTTCAGATTTTTTACAAATGATGCCAATAAATATGGCCACCATTACTAGAAATAGAAAAATATTTATTTCTAAGCAACTTAACTTTATCTCGAAAAATTTTGTTTTAATTAGTACCATATAACTAGTATTGTGCTCACATGCCATTAAACCCTAATACATACATAAATACTCAACAAAATACACTCAACAAAATTTGACGAACTTTGACAGAAAGAATCCTGGCATAAAAATCTTGTAATTTTGGACAAAATGATGCTGATGTGCCATCAGATATGGAAAAGATTTTTAAAAAAGGTCGAGAAACCTTGAAACATTTGTTTTCATAACATATGGAATAAACAGCATTGGAAGAAATTTCAACAGAAGGCATCCTACTGACCCAGATTTCTTGGCCAACTGAGCTTTTATTTGGCTATTAGGTAGATGTCAGTCAGGTGAGTGATCTCGGGCCCTCTGAGACATCTTGTTTCTTTAATCTTACTTCCATTCATCCAATATCGCTTTATTATATGATACATGTACCATTAATAGGAACATTCAAGTAATTACAAACTAAAGCTGGTTTTTTGCTAAGAAACCTGGTTAGCAAAGAAGAGACACTGACTCATAATTGCCTCCTAAATGGAAAGTCATATTGACATGGGGTTTTCACCAAGAGACTTCTTATGATGTCTAGTTGGTCCTAAATGAAAATGGTGCTGATCTGATGGCCAATATGGCTGCCAAAGCAACCAGCTTGAAAATCTTGTTATCGCTACTCCTCCTGAATGGATGGTCATATCAACATGGGGTTTTCACGAAAAGACTTCGTATGATGTCTTGTTGGTCCTAACTGAAAATGGTACTGATCTGATGTCCAGTATACAAATTTTTTTATTGCTAATCCTCCTGCATAAAAAGTAATATTGCCATGGAGTTTTCACCAGAAGACTTTTTATGATGTCTAGTTGATCCTAAATGAAAATGGTGCTGATCTAATATCCGATATGGCTGCCACAGTGGCCATCTTGAAAATCTTGTTATTGCTAATCCACC
Organism: Margaritifera margaritifera; assembly: GCA_029931535.1. Taxonomy (NCBI): domain Eukaryota; kingdom Metazoa; phylum Mollusca; class Bivalvia; order Unionida; family Margaritiferidae; genus Margaritifera; species Margaritifera margaritifera. The sequence continues at coordinate 797,209 of JAQPZY010001118.1, read as the reverse complement.
TGAATGAAAAGTAATATTGCCATGGGGTTTTTGCTGAAAGACTTCTTATGATCTATAGTTGGTCCAAAATGAAAATGGTTCCGATCTAATGTCCAATATGACCACAAGAGGAGCCATCTTGAAAATATTGTTATCACTACTCCTCCTAAATGGATGGTCATATCAACATGGGGTTTTCACTAAAAGATTTCTCATGATGTCTAGCTTGTCCTAAATGAAAATGGTGCCAATCTGATGTACAACATGGTTGCGATGGAAACCATCTTGAAATTCTTGTTATTGCTACTTCTGAATCGAAAGTCATATCGACATGGGATTTTCACCAGAAGACTTCTTATGATGTCTAGTTGGTCTTAAATGAAAATCGTGCCACTCGAACATCTAATATGGCCTACATTGCAGCCATCTTGAAAATCTTGTTATCTCTACTCCCCCTGAATAGAGGATCATATCAACATAGAATTTTCACTAAAAGACTTCTCATGATGTCTAGTTGGTTCAAAATGAACTTGGAGCCAATTTGACATCCAATACTGGTGCCATGGCAGCCATTTTTAAAGTCTTGTTATTGCTACTTGTGAATGAAAGGCCATATCTACATTGGATCTTCACCGGAATACTTCTTATGGTGTCTAGTTGGTCCTTAATGAAAATTGTGCCAATCTAACATCCACCACTGTGGCCATCTTCAAATATTGTTATCACACCTCCTCCTACATGGAAAGTCATATTGACATTGAGTTTTCACCAGAAGACTTCTTATCTGGTCTACCTGGTCCAAAATGAAAATGATACAAATCTGACATCCAATATGGCCACCATAGCACCCATCTTAAAAATATTGTTTTCTCCAGAAGACTAAATATAATATCTTGTAGGTCTTGAATAAAAATGGTGCCAATCTGACCTTAAATATGGCTGCCATGGCAGCCATATTGAAAATCTTATTGCTACTCCTACTCCTTCAACAAAAGACTTCTTATGGTGTCTAGTTGGTCCTGAATAATAATTATGCCAATCTGACATCCAGTATTGCCACCTTGGCAGCCATCTTGAAAATCTTGTTATTACTACTTCTCCAGAATTGATGGTCATATATCGACATAGGGTTTTCACCGAAAGACTTCTTATGATATTTAGTTGGTCCTAAATGCAAATGGTGCCAATCTTATATAAAATATTACTGCAAGGACAGTCATCATGAAAATAATGTTATCACTATTCCTTCTGAATTGATGGTCATGTTGGCATGGGGTTTTTTGCCAAAAGTCTGCTAATGATGTCTGCTTTGTCCTAATTGAAAATGAGGGGCCCTGGGTGGCTGAGTGGTCTAAGGCACTCGCCTTTACAGATCACTCACATCTCACCTCAGTCCGCATGGGTTTGAGTCTCAGCTCAGCCAACATGGGTATGTGAGAATGCTCGCCAGTGGCTTCCCATGGGTCAGTAGTTCTTCTTGGGTTCTTCCACCAAATATACTTGTTGCCATGTATATCCTATCATGTGCTGAAAAATGTCATTAAACCCCACAAAACCCAAAATCTAATTGAAAATGGTGCCAATCTTGCATCTAATATGGCTGCCACAGTGGCTACTTTAAAAATCTTATCGCTCAAGAATATCAGAGATGGTTTGAGCACTCAACAATGATCTTGAATTCATGGAAATTCTTTTCATACAATACAGCATCAGTCCATTCTAGGGACTCTTGTTTTGATTTCCACTCAGTAAGTCAAGTTTCATGGCTCCAGTTTTCATCAGGCTTCATAGGTAGTCTACATTCCGGCAGAGGCACCTTCCCATTGATTCTCAGACCCAGAGGTCAGAGGTCAAGGTCACTAGAGGTAACCTTTTAATTTTGGGTCCCACCTGATAAGTATATGTTTAAGTTTCCAGTACTTAATTTTTATCAACTTCATAATTGCATTACACTTGAGGAAGGGAAGATCCCTATTGAGTTTGCTATCAATAGATCAAGGATCAAGGTCAGTTGACAGTAAATTGCAAAATTATCTTCATGTTACATCTGTAATAGCTACGGTTGGTAGCTATATAGTGATAGACATTCTTCTAATGGCTATATTTAGCAACTGCTTTGGTTCTTATTTTTGTTACATGTTTTTACATTTGTAACGTGTAGATATCTATGTAAACCTGATTGGTAAACTTATGCACTGATTGGTTAACTTATGCACTGATTGGATTGGTAAACTTATGCACTGATTGGATTGGTAAACTTATGCACTGATTGGTAAACTTATCCACTGATTGGTAAACTTATGCACTGATTGGTAAACTTATGCACTGATTGGATTGGTAAACTTATGTACTGATTGGATTGGTAAACTTATGCACTGATTGGTAAACTTATGCACTGATTGGTAAACTTATGCACTGATTGGTAAACCTATGCACTGATTAGTAAACTTATGCACTGATTGGATTAGTAAACTTATGCCCTGATTGGTAAACTTATGCATTCAGTTTTGCTGGTGAAAAATAATTATTAGAGACCTTTTAATCATAGCATTACATATTACCATTCTTTTGCCTTAAATACTACACATACATATTCATTTATTTTGAAGGTTATCAATTTTCATAGTTTTTCATCAAAGGAACATTTTTATTCGTTCGTAAATTCATGGCTTTTGGGAAGTGGGTCTTATTGTATCAACAGATCTATGATTGTTTGTTGGGTCATAACACTCATGGTTTTGTAGCAGCCAGAAAATTCACAAATATTGGTAGTTCAGGTTGTACCCTACAAATAAAGTGAGTTGACAGTTCAGGTTGTACCCCACAAATACAAGTGAGTTGACAGTAGTTCAGGTTGTAGCCCACAAGTAAAGTGAGTTGACAGTAGTTCAGGTTGCACTCGGTGTTCTTCTTGTCTAAGTTCCAATCAACCTGTCAAATAATGGTACTGTCTACACTTATAACTCTAATCCAACTGCAAACTGCACAGACCCAGATCTGCCATCGCATAATGCGCCGGCAGATGTGGGTCTATGCAGTTTGTTAGGAGTAAGCAGTAGAACAAACAACAGAGACCCTGATCTGCCAGTGCATTATGCAACAGCAGATCAGGGTCTATGTTGTTTGCAGTTGGAAACGACTTATAAGCGAGTATAGACGTTATTTATCTTTCACTTTCCCTTAAGCTATAGTTAGTACTTTGTCCTATATTTGACCTTACAACTCATCTGCATTCAGCAAAATACCATAATATAGCAAAAAAATCTATGTTGTTTAAAAGCTACTGCAGTAAACTTGTATTTAATTAAAGTATTATTTCCTCTGCATAAAATTGATCTTCAAGGAAACGGTCATGTGATGGTATTATCTTGTAAATTGGGCTGCAGTAAATTGGTATTTTATTCTCAGTTGAATAGTGGAAACCATTCAATTTCATTTAAGAGACACTGCAGTTCTGACAAAACTGTGTAATAATAATGTAACAGAGAAAAATAAGCTTTCTAATGATGTGAACACATGTTAAATTTGGTTCTCCACAGCCAAAAACTAAAACTTTAAATTTGGATTTCAACAGCCAAGATGTAAAACAATAAATTTAGTTTTCAGCAGTCAAGAACTAAAACATTAAATTAGGTTTGCAACAGTCAAGAACTAAACCTTTCAGTTTGGTTTCCAACAGCCAAGAACAAAAACATCAAAAGTTATTTTCAACAGCCAAGACCTAAAACATTTAATTTGGTTTTCAACAGCCATGAACTACAACCTTAGAATTAGTTCTCAACAGCCAAGAACTTTAACTATAAATTTGGTTCCCAACAGCCAAGAACTAAAATTTAGTCAAATAAATCTAGTAGCAACAGTAGAACTAAATTTAACTGACCAACATTACAGGAGGGCAGCAGTATATTGAAGGGTTTTATAGTGAGGGAACGGAACATCACACCTACATCATTCCCTCCTCCTCACCCCACCTGCATCCCCTCCCACACCACAACTGATAGTCATTAAGTTCTGTATTAATGCAATATAACAGTTAAATATCACTTCACATATCTGACACTTTTGGTTCATTCTTTGACATGCAAGTCCCACTGTCTATATTGCTTCAAATCTTGCAAGCACATGCTTGCAGAGTCATAATTTTCTAAAATTCCTCCTTTTAACAACATGGATTGTAAGTTCTTTTACAGGTTCCTGTGCATTCAAAGAAAAAGAAGACTTCCTACTGACTTCCTCATTTAAGGAAAATTTAAACTAATAATTATTAAAAAAACAAGTTTACTTAGAAAAGAATAATTCTTGAAAACTTGTTATGAATATAATAACATGGTTGTATTAAAATTGTAGGAATGGAATATTCATGTAGACCAGTGGTTCCCAAACATTTTTGATCGCGACCCTAAATACCATCTTTTGCGACCCAAAATGCAGTACCAGTATAGGGTTGCGAGGGTCCTCGCAACCCTCATTTGGGTTGCGACCCGGGGTTTGGGAACCACTGATGTAGACAGTCTTAATTATACGAGTGCTGATATGGATGAAGTAAAAGTTAAAACTTTGGATTTGGTTGTCATACTGAAAATGATAATAATAATTAAATTTATGTAATACTTGAATGTGGCAAAAATATTGTATAGCAAGTATACAGTGCTAACACTATAAGGCCCTTCATTATAACACAGTTACTGTTACAGTAAAACCTTTCTTGAGAGACCACTGCTATGAGAAACAACCTGTCTTGAGAGACCAGGTTCTCCATGCACAGATTTATTGATTATATAGTGTTATGACCTTTCATGAGAAACCACCTGTCTTGAGAGACCATTATTTTTTTGGCAGAATATGTGGTATTTCAAGACAGGTTCTGCTGTATAAGGCACATATAGTCATGGATCCCATTTTATTATTCAGTAGTCGAATTGTATGTATAATGTACTTCATTATAAGGCAATCTCACTTATAAGAAGGCAGTATACTCTATGGCTCCCAAGGACAGCATTATAATGAGGGAGTACTGTATCATGTACTTCATTATAAGGCAATCTCACTTATGAGAAGGCAGTATACTCTATGGCTTCCAAGGACAGCATTATAATGAGGGAGTACTGTATCATGTACTTCATTATAAGGTGATCTCACTATAAGGTGGTATGCTCTATGGTTCCCATGGTCAGCATTACAATAAGGAAGTCCTGTACTTTTATCACCAAATTTTTTAATATTGTGTGATTGACATTATTACTGTAGCATGCATACCGGTATATGACTATTTTATCTCCGTTGGTACCAATTGCAAGGAAATTAGTTCACTTGTATTGCTGCAGGACATTATGTTAATAAAAATAACTGGATATCTGTTTCATTCAATCAATATATTTTCATATCAGGGTAACCAGTCCAAAGAATTGAATGTCCAAACTTAAACATGTACATTTCAATTCATAATCAGTCTATTTAAGATTAAAAGGAAGCTCATTAAATTTTAAAGATCTTGACATTTTTCTGCAAAACGGTAATTCTTAAAACTTTTAACAAAATGTATTTACATTACTCATTACCATAAATCCAAATAATTGTTCTCATTAAAAACCATCGTTTTGCTGTTACGGGATATTTACTATTATCACTTCCCTTATAAAATTTGTCATCATCTGATATTAACAAGATTCTGCCAACTTAATTTCCTGTTTGTTGACAGTGTAAACCTAGCTGTTCTCCGACTAGTGAAAATAAAAACCACATAGAATCAGTGGAATGTAAGTGCAGAGTCCACCAATGTGTGCTTTGTTTCCATTCAAACATGTATACAGTCTAGTCAAGGTAATCAGTGACCTATATTTAACCAGCATTTACTGTAGTATGATAACATGAAAGCGAACAGTTTTGTTAGGGATCCAACAAGACTGCACCTTAGCTGGTGCTCAAGCCACCATTTTTTATATATTTATTGTACAAGTGGGTGCTTTGAAGGTGAAAGCACCCAAAATAATTTTAAATAATCAGTAAATTCACTTATATATCCATTTAACCATACATGGTTGATCTGCTGTTCGATACAGGTGTTCAATCCATATTTCTGTATCGCACACCCAGACTAGAACTACAGGTGTTTTCATTGATGTCCTTGTGCCAATATTCTTTGATGCACCCAATCTAACTATTATAAATTCAGTTCATGAACTGCATTCACACTTCATAGCTAAAGTAATTTGGAAAGCGTAAAAAAAAGTCTCTGTACAAATTCAAAAAAATCCTTTAGTGTTTGGTTCCAAGTCAGGGGAAAGAACTCAGTGACCTTGACATATCCTTATGCCATATCAAACAAGTTCTTTCCACCAATTTGGAACAAAGCATGTATGTTGTTTTCTTGTTTTTTCTTACAAAACAAACTTATCCAGATATACTTAGATTCAAGGTAAGTCATCTTACCTGGTATGGTAAACAATTTTACTATGTGCGTTGGGGAAGTGCAGTATCCAATTCCTTTCATGTAACCAATGGGGTGAAGCAGGGAGGTGTTCTTTCGCCTTTGTTATTTAATATATACATAGACGATTTAAATCGTAAGCTGGGACAGTGTCACGTGGGGATACATTTGACACTAAATATGTAATTTCTTAACAATTTTAGTTTTGCTGATGATAATTGTCATTGATAAGTCCTTCTGTTGCAGGTTTAAGGAAATTATTAAAGATATGTGAACATTACGCATTGGAGAATGATATCATATATAATACACAAAAATCAGTCTGCATGGTTTTTCAGTCAACTTCTTTCAAATTACCATTTCCTCCCTCTGTAATTCTTAACGCCCATGCTCTTGCATATGTCGACAGTTATACGTATTTGGTTTATATGCTAAAATCCAACCGGTCAGATGATGAAGATATGATGAGACATTACAGATTTCTGTGTACTAGAACAAACATGCTTTTACGTAAATTTAGAAATTGTTCTGTGAATATCAGGATTAGATTATTCAAATCTTATTGTTGCACAATGTACTGTGCTCCTCTGTGGACAAACTTTAGTGAATGTATGAAAAGAAAACTAGTTATTGGCTATAATAATAGTCTTCGTTTACTGCTAAGCCTTCCAAGATGGAATAGTGCCTCTACCATGTTTGTAAACTATAATGTATTTAGTTTTGAAGAATTAATTGGAAAGTATGTGTTTTCAATGATGACACGAATATCTAATAGTAAGAATTGTATCTTGAAATCTTTGTGGAACTATGATATTCATATAAGTTCTCAGATTATAGATAGATGGAAAAAATTAATATTTAAATGTCTTAAATAATTTTATTCCTAACAATGATAGATACATTCTGTAGTTGTCGGTGGGTCTGTATATTTGTAGATAAGACACCTATGAACTTTTATGTCTTAAAATACTTCTCTATTTTATATTTTATATTTTAATTTAAATGTATGGACCATGCAGTCTGAAATAAAGAATTCTTATCTTATATCCAACAGCTGGGTATATCTGGTGTTTTACAGCCAGAACTTTTTCTTGGATGATTTGGAATGTGGTCTGAGCCCATAATTTATGGAAAAAAGCAAAGAAAACTGTCATAGAAATTAAAATTCAGAGGAGTAAATTGCTAAAATTTGAATATCTGAATGATTTGTAAAATTTTTAATTGTGTCATGTGGGACCAATTAGATTTGGATCGAAAGCTGTTTTTGTACCATAGGGAACCCTAAAACATTCCTGATAGCCACAGTTTGCTGTAGTTTCTATGGAATATGCTATAAATAGTTTAAATTATCAATTTTACAGGCAGTCTTTTTCTGCAAAGATACTGCATACAAGAATTCTATTCATCATTTGGCTCTTCAGCTCTATCACTGCAGTGCTTGAGAATGATATAGTGCAATTAATTCAAGCATTTGTATGATTTAATGAGTGAGGCTATTACATGTGAATCCAGGGTGCGCAGGTACCAGACACAAATCTGATATTGAAATGGGTCAGAATCATGTAAATATTACATGTTGAATGATCGCAACAGTTTTAAACCTTTCTAATACATGACTTCTTTGATAAATATATAATAGGAGACGAGGTAAGTAATTCAGTCAATTGCAGTTTCACACCTGCCCTCCATTTAATAATGGTTTGTGCTTTCAGTGACACTTTTCAACAATCTAGGTACAGATATATAAGTCTCAATGCCAATGGGATCTTAAGAGCTACAGAACGTCAGAATGTTGTTATTTTTTGGGTCTGGTTAGACAGGGTTTCACTCATCCGGGATCGCCAGAATTTAGAGGAGTGTGCAGCTCTATAAGTATGTAATTACTTTCAATAAAAAATGTTGCTAGCTTACGTACAAAAGGAGAATTTTAAGTGTATCTCATTCTGTAGCATACTAACAGTGGGTGCCTGGGGCAGTTGCCCCAGAAGTCTTTGGGGCACCAAAACAGGTGATACAAATTTGGTCCTCGTATTCTGGCCCTTCCTTAAATTTGGCAGAGAACATCCTCCTGATCCACCATCATTTTAGTGTCTGTCAGATCTCCATTATGTTAGAAATCTTGATTTTTTTTCTCAGTTAGCACATACAGCAGACCAGTTGCTTGGATGCCCATTATTTTCCCCTAATTTAGTGTTTTTGCTCTAATCTTAAAAACCCATACAGAAAAATCTCACCAATTCACATGAGCTTCTCATAAGCTGCACATGAGAACCTTGTTAGAAACGTATGCAAATTGGGTAGATTTTGCCAGCTCATGTGTGCAGTTTGTTAGATCTTGTGAGCCATTGAAAAACTAACCAATTTTCTCATGTGCAGATTTTGCTCACATGAGAATTTGAATTTTCTCATGAGAAAGTATAACTTAGAAAACATTCTTTGTTTGGAATAAAAGAAGAAAAAAAATTAATCAATTTTCATCTATACATAAAATAGAGGATACTAGTATTTACGAAAAAATCCAGCAATAAAAAAAAATGAACAGTAAGTTCTGCCAGATTCAGACCGTTAAAAGGGACACTGGAACTTTGCATGGTGATCTACTGACCATCAGGGTTATTTTTCCTCAATCACAGAGGCGTGAACAAGGGCCCAGATCAGGGTCTATGTTGTTTGCATTTGGACCGAGATTATATGCGAGTATATACAGTACATCCTGGAGCCTGCATTCAGGTACACTGAAACTCTTTTACACCATTGATTAGTTAATTGCAAATTGGAGTAACAGGATTTGTCAAAGTATGTTACATCATGGTCAATACAGAGGACAAGTGTCATTATCACCTGTGTTACAGACATATTAAAATTGTTGAAGGAAATCAAAATTTATTGCCTTGTAAGCATAATCCATGTTTTTTATCAGAAAAAATGTGATAAATAAATGAAGCTATAGCCCATTTATGCCTGTGTTATTACATGTGTCTGTGTGTGTGTGTGTGTAATGCAACTCCTTCATTATCATTTGTGATAGAATTTTGGAGCCCTAGGTAATGATTGAGGCAGCAGATTTTTCAGCGATTTGTGGCATTTTCATCGAGACAACAGATGTGTTGAAGAGAATGCAAACTTCTTAATAAATTTTTGTGCAATAGAAAAACTTTGTTTTTTTTATACACCCACCATAAAGCGGAGCATATTATGTTTGTGTGTCTGTTGTCTATTTAGTTTCTGCACAAATAGCTAGAGTTCTCCATCTGCTGTTACCAAATTCTGTAGAAAGCTTACACTTGGGGTAAGAAGGAAGTCTATCATTGTCAGGGTCAAAAATTCAAAGGTCAAGGTCACTGTGACTGAAAGAAGAAAAATAGTTTCTGCACAATAACACAAGTTCTTCCACACATACCAGGACTGCATTTGTGGATGGCTGGCACTTGGGATAAGGAAAAAGACTATTGATTTGGGGGTCAAAAGGTCAGATTTCAAGGATATTATGACTGGAGGAAGAAAAATGGTTTCTACACAAAAATGTCAGTTCTCAACCATGTACCTTCACCAAAGTTTGTGGATGACTTACACATTAGGTAAGAAAGAAACCAATTAATTTTGGGGTCAAAGGGTCAAAGTTTGAGGTCTCTGACTGAAAGAAGAAATTTTGTGCATAATAACTTTAGCTCTAGATACCTTGACCAAATTTTGTGGAGGACTTGCACATAAGATATGGAACAGGCCTATTGATTTTGGTGTCAGAGGTCAAGGTCATTGTGGCTAAAAGAAAAATGAGTTGTGCAAAATAACTTTTGTTCTAGAGTAAGTTCTTTGACCAAACTTCATGGATGGCTTTCACATAGAGTAATAAAGAAACCTTTAGAGTCTGGGGTCTACAGATCAGAGGTCACATTCATGGTTAGTCTAATAAGAAAATAATTGTTTCTGCACTGCAAGTTATGACTTCATACCAAGACCAAAGGTCCAGGTTATTTAAGTCCATTGGTCAATAATCTCCCGAGTCAATTATGCCCTACTGGTGCTTATATAGTGGACTAGTAAACATGGGCAGGCATATGTTCTTCAGGGTACTCTTGTTTTTTGTTTTTATAATTACTTGTAATTCCATCATGGAAGATGCAGTTTAAATAAATATCTCAGCAGTAAAGATAAAATATGTAGAACATAAATGCCAAAGTATCATGCTGATATATTAAAGAGGTGATATCCATTGAATCTTATTTATGCCCTCTCAATGACCTGTAGTTTGCCCCGAAGATATATGTATATATATTTATATATACTGTATTTGTACAAAACTTTGGAAAATATTTGATAGACATATCTTTGCCCCAAGTTTTGTCTGAAATTTTTTTATACACTCTAAGTTTTTGGACAGTGTCATGGTTGGTAATTTTATTTGTACCCAAATTTTCAGACACCTAATCAAGTATGCCAAACACCTACTTCTTGTGTGTGTTTGGGAGATCTGACATCAATGATGTAATTATTAGCAAGCAGTATGTCTACTTGGTTTTCTCCATAGCTTTTAGGGCAATATATACATGGTTTGTTACCCATAATGCTATGTGCAACAATATAATGGTCTATTTTCTCCAAAGTGCAGTGTTGGTTCTTCTTACTGTTCCCCACTTGAACCTCATTTAGGAAGCATACTACATGTATATTGATTAATGTTAAGCTTAATGTAGTTAATCTGTTATTAATTACAAGTGTGAATTTGTTTCAGCAAGCTATCTACAATAGCTACAGTTAAGCTGCCCCTTAATTGTACCTAATAGATTTACCTTTGTAACCCTTTCAGTGTTCTTAACCTTGGTCACTTGTTTTGATTCAAACTGACCAATCAGTAATAAGCTCTAACTCTGATTAACCAATGGGTTATAATATTGGTCTCTTGGGCCACAACTGCTCTTTAGTTTATAATTTGCTCTTAGGCAGGCAGGCATGAAGCATCAGTTCTAGAGAAATTGTCTTCTATCCCACCCTAAACATTCTTTTTTTTTTTTTTATTTAACCTCAGATGGGCATAGGTGGTAGCAGTAGTTCTTAGTTCAATTTATTCGTAGATGGCATCATTCTTTTTTATTTCTTCTTTTTTTTTCATGCATGTAAACTAGAGTCTTACTCCAGTGTGTCAGTGTTGGTCAGTCTTTATATACATCATTTGCAGCTGCAGTTTTCTTTTGCATCTGTTAATATGTTCATATTACTATTATTATTCTGTTTCAACAAATTTGTTGAGATTTCTGGTCAAACAATTATACATGTATGTATAATATTGCTTAGTCAGGACTGTGACAAGATCTGCCTATTTACATAATATGCAGATTTTGTCACATTCCTATTTACATAATAGGCAGATCTTGTCACATTCCTATTTACATAATATGCAGATCTTGTCACATTCCTATTTACATAATATGCAGATCTTGTCACATTCCTATTTACATAATATGCAGATCTTGTCACAGTCCTGACTAAGCAATATTATTACATGTCCGTATGAAATTTTCCAGGCAGACTTAAGGTGGATGTCAGACAGGTTTTTAAGCATTTTCTGCCTTAACCATTTTAAAGGAAGTTAGGAAAATTTCAAGCGGATTTCAGGGCAGAATTTTAGGCAAAATATGGAAATTAGTTGTCCTAGGATTCAATTTAAATAACAAAATCCATCTGAGATTTCCACCTGAAATAAAATCCCTTCTGAGATTACCACCTGAAATAAAAATCTGCTTGAAATAAAATCCTGTCTGAGATTTCCGCCTTAAAAAAATCGCCTGAATAAAATCCTGTCTGAGGTTTCCACCTGAAGCAAAATCCGCCCAAAGTACACAATTGTTTACAATGCAACACAAGTTCAGTGCATTCTCTAGTCAAGATATGTGAACCATAGTCAAGTCTAGTGGAAGCACAATCATTTTAGACATTTCAATTCTTGTGTTTTATCACATTTGAATGGACCACGTGTATACAATATTCATTCTGACCAGTTTCAACTCAGCTTGACATAGAGCATATGCTGGCAAAGGCCATTCGGGTTTATATAAATAATGCCAATCCACCATTAAATATTGACACCATTACTAAAATTAGAAAAAATATGACTTCTCACAAACCACTAGACAAAACTTGATCAAATTTGACAGAAAGTTTCCTGGCATAAAGATCTTCAATGTTTTCTTTACAAATAATGTCAATCTGCCATCAAATATGGTTGTTGTTCCCAGAAATAGAAAAACATATAAATGACTTCTTCTCCAAAACCATGAAATAGAATTTGACCAGACTTTACAGAAATCATCCTGGCATGAACAACTTAATACTTTGTACAGATGATGCCAATCTGCTGTCAAATATGGCTGCTTTTGCCAAAAATGGAAAAACCTGTCCATCATCTGTCAACAATGACTATTTTCAACTTGTTCTCAAAACACACCAGTTTCAACCAAATTTGGCACAGAGCATCCTGGCATAGAGGCCTTTCAAATTTGTACAAATGATGCTGATCTGCCATCAAATGGGGCCATCAGTACTAAAAGTAGAAAACCTTTAAATGATTTCTTTAAAAAAATATGCTGAACAGAATTTTTTTTCAATTTGACAGAGAGTATCCCGACATGAAAGACTTCAAAGTTTGTACAAATGATGCTGAACTGGCATCAATTGTGGCTACTGACTTTGTACCCAAAAATGTGGAATAGAATTTGACCAAACTTGACAGAAAGCATCCTGGCATGAAGACCTTTCAATTTTGTACAAATGCTGCTGCTCAACCATTAAATTTGGCTAGCATTGCTAAAATTGAGACAAATTTAAACAACCTTTTCTCAGAAAGAACTGAATAAAATTTGACAAAGCTTTCTGGCATGAAGACCATGCAAATTTTACAAATGATGCTGATCCACCATCAGATATGGCCACATTTATTACTAAAAATAGAAACCTTTAAATTACTCCTTCTTAGAAACCACGCAGCAGAATTTGACGAACTGTGACAGAAAGCATCCTGGAAATAAGGGCTTTCAAATTTGTACAAAAAAGGATGGAGGCAATTACTAAAAATGAAAAATCCTTTTAGCAACAAATGACTTTGTCCCAAAAAAACACCCAACAGAATTTGACCAAATTTGATAGGAAGCATTCTGGCATGAAGGGCTTTGAATTTTGTACAGATGATGCCAATCTGCCATCAAATATGGATGCTGTTACTAAAAATAGAAAAACCATTAATAATTTCTTTTAAATAACTGCTTAACAGAATTTTACCAAATTTGAGAGAAAGTGTTCTGGCTTGAATGCCTTTCAGATTTATAGAAATTATGCCATTCTAGCATGAGATATGGCTGCCATTACTAAACTTTTTCTCAAAAGGTGGAACAGAATTTGACCAATTTTGACGTAAAGCCTTCTAGCACAGGGGCCTTTCAGTATTGGACAAATGATGCGCATTATGAAGATACAAAAACAAGAGAAACCTTGAAAGAGTTTCTTTGCATAACATATGCAATCAACAGCAGATCTGGGTCTGTGCAGTTTGCAGTTAGTATTGGATTATACGCAAGTATATACGGTACTTAAAAATCTTTTCCTGCTACTTGCTGAATACCAACTAAAGTATTCAGATATCATGGTAAAGTTTGAATTGTAATAATAGCATATAGCAATAATATTTATCAGTGGTCCATCACACAGCAAGCACTGATTGGCAAATTTTTCAGTGTATATGACAATGACACTGACCATCATAGTGACCATGCTCAGGGTTAAACTGAGGAAATTTAAATAAAGGAAGTATTATTTCTAGGATTTTTTCATTAAGGCTTCAGTAGTATTTGGCAGTCTCTGTTCATTCTGCCTATGAAGCTGAAACAGGAACTGACCATTGACCATTTAATTTTTGCGGAGGGGGGGGGGCAACAAGGATTTTCTTTTGAGTTGGGATATTTTTTTTTTTTTACATCAAGATATTTTTTCAAGTTATTTGAGAGCCAGAAATATTTTTTCAAAGAAATCCTTGACCCCCCCCCTCCTCCAAAAATTAAATGGTCAGTCCCTAATCTTATACACAGTGAGATGATCATGCACGGCAGTTCTAATGGCTAAACTTGAACTTCACTAACATGGACAAACTTCTGTTTAGAAGCAACAACATTTACATAAAAGAGATCAGAAGCAGTTGATATATAGGCTAATCAAGTTTTGATTTTGTCATATCTACATCATAAATATAGCATATATACTTGCTTATAAGTTGGGTCCAACTGCAAACAACATAGACCCTGATCTGCCATAGCATAATGTGCTCTACTTATTAATCCTAGCAAACTACATATACCCAGATCTGAGTCTATACAGTTTGTAGTTGGATCCAACTTATATGCGAGTATTAATATACAGAAATCATTAATTGGCTGACTCCAGAAACAAAAATGTCAGCCGATCTTGCCTCACCTCGACATTTTTAGGCATCCAAAAAATAAAGGATAAAAACATTAATCCCACCCTCCGTTTTTTGAGAAATACTGTAACAACTGCAAACAGACAATTCTAGCTTGGACCAAACACAACAAGAGTTCTCATACTGTAGCACCAGTGATTAAATCCAACTTAACATCTGTCAAACCGCAGTAGAAAATAATGTACGAGGCTTATGCGACAGATGGAAACTAGAGGAACTATTCTGTAATTACTTATTGATTTGCTCATAAATAAACAGCTGACCATAGCAATCTAAAAAAACATAAGCAGCTGGTATTCTAATATTAAAATAGTTTTTCTAGCCACCCTATCCAATTTATTCTGCATATAGTCACCACTCCTTCATTTTACGGATATAAAATTGTATTGAATTGGTAAATGAAAGATCGATATATTGTTCGTTGGATCGCCAAAAACAGTGTGCATGGAAAATTGGAATCATCATCATGAAATATGCAAATTTTAATAAGAAATCTTATATTTTTTTGTATCATTTGTTTTTACAAATATTTTCTCAAAAAATAGAACACATTCATTTCACGGTCTAGTTGGTCCTAAATGAAAATGGTACTTTTCAGACATCCAATATGGCCACCACAGCAGCCATCTTGAAAATCTTGTTATCGTTACTCCTCCTGAATCAATGGTCATATCAACTTGGGCTTTTCAGTAAAAGACTGCTTATGATGTCTAGTTAGTACTAAATGAAAATGGTACTGATCTGATGTCCAATATGACCACCGTAGCAACCATCTTGAAAATCTTCTTATTACTACTCCTTCTGAATTAAAAGTCATATCAACATGGAGTTTTCACTAAAACACTTCTTATGACATCTAGTTGGTCCTGAATGAAAATAGTGCCAATCCAACATAAAATATGGCTGCCATGGAGGCAATCTTGACAAACTTTTTGTTGCTACTACTTCTAAATGGAAAGCTTACTCACAAGTTTTCAAGTGAGAGGTGTATGTTGTGCCACATAACATACATTCTGATTTCATTTATCCAACAGAACTGCTCCCTCATTATAAGCTGATTCAGGATGTAATAAAAGTATACTGTGTTGTAATCAAAACTACTTCACACTACGGTATGTGTTAAGCAAGACTGCGGTGGTGGGATGTGTTGTACACAGAACCAAATAAAAGTGTTTTTTAATGACATGAGAGATGACATTTTAATTGGCTTGCAAAATACAAGAACTGCAATAAAATGCAGTAAATTAAGTTGAAATGATATCTTAATGAACAGAGGCAGAAAAATTTGTGCTGATTCCACATATGGAAATCATCAAACTTTTAAGCTTCAGATTGCGCTTGAGATCTTGTATCAGCCAATCACAAAGGACTTTTCTTTTGTAATGTCACTTTTGATTGGCTGAAAGTGAAACTTCAATCTCAGTCTCTAGCTCAGAGTTTTATGGTTTCTAGGACTAGTTCCTGGTTCCCAAACTTTTTGAATGGCATCGCATTACATACAATTGTGTAGAATTCTAATAAAATAATTATAATACATTGTATATGTGATATATAATAGAGAGATAGATAATTATACGTATGGCTGTCTCTATATTGTAATTTAACCGATTCAGTTTTCAGTAGAGATTGATATATCTTTTTAATCCAGTTATACATATAATGATATAGTTTTGATAATGCATAACATTTATTGACATCATGTGGATGACATAGTTGTGTACATGTTACCGTCATCCATTTTTGTATTTGTGCCCAAACAAGCATACAAGCAAACAGTGAAAGATGTATGATTTTGCAGCCCTAAAACACAGCACTAAAACACAGTCTTAAAGCCAGAGCCATTAAAGACCTTTATGCTTTTAAATGATGGCAAAATTTAACTATAGCTTTTTTTCTTTTTCTTTTTTTTATTTACAAAAGAAATACATTTTTTTGACAAAGTCAGAGTTTCATACTTAAAGTCTTCCGCTCCCTGAATTTTGCCACTCTTGGCAGCCGCCTTGTCTGCCTAATGGGAAATCTGCCACTGCATGTGAAACCAGTTAGACAACTTTAAAATTTATTAGCATTTGCTTTTTCTGTTCATTTCTTGGACTTTTTATTTAAATTTTGGACAAAGTCCAGTCTGAAGGCGCAGATAAAAACTTTTAGTTTTCTACAAATACCACAATGAACATTTACTATTTAATAATTACAAGGATGGACAAATTGTGTACTTTGAATTAAAGAACATAAAATGAAACCATTTTCACTTGTAAACTGTATAGGTTTTGCACGTTAGTCTGGCATTTCCAACAGAGTCTCTTTTTAGGGGAGAATATCCAAATTCTCACCTCAGTATATTGAGTCCTGAACCTTGGGCATAAGCTATTACAGTTCCAACTAAATGAAGCCAATTTCTTGGGATCCAATGCCATATATGACCACAGCTGTGTTCTGTGAGGGGACATGAATACTGAGGGGATCCAATATATGACCACATCTGTGTCTTATGAGGGGCCACTGAATACTGAGGGGATCTATATAGGTAGGGACTACTATATCCTGTCAATATGACAGCAAGATAGGAATTTTTTTTTTCCATTCCAAATCTGTTTATCTGACCAGGGATTTTTTTATGTTGATCTGTAAAAGGGGAAAGAGCCCATATAATTTTGTGTGGAAAAAACTAGACAGATTAGGAATAAAATTTGCAGAAGTTAATTCCTATTTTTTTTAAATTATGCATGATTTTGAAAGATTTCTCATCGAGACATGGGTATATATTGGCCCCTCCCCCCCCCCCCCCTCCACCTAAGAAAAAGCGTAAAGTGCACAGACTTTGTGCAGCACCTGTGGATGCATTAACTGTAGATCATTTTCATCCAGTGTGTTGTGAGTGTGTCCGTAGCCAAGTGGGTTAGAGGCATTTTAATATACTGGTAGAAGGAATATCTTTGAAACCAATTGCCAATTTGGGTGAAGTCCACACAATGGTGATTTTTTTAATTTATATTTCATGCCTCTTTGAAAACTTGAATTCCAAGGTCAACTTCAGCAGCAGCAACCTGTTATTCTCATTAGACCAAGTGTGGCTGAACAGTCTTCCAAGTTTTAAGCTAAATGGTCACGTTTGTGACTAAATTGACATTTCGGAAGTGAAAATTGTGAAATGGCTGCCATCTGGTGATCTTAAAAAGCATAATATGGCAATTACAAAATGACATCAGCATTTTCTAATTACATGTATGAGAATATACCACATTTTGCAATTTAATTCGTTGCATGATCCCTTTTTGATCGTGAGTCTTCTGGCTTCTATATTAAATTGCCATCCTTACATGTGACAAGTCTGGCTCACAGCATGTGAGTGACCAGTCTTGGGGAAATCAGCCTCAGCTGATGGTACACATCCGGAATATGCAGACATGGAAACAAATATGGAAGATTAGCTGGTAGTAAAATTATTGTCAGTCAAACTACCACAAACACAGTTATGGCTAGGGTTGTTCTAATATGAAATATCATCAGAAGAAAATGGAGCTTAAGGACTTTTATCAGTAAATAAGAGACCTGACAGTGAGTAGAGAACTCCAAATAGTGAATTTAAATGGCTGGTCTGAGGTTGAAGCAGATGATGGCTGTTGACATGCATGTCAGACAGACCTAGACATACCATATATACTCGCGTATAAACCGGGTCCAAATGCAAACAACATAGACCCTGATCTGCCATTGCATAATGCGCTGGCAGATCAGAATCCATGTTGTTTGTTCTACTGATTAGTCCTTACAAACTGCCTAGACCCAGATCTGCCGGTGCATTATGTGATGCCAGATCTGGGTCTATGCAGTTTGCAGTTGGTATTGGCTTATACACGAGTATAAACGGTACTATTAAGAATAACCATATTCTTTTGTATGTTACATAATTACTCATTCATTTGCCTTAACTAAAACATTCACATTTTGGCACCTTCTAACATTAATTCCCAATGCAATTGACATCTGTTCCTGACTTATGGCAACCAAATTATTGGGGCTTTGTGTCCTAAAATTTTAAACAGCCACTCAAATTTTAATGTAGGTTGCCCAATGGCTTGTAAAGTTTGGATCAGTATTTGAATAACTGCTGCAGGTAATAAGACCTTTTTTTAATTGGATCATTTTTCATTAGAGTAACGAGATGAAACCATGCTCAGAAAGCATTCTCCAATGTAGATACAGTGTAATACAGTTGGTGGTTCTTGCAAGCAGTTGTTTCATTCTTTGGACCATATGCTTTACACACTGATGCAAATTACCTTGTTGTCTTTACTTATTTGCCTTCTTGATAAGTAAAGTCCTTGTTAGTAACTAAAGACCTTCTTAGCAACTAAAGTTCTCCCTCTCTATAATGCTGTTGATGGGAACCAGTGACCCTCGTTATAAGTGAGTCTCGGGTAAAATGAGGTATGTGTTAGCGCTGAACAGTAATGACTGTGTGGTGCTAATTACCGTATATAATCACGTATAAGCCGATAACAACTGCAAACTGCATAGACCCAGATCTGCTGTGGCATAATGTGCCAGCAGATCTGGGTCTATGCAGTTTGTAAGGACTAATCAGTAGAACAAACAATGGCAGATCAGGGTCTATGTTGTTTGCATTTGGACCTGGCTTATACGCGAGTATATACGGTTAAAGTGAAGTTCTAAAAATGTGCACTGTATAATGAGGTACAGCTGTATGTTCTAAAAAGGCTCTGTCATCATAGTGCATATTATACACAAAAATACAGAAATACAGTATTCAATTATGTGAAACTTCATTATTAGGGCCACACATTGAGATACTACCGGAGACATAGGGAAATCACCTTTTCCATCCATCTGTCTATCCATCCATTCACACTTTTTGTAACAACCATAGCTCTGCAACCCTTACACATAATTGGATGCCATTTGGTTGGTGAATTGACTATTACATAAAGATGTGTCATCTAAAGGTTTTGTCTTTTTGGGTGCTATTATGATAGAGTTACGGTCCTTTTTCTATCAATTTCAAATTGCTATACCAGATCCTTATAACCAGCCTAGGTTTTAGCTCAGGAATCATTCAACATTATTCTGATGCAATTTCATGTGTATATTGTCTCATAGACCTAGATTTGCCTTTTATGGGTTTTGTCACTTCAAGTCCATGTTGCATAGAGTTATGACCCTTGACAATTAACTTCATATCTTCACATGGGATATTGCTTGTAACTGACATAGCTCAAGAATCATTCAAGATATTCTGATGGAATTTTGTATGAACATTGTCTCTTAGACCTAGGTGTGCCTTTTATGGGTTTTGCTGGGTTGTGCCCCATTTGCTCCATTTTGGACACATATAACAGCCCTTACTGATCAAGTTCATATATTTTACATTAGATGTTGCATGTATCGATGAGACCTTCAAGGAGCTGGATTTCAAGCATTGAACATCATCATTTAGAAGAGTCTTGGCCCCAGAATGCCCAGCTTCTCCAAACTTTGGTTTCCCAACACAGTTTTCTCTGTTTAAGACCCAAATGAGAAAATTAGTCGCGAGTGGGGCCCTTTTCAATGCACTCATTGCTGATAGCTCTATTAATTGGTTGCCAATAGCCAAGAACTAAAATCAAGTGAAATAAATTAAGTAGCAATAATATATACAAATCAGATGAATTGTATGGGATCAGTTACTACAGATACCTATGCATAAGAGTGGAAGTGGTATAGTGAGGGGCTTTATAATGAGGGACCAATGTATTGGCAATCTATGAGAGTAGTCCTGTGAAGAACAAGTTCAATATGCCAGTGCAGAAGGGCATACAGTGCTTCCACTTTTAACAGTGATCATGGGAGTCATAAAAGTGACTACTATAGTGTTATAAATGAGGGAGGCTTTCACTGAGGGATGTTCTAACAAGGTTATGTCATAATAGTGCTAAAAAAAAAAATATGGTATTTAATAATGTTAAATAACATAATTGATTCTCAAAGAACTAGAATTAAGAGAAGCTTATTTAGTAGCAAGGATAAAACAACCTTTTGCCAATTTGATGGGAGCCCTCACTATACCTATGCTGTAAGATGGGCAATTGTATACTGAGGGCAGTGGTATACTGAGGGACAGTGGTATGCAATGAGGAAGTGGTATACTAAGGGACAGTGGTATACTGAGGGGCACCAGTATACAGAGTGTAGTGGTATACTGAAAGACAGTAATATACAGAGGGACAGTGATATACTGAGGGCAGTGGTATACTGAGGGGCAGCAGTATACTGAAGGCAGTGGTATACTCAGGGGCAGTGGTATACAATGATACACCATTATACAGAGGGCAGTGGTATACTGAGTGAAATTGATATACAGTAGTATACTGAGGGACAGTGATATACAGTGGTATACTGAGGGGCAGTGGTATACAATGATGCAGCAGTATACTGAGGGCAGTGGTATACTGAGTGCTTGTATTGCGAGTGATTACTGCATTTGCCAGGTTCAGTAGAGGTATGTCCAAATGGACCTTTTTGTACATGTTTTTAAGTTGCAGATATATATAAAAACAACCAATTTAATGGGATTAATTACTATACCTGTGCATAAAAGGATATCATTATACTGAGGGGATTTATAGTGAGAACAACTGTTTTGGCAGCCTATGAGTTTGGAGAACAAGTTCAATATGTCATGCATAAGGGCATATTTACTGAGTTCAATAAAGTCAGATCCAAACAGACCTTATCATAAGTGTTTTCAATAGCACAATGCATTTAGCCTATAAAAAGGATTAGTTGGACTAGAGTCAACAATTGACATATTTCAGTTTTAGAAGATTTTTATCATGATGCAAGATTTATGACAAGACTGACATCAGTTAGGGGTTTTGTTTTGCAACCATATTATTTGGCGACCCCCCTTTGAGGAAATTGTTTTAAGAAATTTGATTTGCTCTTGGACATAATCAGCTTTGGTTTCATTTGAAATAAAAGTAATGTCAAAGTTGTAATCTTTGAATTTGACAAGATTTTGTTATGATAAGAGATTTATGACAACACAGACATCAGTTAAGGGTTTTGTTTTGCAACCATATTAGCAGCTGACCCCCTCTCAGGAAATTGATTTAGAAAACCCGATTTGTTCTTAGACATATCACCATTGGTTTAAATTGAAAAGCAAGGATTTTTAATCATTGATATCATTTAATTTTTGAATTGAGGAAAAAAATGAGCATTATTTTTGACAAAGCTGATTTTGCCAAAAAAAAGATCCAGTATTCCCTCATTATAATTCTGTCAATGGGAGTTATTATGATATACTGCTTTATTGTGAGATCACCTTATAATGAAGTACCATCTTTACTCACATATAGGTCGGGTCCAACTATAAACAACATAGTCTCTGATCTGCCAGCTCATTACGTGCTGGCAGATCAGAGTCTGTGTTGTTTGTTCTACTGATTAGTTCTAACAAACTGCATGGACTCAGATCTGTTGGCACATTATGCGATAGCAGATCTGGGTCTGCACAGTTTGCAGTTGGATCAGACTTATAAAAGAGTATATATGATACATTAAATATAATTTCACTAGCACTTAAATGGAGCCGTGGTGGCTCAGTGGTTAGCATGCCAGACTCGAGACCAAAAAGGTGCAGGTTCAAATCCTACCATCGGACCAGCCTGGGTCAGCTACCATGGTGTGTCCTTGGTCAAGGCACTTTACCTCAATTGCCTCGGCACTAAATAACCTAACTTGTGTTGCTGTGCCGTAAAGCACCAAACCAAACCAGATTAGAACTTAATGAAATGGAATCCAATAGCATACATGTAAAACAGAAACCATGTTATAATGAAGGGCATTATAGTGATGGAATGCCGTTTTGAAGTTTGTAATTGTCTCAGTTCTAATGAAAAAAAGTACAGACAAATGTGATCCAAGGTATTAGTAGGTTATACATCAAACTGTGTGAAATGTTATGCAACTCCTTCTCTATTGTTGAACAGGATAGTAACACGTAGCCTTTAGCTGACATTACATCGTAGTGAATGGGAAAAGAAATGTCCTGAGAATCAAATTGATCCAACCCCATAAATTTGGACTAAACGTGTGTGAATCCTGTTAGATCATGTTATGGGGGAATAAATATTTGAGAAAACCATGATTTTGATGTTTCTCCACATCATTTTTATGTTTAGACACAAAATCAATCCCAATGGTATGGGGCTAATGGCACAAAAGAATCATTTATAGAAAAATTGTACATCTCCCAAGAGAAGGTATCTGGTCAATAGTTGCTCTACCAGAATATAAAGTACTGTTTCAGGGCTAGATCAGTAAATAAGTAGTTTTGGTTAGACTATGATGTGTTGATTACATGCATTCATAAGCACAATAAATCCATATGACTTCAGACTCCCTGTGGATACAGTCAGGGGCTGTTCAATGATGACACTTAAATTATACAGATTTCTGTTCAATCCTATCCAGACATCCTTACACACTGCGAGTTCAGAAAACTTCAGACTTGAGGATCACTGACCATGGATTCAGATTACTGAATATATGTATGCAATAGCGATCAGCAAAATCACCAATGGCAATCAAAATTCTAAGGTGGCAATTAATTTCAATAAAAGTAACATATTTTGCAATTTAAAATTTAGGAGCATGTGCTGTTCTATGTAGATTTTCACCTCCAAGTCAGTGACATTCGCTAGTGTAACATATTTTCAAGGTTGTATAAATGATGGTACGGATTAAATTTCCAAATAAAGGAACATGCAGAAACGCATAATTCAGCAATAGATCAAACTTTCATTAGTTTTCAAAAAAAACTTTCAGGGACAGAGCGAATTATGAAAGAAAATACAAGCTAATAATGGGTAATGACTGAAGTTAAATTGGTGCCAGATCTTGAATAAAAAAATGTCACAGTGCATCTCATTTCTGATTAGATAATTGAACATGTTAGTATTTTTCAGTGCAAAATTGTTGCGACTATTTGGGGATGAGAGGGGGGTGGTTGTGAGGGTGGCATTTGCATAGATGGGGTATTCAGCTAGCTTAAAAAATATTCAGCAATATCTGGTTGTGTTTGAAAGGCAAGTTTAGAAGGTTGATACGAGGTCATGCATTGTACTTAAAACTCATCTTGATGGTGCATCAGTCAGTATATAGACATTTAGGTGATCAATAAATGTTTTCAATAACTGGATCATACTCTTCTCCTCTTGACTTTTCCATCAGCTCCTCCACTTGCACTTATTAGCATTCAGAGATCACCTTTGAGTAATTGTATACCTCATGTCTACCCATGCCAGTCTGTCATGTCATTTCATGTCTACCCATGGCAGTCTGTCATGTCATTTCATGTCTACCCATGGCAGTCTGTCATGTCATTTCATGTCTACCCATGCCAGTCTGTCATGGCATTTCATGTCTACCCATGCCAGTCTGTCATAGCATTTCATGTCTACCCATGCCAGTCTGTCATGGCATTTCATGTCTACCCATGCCAGTCTGTCATGTTATTTCATGTCTACCCATGCCTGTCTGTCATGGCATTTCATGTCTACCCATGCCAGTCTGTCATAGCATTTCATGTCTACCCATGCCAGTCTGTCATGTCATTTCATGTTACATACTGTCCATCAAGAATTTCATTTCCACTTGATCATTTTTGAATTTTTTGTGCTGGAAATTTTTTAGCAATTAAGCCATCTTAGAATAAAACTGTAAAATGAAATCCCCTTAATTTATCACCGTACATATTATGACCTTCCCTCGATATGAAATTGCTATACATCACCAAACTTTTCATTATGCCTTTATGGACGAAATCTATACATTTTATGTCTGCTGAAAACACATGGTATATGACAGTGGTTCCCAACCTGTGGGCCGCGGACCCCTGGGGGGCCGCAGGATTATTCCCAGGGGTCCACGAATTTACATAGCTTTGCAGCAAGTATTGCTCTTCCAGTCAGCTCTTGCTTTCCTATGTTATCCCCGCTGCTGCGAGCAAGGCATGTTCGAATTTAGCGCGCCAAGCTGCTCACTGTTTATCCCCACCACATCCTAAAAGTACAACTATTAGCATGCAAGGTTAAAAAGGGGTCCTCATAGTCAAAAAGGTTGAGAACCACTGGTATATGATATGTTCATTTTAACAAGAATTCCAGTCTTAATCACTGTATATACTTGCGTATAAGTTGGATTCAACTGTCATACAGAAGTACCATATATACTCACTTATAACTTGAGTCCAACTGCAAACTGCAAAGACCCAGATTTGCCGTCGCATAATGCACCGGCAGATCTGGGTCTTTGCAGTTTGTTAGGAGTAATAAGTAGAACAAATAACATAGACCCAGATCTGCTGGCATATTATGTGATGGCAGATCAGTGTCTATGTTGTTTGCAGTTGGACTCCACTTATAATTGAGTTCCACCTGACTTAAAAATGACTGCTTGGTACTCAGTATATTTATAGCACATTATTGGAACTCTTCCTTGATATGCTTCCTAATTGGAGCAAATGTTTGATGACCATTTAATTAGGGTATAATACAGTTCACTCTTTCCCAGATATGTTTTTCAAAAAAATAACTAATCTGTCTACTTCCTGTATATTAAATAAATTTATGATTTTTTCTGCTGTTTAATTCACTCTGACCTGAATGGCAAATATTCATCGTGACTTAAACTATATTGAGTGTGGTTGAAACTTTTTAAATAACTACAAAACTGGTTTTATCAGAATGTTATTATCTCTAACATGGGAATATTGTAAAACACTCCATCAGTCTTCCCATCTGTCTTAATAATTCTGTCACTGCTTAAGCTGCTGGGTAGAAATTCCTCTCACTTTGCACACAGATTGTCCGTGTGAGAACCATCTGTGAGAGTGATATAGCGTTTGGGTTCACCTCTGGTGCCCCAGAGACAGAGTCAAAGGTCAAATATAAAACAATTGCTGTTCCAGTGACTTTTTTGAATATTGTGTTACTATTTTAACTATAAACATGCATCATAGCAATGAAAGGCACACAAAATTTGTAATGCTGGATCAAGATTGGGAAGTCAGGGTCAGGTGGGTGGATGGAGGATAGCAAGAAGGTATATACTATTTGTAATGCTGGATCAACATAATGGGAAGTCTGGGTCAGGTGGGTGGATGGAGGATATGTAATAGCAAAAAGGTACATACTATTTGTAATGCAGGGTCAATATTATGGAGTCCGTATCAGGTGGGTGGATGGTGGATATGTGATAAAGTGTTGGGATTTGCCATATGGTGATTATCTTACGAGCCATGGAAATACATGTAACTCTTATTTCTCTCTTTTAGCTCACGCTCTGCTACCCACAGTATTGGTGTCCACAATGATAAAAGCTTGTACATATGTACACCTTCAATGAATGTCAACCATTCTTTCTTCCCATGTCCTAGACAACTGTTTGGAGTGGGTTTCAAAACACCTATCCTTTGGTGAGAGGGCTAAGTTTGGACATACATGTACATTAGTTGCAAATTTTTGGGTTAGGTTTTTGCATTTAGCTCAGGTTTTTTCTACACATTATAAATACAGTTGTACCTAAAATCATAACACTTGGTGAGAGGATTCATCTTAATGAGTACTACACACACACACACACCCTCATCACAAAAGTAGGTCACTGTGACCCATTTTTCATGCTTCAGTGACTGGTAATATTTTGCTTGTGAAATTTTAAGATTATTTCTCAAACTCTATTCATGCCTGAAACATTAAACTAGATGATTGCATGCATCTCTATTAGTACCACACCCTTGCCACAAAAGAAGGTCACTGTGACCTATATTTTACATTTTACTTGCTTAGGTTAAGCTTTGCATTCACCTCATGACCAAATAGGTGATCCCTAATCACAAAAGTAGGCCACTGTGACTCATATTTCATGCTTCACTGACATGGGTTCAGTCTTAGGCACTGTTCATGCCAGAATCATCAAACTAGATAATTGCATGCATTTCTACTACTACCACACCCTTACAACAAAAGAAGGTAACTGTGACCTACATTTTACTGGCTTATATTCAGTTTTGTAGTTTAGCTTATGGCCACATAGGTTTTGTATTCCCTGTATAATATTGTTATGCCTGGAATCATGAAACTTGATGAGATGATACATCTTGTTGAGTATTACACCTTCATCTTAAAAATAGGTCACTATGACCTATATTTCACACTTCACGGACTTTGGTTGAATTTTTTGTTTTCACTGTTCATGTTGGAATCATTAAACTATATGATTGTATACATCTCTCTTGGTACTACACACATACAAAAAAGGTGACTGTGACCTACATTTCACATTTTACTGGCCTCGTTTACATTTTTTGCATGTAGCTCATGACCACATAGGTTTTTGGAATGCTGTGTACATATTATCCTATCTAGATTCATGAATCTTGGTGAGAAGATGCATATTGATGAACACTGCTCCCTCATTGTGGCTCATAGTTCACAGTTCATGCCAGAGTCATGAAATTGATGATGATATGCACCTGTTACCCATACAACAAAAGAAGCTCATTGTGACCTATATATTTCATCTTTTACTGATTTCGGTTAATTTTTTGCATTTAGCTCATGACAAGTTCTTGGCATGTTACCAATATGTACATACCATCCTACCAAGTATAATGAAACTTGGTGAGTGAATGCATCTTGATAAGTTCTATGGCAAAAAGAGGTCACTGTGACAGATATTTCATATTTCAGTAACTTTGTTGAAAGTTTGTGTTCAAAGTTTACTTATTGGGTGCTGGTTATGTTCCAATCATGAAACTTGATAATTACCGTAGTTGCATCTCTGTTACTCATACACCCTTACACCCAAAGAAGGTCACAGTAACCTACATTTTATGCTTTACTACTATCGGTTAATTATTTGGTTTTATGGTCACACCATTTTTCTATTAAGAAATAATTATTTGTAAGGAAAATATTTCAAATTTTTCTGATTATTGAAAAATAAAAATATATAGTTTCTATTTATTTAAATCAAAATTTGAATGTTACTAGCATATAATGGGTCACAGACTCATAGCTATGTTCACATTTGTATTTGGTGTTTACCCATTAATAAATGAGGACAAATTTAGTTATTTTTAGGAGATCCTGGAGCTCACATAAATATCCCTATTTATTTTACATTAGTCAGTTTCTTTTATGTCACAGTTACCCAGTTTTAGTGCGAGACAAACTTACACCCAAAGATATACTGACATGGCAACTACAGTAGCTGTTCACCTTCGTACCAAGCTAGACCTACAAGTTTAATCTTATTAAATATATTGAAGTATGTACTCACTTCTAAGTCCAGTCCAACTGCAAACGACCCTGATCTGCTGTCACATAATGCATTGCCAGATCAGGGTCTATGTTGTTTGTTCTACTGATTACTCCAAACAAACTACAAATACCTTGATCTGCCGGCCCAGTATGTGACAACAGATATGGGTCTGTGCAGTTTGCAATTGGACTCAACTTAAAAGCAAGTAAATACAGTAACAGCCCAGACAGGAAGAATGAATGGATGGATGAGACATAAAGTGAATCCTTATGCACCATCTATTTCTAAACAGACAAGAGAGTACTTTGTCAAAGTTGTCAGAAAATTATGTCTTCAAGCCAAATGTTTAATTCAAAAAATTTTGACTCGGACAAAGCTATGTGTTAAGTTAAAAGTAAAAATCTATTTTATTTTTAATCATTAAAAATTTAAACTTCTCCGATTTCTTTCAAGGCAGCTTAAGATCATTTCAGACAATTTTTCATAAATACCATAAGCTACACTTGCATGGTTCCATCTCCAGTAAGCTGGGTTAAAAAACAATAAAATTCCTATGATGAATTGGACTGGATTTGAACCTACAACTTTAGATATGTAAGGCAGACACAACTCATTGAACTACCAGCACTGAAGTGAGCAGATGACATTAGTTTTTTTTCAGTACATATGGCCTGTGTATTTCTTCATACAACATCAAATGCATTTGTCCACATCAAATGCACTTGTCCACAAAACATCAAATGCACTTGTCCACATCAAATGCACTTGTCCACAAAACATCAAATGCACTTTTCCACAGTAAAATTTACAAAAGGAACTTATGCAGATATTTCACTATAATAATTTTTTTTTTTTAAATAACTGAATGGTTATATTGAGGCTCTGGGCACAGTTAGAAATTTTACCACATAAAACATTTTTGATACAGACATCACTTCAAAAACGAATATGACATTACAATTGTCATTATGCACATTGACAGCCTAATATAAAAAACTGCTTACATCATCACATTCTAGCTCAGATTCCCTATTAAATTGCCACATCCCTGCACATTATATCTTGAGCTGATTGTGTTACCTCTGATACAGAAATGTAAAGGCTGAATTACCACATATATTCTCACATATAAGCCGGGTCCAAAATGCAAACAACATAGACCCTGATCTGCCGTCGCATAATGTGTTGGCAGATCAAGTTCTATGTTGTTTGTTCTACTGATTAGTTCTTAAAAACTGCATAGACCGAGATCTGCTTGCGCATTATGCGACGGCAGATCTGGGTCTATGCAGTTTGCAGTTGGTATCGAATTATATGTGAGTATATACGGTACTTAAATCAAGGCAGTCATGTCATACAGAAGTACCGTATATACTCTCTTATAAGTAAAATCCAACTGCAAAGACCCAGATCTGCTGTTGCATAATGCGCCGGCAGATCTGGGTCTTTGCAGTTTGCTGGAATAATCAGTAGAACAAACAAGATAGACCCAGATCTGCCAGTGCATTATATGACAGCAGATCAGCGTCTCTGTTGTTTGCAGGTGGACTCAACTTATAAGTGAGTACATGTGTAAGTAAATTGCCCGCCAAATTCATTTGTATTGCATCTGGACCTGCTTCCCTGTTAATGATACTAATTTTCAATTCCATTTGATTCAAAAGGAGGCAAAAAATTGCCAAGTTGCAAAATTCATGAGCCATTACCATGCCAGGCTGTAGTAATGGAAGTCGACAGAGAACAATCTGGTACATTGTAAAATTTTATGGATTATTTTATTGTGCTTAGGTGAATTCTTCTCTTTGGATTTTGGATAGGTGTCTAGTTTATGGGTATCGTGGGGCTAATTCTGTCAGACTCAGTTTTTAGTTATTAGTACTGGTGATAAATTCAGAATTAATCTAATGCCATGTAAGGCATTTAGCTGAGCTAAGATCATTTTGAAAATTGTGAATGCATATTGAGGTGGACAGCAATTAAAGAGGGCTATACTGGCAGGACATTTGCATTTTTTTTTTTTCAAAAGGTCCATTGGAAATGATAGATTGTCCATAGCAATGACAAATTTTATAGAGAAATCAGAACACATTCGAATGATCAAAGATCAGTAGCAATAAGCAATTGAATGCACCTGGTTTTAACTATTTCATATCACTGAGTGTAACAAGAAGAAAAAAAAACATCAACCTTGAATTCACAACATGTTGTAGACAAGACACTTCACTGACTGACTTTTCTGAGAAATTTTCATCAAAGTTCAATTATTGTGGGGATACAATTTTATGGTTTTTAGTAAACAGATGATTTCATAGGGATACAATTATATGAGATCACACTTTGGTACATTTAATTTTTGGGAGATTTTATTACCTGCAATTGTCTGATTCTAAGTTATTAACTTATTAAAGAACTCACCTCATATGCATTGTCTTATCACATATTCTGGTGTTTTTGCACACCAAAGTTGTATAATGAAGAAGTTTTTCGGCAGTCAACAAAGTGTCATACAACCCAACCAGGGTCGTCGCAAGTTTCCCCTGGACAAAACAGCGCCCCGGGCAAGCATCGCCTTTTTGCACCCCATTCGGAACAAAATACCGCAAACTCCGCGAAACAACACCCCCTGGACTTGGCGCCCCGGGTGGTCGCCCGTATCGCCCACCCCTTACGACGGCCCTGAACCCAACCACTTGACCCTTGCAGATGTTGAAAGGATTCCTGAGTTTCAAATCCAGGACCATAGAGGTGTAGAATGAGTGTGTCACTACTGTGCTACCTAAACTCCCACAAGCACTTTAAAGACCACTTCATAACCTTTACCTTGACCATCACTTGATCAGAGTTGTTGTCTGAAATTACTCACGTTTAATTTAATCCTTGTTTTAGCTCATGTTGACATAAGACCAAGCGAGCTCATGGTATGGTCCTTCATCCACTGTCTGTTTACAATTGCTATTTACAACTTTTTCTCAAAACTTGCTTTACAAATCTGCACAGGATTTTACAGGGAACATTATGTCATCAGGGCATATCAGGTTTGTGGATGCCAATCTATCACCCAATATGGCTACCATTCAGGCCTAGAATTTAACACAAATTTCCTTGTAGCCAGAAGGACTAGTAGATTGAGAAATTTACTAGTCCTGCTGAATCTTTACAAGTCCTTCCAGCAAAACAATGTCAGACACGTATCTAGATTAACAACTTTTATTTCTTAAATATCACAATCATTCGTAATTCAGAAGTACAAATCTTGCTTTAGAAACCCCCCAAGGTTATTTAAAAATATTCACTACAAGTTCACAAGAAAAACAACGATTGATTCTCCAGAAATTAACTGTAAAAAAAAGATGACCCAGTAAACATTTTTTAGAGCCTCAACACAAGAAGAAAAAAAAGCAGCAAATAACTTAATAAGAGAAAAAGACAAAGACCTCGTTCACACTGGTAATTACATATTGTAACTCCACAGACAGATGATTTAAGGCAGTACCCATTATACTACAGTGAAAGCAGTGTTAGAAGATCTCTCATTACAGCAATATAGGCATTGTGCAGGTTTTCACAACAGATACGAACCTTTGAAAAAGTTTTGTGTCTCCTTGATGCTACTCCTTTAAAGATGCAATGGTTAATCATAATAGGGAATTTGATGACCATGGCAGTTTGAGAGGTTCATGAGTCTGGTTTACAGTCTTTTAGTTCGAATTTCCTCTGACCTTTTCCGCCCCATGTGAGATATTCTGACATTTATGTTAGGGTCTGATGTCAGAGCTCACTGCCTTTTGAAAGTTGGTATTCACTGAAACCACAAGGTGTTGGCATAGGGTAGCTGCTTATCTGCCGGTGCTGGGCCAAGCAAACTTAAACAACCTTACATTGAGCCCTACCCACATAAAATCAATAGGAAGATGATTTATCTTCTCAGAAATTGAAAGTATGACATTCGTTATGTCTTTAATTTGTTGACAGATTCATCAGGCAGAGAGCATACATCAATGCTGTTTTTGTTAGTATCTCGTGACTCTCATGTTGATATGTGCTCTCTACATGATGAATCTTGCTTTTTCCAGGTTGCTGCAACAGCAACAGGTTTCTGGTGGTTATTCTTGGATAATATGTTGAAAATTATGTGCCCTTGCATTTTTTTAAAAAAACATTGCATGACTTTCATTTAATATTTTCGAATTTTTGTACAGCAACATTGGAAAGGGTTTTTTTTTTGGTATTATGTAACTATTGGACCCCTGATGTCATGGATATGTAGCAAGATTTTGGTAGTCATGTGACTATCAACACGAATGGAAAGAACCAGGTTAGATTTCATCAATGCAGTAATTTCATCTCATCTGTCAGTGAATTAAAGACATAACAAATGTTATACTCGCAATTTCTGAGAAAATAAATCATCTTCCTATTGATTTTATGTAGGTAGGGTGCAATGTAAAGTCATTTAAGTTTGCTAGACCCGAGAGTAAGCGGCTACCCTATGCCAACATCGTGTGGGTTCGGCAAATTCAAACTTTTCAATAGGCAATACACTCTGACCTCGCACCCCAACATAAATGTAAAAATATCCAAAATGGGGTAGAAAAGGTCAGGAAACTCGTACTAACAAACTTTGGAATACAACTTTTATCTTACAAATCTAACAAAACCAGTAAAGATTTATACTGTACACCAGATCAGGTGGTGGTAGTGGAATATGTAAAAGCCTGACAACTTATGTTCATTAAAAAAACAAACCCTTAACAATATTTGACCAAATTTGACAGAGAGCATCCTATCTTAAAGACCTTTTACCTTTTTGCACATGATGCCAATCCACCATCAATATGGCTGCCATTTCTTACACAACTTACTCAGAACAAAATCCTTTACAGAATTAGACCAACTTTGACAGAAAGAGTCCTTTCAGTTTTGGGCAGATGATGGTTATGTGCCATCAGATATGGATTATTATATAAAAGCTAGAGAAACCTTGCAACAATTGTTTTCTAAAAATAAAGCATCCTACTTACCCAGATTTATTGGCAAGCTGCTCTTGCATTTGACTATTAGGAGACATCATCATGGTTAGCGTGCTCAAGCCCACTTGTGCCTCTTGTTATTCAGACACATTAAAATGTTTGCTGCAAAACTCGGTTAGTATAAACATGAATACAATGAATTTACAGTTAGTTTGAATAGAATTACTTCTTCGATGAAGCCCAATATATAACCATTAGAATATGGATGTAACAGATTCTGGATATAATTAAGTAATTTTGAGGGTCCTGAGAGGTTGATTACAAATGTGTTTTACTATATATGTATTAGGCAAAAGGTGGAAATATTTATCTATAATCATGAATTATTTATAATCATTCATTTTAAGCATCCCACCATTTGGCATGGAAACTTAATTATGAAAATTTCATAGATTTTGCAGAAATACAGTACTCAAGATACAGTTCCATAATTATTCAAAAGTAGGCATGCTGTGGTGGCATTAGACATAAGAAATTTCATTTAACATCAGATATTGTAACAAAAAAACATTAGCTCTGTAGACCTTTTACTCCAACAATCAAAAAAAATCCAGACACTGATAGAGCTACGGAAGTATTTTAGACATAAAGTTTTTTACACATCATACATAAAGCATAGAGACATAAAGATGTTTACACATCATACATAAAGCATAGAGATATAAAGATGTTTACACATCACACATAAAGCATAGAGACATAAAGATGTTTACACACATAAAGCATAGAGACATAAAGATGTATACACATCATACATAAAGCATAGAGATATAAAGATGTTTACACATCACACATAAAGCATAGAGACATAAAGATCTTTACACATCACATAAAGCATAGAGACATAAAGATGTTTACACATCACATAAAGCATAGAGACATAAAGATGTTTACACATCACACATAAAGCATAGAGACATTGCCATACAGTGATACAATATAACATACATATTTAAAACAACAATTTAAACAGACATTTAAAAATTATTTTTTAAAGCCACATAATGGTAAAGTACACATAGAATACACACATACAATACATGGATAATTATAATACTTGTATGAATGCCAGAAATAAAATACATACATACATACATAAATACATACATATTCTTCTCCAGTAGATAGTGGAATCATCTGCTTTTTTAAACCATAACCACTTTTGTCTTTTCTGTTGATTCTCATTAGATGGAGTTGTGATGTTCAAAACAGTGCTTCAGCTTTATTACATGTTTATGAAAAACTAAAAAATTTGTCCCAAGTTCAGATTACCAAAAATAGGAACCCCTGAAAGGTCATATTTAACTTGTTTCTAATCAAGATCTCAATTTACTTATCCATGATCATGATTTGATAATCCAAAATCTCGCTTTAGTAATCCAAGAGCTCAGTCTACTAATATGAGATTTTGATTCATATCTAACCAAGCTTTCAGTTTAGTAAATCAAGATCTCTGATTAGTAAACCAAGATCTCAAATTAGTAACCTGAGATCTCTGATTAGAAAAAATGTAAAGTGTTTTCCTTCAGGGCTTCCATCCAAAAAACAAATTTAAATGCTAAAAAAAGAAATTACTGTCATATCTGTAATTTTTGTAAACTTTTTGCTATTTGTCAGGTAAGGATATTAATTATATTCCTTTTTACTAACTTAATTTGCTTACTTTTAGTAAGAATTTTTTTTTTGGTGTACAGAAATTAGAGGAGGACAACTAAGTACATTTAACGTTGTAATGGTGTACAAAAAATTGGATGATTTGAAACGTTATGTTGTCACATTTTGGTCTTCTGTTCAGCAGAACAAGTAGCAGTTTATAAATT
This sequence comes from Margaritifera margaritifera, assembly GCA_029931535.1. Classification (NCBI taxonomy): domain Eukaryota; kingdom Metazoa; phylum Mollusca; class Bivalvia; order Unionida; family Margaritiferidae; genus Margaritifera; species Margaritifera margaritifera. The sequence continues at coordinate 762,157 of JAQPZY010001118.1, read as the reverse complement.
TTGTGAGCCATGTATTAAGCAATTCATGCTTATATCCCCATTTTTTGTATGTCAATTCATGAACATCAATAGGAAAAGATAATTATGTTATGGAACTATTTCTCTCAGAATATTCATGACAGAATTCTGGGATCCATGATTGTAGGATTCATGCAGATTTCTCAAAAACATGTCAGAAAATCAACCAAAGCTGTAATGCATTAGTTTTCTCATTAAATCCCTCCTGTAATTAGAAAACAGTGAACTGGTTATCAAATGGATGGGGGAACTTCCACTCTGAATTTTCAGCTCAATATAGACCCTGCGTAAATATTCATTCCCAAACATCTATTGTCTAATTTTAGTTTATCTAGATCTCTGATTATCAGATTAAGTTTAGATTATTTAAAACCACAATTTCCTAATTAAGCCCCTAGGACATACTTCTTTGTGAATTCATGATGCCATACTCAAATTAAGTGCACTTTGATGCACACAAGTAAAAGTTAATGTGGAATATTCATTGAATTGCTTGATTAAATCATTATTGAAATGCAAAAACAACCCTGATTCTGCAGATATCTTTTATAACCCTTGATTTAATGATCTTCAGACTTTTCCAGATGACTTTTATACACTTTAATTGCAAGATCTTGCATAAACTGTTGGGTTTGCAATTCAAAATTACTTCACATAACTGATAGAAACCAGTATTTTATTTTTGTATTTGAATATCGTGCAGCTGATATGCTCACTTTTCCTTTGATAACAATGTATTGGCTGTGTTTGTTAATATCAGTCAGAAAAGAGGACATGATAGCTTTTGCAAGTCTGATGTATTTTGCTTTTTTTGACTTTTATAGACTCATTCATTAATCAGTAAAAATCCATATGAAAATAAGTTAATGAAAATTTGCTGAACAGACTTTTGAATTTTTGCTGAACATGTCCTCGAGTTTTGCTGAACACCTAAAACTGATATTTGCTGAATGTTGCCTGAAATTGGCACCTTTGCAGAAGTTTTTCAGCAAAATGTGTCTTTGCTACTCGGTGAATATTGAGAAATTATTCAGCAAGTTCCAAAATATTCAGTGAATGTTCAGAAATTATTCAGCAACAGTTCCAAAATATTCAGTGAATGTTCAGAAATTATTCAGCAACAGTTCCAAAATATTCAGTGAATATTCAGAAATTATTCAGCAACAGTTCCAAAATATTCAGTGAATATTCAGAAACTATTCAGCAACAGTTACAAAATATTCAGTGAATATTCAGAAACTATTCAGGAACAGTTAAGAAATTATTGAGCAAATGTTCAAGTTCAGCAAAAGTTCAGATAAAGTTAGCAAATATTCAGTAACTGTTGAGCAAAAGTTCAGTGATGTACCATCCGACGTTCAGAAATTTTTTAGCAACAATTCAGTTTTTTTCTGCAATTATTCAGAAAAATGTTAAGACAACAATGAGCAAAAGTTCAGGCACTTTGTAGAATATTTAAAATGTATTGGGTAATTTAGCAAGAAATTGTTAGCAGTAGTTTATTGCATGGTGAACATTTTTTTCAATTTAAGTCTTTGTTTTCTTGATTATGTATAATAGAATCATAATTTCATTGGTAACTTGATCAGATGACAAGAACATTGGAACATAGGAAGAAAATTAAACAGAAAGCATCCTACTGATTCAGATTTTTTATCCAACTGCTGTTTTATTTGGCAATGACGCACATGTCAGCCAGGTGGGTAATCATTGACACACTTGGGCCTCTTGCTTGTTAAATTAACAGACAGTTGTGTATTCTGTTAAATTGATCATTTTGTTGTGTATTCTGTTAAATTGATCATTTCATTTTAACCAGATCAATAGATTTTTTAAATCTTGCCATGAAAAACAGAAGTTTTCATGAAAATAATTAGTAAGATTGGAATGTTCTTTTCTAGACCTTGATCACCTGCTTTCATAATTATTTTTTTAAACTAGATGTTTTTAATTTGAAGGGGAAAATAGTCAAAATAGTCACTATTACTTATACATTAATTTCTTTCCAATTATTTTACTAACATTTTATTGATCATGCTGGCACGTTGTATACATGTACATACATAATAGTACATTACTGAAACCCTCTTGAATTTTCCATGCAGTAAAGTTACCGCCTGTCAGATTCATATATTTATTCCACATAGAAGAATTTTATCAGAAATCTGCATATTTGTTATATAAATTCATGTACAAAATGGTGGGAGTAAGTTCAAACAAAAAGTCAAAGATTGTTTCAATGTCATTGTTGTTACAGTAAGAACTGCTGTTGGAAACGGACAGGAAACCAGTCTACAAAGGTCACACTAATTTAAATGATAAGAGAAGCAGATAAACTAAAGCATAGTCAATCATTGACTTAACAAATGACCATGAAAAACCAGGTTTTGAGCACAAAAATAGGTTATTTGGAAATCAAGTCCATAATAACGTTAAGTTTAATTAAAAACAATTTCTGTACGGTAAATTGTACGTATTACTGAGCCAGAGTGAAGAAACTTGCCAACATTAATTTTCTGAAATAATTTTCTATGTCCAAGCAAATAATAATAATAATAAAAATAATAATAATATAATAATAATTATTATTATTATTATTATTATTTTTTATATTTTTGTTTAAGGATTGCACTTTCTGAACCTATGCTGTGAAAATTCATTTCTGTATTTCAGAGCAGGCAAAGTTAATGTACAGTGTGCTTTCTCATGTACATTTCCAAGGCACACATAAACAATCATTTTCATCAGCCACCTGCTTCAGACAGAACATGATCAAAAATAAATGTAAATCCAAGTAGATGATTTGGTTTTTGTGGGTTTAACACCATTTTTCAGCACATTATAGGCTATACATGGTGGCCAGTATGTTTGGTGGAGGAAGAACCCAGGAAGAATCACTGACCCACAGGAAACTACTGACAAGCTTTCTCAAATACCCAAGCCTGAGATTTGAACCCATGCAGACAGAGGTGAGCTGTCAAGGATATGCAAAGGCGAGCACCTTGCGCTACCACTCAGCCCCTGGGGCCCTCCAAGTAGATGAAAGACATGTAAATATATGTTAATTTTCCCTACAATGAAAGAGTTGTAGAGCAAGCAGCTTTGCCCTATGCCTGAGTCCCCACTGTCATCAGTACTTTACAACCCTGGAGCAGAACCTATGGACTTAGACTTTGTGGTCTGCAGTGGGGGGCATGCATATTTTACAAACACAAAGTCAGTTTAAGCTAAGAGCAAATGTACCAAGCAGTTTTAGATAGCTTTCACTACAAAATATTAGTTTCTTTTCAGGTTGGCCACATAACAAGTTATTAGAGAAGACACTGTATTTACAAGTGATTGACTATGACAGATTCAGCAGAGATGACCCAATTGGAGAAATCTATATCCCCCTGAATGAAGTGGACTTGTCCCAGTCTCCTCTCATGTGGAAGTACCTCAGTCCATGTAAAGACAGTAGGGTAGGTACCCCTGCAACCGCATACATGTAGGAACCATCTGTGTACCAAGGCCAAGTTTATAAATAAATCCATGCATATAGTCTGCTCCACTTGATTCAGTATGGTTACCAACTATCACATTTATACAACAATTAAGGGCTCATTCTTTTCTTACTTATTAGGTGACTGAGTCAGGAGCCAGAGTGGCTCAGTGGTCAGTGTACAGACTGTGACTGAAAGGTTAGAATCCTACCATCAGATCAAGCCAGGTCAGCTAACCTACCTGTGTTGTTGGGCCATAAAACACCAAACACCTTTTCTTACTTCAAAGAATAAGTTTAATTGACAGTCTCACATTCCAACTGCAGTATCTTCAATTGGCTTCAATATGCTTGATATAGATACATGAATTATTTATTCATTAATCTCACACTATTGTCTACTGCCTTGTTGTTCATATGATGAGGTTGCTTGGTATACTATTAACATTGTTAGCTATATAATGCCAAGGAAATGGGAGATAAGTACCTTTCCCAAGGACACACAGAAGCAGCTGACCCAGGCTGGCCTGGATGGGTATCGAACCCGCAAACCCTTGGATTATGAATCTGATGAGATGATACTGTATTTTGTTGTTGTACATTATAGTCATGAATGAAAATGGATAGCTCAGTCTGTATACAGCACAATGCTTTGATGGTTACCCAATCACTAATTAAATCTAATTAGTGGTCTCTAGAATAACTTTTACATATATATGAACACATATATATGAACATGAACATACAGTACAAAATTCTGAAGCCATATTTACTTGTCTGATGGTGGGGTTTTCCCAATTAAGTTAAATGCAACGGACTTCATCACATAAACAAGATAAAACTGAATTAACTCGTCTATAAAAACCACTTGTTCATTAAGGCCATTTCTAGATGGTTCTCTATATTTTCATTGTATGCAGGTTTAAATTTATTACATATATTTTGGACAATTTTTGTCTCGCCTGCAAAGCATAATCCAGACTTAGGTATCACTTTAATAATGGCATTGGTATTGTTGACATCATAGTGACTGTGGCACAGTTTCAATGTAAAGTTTTTGCATTATAATATGTATATATATATATATATATATATATATATATATATATATATATATATATATATATATATATATATATATATATATATATATATATTTATTTATTTATTTATCCCTCATTATAACATGATTCCATATATAACACTATACAGCTATGAACCCTGTGACCAAAATTAAACCATTATACTTGAATTGGTCTATCAAATGTATGACAATATGGGTTACAAAAAAGCACAACATAAAGCCTAATATTCTCTCTTTATTTTCTTTTTAAAACATTATTATTTGACAAAATTAAATACACAAATACCATAAAGTGAGAAAAAAAATTTAACTGACATAAACTAAAATGATTACTATATGTTGGAATTGGTACTTTGTTTGTACATTCTAACTATATCGAAGTTCAGTAGGTAATGTGGTCAGCAGTTATGGACCCCAATAAAAAACACAATCCAGACATGGTTTGGTCCTTATAGCTGCATATCGTTTATGCTCACGTACAAGTCGGGTCCAAATGCAAACAACATAGACCCAGATCTGCTGTCACATAATGCACTGGCAGATCAGTGTCTATGTTGTTTGTTCTACTGATAAGTCCTTACAAACTGCATAGACCCAGATCTGGCAGCGCATTATGCAACAGCAGATCTGGGTCTATGGAGTTTGGAGTTGGTATCGAGTTATATGCGAGTATATACAGTATATTCCATAACCTTTCTTGACATAAGCTGTAAAAACCAGGCTAGAGCTAGACCTTATATCTGATCTGAATATTTCTTCCATGAAAACCTGACTTGGGTCAGACATATTGTTTCATAGCTAAGACACAATCCCTTTACATTTGCAAATTGAAGAAAGCAAAACACCAAAAAAAAAAGTGCAATGGGCAAAAGGGCAGAAATTTAAATTCTAAACTTTTTTCTATTAGATGAATCCCATGTGACTGGTTTTCAAATTAATTTGTAGAAAAAAAGAAACGAACTTAAACTGCCAATGATTAATCATTTTTTTGCGTGAGAACTGTTCACAATTTGTACTTTACATGTTGTGGAAGAAGTAGTTTCACAAATTATGTTAGTGTGTCTGCTTTGGTAATGAAATAATCATCTTTAAAGTAATAATTTCATTCATTTTCATTTCATCAGGATTTAATTCAGTTTAGGACTCTGATGGAAATTTAATTACACAGCTTGTCAGCAATGCTGTTTATTAGGTATTTGAATTTGCCAAAAAATTCTTCATTGTCAGCATAATGGACTCCAATTACTTGAAGATGATTACATGTACATATCAAAAAATTTTCATGCAATGTTATGATACCTAATATTTTTTTAGCTGTTGGCCATGTTCGATCATGAAGTTGTCTTTCCAAATAATATTTATTGTAGTCTTGAGATTGCTGTTGTTCATTAAATAATACGCTTTTCATCTTACGGACCGTAAAATTTAATTTCTAAAAATGTATTATTTTAATCTTCACATTGTCAGTTAATTTCCAGTATAAATCAGTATCTGATAGATTGTGATAAAAAGCAACATCAGATTTTGTTTCTCTGTTTTATTATATGCCACTTGTATGTTGGGCATATTATGTTCTGATGATGTCTGTCCATTCGTTTACATTTACTTGTCAGCGCCATAACTTTTGTAATGGTTGGAGGGATTTTAATAAAGCTTTGCTCAAGTATATACCATGTCAAGGTGGTGTGTTGTGTACCATAGCCATACCCGCTGCCACAAGGTCAAGATCACGGCAAGGGAAATTAATTCTGTCACTTGTATCCTTGTCCACAGTACAAGTTTTGAACATGAAAGATTCATGTCATATTTAACCCAGCACTCGCTGTTACATCCAAACCAAACAAGTTTTAGAAAGAATCATTCATGTGAGGCTGTCTTGATCTTCCTAATTGATAAATGGCTTCAAGCACTTGATCAAGGTAAAATAATAGGATCTGTACTTATAGATTTCAAGAAAGCATTTGAAATCGTGAATCATGAAATCCTTTTTGAGCAAACTGAAAATTTAACAATGTGATGACAGCACAATTAAATGGTTTACTTCATACTTAAATGAGAGAACACATGTTTATGTAAATGACATTCTGTCTGAACCTGGAACAATTAGATATGGTATCCCACAAGGCTCAATTCTAGGTCCATTACTATTTATATTATTTATTAATCACCTACCCCTTTTATTGGTTGACTTAATTTCACCTACAGATCTCTATGCCGATGGCGCAACATTATCAGACATCCAAAACACAAAGCATGAATTGGACATTTCTTTATGGCTGCCCTAAACAAACAGGGCAACAGGTGCACAAGCAGTGGCATGGTAGTTAATACTGGTAAAACTAAAATATTACTTATCTCAACACAGCAAAAAAAAAAAAATCTTGATAGTGATGAACTACCGTACATCTAATACAGAAGGATATAAACTTGCAAATGGTCTGTCATGAGAGAGTAATTGGTGTTTTTGTTGATAATAATCTATCATGGACTGAACATATGAAATATATCAGTAAAAAAGTTTTAATATAGACTTAGCAAATAGGCTGATATCAACAAGATGCTGGGTGATTTTTATCATGAGCAAAACCTTGGAATATTTATGAAGAGATCTTGCATCTCACCACTCTGGAGACTGTATTTTTGATAGAATTTTAATTACACTTAATAAATAGCCCAATGTCATCAAGATCTTGGTTGAGTATGATCAAGAGTGAATTCACGCATATTAATGTCATGACCTTGTGTCTGATTGGCTGAGTTTGTCAACACTCTAGCACCTATATTTCTGATCAGATTTGATCAAACTAGTTCAGTAGTTTTATATTATGAAGATGTTGAATGAGATTGATTATGAGCTTGATCTATTCATATTAATCAGGTAATCTTGTAACTGATTGGCTAAGCTTGCTACCACTCTGAAGAAAGAATTCCAGTCAGATTTTGCTCCACCTTAAGCTGATATTATCATTGTCATAGACAGGTACTATAATAAGTGAGATCTGTGTACGGTTGCATTGCTTACCAATATTATTAAATATGTAGATCTTGTACAATAACTGCAATGATGCCATTTAGTCAAACTGATTCAAAAGTCAACTTTTCCTCTGATCTGCATGTTAGGCTTACAGCATATATCTGTTTATATGTAAACCATTGACCACCTGCAAGCCATACTTCGCCCAATTTGTGATTGTGTTTTTTACCTCTTATTATGACAAAGTTCATTTTTTAACACATGTCTTTGTTGAATATATCTGACAATTTAGGTAAAACATCTTTTGGATTATTGTGATATTGTATATCAATAATGCAACCGGATGTACTGTATCAATAATGCAACCGGATCTACTGTATCAATAATGCAACCAGATGTACTGCATGGACATGTACAGAGCACAATTTTAGCCTGCATCATTCACCCTTATTTTTCATCTTTGATGGAAGAAAATTGCTTCTGTGCTGCCCATAGGGTGCATGAAGAAGACCCCATAAAATAAAGATAAAAGCTCGTTACTGTTGATTTTAGACTGACTCAATCAAGTGCATCTCATGCCAGCTTATTGAATAGAGTGCACTCATTGCCAAACAAGAATAAAAAGATCAATTTCACTGGCTGACAGAATTGTTGTAGTGATTGTGATTAGCATGGGCACCTAACAAGAACACATGGTCGATGATACGTGTAATGCTTAAAAAATTTAAATATGAGAAGATGGAATCTTCAGCAAAAACACTGCTGCATTTATTTCCAAAAGCAGCATTCAGGGAGGTCAGATTGTAAACTCAAATGTTTAAGATAAAATTCTAGAAGGGAATCATTACTCAAGCATGAAGAATTAAAATCCTGCTACGGAAGGCTCACAGCAGGGGAGGCTGATAATAAATTGTTTTAATTTTCTTGAATAAACAAGAAACAGGTAAGGATATCTGCGACCCTTGTTTTTCTCGAAATGACCGCACTTGTTGACCTAGAAGGGGCCTTTGGACTCCACTTTTTCCATTCCTGGAACAAACACTTCTTGCACATGGTATCATCAGCTGCTTTTATAGGATCTACAATGACTAAGAAACTGTACAGTGGCTTACAAACTTGAAATCATGTTTCTTTAAAAGAAACTGTTGCTCACCAAAGATTCTGTAAACGAACATGTTTTTCAAAGGTAAATAATGTAGTTGAAAGAAATTGTTCTCAGCATTATCAGTAAATTAATCTGATGTGTAATGTGCAGTACAACCAATTCTCGTCAACTTTTTTTTTTTTTCCTAGTGATGCCACATTTGATGTGAAACTTGTACATACTTTAAGAAAAGAATTAACAGAAAAATCCTACTAAACTGTCCTCTTAAACTGTAACGTGGAAATGTATCATTTAATTGGAACAGGTATGATATGCATCACTGACAGCCACATGCATGTTCATTTCCATGGTTAATGATTTTGTAAACATTTACAGGCATTAAACTAAACTATCATATATACTCGTGTATAAGCCGGGTCCAAATACAAACAACATAGACCCTGATCTGCCATCGCATAATGATTAGTACTTACAAGCTGCATAGACCCAGATCTGCTGGTGCATAATGCGCTGGAAGATCTGGGTCTATGCAGTTTGCAGTTGGTATCGGCTTATACACGAGTATATACAGTAAGCCATGCATTTATATGTGTAAATGTTGCGACTTTTGATCTCTGTATATTAATAATCAACTTTGCATCTGATTGACTGAGCTTGTTACCTCTCTAGATCTACAGATTATTTTTTTCATCAATTTGCTTCTATCATCAAGGTATTAAATGAGTTCGATTATGAGCAAGAGACTAATATTACATATTAGTTATGCCTTTATCTGTAGAAAGATTTTTTATCAGGATCTAGTCAAATTGGTGAAAACAATATGAAATATAGTCTGGGAGATAGTTTACATACATGTAGGCTGTGTTATTACAGCACTGCATTCCGGCAAGCCTGCTTAGTGAAATGGTCAACTGTTAAGCTATGTGAGCAGGTGAGCGATATTGCATCCATTTGGCCTGCTTGTTTAGGTATAGCATTTTGTTTAGGCTTATATTTTAATGAAAATATCCAAAATAGCATGTTTATGTTTTCATTTGGTTTTAAGTATATAATAAATAGGTCCACGTTTTATGATGAAAAATATTCATGTCGACTCATTGTTTTGGTAGACTGAGTCTCAATTCAAATTTAATAACCCATATATATTGAACTAAAGTTTTAGAAAATACACCGTTAAACTTCAGTAACCCAAGCATCATTCACTCAAAAATGTGACATCGCTTAAAGGACTTGCTAGCATAAAGCTTTCTCATGGCTGCAGCCTAACCAAAAAATGTAAACAACCAAAAACATTAACAAAATTTTGAGACCCGCAGCACTTCTGTGCTATAATAATTATTTTCATGTCTAGATTATCTGCCTTTTCTTTTCCACTTTGAAAAGATTTTCAAGGATTTCACCTATAGTGTTTATGGTTTTATTTCATTGATTTTAGCTCACCTGGCAAAAAACTTTATGATGTCCAAAAACAAAGAGGGTCTGAAAATATATAGAAAATACATTAGCTTACTATTGTAGCTTTACACAATATTACCATCTATGCTCACTTATAAGATGAGTACAACTGCAAACTGCACAGACACAGATCTGACATTGCAACTTGTGCTAGCAGATCTGGTTCTATGCAGTTTGTCAGGAGTAATCACTAGAACAAACAACAGAGACCCTGATCTATCAGTGCATTATGCAACAGCAAATCAGGGTCTATGTTGTTTGCAGTTGGATCTGACTTATAATTGAGTATATACTTGACATTAAAACTGTAGGCAGTAATTACATTGTTTTCTATATGGTACTGGTATTACAACAACAAAAATAGTACCTGGGTACATTTCATCTGCATTGATTGAGTAACCTTGTTTTACATTATGGCATCACATGTACATATACATTATTTTTTTTTAAACTTGTGCTGAATGAAGTACACCTCTTTAAGTTTCAAATCAAAATCAGCACTGCACAGAACTTAAAATACCTGTTCAAAGAAAAACAATAGAAAAGTTGCAGAACTGATGTTTTGAAAGTTTTTGAAATAATAGCATAATGGTTTGTTTTATTGTAAGCAACCGTTAGTATTAATATGTATACTCAGCTACAGTAATCATGCTGATTTCTACTTAACTGATTAAGTGTGCATACCTTACTCGGTCACCTATCATTGGTCAATTGATGAGCCAATCACAGTACAGAAATTATGAACCATATATTGCCCCTCTAAATCTCCACCGGATTTTAAAACTCTTAATTGGCTTGGATTAATGTCCTGGAACAAAATGGGGTATTACCACCTGACAAAATTCCCTCCTTTCTCAAGCCATTTTCAGTGTGTAAAACTTTTAATTGGTTTTTGTTGTAAAAAAAAAAAAAGGCATATAAACTGTCTGACAGATCCAACAATTATAATCAAAGCAAGGTGCCAAAATAACAGTGGAATGGATAGCGTGTTGAAAACAATTTGTGTGAAGCAGAACTGAAATGGGTCAGTAAAGACCAACTGAAATGGGTCGGTAAAGACCATCATAGTTGGATCTTATTCAGCATTTTAGCTTGTATTAATTTTGCATAAAACAGATTTATATAACTTATGTGCTTAATATGTTTGTAAATATTAAGTGAGCATTCATGTTTTCATATGGATTACACCCCTGTGTATGATTACATACATAAAAAAATAAAAATGGGTACCTCTTGCTCACATGAAACAATCAAAGATAATAAAATAGGAGTGGAAATATAGCTAAAATGCAAGCGCAGAGAATGAGATGTGGTAAAAAGATGACAAAATTAAAATCTGCTCATACGTAGTATTTTTTAAGAGTAAGCAAGGCTACAAGTGATGCTGAACATGATAATCACTGAGTAATTACTCCAAGTCTATTTGAAGTCTTACATTAATATGAGGCCCATGGACTAGACTGTCTTTAATTACCTTTTCATACTGAAGCCCAAACAGACAGGCAGTTGTGTAGAACTGAACATTTTTTCAGTCAGTGGTGTACCAGCATGAGTGAATGTTGTGACGTTGGTCAACTTGGCTCTACAGGACAATTTTCTCAAATAATGTTTCAACATTATATACCATTTTAAAATGCATGAAATTCTCTACAAAGCCTTATATTTTTTAATTGAAAATATTCATATTGAAAAAATCCATTGCAAGTTAAAGAGAAGTAAACTAGCAAACATAGTTCTAACAAAATTTTAAAACTAAATTTCAATGCAATTTTTCTATTTGAAATGATCATTTTATATCCAATATGTAATGGTATGAAATGTGGAGAATTTTATGTTGTTTAAGATGGTGGAAAAAGTATAAAAATCCATCAAGAATACCGGTATCAAAAGTTATTACAATTTTATTTAATTTACTCACCTTTATTTTAATCTTCATGTTGGAAAAATCAGAAAATATACATGTAAATAACAATTTAAAAGCAATCATAGTAGTGTATAACAGTTTATTCCTTTGGTAATTGAACAAGAGACTGGTCACTGCTCAGGTGTAACATGTGGTGATCTAGCCGATTGAATCTCAAATTTGTATGTCCATAATGTTTGGACTCTGAAAAGGTTATATTTTTTATGTGCATATCAGTCTTCAGACATGAAAAACAATCATTCATTTTTCCTGTCACAAGATTTACATCCATTATGGTATAGTTGTGCATGAAACATTAGGAAATCACCAAGTGAAACAAAGGAGATGCCTAGCAGAGTTTTATCATTAAAACATAAATGTATTATGTTAGCTCACAGCACAGGTGGCACAGCCAACCTCTGTTAGAATTATCATCATTTGGCAATATTGCAAGAAGTGAAAGGTCAAGAGAATTCCCTGGCAAAATCAACAAAGTGTTAATGGAGTTGAAGATGGATGAAGACCAAGCCTTCATTACTAAATTTTTAAATTTGTGCAGATTTGGAAATTGGATATGGAGCAGTTTAGAAACAAATCCTGAAAGAGAAAATAAAAATGAGTAGATTTGGAAGAAATATCAAATAACCATTTGACAGTTTCATATATCATTGATTGTTGAGTGACTCATAATGTTCAAGCCCCAGGTATCCTCACCAGACCATAAAGAAGTTGATCTAGTTTATAAACAAAATGCAATAATTTTTAAAAAATTATACATAACATGTTCAGAAATGGTATGTATGAATTATGCTAAAATTTCAGTTATATAGTTTGGTTTAATTTATTTTTATATGCAGTGTCCAAGGACTTTTCAATCAACCCTTGTAAGAAGTAAAGTGTGTGTGTGTGTCAGATGAGCTTATGGTATGGCCGTGGTTATTGAGACCATGTATCTGATCCAATTTTAATCAGACTTGGAATATAGCTTTATATCATCACAGTCTTGGATGACTTTGAATACAAGCAAGATCAACAAATACTGATTGGATGAGCTTCTTACCACTCAAAAGATGGTGTCTCTGACCAGATTGTAATCATACTTAAGGTGAATAAGGCAAATATTAATCATACTTTGGGTGAATAGGGCTAATATTATTATACTTAAGGTGAATAGGGCTAATATTATCATATTTAAGGTGAATAGGGCTAATATTATCAAACTTAAGGTGAATAGGGCTAATATTATTATACTTAAGGTGAATAGGGCTAATATTGTCATACTTAAGGTGAATAGGGCTAATATTATCATACCTAAGGTGAATAGGGCTAATATTATCATACTGAAGGTGAATAGGGCTAATATTATCATACTTAAGGTGAATAGGGCTAATCTTATCATTCTTAAGGTGAATAGGGCTAATATTATCATACTTAAGGTGAATAGGGCTAATATTATCATACTTAAGGTGAATAGGGCTAATATTATCAAGATGTTGATGAGTCTTATTATGAGTGAAATCTATGCATCTTTATGAATAGATCTTATGATTGGCAGAGTTTTTACCACTCAAGAGACTATTTTTTATTTTTGGATTTTGATCAAATTTGGTAATTAGACTCATATCAAGGTCTCTTTTGATTATGATTTCGAGCAAGGTCTACACATATTAATGACATGATCTTGAATTTGATTAGCTGAGCTTAACAAAATGTTGGATGAGTTTGATTAAGAGCAAAATCAATGCATATTTATGAGGTAATCTTGTATCATATTGGCTGAACTGGTTACCACTCTGGAGTCCAAATTTCATTCAGATTTTGTTCCAGGTTGGTAAATAAGCTGATATCATCATTGTCTTAGGTTCTGTATTAAGTGAGATCATTGCATATTAAAGAGATGATCTTTCATCTGATTGGCTGAGCTTTTTAGATCTAGAGACAATGCAAAACACGATTATTTTGGTAGCCGGAATAGTGTACAAGTGTGATTAATTTTTTAAGGTGAAATGTCAAAATGCTGCTGTGATTTAGGAAAGGATGAGCCATCTGCAAAGTCAGCAAAGCCCAGCAAAACTAAATTTCAGAACTCCTGCATGGAGTTTGTGAAGCACAGCAGCAGGGGGGTGAGGGGGGCATTTTATTTGTTTTTATACACATATTGACATCAGTCATTCTGTAGTGTACGACATCCATCGACATAGCAACACCACCCAGCATGTTTGACACTCCCTCACAGCAATGCAGATGCAGAAAGATCATTTTCTATGCTGAGAAGAATTCAACAAGATCTTCGGGAAATTTGAAGAACAGTATCATCCTGTCTCTAATGAATGCAAAGATGTACACAAATGACATTTGCATTACCTTCAACTCCCATACTGAACTATTGAGAGCAGCAAAGACTGCATCTAATTAAGAAAATATTCCACTGTCCAATATATTTTAAAGACAGAAACTTGGTATATTTTTTATTTCATCTCTATGTGGTTGTGTTTATGTGAGCATGGTCACGTGTGTGTGTGTGTGGTGATGATATTGGACAGTGCTAAGTGTACAGACTATTTTTGGTTTATAAGAGTATTAAAGACTTCGAAGAAAACATATGTTATTTTATTTTTTATGAGATTTGAATTTTCTATTGGTTTATACGAAAAGATAATTTATTCTCAATTGGACGATGTCACTTTTTGGGGTCACGTGCACTGACCCACCCACCCCAGGGACCTTAAAACACTTTTCGAGTCCCACCCCCCACCCCACCCACCCAACACTGTCTGGGAAAATGGCAGGTATGTAAATCTTGTCTGCAAATTGGACCAGCTGTAATTGAGACATAGTATTCTGTGAAAATCTTGTTTGCAAATTTGACCAGCTGTAGGTGAGACATAGTATTCTGTGGAAATCTTGTCTGCAAATTGGACCAGCTGTAATTGAGACATAGTATTCTGTGAAAATCTTGTTTGCAAATTTGACCAGCTGTAGGTGAGACATAGTATTCTGTGGAAATCTTGTCTGCAAATTGGACCAGCTGTAATTGAGACATAGTATTCTGTGAAAATCTTGTTTGCAAATTTGACCAGCTGTAGGTGAGACATAGTATTCTGTGGAAATCTTGTCTGCAAATTGGACCAGCTGTAATTGAGACATAGTATTCTGTGAAAATCTTGTTTGCAAATTTGACCAGCTGTAGGTGAGACATAGTATTCTGTGGAAATCTTGTCTGCAAATTGGACCAGCTGTAATTGAGACATAGTATTCTGTGAAAATCTTGTTTGCAAATTTGACCAGCTGTAGGTGAGACATAGTATTCTGTGGAAATCTTGTCTGCAAATTGGACCAGCTGTAATTGAGACATAGTATTCTGTGAAAATCTTGTTTGCAAATTGGACCAGCTGTAGGTGAGACATAATATTCTGTGGAAATCTTGTTTGCAAATTGGACCAGCTGTAGGTGAAACATAGTATTCTGTGGAAATCTTGTTTGCAAATTGGACCAGCTGTAGGTGAGACATAGTATTCTGTGGAAATCTTGTCTGCAAATTGGACCAGCTGTAGGTTAGACATGGTATTCTGTGGAAATCTTGTCCACAAATTGGAATAGCTGCAGTTGAGACATAGTATTCTATGGAAATCTTGTCTGCAGATTGGACCAGCTGCAGGTGAGACATATTATTCTCTGGAAATCTTGTCTAAAAATCAACCAGCTGTAGGTGAGACATATAATTATGTGGAAATATTGTCTAAAAAGTCGACCAGCTGCAGGTGAGTCATAACTTAAATGTTCTGCAGAAATCATGTCTTGAAATATTATTGTTTTCTGATCAAGCTTAATGTTCTGTGGAAATCTTGAGGTGAGAAATTGTTTTCTTTGGGAATATTGCCTTAAAAACAAAAGAGAGATCAGTTGCAGGTGAAACATTGTGTCCTGTAGAATTCTTGTCCTCAAATCTGATCACTTCCAGATCAGATGTTGTGCTCATGAGACCTGTGTTCTGTTAAAATTTTTCTTCAAATCTGGCCTGGAATAATAAAACTTATTAGATTAAGATTTTGGGTTACCCAGTCACAAAGGACTCCACTTCTTTGGCCGAAAGTTTACACTCAATCTCATACTCGAACTCGCAGTTTTACAAAAATCTTATTAACTGAACGTGTTACTTATTGTTCTGCAGAAATATCGCATTAAAATACAATAAATTGCTGGCGAGACTTAGTGTTCTTCAGAAATATTTTCATATCCATTAAGTCTAGACATGGAAAAGTCAAGTAATTGTATTTATTTTCCTTTCATTTGCTTCTTGAGCATACATTTTAAGTTCATGTTTTGTTTTTGTTTTCTTTGTAAAAAGGTAATTAGCTGATCAGGTGTTTGCTAGAAGAATATGCATGAATGACTGCATTAAAACATGTAATATTGATTCATGTTTGTGTGAAACTAATGCAAGTTTCTTCATTGAATCAATAATTCTTACTTTCAAGAGAATGAAAAAAATACAAACTTTTAATTATTGAAATTGAATGTCTCTGTCTCATGCAAGGAAAAGATTGATAAGAATCTTTAATTGATTGGTTTGTTACCAAAAAAATCCCTTTTTATTCTTTAATGGTCTTGGCAATATCTGAAAGATCACAAGATTTATAATATCTTATTAGATTATGTTGGATTTTGTAAACAAACAATAACTTTTTTGTTGTTTTGTTCATTTATGCTTTGTTCATGTTTCAAATCATACATATCTCCAATCTTTTTTTGATCAAATTGTCCATGTTTCAAATCGTACATATCTCCAGTTTCATTTTGATCAAATTGTCCATGTTTCAAATTGTACATATCTCCAGTTTCATTTTGATCAAATATCGCTTTAGTATAAGTTTGACAAACTAAAATCAGATCATATTATATGGCAGTCTAGTTGTAACCCAAAGGTTTATTCAAATTAATTAACAAACCAAATGTACCTAAGGTCATTTGAATACAAGTTGATCAATAAATAGTTTTTAAAAATTAAGTTGATAGTAATGCAAAAGTTATCAAACACTTCCTGTACAAGCTGAATGAAGGAAAAATTATCTTAAGAGAATATTTAATTTTTGTTCCTGAGAAAGTCTCTTTAGAAATCAGTAGTAGTCTCCAGATCTTTTGGGGAATTTCTATAAATGTCTGCAATTATCTTGTCTCCTATGAAATCTGTAATTCTTATTTTACTACGCACAATAATGAAAACTAATATTTAAATATCCAAAATAGTGCCAATCATAACATTTTGGCATCTTTAAATTTTCAGAAGTTCAGTAAACTCAACAAATATTTTTGGCATAAAATTGTCAGGATTGTTTTTTCTCCCTTGTTTTTTCTCCCTTGGCAATACACATACTGTGTTGTATAACTAGAGGATACATAAATTTCATGCACATTTTACTGATTCTCACAAACATTTAATGATTCTCATTCATCCTTGTATATTTTTTTTAAAAAAAACTGTTGCTGGTATTTCAAATACCCATATATTGATCAAGAGTATAAATAATTTACTGATCCTTGCACATTTTTTTATGATTCTTATTCATCCATTTACATTCCTTTTCTTGTACCCCCAGCAAGCTTGGGGATGTAAATAGGCCAGATGCACCCACCTGCATGTTATAGGAACAAACTACCTTATGTACTTGCATATAACCCGGGTCCAAATGCAAACAACATAGACCCTGATCTGTCGTCGCATAATGCACCAGCAGATCAGGGTCTATGTTGTTTGTTCTACTGATTGGTCCTTACAAACTGCATAGACCCAGATCTGCCAGTGCATTATACGATGGCAGATCTGGGTCTATGCAGTTGGTATTGGATTATACACGAGTATTGGCGGTAATTAAGGCAGGAGTCTCAGTTGCTCACTAGTTGGCATGCTGGACTTATGACCAAAAGGGTGCATGTCTTTGGACAAGGCACTTTATTCCAATTGCCTCAGCACTAAGTAACCTACTTGTGTTTCTGTGCCATAAAATACCAAATTAAAGCAACCTTTTCTCATTATGTATTTTCAGATATCCTGTCCTGATATTTTCAAAAAACTTAATGTTTTCAAACTTCTTTTTACCGTTTATACTCACGTATAATCCAGGTCCAAATGCAAACAACATAGACCCTGATCTGCCATCGCATAATGCACCAGCAGATCAGGGTCTCTGTTGTTTGTTCTACTGATTAGTCCTTACAAACTGCATAGACCCAGATCTGCCGGCACATCATGCAATGGCAGATCTGGGTCTATGCAGTTTGCAGTTGGTATCAGCTTATAGGTGAGTATATACAGTAACTCACCTGGCCTTAAGGCCAAGTAAGTCTATGGTATAACTCAGCATCTTTTGTATGTCTCCTATCATGCATCATCTGTTCATCATCAGTTATTGACTAATTTACTGTTTTCAACTTCGTAAAATAAACTGGCCCAATTTTCACAAAACTTAGCAGGGAGCATCCTTGCATGAAGGTCATTCAGATTTGTTCAAATGATGTTGATTTGCTATCAAATATGGCCACCATTGCTAAAAATACAAAAACCTATAAACAACTTTGTCTTGAAACAACCTGCACTGAACATAATTTGACCAAATTGGACAGAATTCATCCTCACATGACTACCTCTACATTTTTATTACATTTTTATTACAAATGATGCCTATCTGCCATCAAATATTGGCACCGTTACTATATATATATATAAAAACCTTTAAACAACTTATTCACAAAAACTGATCAACAAAATTTGGCAAAATTTGAAAAAAAGCATCCTGGCACAGGGACCTTTCAGTTTTATCTAAATGGTGCCAATCAAAAATTAAATATAGCTGCTGTCACTAAAAATGGAAAAACCTTTTGATGACTTTTTCTCAAAAACTGCTCAACAGCATTTGATGAAATTTTATAGAAAGCATCCTGGCATGAAGGCCTCTTAAATTGGTTCAAATTATGCTGATCCTTCATTAAATATAGCTGATGTTACTAAACAATAGAAAAAACCTTCAAATATCAAAATTTTAAAGAAAGTGGTCTGGCATAAAGGCCTTTCAGTTGGATACAAATGATGTCAATCTGCCAGCAAATAAGACTGCCAATAATGTCATGAAGGCACAAATGATGCCAATCTGCCAACAAAAAAGACTGTGATTAATGACATCAAAGCACAAATGATGCCAATCTGCCAACAAATAAAAATGCCATTAATGTCATGAAGGCACAAATGATGCCAATCTGCCAACAAATAAGACTGCCATTAATGACATGAAGGCACAAATGATGCCAGTCTGCCAACAAATAACACTGCCATTAATGACATGAAGGCACAAATGATGCCAATCTGCCAACAAAAAACACTGCCATTAAGGACATAAAGGCACAAATGATGCCAATCTGCCAAGAAATAAGACTGCCATTAATGTCATGAAGGCACAAATGATGCCAGTCTGCCTTCAGATATTGTTGCCATTACTAAAAATATAAATTGTTTAAAAATGTCTTCTCAGAAACTATGGAACAGAATTTGGCCAAATTTGAAAAAAAAGACAATAGAATCAAGGTCTTCCAAATTTATATAAATAAGGCCAAGCCACCAACAAATATGTCTGCCATTTCTTAAAAATAAGAGTTAAAAAAACTTCTCCTTAAAAAAAAACATTAAACAGAACATGACCAAATTTGACACATAGCACCCTGTTGTGAAGGCTTTTCAACATTGTAGAATGATACTGATCCATCATTGATTATGGCTGTGTTCCTAAAAATAGAAAAACCTTCTTATGACTTCTTAAAAACTACTAAACAGAATGTCTGGGCCTCGTCTGGGCCTCTTGTTATCATGTTCTCCTGGTAACTGAATACTTTCTCTGAATCTTCGCATTTCTGATCCATCCTTAGAGCATCAGCTGATTTGACTAGATTGTTATTGTGCATGCATGTATTAAATTGGATTTTCAGAAGACATTGGCTTTTATCATTAAAATAATGATTTTTATCAGCAAAATCAAGATAAGATTTTTTACTGGGTGCTCATGTTGTGATTAAAAACAAAGGTGACTGAAAAACATGTCACCATTTTAATCCCTGCCAAATCAGGTTAGCACCTATCAATAAGAGCATGGTAGAGATGACTCAGCATAAAATATAATGGGGACTTGTAACCTGCCAATTCATCCGCAGCTATTGAGTAGTATTATAGGAAGACATGACACTAATAACAAAAATGTAACTGATCCTGTTAGCAGACTTTATGCATACTGAAACAAATTCACTGTTCATGGATTAGTTATTGAGTGTCACTTTCAAGCCACTGGATAGCAGTCTTTTTTTTCAGGATTTGAGGTGAATCATGTTCATGGTGGTTTTACAGTCACAAATTAAGTTTTATCAGCAACGTGTCTGTGGAGCTGGTAAAATTTGTGACAGTAAAACCACCATTAACAGCCCAATATTTTCAAACACAATTATATCTGTTTTAACAGACTTTAGAAAATTGTGACCCAAAATTGTTACAAATTTCATTATCCATAGCACAACATTGCAGGGAGAGTGACATCATGAGATCAACAATGGAGACTAAGTTTCTAGCAGTACTTCACAGTGCTGATTTTACTGCTTTCAATTTTGAGGTGTTGACAAATCAAAAAGCATGTTAATTACATTAACAGATGTGTCCACCAATCAGAGAGCATGTTAAATTACATTCACAGATATCAGAAAGCATGTTTATTACATGCACAAATGTGCTAGAATTCCATTTTGGGGTAAACATTTCAAGCTTAATCTTCTCTATAATGCTGATTCATGTGACTTTTCTTCTGTTTAGAGTAACATTTTTCTATTTCAGGGAAAACTGGGAGAGTTACTCCTGTCTTTGTGCTATGAGCCAAATGTTGGCCGTCTCACTGTGATAGTAATGAAAGCAAAAGATCTCAAAGCCAAAGACATCACTGGAGCATCAGGTAATACATACTAAAAACCATCATAGTTCTGCAGTGAATAAAAATTATTAATAGTAAAATAAATTACATACAATGTTTAAAATGAGAACAGTAATCAGCCTGTTGTAAATCACTATAAAAAAAAAAGATTACTTAGTAGCATCAGCAGCTGTCATTGTGCAGATCACTGACAGTCTTGTAGTTGAGAGACATTTTCTGCTCCGGGCAAGCTAAACAGAAACATTTTGATGCATCAAATGTCTCAGGTTGTCTTCCATCAGGTGTGTCAATTGTAGTATGCAATCTCTCTCCTGCTTGCATCAATGAAATAAGGAACTTGACCATGGCTGCAGTTTCCATTAAGATCTCAGATTTTCTTTTCAGATCAAAGATTTTTAAATTTTTTGTTTATTCCTTGCTTTATCAGGCACTAATGAATTTTTCACTGAATATTCAGCTGGCATCAAGGACTGACGTAAACCCATACTATCTCCTAATTCTTCTGAAATGAAACGTTCTTTTATCACTGGGAAATTCAAGGAATTCCATGACCCTTCTTTTAAAGAATTCAAAGACTCACAAGTGTGCAGTTCAAAAACCCTGAAGAGTTTAATTGTTTTTCATTCTTTTCCCATTAACTACCTCTTCCAAAATTCACAATATTGTTAGAATTATTATAAGCAATATATTGTTAAATCTCAGCTTAAGAGCAATAAGGTAAACTGGGGTCTGGCTAGCACAAAAGGACAGTACTTCCACATTTTGACACTGTCAATGGGAGTCACTAAATTATAGTACCTTATGCAGAGACAACCTTATAATAAAGCACATGATGCATATATCGTATATACTATTGTACAAGTCGGATCCAACTGCAAACTGCGTAGATCCAGTTCTGCCATCGTATAATGCACCGGCAGATCTGGCTCTGTGCAGTTTCTTAGGATTAATAAGTAGAACAAACAATACAGATCCTAATCTGCCGGCGCATTATGCAACAGCAGATCAGGGTCTGTGTTGTTTGCAGTTGAACCGAGCTTGAAGGTGAGTATATATGGTAATTTTACTACTGAATAATGATATGGGAGCTGTGACTATAACTGTGTTATAATGAAGGGCCTTATTATGAGGTAGTGATGTCACATGCTTCCTTTTTACCTCTGTAATCTCAGATTTGATCCTTATAGCTGGCACATTCCAAGTCCTTGGTAAGTTGTAAATTCTCAAAATTAACAGCAGTTTCCTCCACCAAATTGAGCATATCACCCCAATATCTTGACCATCAAGATTACTGAATACAATTAACTAGAACTAATTGTTGTACATTGGAAGTACAGTAATCCCTCACTATGATGCTATTAATGAGTACTATAAAAGTGGACTGCCTATAAGTGAGGTCACCTTATATTGAGGGTTTTTTTTAGCTATTACTATTAAATAATGAAATTGGATCTATTACGATACCTGCATTCTACTGAAGCACCCTTATAGTGAGGGAATACTGTGAAATGAATTAGGTTTCATTCAAGATGACCATATGTAAACATTTTTCTGCATTTTGCAGACATTTTTGACATAGTTAGGGATATACTGATGAATATTGCAACCTTGCAGATTTTTTTCCATTTCTAAATTTCTATTTTTCAATGGACCATTTGCAGTTTCCATTTCCTGCATCTACTTAATATTCTTTCCAAAAATGTTTCCAGTATTTGAAACTGTTGCAAGCTGGGGGTATGCATTATAGAAAAATACTATGAAAATGGTAGATACCTAAGGGGTTTTTTCTCGCAACTTTTACTGATTTCCTTAGTGATTTGGGATAAAAGTACAGATTATTTAGCAAAATCTGTGTGGTCACCTTGTTCATTTTTTCAAAGTTATAAAATCTGTAGAAAGTAAATAGATTTATCTAGGTTTTACTAGGACATTAAAGGTTCTCAAATTGTTGAATTTCTCTTTTCAAAATCCTATGATAAATAGTTAATATGGTAACACAACCAGGCTAAAAACAACATGTGGTTCAATAATGATTCAGCCATTCTGAAAATTGGTTGTCTTTTTTATAATTGTATAAAATTATTTACATTGAAATTTGGTAATCATCAAAATCTAGATTCAAAAATAATTTTTTATACAAACATTTCTTGGTTATCATTTACTTTCTACAGTAAAAACTCCCTTTTCAAAGTTTTCTAGCATGCATTGTTTCGAATGATTGCTTTGAACTCATTCCTAATCTCAGTAACAAATATTTAATATACCATATTTTCACTTCCTATCGCAAAGTCAAATCAGGGTTAACCTTTATTTAATAGAAAATTGACACTTGCAATAGACAAAAGAATAACCTCATATCAGAAAAGAAGCAAATCCAATTTGCTAAACAAATTATGTAGTAGCTAGATGCTGCTGGAAAATTGTTATGATAAGACATTCATTTTGTAGTAATATATCAGAAATGTTTAAAATCGAATTAAGAGAGACAGTTGTTTAGGATACCTTGATGAATACACCTTATTGACATAAGTTTCCCTTTGATTTACCATATAGATCACAAAAGGTCTGTGAAAATTAATGCTGGCCTTATTGTAAACATAAAGACCTTCATTTCCTGTGCAACAAATTTAACTTCCAGAGAAATCTATCCATGAAAATGATCATGTTCTTTATGACTCATGTTCTATGCTTCCAGTCTCTAGGATTTTCAGGAGAAAACCTGTCCATAAAGGACACTCAAGAAACTAAAGGTTTTTGGCTTTTGTGGACAGGTGTCTTTAAAAAACGTTCAATATGCAAGGAAAATAAATAATAATGGTAAATAGAGGTTTTCTTTTATGAGTATATGTCCTTGATATATTGAAATGTCCACTAAGACATGTTTCTCAGTGTACAGGTATAGCTATACTGTTTCTTGTCCCAGATGTTTACAGTTATCTTATTTATGGTACTTTTGATCTCCCACCATATCTGGAGGAGGCATATAGTGTCACCCATGACCAGCCATCTGTTCCATTCCATCTTCATTTCCTGTCAGTAATTTTAGAATGACCGAATGGATTGAAATCAAATTTGTTAAGAGGCTTTATATTAACAAGGTCAAGGTCAAGGTAACTTTTCACTATTTTATGACAAATTTTTATTGGAGTTGTGGCCCCGGTTTGACTTAGAAATTTGCCCTTTAATTGCATCATATTTTGGTGGGTGCATCTTTGTCACATTGACACGTATATAGTATCCATCTTTGAAAGGATGATAATTTATTTGATGTGTCCTTTGATGGGTTCACTGCAGATTTACATGTGTAATGCTATATGTAGTTTACACTTTGATATACACCATCTCTAAGCCAGACATTGCCTTGTATACAAAAAATACAGATTTGCAACAATATTTTCAATTATAGCATACATTTTTGCGCAATTATTTTTATAATATCATTGAAAAATGTTTATCTATCTTGTCTTCTATGGAAAACAAAGATAACAAGAATTCCTCACAGGGACTGATGCACTACTGTCCCAAAAAATGTCCAGGAATTCAAGAAAAGACCATTTCTTCTTTTTAACTGCTGAGTGTTGAAACCATCTCTAATATTTATGAGTAATAACAAGATTTTCAAATTAACTGCAGTGGTGGACCTATTGGCTGTTAGATCAGCACCATTTTCATTTTGAGCAAACTAGACATCATTAGAAGACTTTTGGTGGAAACTCCATACCAATATGACCATCCATTTAGGAGCAGTAGTGTTACGACTCTAGGTCTTAAAATAATGTAACAGAAAGAAAGTGAAACCAACAATGTAAGTAAAATCAACAAGCAATTTATTTCTTGACAGTTAAAGTGAAAATTCAAAAGACACTTACAATAACGTGAATTAAAGTCCAAGTAATCCAATAATCCTAAGTGTCCTAATCACAAGTCCTAAATATATAATTTTCCGAATAAATTCCAGTAAATTTGAATTTCCTGATGTACCAGTAGTCTTGAATGTCCTGATGTGCCAGGTGTCTTGAGTGTCCTGATGTGCCAGGAGTCTTGAATGTCCTGATGTACCACAGTGATGTAATCCAGAATGTCTTTGAATGAATTCACATAAATCCCAAAGTCAAGTATTAATCCAAAATGAGAATGAGCAATTTTAGTAATTCAAATGAATATTTCAAATAAATAATTCCTCTGAATTTGCTCTGATGTTCACAACACAACTATAAACCTCTGATTATTAAAATGATTCTTCATAGACTGACCATTTGAACAACAATGAAATATTGTCCACCAAAATCTCTATACATAAACACAAGTCACCTGACAGAACATTCCAGAAAACAAATGCCTACATGACAAATATCAGTAACTCTAGTGAAAAACCAATCTAATTGTAAGCAAAAGCAACCTTGACCTAAAAATCTAAGTAAACAACTTGTTTACCATAATCTGACTAAAGTACAACTTACCTCATGGACACATATTATAAATTCAATATACATAACAAATAGCGTTAACAAGATTTTGAAGATGGCAGCCATATTTGATATAAGATTGGCACCATTTGCATTAGGACCAATTAAATATCATAAGAAGTCTTTTGGCGAAAACCCTATGTCAGTGTGGCCATAAATTATGAAGGAGTAGCGATAACAAGATTTTCAAGATGGTTAACAAGATTTTGAAGATGGCAGCCATATTTGATATAAGATTGACACCATTTGCATTAGGACCAATTAAATATCATAAGAAGTCTTTTGGTGAAAACCCTATGTCAGTGTGGCCATAAATTATGAAGGAGTAGTGATAATAAGATTTTCAAGATGGTCACCATCGTGGCCATAATAAATGTCAGATTGGCACCATTTTCTTTTAGGACCAACTAGTCATCATATGAAGTCTTTTGGTGAAAACCCCATGTTGAGATGACTATCCATTCAGGGGAAGTGGCAATAACAAGATTCTCAAGATGGCCACTGTGGCAGCCATATTGGATGTCCAAGCAGCACCATTTTCATTTAAGACCAACCAGACCTTGGGATGAATGTGTGTGTAAAGTTTCATGGCAACCCTTAAAGTAGTTTAGGAGGAGTATTGATAACAAACTTGTGCTGATGGACAGACAGACAATGGACAACAGACCATCCCATAAAACATTACTTCAGTCAGTGATAGAGAGAAGATTATTATGAAGATTCTTTTTCTTAAAATCAAAAGTAATAATTATTTTTTAATATTATGTAGACTCTAGCCAGAACAATTGTGCCAATCTGACATCCAGTATGGCCACAAATGGCAGCCATCTTGAAAATATTTATAGCTAATCCTCATAAGCGGAAAGTCGTATTGACATGTAGTTTTAACCAGAAGGCTTTTTATGTTGTCTAGTTGGTCCTAAATGAAAATAATGCCAATCTGACCTCCAATATGGCTACCATGGTTGCCATCTTGTAAATCTTGTAATCACTACTCCTACTAGATGGATGGTCATATCAACATGGGGTTTTTACCAAAACACTTCTTATGGTGTCAAGTTGATCCTAAATGAAGATGGTACCAATCTGACATCCAGTAGTCTAGTTGGTTCTAAATGAAAATGGTGCTGGTCTGACTTTCAATATGGCCATCATGGCAGACATCTTAAAAATCTTGCTATGGCTACTCCTAAGTGGAAAGTCATATGAACAAGTCTAGTTGTTCCTAAATGAAAATGATTCCACATCAACATGTGGTTTTCAGCAAAAGACCTCATAATATATCTAGTTGTGCTTAAATGAAAATGGTACCAATGTTACATCCAATATGGCAGCCACAAAGGCCATCTTGAAAATCTTATCCTGTTCCTCCTGAATGGACTGTCATAATGATGTCTAGTTGGTCCTCAGTGAAAATGGTGCTCATTTTACATCCAATATGATCGCCACAGTTGCCAATTTGAAAATCTTGTTATCACTTAAGAATATGAGAGATGGTTTCAACTCTTGGCAGTTAATAAGAAACAGTTTTATCTTGGATTCCTGGAAATTCCTTTCTGACAATAGTGTCAGTCCTTTCAAGAAAGCGAATCATTTCCTTTGTTTGCTGACATGCATACAAATCCTTGAAGATTGCTTCCCCATCAAGACTGGATGACAATTACAATGTTTTTTTTCTCTTTGTACTACTAGGGTTTAAAGCTAACAGGGGATCTTCAGGTAGAGCTGTAATACTGACCTACATACCTCTAATTGACTCCAATGTAATCACCGGGAATCTTATTCATTGGTCCAAACTTTACCTTGTGCAAAAATATATATTCTTTTGAAAGATACTTTGAATCAAATGTCCTTGACTCCTTTTCAATCCTTTTTCAAGTCTTTGCCATGTGCAATGTACATGCATTTTTGTTTACTGGTACTGTATATACATTTTCTGGTACATGTACTCTGAAGTCATTTGTTTTTGTGGGTATCAGTTTTTGAGGTTGTGAAAAAGTTGACATCATGATTTTATCGGCACTAAAATTTCACTGAATACCCATTCTGCTGATGGGAAAAGGGTTCCAAATGCCTACAAAGCTGGTTGCTTGGCGAGAGGAGGGGGGAAGGGGCCCTTTCAATTTTTGGTTTGTACCAACATATAATCCATGAAAAACTGGTACCCAAGAAATAAAAGTGAATTCACAATATATTCACATTTACATTTTCCTTGCTTCCTAAGTACAGTCTAGTCTCAATACCCTGAGACACAAGCTCGAGTCTTCATGTTAGACAAATTTCTGCCAGTCAGATTGATAGAGTGTTTTGAGTGATAACAATTTAGTGGAATTAGATTTGTCAAAACTGTCAATCCAGCATTTTTAATGGGTGTAACAAGTAATTGATTTATTGAATCCATGACTTAAAGATACTGTATATTGTTTGCAGTTGGACAAGACTTATAAGCAAGTGTACATGGTAATGACTAAATCCGAGTTTCTGGTTGGTGACAACATTTGGTTACTCAGACTTTAATGTTACCTTGTTGAAATCATAAATATAATTAATATTCATCCATATTGAAAATATTAAATCTCAGAAAATGGATAAATAAATATTGTGTTTCTCAAGAGAACCAAAAGCAATACTATTTCGGCATTGTATTTATCACTGAAGCTGAAGTATTTTTAGGGATAACTGTGCTAAGTCGGTCACCTCTTCAGATAAGCAAATAGTACAGTGACTTTCAATTTATTAGTGCTAGAAGTGATGTAAATAATAAATAATAAAATAAATATTTTGACAAAGAAAGTCTGATCAAGCAACAGGAGGTGCTAATGAGCACCCCAACCTTACAGTGATTTTATTACCTCGACTTGAATCAATAAATCAGCTCTGTAGACTGTATTTGGTTAAGTTTTTATTTTGTAAATATTATACATGGCTATATTCATCATAAAATACATGCACACATTAATTATTAGTCAATGTGACCATCTTGACACAGTAATGGTTGGTATCCATTGACAAAGACAGTGTCAATAGTTTATTGGTAATGTAGGCCGTGGACCATAGTAATACAGTTACATAATAGTATTTCAGTAATGTAGAGTGCCATATTACAGTAAAGGGTCAAAGATCATGGTCATTAATAAAATAGAGTATGACTACCTGCTTAATGTAAAAGTGTGTTCGATGTTAAATGTGTAATGTGCAAACACTGATTTATACTTTCTTTCAATAATAAAAGAAAGACTGGATAGAATATATTGAATAGGTAGAATAGATTAAAATAAATGTAACTATTGTAAATAGATCAAAGAAACAATATCCTGTTTATGTTTTTCAATGTAATAAAGTTGAAAATTTTGGGAAGAGGTAAATAACTGGTTCAAAAATTATTTTAATTTAAATCTTGACGTCGGTTTTAAAAATGGAATTTTTAGGAAATTCAAATACTGTAGCATATACATTGCTAATTTATTTTAATTCTTGTGAAATATTACATTTATATAAACAAATGTTATAACCAGAATTTAGGATTAAAATCATTCCAAGCAACTTTGAAGACTGGTTGAAAATTATCTCACAAAAGTAAATAACTCTTTAAATGAATTTCATTACAAATGCTCTCCTATTTACAATTTCTTTACAATTTTGAGTTTTTGGGATGTAGGTTTTTCTTTCTAGGTTTAATTATATTGTTTTTCTCTGTTATAATTTATTTTCAAATTCATTATTTTTTTATTTAATTACTTTATTAAAATACTAAATTATTCCACACACTCTTTCTCATCATGGTCCTCTTCCTCTCTATCTTTCCTTCTTTCAGTTTAATCCTCTTTCTGATCTCTGATTATCTTGTTTTTATTCATATGAAATAGCTGTTACATGTACATGTACACGTTTGGGCTCGTTGGGAGAGACAACTTTCAAAACATTATTTAAAAATTCAGTCCTGATTTGGTTCTACAAGATGTAGATAACTTTAGACTACCGTCCTTACTCACGTATAAGCCGGGTCCAAATGCAAACAACATAGACCCCGATCTGCCGTCACATAATGCGCCAGCAGGTCAGGGTCTATGTTGTTTGTTCTACTGATTAGTCCTTACAAACTGCATAGACCCAGATCTGCCGGTGCATTATGCGACATCAGATCTGGGTATATGCAGTTTGCAGTTGGTATCGGTTTATACGTGAGTATATACGGTAATACTCTTTACTATAGTCTTCAAAAGTACACTGGTCCCTCACTTTAAAACCTCTCAGAATACTGCTACCCCATCATACACTGCAGGTTTGATCATAGATCCTATTCAATTGGTAATGGTTGGTTGATTTAATGGCACTTCTAAGACGTTATTGGCTATGTCATGCCAGGAATATAGGAACTAAGTGCCAAGCCACCATAGGCTGGCCTGAGTTGGTATGGAAACCACAACCCTTGAATTACAAATCCGATGCTCTACCATCTAAGTTACTGTGGCTTCCAGTTAACTTGGCTAAATTTTATTGCATCATTCTATCTAATCTGCTTGACTAATTTAAGTTTTTGACCAATGAGAATCAATTATAATGTGATTTCACATAAATAAATATCCAAGTTTTGTATTTGATTCACTATTATGACACAGTCTTGTTGAAAATCCCTCAGAATAAAACTCCCTCACTTGTAAAGCAGGTTACATTTATGGCTTCCATTAACAGCATTACAACGAGGGAGAACTGTACCAGTGGTCAAGAGGTATGTGATTTATGAGCCCAGACATGAAATTCTGGAGATTATTTTTTTAAAATGCTGAAGATTAGCTTACAAAGCACTGGAGATTAGCTTAAAAAATGCTGGAGATTAGCTTTAAAAAAGCACTGGAGATTAGCTTAAAACATCCTGGAGATTAGCTTAAAAAACACTGGAGATTAGCTTAAAAAAACACTGGAGATTAGCTTAAAAAAGGCTGGAGATTAGCTTAAAAAAGGCTGGAGATTTGCTTAAAAAAGCACTGGAGATTAGATTAAAAAATGCGGGAGATTAGCTTAAAAAAACTGGGGATTAGCTTTAAAAATGCTGGAGATTAGCTTAAAAAAGCACTGGAGATTAGCTTAAAAAACACTGGAGATTAGCTTAAAAAACACTGGAGATTAGATTAAAAACACTGGAGATTAGCTTAAAAAATGCTGCTGGAGATTAGCTTTAAAAAGCACTGGAGATTAGCTTAAAAAATGCTGGAGATTAGCTTAAAAAAACACTGGAGATTAGCTTAAAAAATGCTGGATATTAGCTTAAAAAACACTGGAGGTTAGCTTAAAAATTGCTGGAGATTAGCTTAAAAAACGCTGGAGATTAGCTTCAAAGCACTGGAGATTAGATTAAAAAATGCTGGAGATTTTCTTACAAAACACTGGAGATGAGATTAGACCAAATTGATTAATAAATTTGTCCCATAAAACAAACAAGACAAAGTCACAAATAGTCATCTCCTGTTGCTGTCATCATCACAAGTTTTATATTTATTCCAATACAAGCAACAACAACAAAAATGTATTAATTTCTAATAATAAGTGTGTATGTGTCTGATCATATTCAAGTCCATCCATTTTTATTTCAAAAGTCTACAAAATGAAATAACAAATCTTTTCGGAAATTTTTTTTTTTTTTTGCTACAAATTTTACAAAGTCCTGGAAATCTAGTTGTCTTCTATGAAGAGTGCTGCAGGTTAGTCAGAAATAGATAAAAATTCAGGAAAATCCAGCAAATGCTGAAAACATTACATGCATGAAGAGTTCACTCTAACGTTGTTGTTCAAGACTTTAATACATGGGGGCAACCTTGTACAGTAGAATGCCAATTTGTTTGTACCCAAATCATGCTGACTGTTCACTCGTATCAGCTTCACTATGTCCCTCAAAAATTAAAATCTACAATTAATTAAAAATTTACTTTCCAGACAAAATAATTGTATTCCAGTGGGTCCAAATAGTCAGCATTTTTACTGTAGTACTATTTGCTCATTATGATATCGGTAAATGCATTCTCTCTCAGTACAGTAAAACCTGTCTTGAGAGACCGCCCCTTCTGCCAACAAAAAGCGGTCTCTCAAGACAGGTGGTCTCTCATAACAGGTTTGTACAAAAAGACCAATTTCCAAGGTCGAAATTCAGCACTGTTTAAGAAGGAAAAATAAACACAATCACGTACATTTATTGTATTCTTTGTTCATATTTCTTGTTAAAATATTGTTGCATGCATTCATCTGAAAATAATTTTATATAGCAATAAAGATATACATCTATTATTAAACATGAATCCCATTTATATTTGAAGATCCCATGTACATATACTAGTATTAGCATATGAATTAAGTTCTAATTGACTCCTTGTCTTTTATAACACCTTAAATCTGACTTTTACTGATGTTTCAACTGGCTGCTGTGTTGCAAGTGGTCTCCCCTTTTTCACTTCTTTCAATTACATTAATTCTTTCCTCCAGTGTTAGAATTTGTCTCTTTTTCGTTGGAGGTTCTGCCATTGTTATTAAAGTGCTAGGTGTTAATGTTATAATCAATTGTAATAACTGTAGCGGTTTTGATCAGGCTTTGGGGAAATATGGAATACATACACAATGTATATGTACCAATGAATGAAATAAAAAGACACAATTAACTCGTCCAGAAACAGAATAAATTTATTTAGAGACAAAAGTCAAAGGCTTAATTCACCGACGACACAAACGGATTAACTCTATAAACAAAGGGTGTAACCGGCTGCACTAGTCTAGGGTAAACAGATGATGGCTTGGTGTGTGGGCTGTAATTACTGTAACATAAAAAAAAAAAAAAAAACTAACAACCACAAGCCTTTCACAATGACAATCAAATCTGCTAAACGATTCTCACCTACTGGTATTAAAGACAAAGACAAAGACCTAATTCACCCCAGGCATTATGGATTAACTCCAAAGACAAACGATGTATGCGACCGCTATATTGACTTTGACTCTACAATGGCAGTTAGTGACATGTACTTTAGTCTGGTTTACAGTTTATAACAAAGGACGTCTACATGCATGACCTGCAAAATTTAGGAAACTGGCAGCCATCCTAATTTTGTTTTTTTAGAACAGTATTTACTTTTGAAGTGGTTGTTGTTACAAAGGATTAAATAAACGTCAGTGGTGTTTGTCTCAGTTCTCACGATAGCAGTATTATTTTAGAACAAGCTGCCATTCACAACTTCGCGGGAAATCCTACGGATCATACTTTAGTCTCGCAGAAATAGCCGAGGTATTTCCGAATGACCAATCTGCTTGTACTCTAGTCTGGTTTACAATCTATAACATATGACACAACATGCATGACCTGTACAATTTAAAAAACCATTTGCCAGCCTAATTGTTTTTTTGGGGTTTTTTTAGTTTTTGGTTTTGTTTATAACAGTCTTTACTTTTTAAGCGGTCATGCTTACAAAGGGTTAAATAAAGGTCAGTTGTGTATTCTCTATTTTTGTAATGTGGTCGTTCATAGCAGTGTTGAAATGCATATTTTGCCAAGAAATCATGGTCGCTGGTCGTGTTCTGCAGGTGGTCGCTCACGACAATACGTTTATATAATAAAATCGACCCGTGCATTATGATTGTGGTCGCTCATGACAGGTGGTCGCTCATAGCAGAGGTTGCTCATGACAGGTTTTACTGTATAATACAGGAAGCTTAAACTAATTTTCCTTAAAATTTATTTTATATAAAGCAGTATTAATTTGAAGAGTAATATTTTTGGGATATTTTTCATCAGTAGTAGCCTTCAATACCAATCTCCCAGCTCAAGAATTTTGGTCATGTACCCTATATACTCACATACAAGTTGGACCAAGTTTCAAACACCATAGACCCAGATCTGCCCTCACATAATGTGATGGCAGATCTTGGTCTATGCAGTTTGTTATGACTAATCAGTACAACAAATAATATAGACCTGGATCTGCCAATGCATTATCTGATCGGGGTCAATGTTGTTTTTTTGCAGTTGGATCTGATTTATGTGCAAGTATATAATGATAGATTGGTCAATTGTTTTTTTTAAATATAATCCTATACACATACATTTGATCAATATAACTTTATACATCTTTTTCAAAATGAGGGTATTATCCCCTTTTACCTGTCATGTTGGAGGATCTATCCAACAGAAATTCTGAGTACTTTAAATTTAATATGGAAATAACTTACTGGTAAATTAACTTGAATAATTCCTCACCAAAATTTTAATTGTAAACTCTTGAAAGGTCTGTTACACATGTGAATAGATCAGTATTTTCATTGAAATTATATAAAGGAAAAGTATTGAACACTGATATATATAGTGGGCAACTAAATAAATACAACAAAAATCAGGTGTATTGTTATTTTTTTGTATCAGCAACGTCATATATAAATAATGTTTGGAATTAAAATTACTGTTCTGGCAACATTATTTGTTTTTAAGATTTGAGGATTTATGGTCAAGCTTAGAATTCTGGTATACCATAATTAAACCATATATGGTATACCATAATTAAACGACATATGGTATGCCATAATTAAAGCACATGATAATCTTATATTATTTGTTCTTTTACACATATCCTTTCAGATCCATATGTTAAAATTTGGCTGATGTATGGGAAAGAAAAAGTGGAGAAGAAAAAGACTACAATCAAAATGAGGAATTTGAATCCAGTCTTTAATGAATCATTCATTTTTGAAATTCCCTGGGACAAAATCCGAGAGGCATGTCTTGAGGTGACAGTCATGGATTTTGATAAAGTTGGACGAAATGAAATGATCGGCAAGATATTGTTTGGCAGCCGAAGTGGGCCATTAGAGACTCGGCACTGGAGTGACATGATCTCAAAGCCACGTCAACAAGTTGCTCAATGGCACCTATTGAAGGATTAATGAAAATCCTAGATTAATGTTGAATGCAACTGGAAATGATGCCATGCTAGTGCTACAGAATTAATTACATTAAAGCCAGTTGCAAGGATCAAGAAAGAATAAGTGCATAGATTTCGAGTGCAAATGAATTATGGTGCAATTATAGTGCACAAAAATTGAACCACACCTTGAAGTCCATGCAGAGTTCACCTATTCAGTAATATGCATATCTGTATGGATTATTTAAAGAAATTCACTGCATCATGAACATAGTGCAGTTCTGATACCAAATAGTTTTACATGCATCAGAAGGTCATGATAAGGTTATCAGATTTAATCCATTTCAGGTCTCATATTCATGGTGCAATGTTAACATGAAACATAACTTAATGACAAAGGCCAGCCAAGCCATAAGTGTTACTAGTTATCCATTACAAGGCAAATATTTTATGCCTGTATATCATAAATAGTGCTTGAAATGTGTGTATTCCTCCTTAATAATATATCAGAGTTTCATCTTTTCCTCATTTTTTGTTTTAGGACAGAATACATTTATATGAATAGCAACTGCAGACTAAATGATAGAGGTAGCAAAATAACAGAACCAAAATGACACATACTGGTCTAGTTCGTTGTTTTTGGTGAAACAGAACCAAAATGATACATACCAGTCTATTTTGTCGTTTTGGTAAAAGAGAACCAAAGTGATACATACCAGTCTAGTTCGTTGTCTTTGGTAAAAGTGAACCATCGCTTATGTAAATAGTACTATTGTGCAAATATTTATCATGATATCAATATTATGGTTTAATTTGCACAGTGAAATATGGGATAGACCATTTCATTTTCTGTGGAGAGGGAGTCTGATTTTCTTTCAAACCAGGATATTTTTGTTTCTTTTACCTCAAGATAATTAATTTTGTTCAACTAATATAATGGATATAATATTTTTTTTTCTATAAATCAGAACAAGAATATTTTTTACCATATTTGCTGAATGTGAATAAAATTGCTATCAGAATTAGTAAATTCAACCTTGATATACCGGTCTTTTTATTATCAAAATGGCAATTAGTACATGAAAGTTTAAATCAACATCGCGAAATTCACAATTTTTAATAAGAAGTCATATATTTTGGTAAATTTTCTTATAAAAACAATATACAGTGTACACGTATGATGAAATATTGATGAATTAAAATGTTAGTAATGCCTGCTGGCAACAACACGTTAAGAAATAAATACCAATAAAATAAGTTTTGTCAAGTGAAATTCATGCTCCATTTTTGTCTTTTAATTTAGCTTCAGTATAATCATCATCAATGCAAAATGCCCTCTTGTATTCAGACGTGAAAAGTGTCAATAAATCATTACAGCGATGTGTGCGAGCATTTCCATGAGAATCTAATTAAGTGCCGACAGCGTTTTGATCTCTGGCTTGTGAAAGTGTTTGTGCTTTGTATTAGCACATTAAAATAGTCTTCTGTAATAAATGAAGTAAAGGGATTAGAATTTTAAAAAATGTTATAAAGCATGTAGATTCTACCTGCATAAGAGTCAACTCATTC
The DNA here is from genome assembly GCA_029931535.1 of Margaritifera margaritifera. Lineage (NCBI taxonomy): Eukaryota > Metazoa > Mollusca > Bivalvia > Unionida > Margaritiferidae > Margaritifera > Margaritifera margaritifera. Next base: position 726,251 of record JAQPZY010001118.1, on the reverse strand, counting down.
AACTGAGCAATCCAATACTGTTTTAAATATTATTATGTAAGTAACATAATTGAAGTATATAACATTAATCAGTGGTTTATCCTACTCATTCACAAATGTGATCAAGGATAGCAAGGGAACCAAGAAAATGGCGTACTCTGTGCATGAAAAGCTCAGTTTCACAGATAGGGTTTATTATGGAGAAGCGAGTTCCAAAGTTTGTAGTGAACTTAAAATTTCCAAATTGGCACCAAGAGGTTTGCTCAAGGATGTGCAAAAGTTTTGCTATAACTTGGAATTAAATCAAAGCATCTATATTTTACTAATAGAACAATACAAATTTGAGTTTCAACGTTATTGTTTACTTGAAATAAATGTCCGTCATTTTAAAAAAAAAAAAAAGTCTTGTTTTGTTCTGAATCAACAATAACACTAGAATGTATCCACCTTAACATGTAAAAAGCAGTGATGTAATATACAGTGTTTTTGCTGGTAAACACGTGATGTGTGTTGAAACTTCTTGGAGTGCAGTTTTTAATGATCTTTCAGAGATTGGTTATCTTGAAAATAAAGGTAATTTAAACGGAAAAGCAAACAACTTCATTAGAAAAGGTATTTATTGACAATTATTCTCAACGTGATGACAAAACGAGTATTGAACTATTTACCCCCCCCCCCTTACTATCAATGTTCTTCCCTTTTTTTCAATTTTTCAGAGGTCTCTCTGTAACTCATGCCTTTGCTTATACTGTGGTCTATGTTTCTGGACCCTGTTGTGCACAGGTTATAGAGAAAGAGGTGTATTTGAAAGCCAGCATTTTTTTTTTCAAAAAATTAAATGGGGTTGGTCCCAAAAAGGGAAGTCATAACTACAGCTCGGTAGTTTTAATAAAACCTTTTACACTGTACTATCATCAGTTATCTACATCACCTTTGAAACCCTCAAAAAAGAAGGGAAATTATTGCTTGAAAATCTGATTATAGCCCTCTTTGATGTGTCATTTAAAAATACTATATATCCCATTTAGTCAATGGACCATTCCAAATTTCACAAGTAACTAATCCAATCAATAGAATTGCTACAGGCGACTTAATATCTCGACGACTACATGTACCTAGATTATGGTATGCTGGAATTTTATTTTTGGAGGGTATCAAAAATAGATTTGAGCAAAAGAAATTTACCCAGAAACCTTGAACCATTTATTGGGTTTCCACTCGATAGCTTTTGAAGGGATTGATTGCTTGCAATTAAATTCGGCATAGAGACTAATATTAATGACACCTAGTTCAAATTTAATGTTCGTATTTTGCTGTCAAAAATTTTGATTCGAGTTATGCCACGTTTTACATGGAAGCTTGCCCCTGCATCTTGAACTAAGGTTTTTCCACTCAGTCCCGAAGAAAATACAGCTTTGGACACATTTCAAGTTTCATCTCAAAGCTTTGTTCTCATTGGTATTTATTTTTCATGAGACGGCCTCTGTATGCATACTAAAAAAGAATAAATGAATAAAACAGTGTTAGGAAGCATTTGCAAGCCTCATATGGTGTTGAAGGTACATATTTTGCCCATTGGCAAGTTCAGAGTTTTGTCCACCCATGAATCATAATCATTTTGCTCTTTTATACTGAATGCTTGATTTGGTTACATGTGTGTAGTAGGTTAAATTTCTGAGGTACTTACCTGAACAATAATGAAACTTTCAAGTATGGATAGATTGTCCCTCGGACCATTTGATCCTGCATCAATGACTTTTCACTTTTTTTGCTGCATCAAAATTAGCAGACTAATTTTCACTCATATATTTGTCCTTCATTTTATAGCATCTTCACCATGTTCTAAACCACTATGCCACGATAGAATCTCCACATTTTTTTTGTAATTTTACATTTATTTTATGCATTTTTATAATATTCTGTTTTCATTTTATTTGTGTATCTCTTCAACAGTGCTACAACATCAGTAATTATTCATTTATCATTTGCTATTTCATTTGCATTAATTACATGTTTCAAGGTTTGTACAAATAGCTCCCCTTGACCCGTTTTGCCCTGCCACCATGAATACTGGGGGAGGGGGGGGGGGGGAATGTAGCATTAAGGCTCGTCTGTCCATCCCGTACATACATACATACATTTTGCAATTCTTGTGTGTGCAGCTACTCCTGCATCTTTCCATGGACTGTCTTGAAACTTGGCAGATATTATTGCCTTCATGCTTTGAGTATCTGATACATTTTTCCAGAGTTATAGCCCTTTTTGGTGTTAAAGGTATTTAATATAAAATTTGTGTTTGTGCAGCTAGTACTACAACTAGCTACATCCCACAGCTTTTCATGAATTGACCTGAAGCTTATTTAACATTTTGGCAAGAGGCCAACATGTGCATATCATTCTGTCGTTGTGCTTGTACACATTCTTTTTAGAGTAATGCCTCTTTTGGTGCTAAAGATATATACTACCTGTAATTTATATAATTTTTGTACATGAAAAATAAAGAATTATCATTTACAAAGTAAGAAAAATATTGCGTAAAAGAACTATTGTCATTTCTGGGTAGTAATTGTGTTCAACAAAGTTAAGGATCCAAAATTAAAGATTAAAGAGGATATCAAAATGTCTATGTGTTCATCAATATTAAATTTATGTGCATCCAATGTAACTACAGTTTAAGTATCACACATTAGTATGATGCTTTTAATGCTATTACATCATTACACAGTTTGAATATATATATATATATATATATATATATATATATATATATAGCATGTGAAAACACCTGTGACTAAAAAAAATAATAAATATTAATCATGACACAAATGTTGGTATCCCATCGACATACCTTTATTCTGTCACCACAGGATTTAAATAAATTACGAACTGATAGGATTTTATTCAGAGTGAACGAATGTTGTTAGTTTGCTTTGTATGTGTGAGAGCTTTATGGTTAAATAGTTTCTTTAATAATTTTTTTCTTTTTCTTATCATTCAAAAACTTGTTTCAAAAGAGGTTTAAGGATAAGAGGAAGCTGTGTAAATTCTGTCATATTCTGATCGCCATTTTGTTTTTTACATGAATATTAATGATCATCTTCTTTGATACTTTTGATAAAATACAGTCAAGTACATTAGGATTCATTAGTATCTGGTAACAAATTTTATGGTTGATTCAGAAAGACTTTAATTTTTCAATTGTACTGAAGAAGGGTTCTTTTTTGTTGAAAAAAGCTTTTATAAATATTTGTTTTTATGTCATTTTCAGCTGTTAATGTTTTGGGTTTTTTTTACACCATTTGTTTTTAGGTTTTTTTTTTTCTCTTCCATTTATGTTAAAATAGTTTATTATTTACACAAGATTCTTTTTCAGGTTAACTGGCATAGAGACACCGAAATCAATTCATGGTAATTACAGACATGCAGATTTTTAGGGTAGTGCTTTGAAGAAAAAAATCAAGGTATTCAAGACATGCTGATATCAATTCATAATTGATTTATTCTTTCTTTGATCATTGTTCATGCTATGGTGCAATTCATTTGAAATAATTCCCCCAGTGACTGTTGTTTCACTCAGATAAGCAGAGAGAGCAAAGTTGACACAGCCTTTCTCAAGTCGACATCACCCCCACCCCCCATTTTTAGCCATTAAAAGCTTTTGTGTTCTTACTACAATATCAACTCTTGTGCCTCTTTTCTTTTCAAAAGCTGTAAAACAGTTTAAACATAGTATTTTCATGCTTTTGATAAACTTTTTTCTTAATTAAATGGTTATTGACATCTACGATCATATTTCAATCTACAAGATTTCCGCCGAAAAATCACACATGAAGCTTGAAAGTGAGTGAAATTTCAAGAATTTAAGAGCAAATTATTACTCTGTGGAGAATATAGGCTGATTACTAGTAAAGTTAATACATTTTTTTCAGATTTCATCCTGTAAAAGTAGGCAGAGAGAACTTGTACCTCAGTATTTCACCTGATTTGAAAGCCTATTTTCAAGGTTACCATATTTTACAGAAAACAGCAATTTTGCTTAATCAAACTAAGAAAACTGTAATACTTTAAATAAAGTAATGAGTATTTCTTTTGTTTTTATATTTTTGGGCTCAAAGGTTTAGTAAAACAGCTCATTTAAGTGTATGTTTTAAACATTATAATTCTGACTGCTCTAAAACTTCTCCAACATTTTGCCCTATTCAAGCAGGGGAGAGGTCACTTTGCCATACAAATTTTAGTCCAACATAGCCCCAGTTCTATTAATTAGTTTCTTGTTCTATACAAAAGTCAACTTTTCTTTACTTTACTTGTCAAGTTTATAAAATGAACAAGAGACTCAGGCACTAATGAAGTATAAGGTACATTATTTACCACTATATGACTAATATCATTCTTGAATGAGCAATGACACAGATCGGGTATAATGTGCCAATAGATCGGGGCCTATGCTGTTCGTGCAAAGTTATATAGAACAAAAATCACCAATAGATCAGGATCATCATCTGCTCCCACCTCGGGCCAGCCATTAAAATTCATATAAGGAGTTCTCTAAACCATTTCTTTACATACTGACTGGCCTCTAATTCACTGATAATGCGCCATAACCCATAACATTCATTTTCTTCTTATGATAGTTTATATCAATAATACTTTGACCATGGCTGCATTTATGTTGGTCTGACAGACACTAATTTAACTCCCAATTTAACTTCATGTCTGCATATTTCTGGATCCATACCATTAGCTAAGGTTGACTGCAGAGGTTATGTATTAGATTGATAATAGGCTGAAAGCCTGGCTAATCACATGTGAAGATGGTGATTTAATATAGGAATGGGCTTACTATCGAAAAGGGATTATGCTGTGAATTCAATTGCACCTACCAATGATTTTAGCATAAAACGTATATACACGTAATCATAAAATGTTGATGTCTTTTTCTAGTTGCCACAATGATTCTGAAGGTCAACAGAGGACTTCAATTTGACAATTTTCACTCACCAATTCTGAATGTTTTGTAGAAAATGCAACTATTTAAGTCGCAACTTGGGGTGCTGGATCATAGTAAATGCAATCTAAATTAAGTGTCATATACTTGTTAAAGAGTATGGTTTTCCCCAGGTGGCATTTTACCACCATGTTTACAGCATCGAGGCAGTAGTTATCCTACCAAGCAGAGATAACAGTGTGGACCCTGACCTGTTGACACATTACAATCATTTACTAACACTTCCTAGTGAAATTAACACCTTACTACAAAAACTGCCCTTACTATTTTCATTCTCATGAACTTTGCCAATATTTTCTGTTCATACAATCTTTTCCAACTAAACCAAACACTCGGCAGAAAAACTATTAAATAAGACAATTTTATTTGTTAAAGTTTAATTCACATCATCATACTTATTTAAGTGATTGCAACGATGTGAAATTTAAATAATGGTGAAATATGATTTACATCTTAATTATGAAAAGGATATTGTTGAATTTCTCTTTAAAATTAAATGATTTTGTAAATCAATGCTTAATGAAACAGAACATGTTCTTTTTCAAAATTTGAAACTTTCAACTTCCAGAAGGTTTATGATGTAATAACACAGTACACATGGTACAACATGGTTGATAAAGTAAGTTTTATAAAACTTTTTATACCACAAGATCTAGCCTTAAAACAACACGGAGTTTCTGAATCTGTTCTAAAACTGACTATTCACCATGACCTTTGTACAAAGGTATTATTATATCCAACAGTTATTGAATAGGCCAAGTAACGTGTTGAGAAAATAACCTTGTATTGTTTATTGTACACAATGGGGCAAACTCAAGGACATCATCATGCTCCTTTCTTTGAAATGCTGTTCAGTGATGTTTGCAACAGATACTGCCAGTACCAGAATCAATATTTCTTTTAAACCATGTTTTTTTTAGAAAGTGTTGGCCTATACTATATGGCTACAAAATAATATGGCAACGTTGAAGGTGAAATCAATTAATATTTTTGTTCATAAAGTTTGTTGATCCTTAAGTTGATGCACAAAATGCATGATTACATGTAATTACAAAACTACTTGGTTAACTCCCTTGTTTCTAGATTACTGGCACTTGTGTAACCCCTACCCACTAAAAAAAAATTAAATCTGGACTTAACAGATCTACAAAACCTCAATGTATAACATATAGAGTATTACATCATGACCTTTTAACTTGCAATAATTGTTTTGTGATCAACCAATTGTCTATTTGAGCAGTTTTGTTTTCATTGTGTTATTATCATCTATGTACTTGTCAGAAGTTGCATGAAAACAGAACCAGTGAATGAATTTTACTTTATATATTAATCATGATGATGTGGCATAGATTTTGTTAAATGCAGCCAATTATATTGTACAAATCTGACAAAAGTAGTTCAATAAAAGATTGCATGACAGAGACCAAGGTTGGTTTTACTTTTTATCACACAATTACTGTTATTAGTTAATATACCCCATATCATTATTTTCATATATGTAATGCATGTAACAAAACTTCATGATGTCACAAATGACATCATAATATCATGCAAAAAAAGACGCAATGACCAAGGCATTCAAACATATTTCAAAATCATTTCACTCTACTATTCTGCATTTTGGTCAAATAGAATCGGTGTTTTTCATCATGCAATAAATAGTATCTTACATTTGTGCCCATTTCAAATGAAATGTATGAAACTTGTCAAATAATTTAAATCTTTTGCTCACAAAGGCTTGCAAAAGATAGAATTATCTGACTCGTTTCATAAATTTTATTTGAAATGAGCACGCACATAAGATCCTCTAGGTAAAGGATCACTTTATGCAGCCAAATTTGCACGCTATGAACATATCTTGCTCGTATATGCCGAGAAAATTATTATTATTGAAATTCTTTTGTTTTCAACTGTACCATGGATGATCTTACTCAAGTGCTTATTTTGTTTTTTTTAGGTCACCTGTGTAACATATTTCATCAATTTTACACGTTCTTTATTGAGATAGAATTCTATCAACTTATAAGATGCATTCTTGATAGCTCAGGTCTCTGTGTATTGCAGTCCTGTATTAAATGTATAGCAGAAATTGGTTCTATGATGCAGTAAGGGTTTTGAAAATTACTAATTGGAATACCATCATACAACAAATTTCTGCTATACACTAAATACAGAAGGAAAGTCCACAAGAAAACTATGATAACTTTGAGGATGACAAATGCTTATACTAATGACATAATGCAAGAAGTATTATTTTATACAGCTTTAAAAAAAAGTGTTTTTAAAACAGGTATGCTCCTGCCTGCAAAACATCCAAAAATTAAACTAATAAAAAATGGAAAATTACTCTAATGGTATGAAAATCTAATTGGACCATCTGCATACACGTGTATACAAATATGTCTACCGAGTTCCACTTGTCTAGGTCAGAGTACTTTTGTGCGATATAATATCAAGGTTTTTTCACCCAAAAAGTAAAACAATGTTCAATCAATTAAAAATTTGTTTAATAGCAACATAAAAATCTAATCAGGTAATTTATGTATGTATACAGACATGCCTGCCTTGTTTCCTGTCTCCATCAAGTAGCTGTTGTGCTAACAAACTTACCATAACTGACAGTCCATACAAAGCAATGGGGGCATAATAAAAAAAAAAATAAACAATTTAATACTAGGAGCTGTTTAGCATCAGCAGTAGAAGAACATTGAATGAACACAGAACATGGTTGTTTTGGGAGAATAGCAATGACAGGAAGGGAAGAAAACTCCAGGAATAAGTAGAAATTATGGATGGGGGAGTGATGCTGAGTGAAAAGCATTGATTCTGCTGCCAGCAACAAATAATGAAATATTTTAACATGGATAAAAAAGAAAAACTGATTCAGTCATGCAACCAAACCTTGCAACATGCTCAAAGAAGAACGCCAAAAAAAAATTTAGATTCTTTCAAAGTATAAATTCTAGTTAATTAGTATAAGGAATAATACTTGTTGTGTTTTAAGTTATTTGAAATGTTAATCTTTGAGCTGTCCACCACATAGCTGTTGATTGGTAAAAAAAAACAAAAAAATCTATTAAAGCTTCAATGTTTCTTGGCATTTAATACTGTTTATTAAAAAGACTGATTAGAATACGCACATTTTGAAGAAAAAAAAATAGTTTCAAACCAGTCAAAATCTGCAAAAACTCTCCCTGTTAATGGACAACATACTGTATATACTCGCTTATAAGTAGAGTCCAACTGTAAACAACATACACTCAGATCTCCCATCACATAATGCGCTGGCAGATTAGAGTCTATGTTGTTTGTTCTACTGATTACTCCTAACAAACTGCATACACTCGAATCTGCCTGCGCATTACGCGATGGTAGATCTCTGTCTGGAGTTTTGCAGTTGTACTTCACTCAATTTATAAGCAAGTACATATTGTAATGGCAAGCATACCACTGCTCCATAATTTTTTATATTGTGTACCAGTAATTGTCATTACGGTTTATTCATAAATGTTGTTTACTGACAGATGAAATACATTAAAGTTTACTTTTATCTTTCCTTAAATGCCTCTTCGTAAAAACATTTAAACGTACAATATGGAATTTAGATTCTACATGTATGATAGTAAGAGACGTATGCATGTTCCAGAAACATCTTTTTCTTGATTTCAATAGATGAATTAACACTTTGTTTGTCTGCCATTACAAACAATGTTGTTTTTATGCATTGAAGAGCTCCAAAGTTTAGAGGTCATTCAGAGTAAAAGGTAAAAGGTCTCTGTTTAGAAGGAATTTTGACAAATAAATGCAGAAATAATGCACATTTTAGGTATGTAACATAAAAGTTTATATCTAGTGTAAATTGAGACCAAATTCTTGCATTTTTTGAGCTTAACAAATTTGTATGACAAATCTGAATTAACACCTTACTGAACAACATAATTTTACCCCGAATGATATCTGACCTTGTGCAAAGGAACAACACTCATATCCACCTTCCGAGAAATTTTGGTTGGTCTATATTTAACCTTTTAGCAATAAGAGCTTTGGACAGAATTTCAGAAACAGAAGAATGTTGAAACATAATACAATCATTCAAGAATAAAATCTTATTTTAAGGAAATTTTAGTTTTCTTAAAACAGAAAAACGGTATATTCATTACAATCATGCACACACTTAATTAATCTTCACTTTGGGCAGGTTTGTAAAGCTAATTTCACAAGAGGTCCAACTAACTGTTAAGGTAGTCAACTTTTGTAAAATGAATGCTTACAGAATACACAGCTCAAAATGATGTGATCATTATGGCATCCTTGCTATGATGTCACTTTTTACCTAGGTGTATCATAGCACCATGAACTCTGAGAGACTTGACATAAATTGGTTTGGCTATGACTAGTCTCTAATTAAATAATAACAATAACAGGCCTATCGCTCACATGACTTGTATAACTTTACCATAACGTGACCATTTCACTAAGCAGGCTTATGAAGTATTGTAAGAACATAATCCTATGTAAACTATTTACCACACTTTACTTCGTTTTTGATTTTACCTACTTTATCATCGTCTGATAAAAATTACTTCCAAATATTAAGAAATAATTATTATGCATAGTCTCTTGCTCATAAATTGAACTCCTCCAAGATCTTGATGATATAAACATATTTACCAAGTTTTATCAAAATTGGATGAGAAATATAGTCTCCAGATCTTTAGAGATAACAAGCTCAGCCATTCAGATGCAAGATCACCTCACTTAATATGCATGAATCTCACCTATTATCAAATTCCTCCAAAAAGTTGATGATATAAGCACATATTTCAATCTTGATCAAAATTGGACCATAAATATGGCTTCCTGTGGGTGGTAACAAGCTCAGCCAATCAGATGCAAGATCACCTAATTAATTTGCATGAATCTAACCCATTATCAAATTACTCCGAGAACTTTATGATAAAAACCTACATTCCAAGTTTGATCAAAATTGGATCTGAAACATGGCCTCAAGTGTGGTAACAAGCAGATGTTGACAGATGCAAACAAGACCATACCATAAGCTAACTTTGCCTTACAGCCAGTTGATGTAAAAAAATGTATGGTGTTTCCTTTGAGAAATTTAGATTTTATCAATTTTTTAAGCAGGAATTACATAAACTAGTATAGGATAAAGAGATTTGAAAGTACAATTTTGCAAAAAGTAATTGCCTCAATACAACAGGAGGATAACAGAGCAATCATTATCTCTGATGTATCTGGGAATATGCTGTGTTGTCATGAGTATGGAAAAGTACCCTCCACCTTAATGTTGTGCAAAGCTTAATAATAAATATTGTAAAATATAAGGTATATATATACTAACTTTATATCCCTGGTTTAAATAAAGTCTCACTCAGAATAAATAAATAAATCCAATAGGATACAATGACTTGCAGGGGTGGAGATAACTGTTATTTAGAACAAGTTCGTCAATAAATATATACATATTTATAAAAAAAGGAAAAGGAAAGAAACTTACTCAACAAAATGATTATCATTTCAAGTTTAATGCATTTAAATATACGAGAACAACCTATAACATGTCACCTTATTCTTTGCATTTCACAGGTGTCAGACAGTGACTTTACACTTAGAGCCTTGTTCTTGATACATAGTCAGCATGGGAGACAATAGGGTCTATATTACATATTTATTATGCAATACGAAAGCATCACATGTAACATTAAGCATGCATCAAACAAGATCATGACAAGCTTTTGTTATCAGCAAATTAAATACAGTATGGTAGAATGGATCTTTTACAACTGCTCATCTGACATATAATTTAAAAAAAATGGGTGAAATACTATTGGATGCAACAACCTGCTTGCAGCTAGTAGCATACTGTATTATTCAGCGATTAATAAATTCATGTCCCATCAAAAGAATCTGAATTTGAGATTCTATTTATAAGATAACAAGGGCTTTACATTATAATGACATTGCCACATTGCTCTAATCTTTATATCATTGTGTCATATGATTTTTATGACATGATGTTGTGATGCTAATAAAGGTGGATTTTATTTTATAAAAGGTACTTAATAATGAAGAGCAAATAAAATTCTGTAAATAATCATTGATAACAATGACCTTGTGACTTTTGATTGAAAATACACTTCTCTTTAAATCTTTCAATATGAAATATAAATATTACTAGCACCGCAAGCTGAGAAGCCTTATAATGAGCTTGCGTTGTTTACGTCTCAACCTGCAGAAGCATTACCGTAGATACTCACGTATAAGCACGGTACCAATGCAAACAACATAGACCCTGATCTGCCGTTGCATAATGCACCAGCAGATCCGGGTCTTTGTTGTTGTTTGTTCTACTGATTAGTTCTTACAAACTGTATAGACCCAGATCTGCCGGCACATTATGTGACAGCAGATCTGGGTCTATGCAGTTTGTAGTAGGTATCAGCTTAAACGTGAGTATATACTGTATTTTCTTAAACTGGATTATAAACCTAGGTCGAATATGTTCTCTGATTGGAACTTTTTGTTTTACATGCTCTTATACAAGTACATATTCTTTGACTATGTTCATGGTATATTTTCAGTCAAAAATGGATTTATACATTGTATTATAATATAGTGGCTTCCTGCTGGTATGTAAATAGGGTTAATTTTCACTTAATGTCATATTTTGTGAACACATTTTCTCAAGATGCAGTATCTCTTCGAGTTTGGCAGTTGTAGTCAAGGGTAAAAACTAGGTTACATTGACCCTTTTGTGATCCCAGACCTGCCTACCCTTACAATTTTAGAGTAAATCTTACTGAAATGACCCTCAAATTACAGACTTATGGAATAATAGCTATAAATATGAAAATACGATCACTGCAATCAAATCCGGATATTTGCTTGTCCAGGTTTCGACTGTATCCTTGTTTTCATATTACATTCGGTGGAGTTCATTAGGGAGCAAACTAAAACTACAGGAATACCTCAGATACTTTAATCTGCCCATGATTTTCATGCAAAATGACTGCACAATCAAGCTTTTGCATGACTGAGCATTTGCTTTTATGTTATAGCATTATCTAGAAGTGTCATCAACTAATGAAAACACTTAAAGGCAAAAAGGGCAATCAGCATTCGAAAAAGTTCACACAATCAGCCTAGAAGTATAAAAACGAATATTCAGATTATTCGCTGTGCTTGGAAAAAACACAGGAAAGGCAACAATTACATTTTTTGGACATCACGTTGATTTGAGTATTGCTCACAGCCAGAGATATGATTGCCACTGCCATGTAATATTAAAAAAAAAGAACATAGACTACATCAAGTTGAGAGATCTAGCAAGGAGCCAATCACTCTAAGTGTACTTTATGAAATTTTTAGTTGAACATAATGTTGCCTTCACTGCATCAGATAACACTTCTGAACCTTCAAATGCATGTTTTCCAAGTGAACAATAGCAGTACATGATATATTGTTATACCTTTCTGAAAATTGGTCTAACTTACAGAAAAATAGTGACTGCATTACTGAGAAAGTCTTGTTAGGGTTGGCAGGTCTGTGATCCTTTATCCATCCTCATCCATGGAAGCACAATAACAAAAAACTTTAGTGGTCATAATTACATTAACCCTTTACCTCATGCAAACACTTTTGGATGCTTCTACCCCATTCTCCTGGAAGTGCTGGTGGACGCCTCCACCCGATTCGCATACAAGCGTGTTTGGATGCCTCTGCGCCATCCACATTGAAGCGTGTTTGGAGGCCTACAGTAAACATCAGCCATTTTGAGCTGGTTTTCAGATTGCCACCTTTGGTGAAAACCCCCTATTAGAAACTACAGGCACTGAGGTAAATGATCATTACATCACATCACGTGATTGCTGTTTAAGATCTAGTCCTAATCTGCTATTTAAAGTAACTGGGACGGATTCTCCACTTTCCAAAATGTAGGCCACGGATTTCATTCTGCACTTTCTTGAGTTTGGATAATTAGAATTACAACTATGAAGGCTTCAATAAGTCAGATATAGGCTCCAATGTCGATGTAGGCAACACTAATTTTTGATAATTTATCAAATTCGGATGATTTATCGATGTAGATGTAGACAATGCACCTGTAGATTTCAAGGCTGAGAAAGGTCAGCTGTGGTTGGTCACACTGCTTCACTGACTTGACAGTGAATGAGTTCTCTCAAGATTTTAAAGCATATAAAAAATTCTTCTGTGACAAATATACAACTATACAAATCAGATTTTACTCTTAAACCTATCTATATATAATAGACATGTAGAAAGAGATAAAATGGTTCAAATGTATGTTGAAGTTAACATACACTACACTGCTATAAATTTTACAGGAAGGCATATGCACATCGAGTTATATAGGTAACAGGTTTCTATTTATAGCACACTGCAATGTGTGGCTTGGGCACAAGTATATCGACACCCCACACAGCAAGAGAATCTATGAGGTAAAGGGTTAATACAAAATTAAATTGTACCAAAACATAAAAATTTTATGGCTGTGCTTGAATTAATGCAGTCAGTAGTGATAAAGGTTTTTTTTCACCCATTGTGGGATTGTCAAAATGCCCATATTTTTCTGCATGCAGTACCAGATAGAACTGATGTAAAACAATGACTGTAAAAGCATTGCAATGCAGAAGATAAAATGTCTTTTTGTTGCTGAACAGTCCTGTGTAACAGATAGAAGCAAAAACGACAAGAATTGAACCCTAAAAATAATGAAACCCTTCATCTTAAAATTTTACAGCACTTAATAAATGATTTTTTTTTCTTCTACATTCTCTGTCTCAAAAACAGCTACTAATGAACACAAAATGAAATCAGAACAATGTTATGAACAAAGATTTTAGCCTGGAAATATTGAAATGTAATGACTTCTATCTGATAACATTTAATAAATTACATCCAAAAAAATCCCTGACAGCATATGAACAAAATACAAACGAGATAGAGTGACAATGTTACACATGGCCTCATACTGAAACAAATTTTAATTTAAAAACAATTAAAGAAAAACACATTGAGGTCTCTGAAACAATGTTCATATTAAGTTGCATCTGAATATGTTGAATTGATCAACAAGGGCCATAACTATGTCAAAAATTGTAGTTTCCATGACAAAACTCGTAAAAGGCATATATAGGTCTTGCCAACTAAAATCAAAATATGTTGCATGGTCCTTGAACTCTGCAGTTAACAAGCAGCATTCCATGTTAAGATATGCAGTTGATTGCCAAGAGCCATAACTCTGTGCAAATTGGAGTAGATAAGACTAAATCTATAAAATGCACATCTAGGTCTTTGAGATAATGTACACACCAGATTCCATCAGAATACATATATGCTGAAAGAATCTTGAGCTATGCCAGTTACGAGTAACATCCCATGTGAAAATATTAAGGTAATTATCATGGGCCTTAACTCTATCCAAAATGGAGTCGACAGAACACAACCCATAAAAGGCACATCCAGGTCTAAGAGACAATGTACATACCATATTGGATCAGAATATGTTGAATGGTTAATGAGCTATGCTGGTTACAAGGCTCTACTATAGTAGAGATTTCAAATTGATACAAAAAGAATATTAACTCTGTCAAAACTGGACTCGAAAAGATGAAACCTTTCAAAGGCACATATATGTGCAATAGGCAATTCACCTACCAAATGGCATCCAATTACATGTAAGAGCTGCACAGTTATGGTGGTTAAAAGAAGTGTGAACAAATGGACAGACAGACAGATGGACAGATAAAAAAGGTGATTACTATAGGACTCGAGCATCTTGATGCATGGCCCTAATAATTATTTTTTCTTAAAACAAATATTCAATGTATTATATTCATAATTATTGCATTTACTTTAACAAACAGCCTAATATTTAGTAATAACTACAGATGAAGAACATAAAGAAATTCTTACATCATGTTTATACAACTGTGATTCCTCAATTTCTGCCTAGGTTCACTGAATTATTTCTATAGTTTAAGAACCAGTCATGTCTGGTTTTGCTTTTTTGATTCACAGCCTTTATAAGCAAATCGCTCTTAAAATCAATAGAAAATGAAACCAGTCTATAGCTCAACCACGGCAGACAATGTTCTTGGACTTATGTATTTAAGAAAGTAAATAAACTGACATCCAAGTCATCTTTACAGGCATGATGTTTGAGACTGAATACACAAAAAGCATTCGAACATCCAACATCCTAGATTATGGAATATGATCCTGCATACCTTTTCTAAGGCAGTTAACATTTTTGGGAATACACAAATCACCAAAATATTTATTTTACCAGTTTCTTTGGAGGATTGATAATTTCAAGAAGAGCAATTCATGCATTGTGCTTAAATGTGGCTGAACTGAAGACAAATTCTTCAAACGTTTTGAAGATGAGAAAAACAGTCCCAGGATAAGATGGTGTTACATGTATGACCATTCCTGATGTAAATTTGAATCTACATTAACTGCCATAATGATCCTGCAAATAAAAAGAGAGAAATGCATTAGTATAATAGTTTTCATGAACTATAAATATTTAAGTCCAAGAGTCACACAGGAAAGTTTTCATTATCATAATTTTTATGAATTTGTTAATTTAAAAAAAATCATGATACACCTATTAAAAGTAGGCCATTATGGCCCACATGTGCTTAGATGATCAGCAAATATGCAAGGAAAAAGTCTCAAAATGAGTACTGCAATCAGTACATGATACACCCATTTCATGACTTTTGCCCTATGAATGACCTTGACCTCTGAGCTAGGCGTTGAACTGGGTAACATTTCATCAAAATATCTGCAGGAATTCAAATGTGACAATGTGGATAAAGAAACATTATTCCTTGTGACCTTGACCTTGAGGCTTAGGGGAGCGACTGAATAGGCAAGACACTGTCAAGTTAAGACAAAACAGGATAAAGTTTCATTAAATTTTTTAAGTGGTTCAAAAGTTATACTCAGGACAAGGCTAAAAGCTACAGAGTTACGTTTTCCTTTGCTGTGACTTTGACCTTGTTACAAAGTTATGGGTCAGAGAAGTAAATGATAACAGACGGATGTACAGATAATGCCATAATATGCCAGACTTGTTACAAGTGTATACAAAATAAAAGATGCCATAAACTTCAGACCTTTTAGGAAAATACCTTGAAAACAGAAATTAACTGTGTAGCAAAACAGATTGAAGGAATCTTATACGACTTTAGTATAAACCTACATGTAGAGTTTGATGGTAATTCACTGATGAAGATAAATGCCGTTGCCATTTTATATTTATGAAAAAACTAAGGGGGTTCTAAGAACCCCTATATCTTGCCTGCAAACACCAACATGACATTATCCTGCTACTTGCTGACCCAGGTGAGACAACAATGCTAGCTATCAGGGTACAAAATTTAGGTATACTGTACATACTCGCTTATAAGTAGAGTCCAACAGCAAACTACACAGATTCAGAGTCAGCCATTGCATAATGTGCTGGTAGATCTGGGTCCATGAAGTTTGTTAGGTGTAATCAGTAGAACAAACAACACAGACCTTGATTTGCACATGCATTATACGACGGCAGATCAGGGTCTGTTGTTTGCATCTGGACTTGACTTATAAGCTAGTACATATGTTAAGTAATACCATGCAAGTTTCAGTTGAATACAGCACTTCAGTATCTAACATTACTAAAACAGACTCCGATGTCTCTGACATAAATTGATACCTACATCTCTGCTAAACACACACACAAAAAAAACTGCTTAATCCAAGACCAGACAATCATCATGAAGAAAGACCTTATAACATGCTACATTTTAAGTGTCTGATAATTCTCACCAGTCACGGGTCATCAATCCACTTTGCTCCACATCGAATGATGTGGCTCGACAACCCTTGGCAAGCAAAGATGTTGTCAGATATGCATCAAAAAGAGATAAGTTCAGTTCTGAGACTGACATCTGTATCAAATATGAAAAATAATTCACATTTTTTTTTCAAAACATTTACTGAGCTATACATATAGACATTCTGAGTAAAAAAATTTAAATCCCAAGAAATTCCCAGAACATATTATGAAGGCTGTTTCAGGCTTTCATATTTTAAGAAATATAAAATATAAACTAAATACATGTAATGTACATGGGGAAAATTTTGATGTGGTTCAACTTAAGAGAATTTTGCAACCTGGTCATAAATTGCAAACCTTTCACCATGCAAAATGGAATCAACTAATCTGAAAATTGCAAATTTATGAGAATACAGTTTTTTTTACTACAAATTCAAAATTGTAAATAGGCAAAATGTGGGGCAATTTTCCAATATACATTACTTTTCTTAAGTTAACAGGAGTTCACAGAACATGAACATAGGAACCTTAAATAAATGCAATACAAATCATAACTTGTCTCCTCTATGTGCACTTAAATGAGGAATAGATAATGGCATTTACCTTCTTTTGTCTGACAAGAATTTCATGGAAGTTATGTCCCACCTGCTCTGCCATGGCATAATTGAAAAACTATGCGTAGTCATTACAGTAAGACAAGCAAGTCACTGTGACCTTAACTATAGGTCAGTGAGGTGATTAATATTCCTAATATAAATACACCCATCAAATTGCATGATTTACACATAACAGTGTCTAGGAAACTTTACATATTTACTGGAGACTGAAAAGTAGGTCTATTTTTTTTATCACAATTTGTGACTAAACTGCACAAAAATCCATCATTTTTACTTTAAATGACCATACAGTTAGTATACTTCTACATTAGTCTATGTTATAGAAGGATGTCACACACAGCAACAAAGCATGTATTAGTCAAGGGAAGTAATGCAGTCAGCAATTTTTGACAATCCAACTCTTCATTAATTTCAGGAATTCAGTTGGAGTAAATTTTACACGAGAAACAGATATTTAATCTATGCATAATTTTCAACATAAAGCATGAAAAATTTAAGATTTGAGGATTTTCTCCACAACTGACCTTTAACATGTTTGATAAAATGGCAGATTAGGGATAATAATTCTGGGAGCCTTGATTGATATCAAGACTGCAATCTACCTCTATCATTCTGAGCATGAAGTGGCCAAGATCTTGATTTTTCCTTACATATGTCTTTCACAAATTAATAAACAAATCAATAAATAGTTAATTACATATAAATTGAACAAAAGTACCATAAATGGTAAATTGTATGCCTACCCTATGTTTAACAGTCCTCTATGTAGGCCCTAGTTGGGCATGGTTGAGGGAGATTATTAACCAACAAGTCTCATTTACCTTAACCTTTGATGAAAGTATGCAGTCTTCAACTAAACTTACTGTACCAAAACCATTATTTTCTTGCTGAACTCACAATTACCTTGACCTTTCACTTTCAGACCCTAAAATCCACAGGTTTCTTTCTTACCCTCAGTGTAAGTCATCCACAAAATTTGGTCAAGGAACTTTCTCAAGAACAAAAATATGGTGCAAAACCCATGTTTTTAGTCACAATGACTACGACCATTGACATTTTGAACCCAAAATCAAAAGGCCTCTTCCTTATCTTATCTTCAAGGCCTCTGCAAACCTTGATCAAGATACATGGTCTAGAACTAAAGATATTATATATATATATAAAATTCTTTTCTGTCAAAGTGACCTTGACCTTCGACCTTTTGACCCCCAACTCCCTAGACTTCTTTCTTACTCAATGTGTAAGCCATCCACAAACTTTGGTGATGCTACATGACCAAGAATCCATATTTTTGTGCAAAAACCATTTTACATTTTTCGGAAATAGACCTTGACCTTTGGACCCAAAATGAATAGGCTTGTACCGTATTCCAAGTGTAAGCCAACCACAAAGTTTAGTCCAAATCTATGATGTACAAGTAAAGTTTAAGTGCAGAAACAATTTTTCTTCTTTCTGTCACAGTGATCTTGACCTTTCACCTTTTGACCTCAAAACTGAGAAGCTTCTTCCCTACCCAAGTGCAAGTTATCCACAAAAGTTTGATCCAGGTCTGTGATATAGAACTAATGATATTGTATGGAAACAAATTTTCTTCTTTCAGTCAGTGACCTTGACCTTTGACCTTTTGACAAAAAAATCAAATTTTCCTTACACCAAATGCAAACTATTTACACAGTTTGGTAATGGTATACGGCGGAGAACTAAAGTTATTGTGCAGAAACGAAATAAGGAACAGATGATGGATGGATGGACAGCATCGTTATGTGATATGCTCCACCTAATGGCATGCATACATGTAAATAGGGAAAGCGATACCTGCAATGGCATCATGCCACATCACAGATGTGCAACATTTGCTTTTTTATAATTATGGAATTTGGGTCAGTCTGCAAAGCAATTCCAGTCTGTCCACCTATCAGTCCATCCATCTATCCAATAGTTCAAATTTCATCTGACCTTTTCAACCCCTTGTTAGATAGTTGGACATTTTTGTTGGGTGGGAGGTCATGTTGTACAATATGTGGGAAAGGTTCCCAAAAACTGAATTAAAATATAGGAAATATATTGTATTTGCAATAACTCACAACTATTGCTTTGATTCTGCCCAAACGTGAGACTGATCTTACTTTTACTTTGAGTAATATGCTTGTAAAATTTCATAATTTTTATACGCTAGAAAGGAGTTTCTTATGTAGATGAGCATGGGCAGGGCGTAAAGCAAAATCTGGAAGTCTATCCTCTTTCAATGACTGCTGTAATTTAATGGTATATTTATGTTCTGCATAAAAAAACATATTTCTAGTACAAACACATATGTCAGATTTCATATGTAGTTAATATAATTTTTTTTATGAATTACCATATTTAATAATTTTTAAAACAGATGAGACTTATTTTTGGAAGCAACTCACATTGAATTGTGAATTGCTGCTTGCCAAAACTATTTATATAAGTAGCCTTGTGTTCATGAACTGATGGCTGGTGCTTTGCATTAAAGCAAGATTTCAGAAATGTGAATATTCCAAATAAGACAAAATCTGAAAATTCAAAAATTTCATAAAGTAAACAAAATATTGTTAAATATACCATTTTCCTGCAGGCAGCTAATGCTTGAAATTTCTGCTAATCTAAAAACTCCTGTAAGTCAACATATATTGTAAGTCAACATACATTTTAAGGTTTTCAATTATAAAGAAACAAATTAAATTCTGGTATGAAAATTCCATTACACTCTCTGAATGAGGATTTTCAGTTACACCATAGGAACAAATAATGTTCACTGTATTAGAGCACAATTTGAGATGGCAAGTACAAATCAAAGTATTAAGAGTACTGATGGCTTGGAGGATGGAAGTGATACTAATTTACATAAACTCAGATGCAAGAACTTAACTCCCGAGACATTGCTAATCGTGGTACTTTTTACTATTATAAACATACTGCTCTAAATAAGCTTTATTATATTTTATAAATTTTATTTTCTTTATACGTCACACAAGAATTTATATTAACATTTGAAACTTTATTTGAGGAACTGTTTTATTTTATTTACTGTCGTGGTTTTCATTTAGAAGCACCTTCTATTTCTTTAATTACTACCGTAAGTGGAACAATATCCAAGGGAGATAACTACTATCAAGTCTAACAATTTATTTAAATCTGAGTTCCCTTCCTTGACTTAAAAAATTGACCTGAAAGGTCATTGGCTCTATACTTTGTTATTCATTTTAGTAAGACCATAAAGTTTGTTACTATTGTTAGTAATACAAACTATATTTGGTAAAAGCAAATGGACACTATGCCATAAGTATGGATGGACTCAAACCCCTCCAAGCCAAAAAAGAATTTAAGTACTGCCTGGAAAGCAAACTGTTTATATCTCAAAATATAATAAGGACCTAAAAATACAGAAATAACCTTTTACTTTCAGGACACAAATGAATTGGTCTATACATTTCTAGGTCAATTTATGCTTCTATTCAAGGGAGACAGACTCCACTGATGAGGTACACTTAATGAAGTTAGCCTGATAGAAAGGCCATGTGTTTAAATATATAAAGAAGAATCTATCTTGTACAAACAAGGAGTGAACTTCTATTACAGTACAAAGAGGAAAGAATGATATGTTGTGCAATAATCACACATACCCCACTCCAGATCATATACAAGCAGCTGACGGTCTAAGAAATGAAATACACATCCCACTAATACATATCTACTTGAATATGAGAACACTCACATTACCAGACATGCATGGTATGATGGCAGAGCATGGACTAAGTCTATCATAAAAAGATTATAGTGGAAACAAACCGTTCATGTCAGACTGACATGATCTTTTCTGTACTTGCTTGATCTTATACTGAAGCCTGTCAACTACACATACAGAATATATAAATGCTGGAAAATCTATAATTATTGTGCTAATGATTACAGTATTGGCTTATGGATAGGAGATCAACCCTATTTCTTTCAAGTAGACTCTTCCTTGTATGCAAACACTGTGCCATTATGTCATGCATGCACTATACATAAAATGAACCCTTCCAATGTTCAAACAAAATCCCATCCTATCTAGCACAAGGAACAATTATCTGAAACAATCTGATCAATTATTTTATTTTATTCATACAAGTACACAAAGAAAAGAGAGACAAGTATTGTGATACACCCCAAAGTTTGCCTGAATTTACAATGAGACTGAAATTACCAATATACAGGCATATAACTTTATAATGGTACATCAAATTTTACAGACATAAATATGAACACTGACAAATATAATGCAATGCTCTCTCTCTCTCTCTCTCTATTTCTCTCTCTATTTCTCTCTCTCTCTCTCTCTCTCTCTCTCTCTCTCTCTCTCTCTCTCTCTCTCTCTCTCTCTCTCTCTCTCTCTCTCTCTCTCAGCAACAGCTTGGAATGACATTCAAATTTAATTTGCATGTATAATTAGCCACTATACATTTTCTATATGTATGCATTCCAATTGATTCTATCTTTACTTCAGGAACCTTTAATGTAGAAGATAATCACCAAAGGCAGTATTACAAAAGCTTGGTCTAGAACTTCTTATGCTGCATCCTGTGAATCAAGTTACATCACTATGCAGTAACAGTGTCTAAGAAAATGACCCAAACACAAAGGTTACTGCAGATCACTAGAGTGAAATATAGGTCATAGTCACTTAGTTTTGACTGAAGAGTGAAGTACTTCTCATTTAGCATCTACACAGTTACATGACTCTGCAGGCAACAGTGTCTGTGAAACTCAACTAAACACAAAAGTTAATGCAGGTCACTGGGGATTTGAAATATAAGTCACAGTGACCAAGTTTTGACTTAAGGGTGTAGTATTCTTCATGATGCATCAGCATACAAAGATACATGACTCTGAAGGCGACAAGATCTGAGAATATAAGCCATTGCAGAAGTTAATGCAGGACTCTGGTGTGATATATAGGTCATAGTGACCAATTTTTTGACTGATGCATCTTATCCCAAGTTACATGACTCTGCAAGTAATATGTCAGAAAAAACTAAGCTAAACACAAACCCTAACCAAGAGAAACTGAGCTTAAAGGAAACCGAATTCTAATTTTCATTTGTGCCTTGATTGAACATACCAAGTGAATGGAAATATATGCCAACATTTTTATTCAAATCTACTGCACCATTTTAAAGATATTACCATTTAGTTGCAAACATAGTCTGTGCTACAAAAGTTGTCATGATGTATATATAGTTGTGAAATCAAACCCAGTCTATTGCTGATGTACTGGTCTACCGATTCACAGTTACAAAAATGTTTATTTTGGAATTGTTGAAAACAAAAATAACACAGAACAACAATGTTAAATATATAGGTCAATTCAGATTATGGAGATACATGAGGAAACAGTTTATACCGCTGTCAAATTTGTAGAGCATACTCTGGGAACCTACAACTGTTACAGATTTATTACCTAACTCAATATTTTATCAAGATACTGTGGGATACTACTAAGATGTGTACTTTTAATATGAAATCAAATTATATTCAAATTATACCCAAACATACTAACATCTACAAAAACTCTGAGTAACTTTCAACAAAATGAAAACCTGTCACATAACTAGAATGGACTGAGCAACATTACAATATGGACTATTCCTGCTTTTACAGGTGAAGAGCATACAAATATGGTGACCTATGCATCAGGGAAAATCATCAATTGCAGAAAGAAAGTGAGAAACTCTCCCTTACATGAGTGTGAAAAAAGCAAAACTTTGGTAAATATCAAATTTTCTATACATTTTACATTTAATAATACCATTTTATCACAAACAGTTAATTTTCCTTTAATGCAAAGGCAAGCACAACTGAACTATGCAATATAGATTGCAGTGACCAAGTTTTTACTGATAGCTTTAGTACTCCTCATGAAGCATCTACATACCAAGTTACATGACTATCTAAACAACAGTGTCCAAGAAAATACCTAAATGCAACTCTAACCTTAGTGTTGATGCCAGACGAACAGGCATCATTAATCCAATATCTGGAATTGCTTTGCAATCTGGCTAAAAATGACTTTTACATCTCTTAAAGCAAAAGATGTATACATAAGAATTTATTTGTGCATGGTGATGTTTTCCTTTTAGAGACTGATTAAACTATCTAAACAAATGAAAGGTGCAGTATTAAATCAAGCACATCCCATTTTGTATGCCAATTATCAACTCTCCAATACTAACTCAAGCACATCCTATTTTGTATGCCAATTATCAACCCTCCAATACTAACTCAAGCACATCCTATTTTGTATGCCAATTATCAACTCTCCAATACTAACTCAAGCACATCCTATTTTGTATGCCAATTATCAACTCTCCAATACTAACTCAAGCACATCCTATTTTGTATGCCAATTATCAACTCTCCAATAATAAATCAAGCACATACTATTTTGTATGCCAATTATCAACTCTCCAATAAATCAAGCACATCCCATTTTGTATGCCAATTATTAACTCTCCAATAATAAATCAAGCATATTCCATTTTGTATGCCAATTATTAACTCTCCAATACTAAATCAAGCACATCCCATTTTGTATGCCAATTATTAACTCTCCAATACTAACTCAAGCACATCCTATTTTGTATGCTAATTATCAACTCTCCAATACTAACTCAAGCACATCCGATTTTGTATGCCAATTATTAACTCTCCAATAATAAATCAAGCACATCCCATTTTGTATGCCAATTATTAACTCTCCAATACTAAATCAAGCACATCCCATTTTGTATGCCAATTATTAACTCTCCAATACTAAATCTAGCACATCCCATTTTGTATGCTAATTATCAACTCTGCAATACTAAATCAAGCACATTCCATTTTGTATGCCAATTATCAACTCTCCAATACTAAATCAAGCACGTATGCCAACTATCAACTCTCCACCTATTGGACTATAAATATAAACATCATATGAGCATACATTCTTCATTAAGTTTGCAATAATGCTCAAATTTTTCAAAGTAATATTCAAATAAAGTATAAATTGTAATTTACCTATTAAAAATACTTGCAAAAACTTTATGTCCTCCATATGCTGGACTTACTAAACTTCAACAAATTTAATAACACTATATTATCGTTTTTATCAATTTCCCCATTAAATTTTTACACAGAATGTTTATCATGCATTTATTACACTTACTTAGCAAGCATTTACAGCTGCACATGAGAGAGACAGAGAGATGCATACAGCTGCACATGAGAGATGCATACAGCTGCACATGAGATGCATACAGCTGCACATGACAGAGAGATGCATACAGCTGCACATGAGATGCATACAGCTGCACATGAGAGAGATGCATACAGCTGCACATGAGAGAGAGAGATACATTCAGACACAGTCTTAAAAGTTCAAAGATGTTATAATTTCACAAATTTCAATATCTTGTTTTCTTCTGCTTTCATTCAGCTCATAATTTATATACATTCACAATGATTGGTTAGACATGCACATTTTAATACAAACAGTTAGATGCAAAACAGAGCTCTCACAGAACTTGTTGGAAAATTCTTTAAATAGTTGGCCTATTATGGACAACCTTGTTAATACATCCAAAGCTTTTATAATAAGATTTTTATTGCAAATCCTAATGTAAGATGTAATTATTATTTTCTGTTGCATATTACAGTGAATTCACCATTTTATACCGGGTGCTAATTGTTGAAGATTTCAAGACTGCCACAAACTACAAATTCAAGAACACCATAAAAAAAGAAACTTCTGTGGAAACAATATGACCCCTTCCCCACAAATTTAAGTACCAACAAAAACATTTTTTACAAAACCACAAAAAAAGTTTATAACCACAAATATAAATTAATAAACAGTATTCGAATTTTTTTTCTATTTTTAAAACTTATTTTTATATCATTTGTGTTTTTATTGATGAATATAACTTTTTATTGTTTGGGAAGTATTATAAGAAGCTAGTGTTCATAAAAAAATCAGAACTGTATCAACTACAGTACCCAATTTGACCCGCCAATACATTAGATTTCTATGTTTTCACTACAAGCCAGCAGGCAGCAAAATTCACCTCCTATTCTCAGGAGGAAAGACGGCTACCATATATACTAACGTATAAGCCAATACAAACTGCATAGACACAGATCTTCCATCGCATAATGCGCCGGCAGATCTGGATCTTTGCAGTTTGTAAGGAATAATCAGTAGAACATACAACATAGACCCTGATCTGCCAGCACATTATGTGATGGCAGATCAGGCTCTATGTTGTTTACATTTGGACCCGGCTTATACGCCAGTATATACACTAAGTGGTTTGCATGCAAAGCTTGCAATCAGTAGCTTGCAGGTTTGAAATCAACCCAGACCAGCCTGGGTTTGCTGCCATGGTGTGTTGCTCAGATAGGCACTTTACCAAAACTGTCACAGCAATAAACAGTCTTTCATGTGCTGATGTATCATGAAACCAAAACAACAACATCTCCTATTCTCTTCTGAATGCGAGCTACTTTGAGGGCAATTTACACAGTTTTTAATATGTCTGCTCCATTATGTACTTAATGTCTGCCCCTAATTTTTCATTCTTTTTGCCCTACTACTTTTATTAGCCATGACAACACTGAATAATACTCAAGTCTTTCCTACTTGAATTTTGAAATGTTTTGAAAATAGGCACTAACAGAATTTCCAACAAGTCCCAAAAAACTGTTTAATGAGACTATCAGGTAAGTGATTACAGGATAAACAAAACTATAAAACAGCCTTAATTGGACCAATTAAATTTTTTCCAATCATATTCTCATGACTGCTTTTTTTTCTAAATGGAAATCTTTAATACTTCTTCTAACACTGACTGTAAACAAACACAATGAAGCTGCCAAGAAGGGAAATAATTTTCAAACTAAATGCTAAAATTAAAGTTGTCTAAAAGAATCCAATTTTTTAAATTTTGTTCTTATTGTCATTGTTTTACCAGCATTACAACATCTATATATCCCCTATAGTGATTAAACTTGCAACTGGATGACCAAATATACAGTAAAACCTGTCTTGAAAGACCAGTTTTGGGAGATCACCTGTAATTTAAGACCAGGTTTTTAATACACTAATCAATTAAATACAGCAAAACTTCACAAAACGGGCCCCTCTAACCCCATCTACCATATATACTTGCTTATAAGTCAGGTCAAACTGCAAATAGCATAGGCCTAGATCTGCTGTTGCATAATGTGCCGGCAGATCTGGGTCTATGCAGTTTGTTAGGAGTAATCAGTAGAACAAACAACATAGACCCTGATCTGCCAGAGCATTATGCGATGGTAGATTAGGGTCTATGTTGTCTGCAGCTGGACCAGACCTATTAGCGAGTAAAAATGGTACTCAACTTACTGTTCAAAATACTTTGTACCCAACAAGACCTATTCAAATGCTAATTAAACCTTTGTATACTGAAAACTTCTATAAATCAACCCAAAGTTTTAGTCCCAACAGTATTTGGTTTAGAGAAGTTGCACTGAAATAAAAACTGACCTCTAATGAGAGACCATCTGTATTGACAGACTGATTCTTTTCTGCTAGAAAGGGTTCTCTCAAGACAGATTTCACTGTATATAGTAGAACTTTGATAATCTAAACCTCATTCATCTGTATTATAGGTTTATCCGAACAATGTTTTTCTCTCATTCCTTTGTATGTGTAAAACAGTTTGTCCATGTTAGAAAGTTATGTGTGATACGTATAGCCCATATGAAACCAATCACTGGCACTGCAACATCATGCTTAGGATGTTATGAACATCTGCAACATTTTTTTAAAAGTTTTAGTATTAAAGAAAAAAGTGTGCTAGGATACAAACAGCAATCTTTCTTTACAACAAATTCTTTGTTGTGAACAAAACTTGTTATGCTCTTTTTATTGATTTAAAAACTTTCAAAAATACTCTGCATTTCTAAAGCTATAATCACATAAATGATGCACAACCTTTTTTCTAGAACTATTTTCTCATGAGAAATGAGAGAAAATAATATATCATATGTATTGGTGTAGCAGAGAGACACCCCACCCTTGGGAACAGAATTTGAGGGCAGGAACTTGGCAAAGCCTTGCTCCTACCTACAAATTTTGACACTCGATTGTAATTTCTGTATCCCACACCACTGCATATGATGGATTCTATTAATTTAGTACAATATAGCACATAATTTTTACAAAACACAGCTCTTCTGATATAAACACCTTTCTGCAGTGTTTAATTTTGTACTGCTGTCCATTAGACATTATTCCCTGGGGTTATATTTTATCTGGCCTTAACCTTTTTATGAAATTTTCACAGTTATTTCAAAAAGACTGATTGATCATGACTATAGCAAAAGCAAAATACCTGCAAAAATAAACAAATGTGGAGTATAACACTGAATCATCCATAAAAACTCCTATCTATTCTAATGTGTTTGGTGTCCCTGCAGAATTTGGATGAATCTGGTTCTACTGCACCAAGTGATCTTCTTTTGTCTATAAAGCAACTAAATTTATGAGGTGTCATTCAACACACAATAACATGCATGATCAAAAAATAATTTTGACCAAACATTTTTCTCAAGTAAGAGGGTTCAATTTTGATCAAACTTATTTTCCCCTAAAGAAAGACGGTCCAATTTGGACCAGTCTTTTTTCTTTTCAAACAGAAGAGGGTTTAATTTGAACAAACTTTTTTCCCTCTATTAAAATTCCAATTTGGACCAAACATTTTTTGTTCTGAAGTAAGAGATCAAACATTTTTTTCCTAAAGTCAGGAGTGTCCAATTTTGATCAAACTTTATTTTCTTACCTAAGTAACAGGCTCCAAAAGTGTTAGGGTGTTTTTCCTCAAAAAGGTCAAATTTATATCAAACTTTTTCTTCCTAAAAATAAGAAGGCCCAATTGTGATCAAAGTTTTGTTCTAAAGTAAGAGATTCAATTGTTCAGTTCTGACGAAACTTTTTAGTAATGTAAGAAGTTCTAAATTTTGATCTAACCTTTTTTCCCTCGTAAAACATGAAGGACCAATTTTGAACAAACTTTTTTCCTGAAGCAAGACAATCCAATTTTGACAAAAATTCGGTTCGTAAAGTAAGCAGGTCCAACTGAGACCCATATTTTGCCCTGTAATAAGAAGGTCCAATTTAAGCTCTGCATAAATACAGGTAATGTTTAGATCCTCCACATTCAAAGCAACTATCTGAAGCAGGAGCCATTAAAAGATCCACCCCATTTAAGCAGCTGGCCTGGATTTCACCAACAAATCTTCTGTCTAAAGTCCAACAAGCTGATTGGATGAAATTTAAATCTGAATTTTATGTCTGACCAATCAGATGTCCCAAGTCAATACTTAAAATTTAGGAAATGTTGGTGAAATCTGGACCTGATGGCAATGAGACAGTATAGAGTCATAAAAGTATAGAGTCATAAGAAACAATAGCCAGTGGAAGAAATTACCTTCCAATTATTTTTTACACAACAATTAGTACACACCAGCCGAGTCATTTTCTCTGCAAATCAAATTCACATGTAAGGATGAAATATTTTTATCAAAATAAAGTTTTAAAAAATACAGAAAAACTTGTTAAAAACTATCCATAACTGAGACAACAGATTTTAAGCCAAAGTTACAAATGACCTTTATTTTAAATACACCAATATAAAGAATAATAAAAATATGGATCCCATCAAAACATCAAGAATATGCGGTAAGAATAGTTTGTTATGCCCCATTTTCTCAAGTTATACTGTAATTATGAATTTTGTAAATACCTGGTACCCCACTTGTTTAAAATTTGGATTTTTGTTCGATTGTAAGCCTATTGCAGTTGTAATAAAATTTGATAACTACATATAAAAAAAGGATTCAAAGTCCAAATTACTTACTGCTATTGCTTGTAATTATAGTCAGTAATATAACTCCTATCACTCAATTAAAGACAGTGATACTTCAATAATATACATGTTGGGATATCCCATTAGTAGGAAGATTTTCTGTTTTCTTGAGTAACTTCAATGTATAGAGTTCTATTGCACTAGCATACTGCCATGTAAAATATAATACAACCAACATGCATGTAGTACCTAGAATATCAGAAAATGAATGGGTGTTCTATGTTACCTGTAAAGAATTCATCATGCCATTGGCTAATGTTGAAAGTTTTCCTGCTACTTTTGTCACACCTTGTCGAACCCCATCTTTGATGTCCTGAAGATCTGGAGCGTTACTGTAGGAATAACTTTTACGATGTTTCTCTTCAGTGCCAAATATGTCTGCACTTGAGATACTAGAACTTCCCTCATACTTTGATAAATTTTGTCTGACCTCAAACTGAAATGTGAAGAAAAGATGTGTACTGATTATATTTCCTATAATCTATCTGAGATTAAATACAAGTACTGTCTATACTCGCGTGTAAGCCAATACCAACTGCAAACTGCATAGACCCAGATCTGACGTCGCATTATGTGCCGGCAGATCTGGGTCTATGCAGCTTGTAAGGACTAAATAGTAGAACAAACAACATAGACCCTGATCTGCCTGCGCATTATGCGAAATGTGAAGAAAAGATGTGTATTGAATACATTTCCTATAATCTATCTGAGATTAAATACAAGTATGTACTATGAGATTATCCAATTTGATGCAATATAAAACTTAATCTGTGATATATAACGCCTATCCAAAACCTCAGCAATATAAAAGGTGCATATTATATTTGAATAAGAGGTTATTGTGCAGAAACAAAAAAGGGGTATTTTGGACAATCAAGTGGACATAACTCCAACATATGACAACAACGAATGCTAAAAATTTAACTAATCTGAGATCTCACCAATATCAAGCTACATACCAAATTTGGTTGTAAATCAAAAATAATTGAGCGGTATTGTCTGAAAAAAACAAACAATGGGAAGGATGGATGGACAGACTTATGTACCGAAGAGTGGACATAAGGAAGGAAGAACAAATGGAAAGGCCGAATTTAATGTCCTCCATTATTCTACACAAAAAAATGGGGAACACAAATTATTTGTGGTCACCCAGATTATAAAATCTAAATTTGAGGAAGAAAATTTTAAATGTTTAGTGAAAATGGTGTCAGGCTGATTTTTTTTAGCCCCTTTTGTGTACCAGGCTTATCTCTCGAGAAAGGTGGGTCCACAACTGCATTGGTTGCTAGTGGTATACTTCGATTAGCATCTGAACAAGAAAATGTGGTGAATTTACATCCCCCAGCAAGAATGTTGAGAAAATCCAATAGTGTCAGTAATTTGATGTGACCTTGAACTTCATTACCTAAAGTGTGATACCTGACACATTTTCAAGCCGAGTTGTATAAATCTATCAAATTTCATCCTTCTATCTTAAAAATGTGTGATTTAATGGGCAAAAATGAACAAAAAATGAAATGAAAAGGCTGACGTTTGACCTTGACTTTCATGACAAAAACAACAAAATATGGTATGCAACACACCGCTTTAGTGTTATAAATTTATTTCAAATGGCATACAAGTTAAAAGGTAGAATAGAAAGTGTGAAAGATGGATGAACAAACAAACAAACAAACAAATAGGTGAATGGACAGAAACTTGAAATACTGCATATATTCGCGTAAAAGCCGATACCAACTGCAAACTGCATAGAACCCAGATCTGCCGTCGCATAATGCACCAGCAAATCTGGGTCTATGCAGTTTGTAAGGCTAAAAAGCCGATACCAACTGCAAACTGCACAGACCCAGATCTGCCGTCGCATAATGCACCAGCAAATCTGGGTCTATGCAGTTTGTAAGGACTAATCAGTAGAACAAACAAGATAGACCCTGATCTGCCAGCACATTATGCAATGGCAGATCAGAGTCTATGTTGTTTGCATTTGGACCCGGATTATACCTGAGTATATACAGTAGTTTCCTGCACTTTGTATGAAAAGACAGGGGACATAAACACCCCCCAAAAACTCTTAAAACTTGTCCTCCCCCTTTTCATAAACATCCAACTTTAATATCAAGCCAGTTTTTAGTTTTCCCTATTTTCTTTATATTCTTTACCTCCGCCTCTCTTAAATGGTCAAATGGAGTTTGAACGCTATATACAAGATCATAATGCAACAAGAAATGTTATTTACATCTGGATCTTTGTCACCAAAAAACTGGTTTGAGGATATAGACTTAGCATTTCCAAATTTCTTTTGTGCTTCATCTGTGGATGGACCAGTGTCAACTGATTTCCTGTTGCGACTTGGTCTGAAAGAGCAAACAAAAATTGTGGTCATTCACTAAAAATGAGTATTCCAGAATCAGACAATGTCATGTTTTATACACTGTAAAAGCAATATCTAAATATCACCTATGTCAACACTTAAAATAGAGCAGCAACAAAATCGTTTTTCAACATAAAAAAAAAAAACTCTTAACTTGCATAAGGAACAGGTTTTTGTAATAAGTTCATTTTACACCTTAAATAAATGCCACACACTGAATTCTTCTTCAAAGCACTCTTGATCAATATGCAGTAAAATCCACATATAACACAATAATCAGGGTCCATAAAGTGCCACCATGTTATGTAATATATCGTGCGATATTGAGACAAGTCTGTCAAATGATGAAAATGTTTCATGTATATCCTGTATCCTCTAGGACATTACAAGACTGGGGGTGGGGGTGGGTACAGAAATACGAGCTTCAATGATGTAGTTACCAACTTATTAAATTGATGCATATGAAATGAGAAATATCCGGTAGTGAAAACAGTGATTTCGTGTTTATTATTTCATTTTCTGCACAGAACCATGCATTAATACATAGAGTACATACAAATACACAGTATAAGAACTGAACAGCATGAAAAGTAAAGTACATGTGTCCTGACCAACTGACCTCACTGCATCAATAACAGTGAATCCATAATAATTCCATTGAAAATTTGAACAAAAAAGCAAAACTTAAAATTATTCCAGCATATATCAAGATGTGTGTGAATTCCATGCAAAAAGTTAATGCAGTGAAACCCCTCAAAACCGAAAACCCTTTGGACCAAAAAGAATAAAAAAATTTTTAAGGTTTTCCTTTTACTGAGGGTATTGCAGACATGAAAAAATATGCTTTTTTATATATAAGTAGATGTAAAAGCACATGATCATCAATACCAGTCTACATTTTCAAGACAAAAAAATCTGTACATTTGTTCCAGCAAGAAACTTGAATGTTTTTCATGTGATTTGAGAGAAAGACAGAGAATTTTGCTCATGTTAGTGTTCTGGGACAGTGCAACTGCCACCTGCTGACTGTGTTTATTAGTACATACAATATGGAGCTGAACTCAGTCACTGCCATGTACTATCAACGAAGATGTGTATGCTGATATTTAAACTCGCTATCTTGAGGAATTAACCAGTGCAAACATATTTATGGATTCAGCTCCGGCAGTTTATGACTAATTCTAGCTATGAAGCTTTTGTTCACTGTGTTTGCTTATGATGAATACACATGGTCGGACCTTAAAAGGAAAGCATCTCCAACTTCACTGATACATGAATTTGTGAGTACTGCATGTCAACTATATTTAAAAAATCTGTCATGAACTTATTGACTTTAATTGACTTTTTCAGATCTAATATCCATATATATAAAAAAAACAATAGATTAACATTTGTGTATAACACAAGAAATTATACATGGTTCATATACAAATCTCGAGACCAAATTTAAGGACATTTCAAGGGTTTTTCAAGGGCTTGTTATAATTATTTCAAGGACTTGCTTAAATTAACTTACCCACTTTTAAAGCTGAATTCTGAAACCTCTTTACTGTATTTGTGTCAAGTCTATCTTCCAAATTGTAAAAGAAAGGCTGAAATGCTCAGTCTTGAAATATAAACATCAACATACTAGTATATACAATAATGGCACAGTCAACAAAAATTACTGCCACTGCTACTTTTCCAGCTGCATGTGTACTTTGTAAAATCATTGTATTCTATCTTCCAAACTATGTCAAATCTCTACCTTTGATTTCTTCAGGGGTTCTACCATTATCATTCAATTTTTCTTCCAGATTATTTCATTCCTGCACCTTTTGTTTAGATCTTTTCTGAAGACAGTTTTACTGAATGGTATATGTCAATTGCTCTGATCCATTTGCAATTGAACATGCATTTCCCCATCGTTAAAGCAGAAGCTTAAGTCGATGTTCACCATGCTTCATCTGCCATTTACACTGACTGGTTCACCAAAAGTGATGCCTAACTATGCTTTGGGAAGTTTGAGTAAAAACATATCAGTCTGGCAATAAGACAAGGGATTATAATGAAGGTATCTAAATAAACGTAATGTGTGATAAAATGAAGGATTAGAACGATCATCAATGCTCATTTGTCCCTAAAAAGGATTAAATGGGTAAAACTGAAACACTTACCAGTAATAAGTGATAAATTGGCAAATTTCAAGGTCTTTCTAAGGGCTGTCAATACACATTTAAGGATTTTCCAAGGACTGTCCCACTTTTTCAAGCTTTTGCAGGCTTTTCAGACATCAAATTGAAAGTTTTTTCAAGGACTATAGGACCCATGCTATTATTTCCATGTATCAATGAAAGTTGCAAGCACCCTACCACCTTTCCCCCATCTAATAACCAAAATTTTAATTTTCCAAGCCACATATGCATTTGGTGATTTCTTAAAAATAAAACAGCACACAATCGTTCCAAAAAAATTTCACTGTGAATAACTTTAACAATTTGAAAGTACTTTATTTGGTAGGTTAATTAATGGATTTATTAATTTGGGTGATTAACTTACTTCAAAAACAGCACTGTTTGGTACACAGGTGTATACACCAGTTGATTGAGCAATCATCAATGTACTATTGTTTGCCCTGAATGAACAACAATATTACACACTGCACTAAAGACAAACATAATAAATACATATCAGTTTAATTGCTAATGGTTCAATACAAATTAGATCAACACCTATCTGCTTTTTTTAGAGCTGTCATTTTTTAAAAAGAACACCCAAACAAAAAAGTGACGGACTATTTACATATTTTAAATGAACATCCACAAAAACTTGCAACATCTTTATGCATATTAAGAATACAAAGTGCTAAGACAACTGTGCTTTTCTTCAAGAATAAAGCACATCTTGTCAGATTAACAACTCAAACTCGCAATAAAACTTCGGAGAAATTCAATAATCACTTGGGAGAAATTGGTGAAATGGTTGTAAAAATTCAGGAGCCATACCACAATTAAGCTATATCTGAATTCATTTTATAACTAAGCACTTTAAAATGGGGTTACCCTGTATCAGACATATCTCAAAATTAATGCTTTCAATGAAATCTTCTAGCATCTTCTGTCATTACTTAAATCATGTATTAGTTCTGTCAGCGCAATAAATAAGTGGCTACGCTTCCATTACTATTTTTCTTACATAAACTGTAATAAACAGTACAAACGTGGAAATAACCGATTCTTGCTAAGTGCAGAGAGTCTCATCCCCAACACAAATAATCATTTGCTTTATTCACAGTAAAGATATCACAACAAATTATGATAACTTCTGGATATAGTAAAGTGATTCTATGAGCTCCAAGAGGTCAACCAGAAGCGTGTTTTTCGGCATTCAAAGAATATATACCGTCTATACTCGCGTATAATCAGGGTCCAAATGCAAACAACACAGACCCTGATGCGCCAGCAGATCAGGGTCTATGTTGTTTTTAGTCCTTACAAACTGCATAGACCCAGATCTGCTGGTGCATTATGCATTGGCAGATCTGGGTCTATGCAGTTTGCAGTTGATTTTTTGGCTTATCCACAAGTATATACGGTAGGCTTATACTTCTTGGATTTTTGTAAGCCATGTATCCCGTAGTCCAGTAAAGCATTTTAAAAGAGTCTTGTCAAATACCTTTTTATTAAAACCAGTGTCTAGGGGAGGTATCAAGATTTTTTTTGTAAACAGACTTACAGTCAAATATCAAAATAGCGTAGATGTTAACTGGCATGTCTTTATATTAGCATTAAAAGTGAATATGCATATATCAGGTATACAATACTGTTTTAATATTGATTGATAACAGAATACAGCTGTAAAAAACGTAAGGATTTTTGTTTTGTTGCAAGCAAGACAAAATAAGACAAATGTATAATTGCAATGGATAAAGATGAAAAATGGAAAGGGGCAAGGAGTAAATTTCTTAACAAAAGCACACATCCCACATCCTACATTTTTCTTCTTTCAATCAGTGTCCTTGACCTTTGACCTGTTGACTTCAAAATGTATAGGCTTCTTCCTTATCCCAAGTGTCAACCATATGCAAATTTCGGCCCATGTCTATGATGTAGAACAAATGTAATTGAGTGAAAACCATGTTTCTTCTTTCAGTCATGGTGATCTTGATCTTCTGACCTAAAAATCAATAGATTTCTTCCTTCCCCCAAGTGCGAACTATCAACAAAGTCTGGTCCAGGTATGTGATGCAGAACTAATGTTATTGCATGGAAATCATCAGATTCTTTCAGTGACAGTGACTTTTTACCTTTTGACCCTGCAATCAAAAGGATTCTTCCTTACCTGAAGTGCAAACCATCCACAAAGTTTGGTAGATGTAGAGAACTCAAGCTATTGCATGAAAACCATCTTTCTTCTTTCAGTCAGTGTCGCTGACCTTTTACCTTTTGATCTGAAATATCAGGGTTCTTCCTTACCCCAAGAGCTAGCCATTCAGTTTGGTAACTGTCGATTGTGGACAACTTGAGTTACTGTGCAGAAACCATTTTTTTCTTCCTATCACAAGAGACTTTTCATCTTCTGACCCCATAATTAATAGGGTTCTTCCTTACCCCAAGTGCAAGCCATTTGAAAAGTTTGGTAACTGTATATGGTGGACGACTCAAGTTATTTTGTTGAAATGAAATTAGTAAAAGATGGATGGACAGATGGACATCATATAGTGGGCATATAAAAAATGAGAAGACAAAGAATTGCAAAATAAAACTTAGGAAGATAAACCCTTCCAAAGAAACATACACAGGTAGTACAAGATAAAGGCCAAAGACATTAAAACTCTTTCAAAAGTATACAAAGCAATAGATAAAGATACAAAATATAAAATTCCCAAAATATAGGGGATTTCATGTAGGATAGAACACATATAGTATGCCAAAAACAAATGTGGTAACAAGCTAAATGCAAAAACTTAACCAAAACCAGTAAAAGATGAAATACAGGTCACGATGAGCTTTTTATGTTCTAAGGGTATTTTACCAACATAGATGCATATCATCATGAATTTCATGATTTGTAGTGACCTTTTCTTCTTTTTGGGTGTGATACCTTTAGAGATGTATATAATCATATATTTCAATGATTTTAGCATAAACAATCATAACACAAAATTTAACCAAAGTTAATGAAGTATGAAATATGGGCCACAATGACCTACATTTGTGACATGGGTATAATACTCACGAGGAAGCAACCCCTCACCAAGTTTCATTATTCCAGGTATAATAGTATATGTACCAGATACAAGAAACTTATGCAGTTATGAACTATATGCAAAAACTTAACCTAAGCCAGTAAAATATGAAATGTACATCACAGTGCTTTTCTTTTCTTGTAAGGTACTAAAAGAGATGCATACAAATCATATAGTGTGATGATTCTAGCATCAATAGTGCTTGAGAAGTAAACTTAAAGCACAAAATTGAACCTGCTAGTGAAACATAAAATATGGGTCACAGTGACATACTTTTGTAATGTAGTACTCATCAAGCTGCATCCCCACACCAAGTTTCAGGAATCTTGGTACAACAGTATGTATATAGGATGCAAAAAACATGTGGTCATGAGCTAAATGCAAAAATGTTCCCTAAGCCAGTAAATGTGAAATAAGGTCACAATGACCTTCTTTTGCTGTATGGGTGTGGTGCTAATTGAGATGCATACAATCATCTAGTGTGACGATTCTAGCAAAAACAGAAGTTAAAAAAGCGAAATTTTTTATTAAATCATCTTTCTCCAATAAAACTTATTCAATCACATTAACATTGTGAAAATAAACTCTGCTACCTCCCGAATCCAGCCCTCCCGAAAAGATCAAAATTCATCTTTTCTGTCCATATACTATATACACCAAGGGAAGAAACTCTTACCCATTACCTCCCCTTGATCAACGCTAGGTGTTGCCACTGAGCAATACATTAACTATAATGTTCGAATTCATGGGGTGGTTGGGAAGGTATTATTGTAATGTGGTCAGGTAGATTTTCTTGGAGAAACAATTTACTAAAAAATTTGCATTCTCCCTCGATTTCAATTCACCGATCACATTAACTATAGGAGAATAGGTAATAATAGGAGGAAATGCTAAGCATCCTACCTCTGCACGGGCACCCTTCAAGGGAAGAATTACTGGTTTCCCTATATGAAGGATAAACCACTCTCCTAACCTAACAGCAGCACAACTGACAGTCACATGATCCTTGACAACTATACACAGCTAAGACAAAAATTAATTAACTCTTCTTCCTGATACATTTTCTGGGCAAATCCAGCAAAAAGTGCTAAACTAATGCCCATGAGGAGATTGTGCTGACATCAACTAGTCCTGGTGGTCGTCTGGGCAGCAGCCACTGGACCCACAAGATTCATATCTTGTCTCTGCGAAGCTTGATCCCAGAGATAAAAACATCCAACAGTATGTATTATGTCTCAGATCAAAACTTTACATTCGAAAGTTAGGCTCACAGAGATTGCTCTAATCTCATGTGCTGAAGAGGCAACTCTGATCTTCTGAGAATTCAGAGTATACTGAATGTTTAACCCACTTCATCAACGATGATAGAGCTTTAGAGGTTAAATCCTCTTTCCTGGCCTTCACCAAAAGAAAGATACGCTTTCATGTTCAACGACTTTATTCTGTGCACTTCAAGAAATGCCTAAGGACACAGACAGGGTCTTGCATGGTCGCCTCTCTCAATGTATCTATCAAAGAGAGAGAGCATATGAGGACTGTCTGATTGCCCGTTGACAGCAACCTATTCTTAGCTACAAAGCCTGACTGCGTCATTAAGGCCTCAGAACAATC
This sequence comes from Margaritifera margaritifera, assembly GCA_029931535.1. Classification (NCBI taxonomy): domain Eukaryota; kingdom Metazoa; phylum Mollusca; class Bivalvia; order Unionida; family Margaritiferidae; genus Margaritifera; species Margaritifera margaritifera. Next base: position 687,615 of record JAQPZY010001118.1, on the reverse strand, counting down.
CGAGCATGTAACTCATTCACCCTGCATACCAAAGCTAGGGCTGTCAGAAAGCATGTTTTGAATGATAGTAGCTTCAGCAAGGTTCTGGGTAAAGGCTCAAACTGATCTGAATTAAGCCATGTCAAAACCCATGTGAGGTTCCATTTAGTAAACAGGGTGATGGATTTTGGCCTATTTAAGTCACAACTGGCTAGGCGTTCTGATAGATCTTTATTATGATGCCTGAATGAGTCAGAAATCATGGACGGTAGCCTTGGATAGTTACCAGGGCTAACTTTTTCTCCTCGAGCAACCAGAGAAAGAAATCAGCCAGCTGCAGGATTGAGGCTTTACTGACTTTGCACCAATCCCTGAACTCAAGCTATTAACCCTTGCACGCTTTCAAAGTGGAAGGCCTTCTAGCTCAGGAGATTCTCTCCACAATCGAAGGCTGAAATTCCTTTCTTCGCAGAGCTCTCCCAACAAAAGCCAGGTATGAAGGAGGACCTGGTCCAGACAGGAATGGAATACCTGAGACAGCAGCTGTGTGAACAGGCTGTTTGAGTAGGTTCGGCTTCACCATGATTTATCTGAGCATGTCTATCGCTAGATCAAGTAGATCACTGACCCAGGACTTGTCCTATCTGAGAGGGACTATCAGCATCAGTTTGCAGTTCTGACCTCTCAATTTCTGTATTATTTCAGCACTAAGATCATAGGGTTGGGGGGTTGGCAAAGGCCCAAAACCCCTGCCAATGGATTGATAGTGCATCCACGGCCCAGGCTTCTGGATCCAAGACAAGAGAGACAAAGTTGAGCAGTTTTTATTCCACCTTGTCACAAAAAGGTCTATCATCAGATGCTCCCAAAGCACACAAATCTGATGAAAGATCGATTGATGAATGAACACCTTGGTATGAAGGTTATGGCCTTTTCTTGACAAAGAGTCAGCCTGGACATTAAGCCTGCCAGGAATGTGTCTGATTTGTATATTTATATTTAGCTAGGAGCACCAGAGCAGAAACTTCTAAACCAGAATGCACAGATCAGGTGATTTGGTCCCCCTATTTTAAGAGGTAGGCCACCACCACCGATTTGTCTGACATGATAAGGACTACTTTCCCATAGAGTTGGTCCTTCCAGACATGAAAAGGCCTTGATTATAGCCTTCATTTCCAAAAGACTGATGTGAAGAGGTAATTCCTCTGGACCCCACTTACCTCTGACCATGTTTAAGCAAGGCCAACAGGTGGGCTACCAACCATACTAACTGTCCATACATACCATAATTTCTGGTTGGGGCTCTTCCAGAGGAATTCCTGCAGAGAGCAAACTTTTGTTGTGCCACTGACATAGGAATAATATTCTTTGCTCATGATCATGACTTTCTGATTGAGAAAAAGGTGGCACCAGTGGGTCAGTAGGGCCATGTGCAAGAGGAGCATGAAAAGGCTGCCAAGCAGAATCAGATCCACTGCCACATTGACAGACCTGCAAACTACAACAATATTTTCCTGTAAGTTTGACCAATTTTCAGTAAGGTGTAATAAAATATCATGTACTGGTATTGTCAACTTGGAAAACATTTACTGAACAAGTTCAGAAGTCTGATCTGTGACTGATGCAGCAAAGGCAAACACTATGTTCAACTAAAAAGTTTGTAAAGTATACTTAGACCTTAATTACTTCCAATACAGTTTCAGAAACTGCTGTTCGAAACCCCTTGGACCTAATTGGCTTCTTGCTAGATATCTCAACCTGACACTATCTTTGTTTTGTTTTTTTCAATTTCATATGGCTACGTCAATCAGTTCTCCTGCCATGAGGCATACACAAATCGACACAACATGATGTTCAGAAAATGTAATTGCTGCCTTTCCTGCCTTTTTTTCCGAGAATCTGAATATTCCTTGTTATACTTCTGTGCCAATTGTTTAAAAGTTTTAAGAGGCTTATTGACACTTTCGCCTTCAGTGTGTTCCCATTTGCTGGAAGCCATTTCTAGAAACACTATAAGCAACAGCCTGATCATGCAAGAATTCTAAATGAAAAATATGGGCAGTTTAAAGCATCTGAGGTACTCCTGTAAAGTTAGTCTGGTTCCCTGATCAACTCCATTGAATCTAATATGATGCTCGGATCCAGATCAAACACGGACAAGCCACTATCCAGATTTGACCACAATGATCATACTTTCATAATTTTAGCTATTATTCTTTAAGTCCATACTTTAAGGGTCATTTCAGAAAGACTTACTGTCAAATTGTAGGGGTTGGCAGGTCTGCACTGAGCAAACTTGAAAGTTGCAGGAACTTTCTCACTTTAACCCTTTCCCTGTTGGAAATCAATTCTGCAAGTTCATTAATCCATAACATGCATATATGAGGGAGACGGACAAGGCTGAGATTAGTGATAAACTCCATGGACAGATGGACAAAACACTGGGATATGTCAAGATCTGTCTTTTTCCAGTTCACTAAAAAGCCTAGGTAACCTAACAGGGACAGGAGATTATTCCTGCCATTCACCAGAATAGAACTTACTATGTGTGTTTGGAAGACATCGTCCAGATACGCCGCAGTCACTGTTGACAAATCAACCAAAAAAGGGTGACAACCATTTGATAATTTTTGTGAACGTTCATGGACTTATGCCGAGACCAAATGGGAGTGCATGAAATTGGTATATTTATCCTTGGTAGGCAAACCGAAGGAACTTGCATGTGACTGCATGAATAGGGACATGGAAATATGCATCAGTCAAGTCTAGACTGATCACAAATTTATCCCTTTTGATGGAAAGCTGTTTCCATCTTGAACTTCAGCACGTCAATGTATTTGTTGAGACAGCTGAGGTTGATGATTGCCCCAAGCTTTCTGTTGGCCTCTGACACTAGAAAAAGCCTGGAATAAAACTCCAGAGAATTTGATTTCCAAACAATTGCCACCACCTGCTTGTCAAGTAATGACCAGTTCTTCTTCTGCATAATTTCGGCTTTCTCCAAATCTGATGCTACATCTGTCATAAAAGGGAAAGAGAATAGGAGAGGGGGCTTGATAAATGAAATCCAAAGCACCTCCAAAACAACTTGGAATGCCCATTCATTTTGTAAAAATATTTCAATCCAATGCTTATAAAAATGAAGGAGTTGGATGCCAACCAGTAGACTCTCTGCGGGATGTTTTGGTGGCGAGTCAATGGCAGCTGTTAGGAGGCTTGGTGAAACAGAAACCTTGTTTCTTATCCCCTTTATTAAACTGCCTCCTAAATTGAGGGTCATTTTGTCTCCTGAAATTTGATTGCAGTCAAAACTGTTGCTGTTCTTGGACAGTATTCAGTCTCTTATCTCTTTGCTGACGATCAAATCTCTGTTGAGGCAGAGACTGATTTGGCCGGAATGCCTGAGCAGGAGGCATGGCCAGTTGTTGGAGCAGTTCCTGTGTTGCCTGCCTCCTCACTTCCTCTATCCTACTGCCAATAGTAATGGCAAAGGTGTCGCACAAAGAGTCAAGAAATGATTCAGCTTGAGTGCAGACAAGCGAAAACAGGCATCTCATCTCACCAAATCTAAGTTAGCAGAGGCTGTCAGAGCATTAGCATGGTGTGCAGCCCTGTTCATGACCTTGGTGATCCCAGGTATGATCGCTGCCTGCATTTTTAGCAAGTCTAAAAATGGCTAGTGATGCTAGGTCCAAACACTGAAGATGCTGCCAACATGATGGAAACATCACTGGTAGTTGACTTTCTGAAAAGAATGCCTTAGAACTGCCAGGACCACAGATCTAATCTGACAGAGTACCTGATAATTCCTTTATCTTGGCAGACTGTGGCAGTAGGTGGAAGGAAGGATGTTCATCCTCATCTTTCAAGTCTACTGACACCTAGATCTTATAGGCCTGATTCACAGCTGGCAGTGGTGGGCATTCGGAAGCTGGAAACACACAATATATTTTCTCAACAGTCCATTCCATAGTGGGATCTGAGTGCATTACAGCATCGAGGTTATCCCCACACTCACTATGTGGGTCATTCTCATCAGTGCCTACGTCCATGTCCATGTAAAACATCCCTGGCTGCATGGACAAGGCATTGCCATCATGCCTAATTATATCATTGTATCGGTCCAATGGATAAGCCATGAACAATTGTCTTGCCAGTTGAGTTGGCCAAGTTTTGCCAGTCGGGATGGCCAGAGACTATGATGGATGGATAGCTGGATTGTCGGCTCAATTGCCAGCTGGATGGTATGCATGGCTGTCAAATGGATGGTCAGTTCCAGAACCACCTATGCAGGAGCAGCGAAATAGATCAGTCAGTCTGATCCCCATTTGATTCCACTATTGCCCGGTATATGGCACGGTTTGCCAAAGTGTCAAATCTAGACAATAGGTACGGCTGGATGGAATGCTGGACTGGCTGGTCAGCAGCTCGAATGGCATCATACAACATGAAAGAATGTTGAAATTAATCATGAAGATCTAAGAAAAACCACACGCACCTGGACTTACAGGCCCAAAGACCATGCTCAGACATGCTGGGGGACTTGCACCCATTGGGCTGCTTAAATACGGGGAACACTCCTCAATAAGCTACTAATTATCCATGGAGGTTTGTGACGGACATATGCACAAAAACTGTCCCAAAGTTAGCAACTGCATCATCACTTCCTGTACCAGTTGATGTATCTGCAACTCTAACAGCATAAAGGAATAATGTGAGGACAGCAAATCCACAACCCCTTGTACCTCCAATTCGCTGGATGTAATCATCGCAGTTGGCATCGTAGGTCTAATTTTGGAGGGGGGGGCAACCTATGCTGTCTTCAGGTTAAGGTTCAAGACATCACACTGCTCCGTACGAGACTTCACAATTCTCCTTACTTTTAATGTGGGGCCCCAGGTGGCCGAATTGTCTAAGGTGTTCGCCTCTACAGATCACCCACACATTTTACCTCTGCCCACGTGAGTTAGAGTCTTGGCTCGGCCAATGTATGTGAGAAAGTTTGCTAGTAGCTTCCTGTGGGCCAGTGATTCTTTCCAGGTTCTTCCTCCACCAAATATAATGGCTGCGATGTAATTGAAAAATGGCATTAAACTCCACAATGTTGAAAAATGGCATTAAACCCCCAAAACCAAACCAAATGCTTTTTATGCTTTTATGCAACAACGTGATGTTCAGGACAAAGAAAACTTTGTGCAAGTAAGACACATCTCATGTTTGTACTCTTGACCTTTAAATTTCTTACACTTACTGCATTTCATCATCATTATTTAACTGAAATGACAAGAACAAAACAAAACAATGGAATTAATATCCTAAAAGTGTTCACAAATAATAATAATAATGCCCATTATTTAAACAAGCAGAAATATATATGCAGTGAGTGCAAATAACAACCAACAACACATACCAACAATACTGTGTTGAAGCACAGGGTCAGAATAAACAAAGTCAACAACTGCAAAAAAATTCACATAAATATTGATCAAAAGTAAAAAATATTGACTACCACATGCAGCAAAAACCTAACTACACTCTAACATACTGACTTTCTGGATGGAAGGTTTGAAATCACAAAGATATTCATCAGATTTCAGGAGATCATGCAGGACTATGTCGTTAGTACTGAGCACAAGCTTAAAACTGGATGTCAAGGGGAGGTAATGGATAAGAGTTTCTTCCCTTAATATATATATATATATATATATATATATATATATATATATATATATATATATATATATAGAGAGAGAGAGAGAGAGAGAGAGAGAGAGAGAGAGACAGACAGACAGACAGACAGACAGAGAGAGACAGAGACAGAAAAGACAAATTTTCGTCTTTTCTGGAGGGCTGGATTCAGGAGGTAGCAGAGTTTAATTTCCTAATATTAATTTAATTGGGGAATGTGTTCAAAAGAGAAATAAACATAAAACACTAAAAACTTAACCAAAGTAAGTGAAGTGTGAAATATGGTCAGTGACCTCCTTTTGTAATGAAGGTGAAGTACTCACAACATTTAGCGATTCCAGGTATAAAATTATGTACACAGGGTGTAAAAATCCTGAGCTAAATGCAAAACTTAGCCACGAATGTACAAATAATGTACATGTATGTTCAAAGTTTGCCTCCTTACCCTCCCCAGGGTAGATGCTATGAAACTCAATCCAAACTGTTGCCTAGGACCTACGAAGAATGATGTAGCGAGGCTGCAAATATGTATATGCTTTTATATGTGTGGATGCCAATACCAGGGCTAGTATAATACTATTACCCCCCCCCCCTTACTTGACAGAACTGAATTTAATAAAGGTTTGGCCTCTTCTTGATCATAATGATAAAATTACTACCCTGCCTACCAAACTTGTATGAGTGTTAAATTCATTAATTATAATTATCTCTGAAATCCATTTAAAAAAAAGACCTTGGTGAACTACATTTTAACATTTTGGATATTACTTAAATATCAGTAAAAATAACATCAGTGTATAAATTTCCCTCTGTTTCTAAAAGTGAAAAATGACTTTTATATGTCACAGAGTTTCAGATATAAAACATTTTCCAATCCAATCCATATTAATTTTGTTGGATTATAACTTCAATAGTATAAATACTTTTCTACAAAACTTTCAAAGTCACATTTATTTGACAATCACATTTACTGGGCAACCAGATCTATTGGACACTGTCAAGGGAACGCTTTCATATTATTCCTAAGTTCCTTATAAAATGTATTTGGACAGAATACTGGTTTGTTCACATGAAACAGAATAAACAACATTCATGTAAGATACCTAGCTCAAGGAGAAAAAAGACTGCTGAAGATAAAGTATGATGTCACAAAATATTTAGATAACCCAGGTGACAATGCCACAATTGAGTACATGGGAACTCTTTGAAAAACTGTGGTTAACCTTTGATAAATTGAGTTATAATTACCCTTCTTCATCCTCCTTCTCCATCTTACCCAGAACATAGCTTTGGCATTAACACAAGATTCAATTATATTAATGTTAGAGCTTTACCTTCTAATCAGCAAAATGCAGCCATTATTGTGCTGATGTGCTGTTAATACCCTAATACATATATACATACACACATATATACATACATACACACAAACATGTCTACATACATACATACATACATACATACATACATACATACATACATACATACATACATACATACATGCATGCATGCATGCATGCATGCATGCATGCATGCATACATACATATCTATTATTTATACACTTGTCCTACAAAAGTATTTCAGTTCTTTTTCATACCTGATAATATTACACCTATATACTTCCATACCTGCATGTACTGCATGTTGCACAAAGATATATACTTTTAAATTGTAAAGTAAAAAATGTAATATAAATTCAAAACTTTTTCTCTGTTCTTTCAAAAGTGAACTTATCACTCATAAAATTTGGACTATAAAAGATGTCAAACTATCATGCATTTTTTTATCCTTTTTACAAAATTTCAGGGACAATAAGAAAATTACATTTCACTTATTCCAAAATATATTACAAATGAGCTACATATTAGAAGTGCCTTAACATCTTAACATAACTACTTACTGTGTCATCACACTTACTAATGAAGAAAACTCCCTTATGCTATGAGGCAGTTATCAAAGATAAAAAAAAAAACAACACAATTACATATGACATACATATATATCCCTGCCCCTCCAAGAAATGTTCCCAATTTTGTATATGTACAGCAATAAAATAAAACCTTACAAAAGATCTGGAAGGTATGTCATTCGAGCTTCAAATATTACAATGGTGCCATTTTTTAGTTGCCTCCCTTGAGCCCAAATTTCCTAACATTGACACTTCCTTGCATTTTATCAATAATCATATAGACACTAATTTAAGATTTTATTCCAAACCTTTCGAAGATATATCTAACCTACCTTTCATCATCTTTTGAAGTCAATGTTTCTGAGAAAGACTGTTGTTTACTCTCAAATCTATCCATGTCCCAACTACCAGATTTGCTACTGCCAGTACCCCAACTGCCCAAGTCATCTTTCCTTGTTTTATCTGATACAAATGGGCTGTCATACCTGTAAGGCAAGTTACCTTAATTTTACTTGTCAAGATTTTGTAGTGAAATATTAGGCACAAATTACTAAACTGCATTTTTTTTCTCTCTTTTATGGATGCATACACTTGCCCAGATGCAAACGATTCAATGTTATGATTCTGGCCAAGATCTTACAGGAAAATGAAAATTACTATTTCAATTACTGAGGCAGTAAAAGCTCATGGAAGTAAACAAGTGTCTGCCTAACATGATGTCTTGCTTGTGAATGACACTGTGATGACCTAGCTTTCTATTCTTCCAGATGAGAAAGGTTGGTTGGTTGGTTTTTAACAACACTTTCAACACATTTCTGACTATATCATGCCAATCAAATGGGAGTTAAGTGCCTTTCTCACGGACACACCAAAGCAGCCGACTTTGGCTGGCCTGGGCATGTAACAAACCTGCAACCCTTGGAATATGAGTCCGACACTCTACCAACATAGCTACTGCGGCTCTTTAGGTAAGAATGGAAATCTGAATATATCAGGGTACAAACTTTTGGCTTAAAGTGATATTACACAACAGATTTGAGTTAAACACAGTGACTTGTATAACAGATGCATGACTTTCAAACAACTTCAACACAGTAATACCTTCACATTGTTGATCCATAGACCATTGCAACCAGTAATGTAATACCTATGCCCCATATGAGACAAAAATGTTCTCAAAAAATATAACTGAATGTGAACAATAAAATAAACCAAATACAGTGCAAATACTATTTAAATGATTCAACACAAAATGCAAGTTAATATACATCTAAAGCTGCTACAAATGTTAATACTCAACACAGACTGCCATACAAGTGTCTACTCTTCTACTCTGTGCAAATTATGTGATTAATGCCAAGTGAAATCTGTTTTTTTTCAAATTTGAAAATCTAAAACAACTGCTGAAAAATGAATAAAAAAAAGTAGAATCTCTTTTCTCATACTTGGGAGGTCCTGAGGAAAATCCACTCCCGCCCGACACCATTTCAAACTCGTCTTCAAAGAAATCTTTGCGAGATGAGGATTCAAAGCGATCAAAACTGGACTTTGAAGAAGAGGCAGGGGCTTCCTGTTCAATTGTTTTCATATCTGACATTGCTGAGTGACTGATTCCTCTGAAACAGACAAATAACAGCTGAATTAGAATATGTGTTCCATGGAACCCAGTGTATCCACCCAGTATCAGACTTGCGAAAACTCTAACACAAAACTTTATTTACAAGATTATTTACAGTTAGCAAATACTGAAGTAGGCTTATCCGTGAGTCATTAACCTGTTAATTTTCCAAGGGTAGGTGAGGTAAAACAACACGACATGCGCATTGCTACAGATTATGGCCAACAACAGAAAATCCAAAGTTTTTGCACCTTAAAAAACAGTTAGCTTTTAAGGTAAATTGTTAATCACTAAACATTTGTAGATAAGCCATTTATCTGTTTATTATCTAATCAGAATTGATGCAATATATTTGTATAAATGATCGTGTGAACTTTTTTTTCCATAAAAATTAAGTATCCAATAATTAGTAACCAGGCATGCAGCATTGTTTTTAATACTTTGTCAATGGAGACTGACAAAACACTGTTTAAAAGGAATGCACGTTGTTCAGCTAATTTTTCAATAAATGTTAAAAAAGCAAACAGCTTTTTGTAATTTTTTGCACTCTTGCACACATACAATGTTCTTTCATAATTACATCCTCTCTCTCTCTTGCAAGTAACATAAGTGCTTTCCCAATTATACACACACAAACACACTCTCACTCTCTCTCTCTCTCTTACTGAAATGAAGTAAAAAACATTAACGTTTTTGGCTTTCAAAATTTACGGGTTTTTTTGGTCTTAAAAATGTAGGCTGGAATCAATGATAATGTGCTTGTATTACACATATACTAATACATAAAAATACATTGCTTATATTACACATATACTAATACATAAAAATACATTGCTTATATTACACATATACTAATACATAAAAATACATTGCTTATATTACAGATATACTAATACATAAAAATACATTGCTTGTATTACACATATACTAATACATAAAAATACATTGCTTATATTACACATATACTAATACATAAAAATACATTGCTTATATTACACATATACTAATACATAAAAATACATTGCTTGTATTACACATCTACTTATATATAAAAAGACATTTTCTCACATTTTTTTTACCCTCAGTAAACTGAAAACCTCTCAAAAACTAAAACTAAATTTGATCCCAAGAGTTTGCGATTTTGAGGGGTTTTGCTGTATTTAGTATTAAAAAAATGAATGAAAATCTATGGCAATAGTTAAGAGTGATAATTGTGATTGTTTGTGATGTTACAACTATAACAATCATCAATGACTTTACCTTGCATTTATTAGTTTTGTATGCAGCTACAAGGAATCAAGGAAGAGATTAAAGTTTCTTTTCTGTATTAATTTATTTAATTAGTTTTATTCCTGTACAAATAAAAACAAGAGTCCCTCAAAGGGACTGATGCTCTACAGTCTGAAAAGAATTTCCAGGAATGTAAGATAAGACCATTTCTTCCTTTTAACTGTCAAGTGTTGAAACCATCTCTGATATTCTTCAGCAATAACAAGATTTTCAAATTAGCTGCTGTGGTACACATATTGGATGTCAGCTTGGCACCATTTTCATTTAGGACAGAGCAGACATCATTAGAAGTCATTTGGTGAAAACCCCATGTCTTAATGATCATCTATTCAGGGGGAGTAGTGAAAACAAAGATTGTAAGGCTAGCCAGGGGATGAGCCTATTCATAGGGAAATGAAAACCTGTCAACAAGTTGGTTTAAACAGTATTTATTTATAGCAGTCACAGTGAAAATTGTTCACAAACATCTTTGTGAGATGCCCCACCTTCAACTTCCTTAACGGCCAGATATTTTGTTTCAAGCAACTGTAAATTTAATTTGCATTTTACGCTGCCATTGGTAGACATCATAAGCATAAAAGGAAACTTTCACAGCACAATAAACATGTTTCAATCACTGATCATTTGGAAATTGCAACAATTTATCACATTTTATTGCTTTCTATTCAAGTTTGGTGATGACTTCCTTTCATGAAGGGTTAATTGTTTTTATTGAAGATTGTAGCCGCTTGCTTTGATGAAGGGGGCATGCGCTACAGTACTGAAGTCGCCATGAATGCCAACTTTGGAGGGTGAAACAAATGCCTGTTTGTTAATTTGAGGGGCAACATTAGAGCCTGGTGGCAACATCAAATAATTGTAGAACAAAGTATGGGTCAGAACTAGCAGCTTGTCGACATAAATGATTATAAAACAAACGATTTGTTCAAGCTGCGACAGAGATTTTGTCGAAATGTAGTTATTTTTTATCTCGATGTCGACATAAGCATGACAAATTTGGTAGTAATAACAAACGATGGGACCAGGACTTTGCTTTTTTGTCGACATAGGCGGCTTGTCAACATAAGTGATGTCAATAAAACTGGATAGGACTGTAGTACAATTTTGAAAACTCAAAATACTGCAGATCTTTTTATTGGAGTTTTTGAGGCTGCAGGCAAGATAAAGTCTTTTCACATCCCTATCAGTATCAGCTACAATGAAATGAAGATCTGACCAAGATTTATAGGTTACTGCATTTGTATGGGAAAATATGAACGAGTTTTCTGAGTTATACTGCACTCCTGACGTCGTGCAGTATAGCTCAGAAAAAACGAGTTCATATTTTCCCATACAAATGCAGTAACCTTTTTATTATATACTCATTTTGCTTTTCTACCTAAGGCTGAATAAAAAAAAGAACACACTACAAGAAACAAGGTAACTGAATTTCTGCTATATTCTAAAGTAAATACACAACCGAAGTTAAACCAATACACAGTAACAGTATTCATGCGCACATGGCACCGCGCAGTGACCTTTGAACTTGGTTGAGTACCGCTCGCTCAGTGATTTGTTTCAAAAAGAAATCTCATTTTTGGTCTACTTAAAATTGAAATTTTGAGTCATATTGTGAATGACTGCGCCTTGGAACAACTTTCCCACTTGATCTGGAATGGAGGGATTTTGTTTTTATGTCGATTCAGCTAAATTCTACTATTTAGTTTTTAGCTGGTTCTATTACGTACGATGTACATGTAGCTAGAGGGACTTGCCTCGACAGCAGCTAGCTTACACATGTGTTACTGTCCTGTCATTGATAGTTTGGAATCATAAGGTGGACAAAATATGAAATTCTTTTAAGTGAAATTCTCAATAAGATGCAGGATTAAATATTTTTTTAGGGAATATTAAATTCATTTCGTTTTGGAGTGCAGTAAATTCTCCTTTGGAATGTGATTTCTGTTGGAAATGTAGTCTAGATTGCAGTGCAATTTCGCGCCGTGGATCAGAAAGTACATTTTGAAGAAATTCAGGATGCAGAAAAGTAAGTACATTTATTGTCATTCTTATTACCAGCTATAGATGACATATTTATATGTACTGTCATAATAAATCCAAACAATTTCTCAAAAAAAAAAAGAAAAAACGGCAAAATTGCAAAGCGGCTGGGGTGTGAGAACCCATTTCGTCAGCGGAAAATAAGGCTTCTTCGTTATCGTGGCTTCTTGGATCCGAGGCACTTGCTTTTATACCAAAACCCGCCTTCTTTAGTTGTATTTTTTCGAATTTAGTGCTTGGACTGACTTGTAAAATTAGTGGTCTCTGAGAGAAACGGAATATCATTTGGTCATAAGATGCCTTTTTATGCTATTTTTTTATAGACTCTAGAGAGCACGGTTCATAGTCTGAACCATCGGCTAAATAAGTGTTTAAATGATAAGAATGATATTTTCAATACTGCATGCCTCACGTTTGTTGTCATAAAGCCACCGCTGTACATTGTGAATATCACGTTCAGTCACTTGCTTGGTTGAAAGATTCTTTTGTGACTCAATGAATTCATCCACATCGTCAGCTTTATCATCTCTACTCTCAAACAGCTTGCTTAGTTCATCCACAGACAAATCTAATAAAGCAAAAAGCTCCGGTGTCTGCTACATTTGCATACATTATTTGTTTACAATAAAAAGTAGTTCCTAACACGCGATACTATTTTTAGACACACGTGTCGTGCAGTATGAAGCCGTGCAGTATGGAGAAATACTGCACGATTCTGACAATGCAAAGTTAATGGAGAAAAAAATGAGTATATAATAAGTCTACATATGGTTTTTGCTTAATCCAGCTAACAAGGGTATTGTCAAAAAAGTCCCCAATCCAAAAGTTTAAAAAAAGTGTATAAAAAAATTGAAAAATTACTACAATGGCCTGAAAATCTAATCAGGTCATTTACATATAAATTCAATTATGCCTCCCAAATTTCATTTGTCTATCTCAAGTGGATTTGGCTTAAAATTGCTAAGAAGGTTTGTGTCCAAAAAGTCAAAGTTCAACAAAAGTACCAAGAATGGCACATTATATGCCCGTCACATGTTTAACAGTCTTCTATGTAGATAATTTACATTTTTGTTCAGAAACCATTTTTTTCTTCTTTTAGTCAGTAGCCTTGACCTTTAACTTTTGACCCCAAAACTGATAGTCTTCTTCCTCACCCTAAGTGCAAGCCATCCACAAATTTTGTCCATATCTGTAATATAGAACTAATGTTATTGTGTAGAAACCATTTTTCTTCTCTGTCACTATCAACTTGACCTTTGACCTCCAAATATGTAGACTTCTTCCTTACCCTAGGTGCAAGCCATCCGCAAAGTTTGCCTGTGGTATGTGATGTTGAAATAATGTTATTAAGCAGAAACCATACTTATTCTTTCAGTAACACTGACCTTTACATTTGACCTTTTGACTCCAAAATCAATAGGGTTCTTCACCACCCCAAGTGCAAAGCATTCACAAAGTTTGGTAACAGCTGATAATGGAGAACTCAAGTTATTGTGCAGAAAAACCTTTCCTTTTTTCAGTCAGAGTGACCTTGACTTTTTTTACCCTTTGAGCCTGAAATGGATTGGGTTCTTCCTTACCCAATATGCAAGCTATTCACAAAGTTTGGTAACTGTGCATGATGGAGAACTCAAGTTATTGTGCAGAAACCATTTTTCTTCTTTCAGTCACAGTGACTTTGACCTTTCAGCTTTAGAATCAAAAGGGTTCTTACTTACTCCAAGTGCAAGCCGTCCACAACGTTTGGGAAATGTAGATGGTTGACATCTCAAGTTATTGTGCAAAAACCAACTGACAACATCATAACACTTAAGGCAGAATATAAAAAGTTTTAAAAAGTGTAATAGAGAAATTGCTAAAATGGCCTAAAAATATATTTAGGTCATCTACATATGAATACAAATAAGCCTACCAAATTTCATTTGTTTACTTCAAGTGTTTTTTTGCCTAATTGTGCAAACAATGTTTTGTCAAAAAAAAAGGACTAAGTTCAAATCAAAACTTTTAAAATATGTAAAAAATAACTGAAAAACTGCTGTAATGACTTAAAAATCTAATAAGGTCACCTGCTTATGACCATGATAATGTGTGTAAAATTTCATGGTTTTCAGTTTAATAGCTTTTGTACTATCATGCTAAAACATATTGATATGAGCTAACATACCCAATCTGATCAGAAATGAACATCTAGAATCTTCAAAAACAAGTGGAGACAGACGGACAATGGACAAAAGGCCATACCATAGGCTCACTTAGCATTTGGTCAGATGAGTCAAAAACCTACTTGTTGCCACCAAAGCCCATTCCCAACCTCTCCATCTGTTCAGCCTTCTTTGGATCAGAGACTTTCAACTTTTCCTCCTGTTTCTTCCTCTCCACAGTCATGTCCTGATAGGCCAGCCGCATGGAGGCTCTGAATATAAAGATAGAGGACAAGTTCTTAAACAGCACTCCCTCACTATAAGACCATTCATTATAACACCATTCCTGTTATAAGGTGGGTATGGTCATGGAACCCATTTCATTATGTAGCAGTAAAATTTCATGTTATCATGTACTTCATTAGAAGGCAGTCTCACTATAAGGCAGTACACGCTATGGTTTCCATGGACACCATTATAATGAGGGTGTATTGTATATACCATATATATAATTAATTATATTTTAGCACTATTACATGTCTGTAAATTGAGAATATGCATGACATAATATTTTCACAATTTGCTTGTTGACAATATACATATATTGCATAATTAAGTTGCTTTATGCATGAAGAAACAAATCTGATCTCATGAAAAATTCTACTTGCTTGGAGATAAAAAAATCATCTCCAACAGTTGATATTGTTTAATCACCAAAAATTAAAAGTACTAAAATTTCACATTTTTCTTATAAATAAAAATCTGCCCAATTAAACAACACCCAAATTTGACTGGCATAGTTATTTGGAAAACCTACTTTTGCAAATGTAATTGAAATTTTCCTTCTTTCCACAAAAAAGCACATTTTTTTAGTAAATTATGTTTATCCAATAATACTTACCCAATCACATTAACGTTAGGAACTAAACTCTGCTACCTCCCAAATCCAGCCCTCCCATAAAACAAAAAATCGTCTTTTCTATATTATACAGACCAAAGGCAATAACTCTTGACCATCCCCCCCCCCTTCAGTGCCGCTAGGTGACACTAGTTTCAAGCTGAGCAATACATAAGCTAGGATGCTCACATTTGCAGGGGATTGGGAGGGTTTTAAAGTAATGTGATCAGGTAAGTAATCTTGGAGAAACATAATTTACCAACAATTTGCTTTCTCCTTCAAATACGTTCCCGATCAAATTAATGTCAGGAGAATATGTAATAGGAGGAGGGAATGCTCAGCATCCTACCTGTACCCCGGGCATCCTTCAAGGGGAGAAAGGCTGGATTGTCTATGTGAAAGATAACCCACTCTCCTAACTTGAAAGCAGCAGAACCGGTGGTCATGTGACCAATGGCCAATACACACACACACACACACACAGAGTCAAACCTGTCTACAGCAGCCACCCATGGGAAAAGGCCAAAGTGGCCTTTGTAGACAGGTGACCTCTTAAGGCTGGTTCAGCTCTCAAACTTGGTTCACGACAAATACATGTACTATGCACCGAATAGCATTATCATTTTTAGTTGTAGTAATAGTATGCTATCAAGATACATGTATTTAGTTTAGCTATTTAGCAAAAAGAAAAATAACAAAATAAGAAGTTCCACACAGGATTACTGTATCCTCTCTTTAATCCATCATGTACATTAAATCATCACAGACTCTTAGAAAAATCATTGATCTTTGTTTGTTTTGTGAGTATCTCCATCCCCATTTCAGTTGTAATGTCTGAAACTTCCACCACTGATTTCAGCATGTTTGAATGTCCATCATGAACTGCAAACCCTTTCAGTTTCTGTATGCATTCCTGTACAACTGTGTACATGCACTCATTTATACAACTCTTTCTATCTCTCTCTCTCTCACACACACACACACACACGAGCAAACACTTTAATCTGATTATCAGTAGAAACAGCATCTAAATAAAATTACTAATTGACAGCTTACCTGTTATTCTTAAACATAGGACTGACTTTTTGTAAGGCTAGCCAGTATAGTTAGGCATGAAAACAGGCGATGGATTAAGCAGTTGCTCAAACTCACCGATATCAAAAGACAGTCAGCTTTTGTGAGAGACCTTTGATGATTAGGTAATGAAAAGAAGCTTCCTGCGGCTATTGTTAGTGGCATATAAACCATAAGGGATATCACAAGTACAGTGTACATTCAGGTTGTCGCATCCTGGAACCATTTCCAGCATCGTTCACTAATCTCATCATTTGGTGTGATTGTCCGTAATCTCTTACACTCTGGATTAACGTTGTTCTGAAACTCGGCCATAATATCTCGCTTACACTTAATAATCCCTTGGATCTGAGTTCGCTGACTCCCATTTCTGCTGCAACTACACAACTACTTTTTCCACTATCCAGAAACAAATTGCTTCGATTCTCTCATGTAAGGACAAAAAACGCTTTGCTTTCGAAGCTGACATGTTGACACTTTTGAGTTTGACTGACAGCGTGACTGGAGTATGGTAAGTGCAATCAAGATATGAAATGCTTAAACATCGATTCACATGATATACCTTTATCTAAACAATGCCTTGCTCATCAAACAAAAGAAGTGTTTAATTTGCATACTTGGAGCGGTCACTGCTGATATGCTCCAGTGACGGATTAAGGCAGGGTGAAACCACTGTTTAGTTAGGAAACACCTGGCCGCTGACCGCTGAAAGTAGGTGACCGTTAAATACAGGGCATTTATATAGGAAATTTGCTGGGGGGAAATTAGAATGACCGTTGTGTCCAGGTGACCACTGAACCGTTTAGAAGAAATTAATGAACTCTTCTTACCAATTAAGATTTTCCAGGTGAATCCAGCAAAAGTAAAAAGTGCCTGTGAGTAGGTTGTGCTGACTTCAATTGGGTCTCGTGGTCATCTGTGCAACAGCCACTGGACCTAACAGATTCAAATTTGTCTATGCAAAATTAAATCCCCAAGATAAAAACTCAAGAAGATTGACTGTGTGTACCAGCCAACAGCTTCTATTATGTCTTGGATCGAAACATTGTGTTCGAAAGTGAGGCTCACAGAGATTGCTCTAATCTCATGAGCTGAGATATTCATGAGACTATTCTGTTCTTGTGAGACTTCAGAGTACTCTGAACGTATTACCCACATCAGCCATAATGAAAGGGCTTGAGGGCTTATATCCTCTTTCCCAGTCTTAACCAGAAGAAAGACATGTTTAAGTGTTCCACAAATTTTCTCCATGCCCTTCAAGTAATGCTTGAGAGCATGGACATGGTCTTGTTAGAATGCCACTCTTGATCTATCTATGCAGGAGAGAGGGCATATAACAACTTTCTGATTACCCAATGACGGCAACCTATTCTTGGCTACAAAGCCTAGCTGTGTCATTAGGACCACAGACCCATCTGATCTGAATATGTAGGTAGTTTGGGTCCAGTGAGAGAGCATGTAACTTGTTCATTCTTCATGCCAAAGCTAAAGCTATCAGGAAGCATGATTTGTACAATAGTAATGTCAGCGATGTTCTAGCTAAAGACTCAAATTTATCTGAATCGAGCCATGTCAGAACCTATGGAAGATTCCACATTGGAAACACATTGAGAGATTTTGTTCTATTCAGGTAAAAATTGGCCAGTAAATCTGATAGATCTTTATATCATGAACAATATTCCCTCTGCCATGATATCTGAAAGTGTCAAATATCATGGAGCGGTAGCCTTTGATGGTAATCGGGGCCAACTTTTTCTCCTCAAATAGCCAGAGAAAGAAATCATCCAGTTGTGGGATTGAGCCACTCAAAAGGACAATGTTGTTGACTTTGCACCAGTCCCTGAACACATGCCACATTCCTTCATAAACCTTCAAAGTGGAGGGTCTTCTTGCTTGCGAGACTCTCTCCACAACTGAAGGTTTCAATTCTTTCCTTCACAAGGCTCTCTGCCAAGAGCCAGGCGTGAAGGAGGAGTCAGTCCAAACAGGGATGGAACATCTGGGACCATGGCTGTTTAGGAAGATTCAACTTGGCTGGAATTTTCCTGGACAGATCTATCACCAAATCGAGTACATCATTGACCCAGGATCTATCCCATCTGAAAGAATCAGCTTGCAGTTCTGACCCCTCAACTTCTGTATTAATCTTAGTACTAAGACCATGAGTGGGTAGGCAAAGGTCCACATGGCCTGAGCTTTTGGGTCCAGAACTGGAGAGACTAATGTGGTCAGTTTGCAATTCCGCCTTGTCACAAAAAGATTGATCATCAAATGCCCCCAAAGCACATAAAAATTAGATGAAAGACTGATTGATGGATGGAACATTCGTTATGAATGATCTGACCCTTTCTCAACACAGAGTCAACCAGGTAATTGAGTCTGCCAGGAATGTGTCTGATTTGTACATTTATACTGAGCACCAACACAGAAACTGCCAAACCAGAATGCACAGGTCAGGTGATTTGGTTTCCCCCTGTATGAGGAGGTAGGTCACCACCACCTAGTTGTCCGACATGATTAGGACTACTTTCCCACAGAGGTGGTCCTTCCAGAAATGAAAGGCGTAGATTATAGCCTCCATTTCCAGAAGGTTGATGTGAAGAAGTATTTCCTCCAGCACCCACTTGCAGCTGACCTTATCGAAGCCTTGTAACAGATAGGCTTCCGAACTGTACCTACTGACATCCATATATACTGTAACTTCTGGTTGGGGCTTCTCCAGAGAAATTCCTGTCATGAGCCAACCCAGGATGCACCACTACTGCAGGAATGATACTGCCTCGTTCATGGTCCTGACCTTCTGATCGGGTGGACTGTAAAAGGGGCATAAATTGAGCCAGCAGAGTCATCTGGAAGGGGTGCATGAAATGACCACCCAGTGGAATCAGATCTGCTGCCCCATTGAGTAATCTGAGAAGTGGAAAATACTCTCACTGAAATCCACTTCCTGTTGGAAATGGACTCTAAGAGTTTGATGATCCATACCATGCAAAGGTGGGGGAGTCATATGAGATTGTGATTGGTGATCAACTCCATTACCCAGATGGACAAAACACTGGGATGGATGGAGATCGGACTCTTCCCAGTTCACTAGGAAACCTAGATGACTCAAAAGGGATAGGAGATCATTCCTTCCATTGACAAGAATAGAATTTACCATGTTTCGGGAGGATGTCATCCAAATATGCTGCCATTGCTGTGGATAATGTCGATCTGAACAGGGTGATGATGCAGTTCTTAATGTTTGTAAATGCCCATGGGCTGATGTTTGGACCAAATGGAAGATCTCGAAACTGGTAAATATTTCCTCAATATTGCACATCTAAGGAATTTCCGTGATGTCAGGTAAATAGGAACGTGAAAGTATACATCTGTCAGATCGAGACTGATGGCAAACTCGTCCCTTCTGATGGAATCAGATTGATAGTGACATCTCCATCTTGAATTTCAGCAGAACTATGTATTTGTTGAGGCAACTTAGGTTGATGATCGGCCTGAGCTAACAATTGGCCTTTTGCACAAGGAAGAGCCTGGAACAGAACCCTGGAGATTGCAGTTTTCAACAATCTCCACTGCCCGCTTGTCAAGTAATGACCAGATTTCCTGCTGCATAATTTTGTCCTCCAAATCAGACAGTGTATCTGTCATGAATGGAGGACAAAAGTGGAGAGGGTTGGATAAATGAAATCCAAAGCCCCTCTGAAATGACATGGATCACCCACTCATTCTGAAGAAATAGAGCGATCTAATGAAAATGGAAATGCAGGAGTCTGGCACCCACTGGTAGGCTGTCTATGAGGGTTAGAGAGGCGAGTCAACAATGGAAGTTAGGAGGCTCGGGGAATGAGAAACCCTGGGTGGGTTGTTGCCACCCGACATTTAATTGGTATCGAGACTGTGATTGAGCAGTAAACGATCCCTTATCTTATTGTCTCCAACCATCTATCCTTTGCAGCTGAGACTGATTGGACTTGTACAGCTGTGGAGGCTGAGCGGCAAGTTGGAGGGGCAGTTACTGAGCTGCCTGTCTCCTCACTTCCTCAATTTTGCCTCTAAACAGCAATGGCGACCCAAAAAGTGTCATCCTCAGTGTCAGGGCATGATGCAGCTTAAGTGATGTTTAAAGAAGACATGCATCTTTTTGCACTAAATCCAAGTTGGCAGAGGCAGTCAAAAGCATTCGCCACAGAATGATGTGCTGCTCTGTTGATGACTTTTGCGATTCAAGCCGTTGACTCCCTGGCATAATCGTTACCCGATTTTTTGGCAAGCCCAAAAATTGCTGATGACGCCATGTCCAACATCAGTGTCATGGCCACAATATTATGTACCATTTTTGATGTGGCATGAAAAACATTTTTGTTAACTTTAGAGAATACGGATCAGTCATATTTACAGCCGCAATATTCTTGTCAGAAGCTCAGTATGAAAGGCGTCCGAGTGAGTTCTGTATGAGCAAGATGAAAAGGTTGCTGGTAATCGACTCTCTATGAAGAAAACCTTTGAAATGCCCCAATTGCATATCTTGTTGGACAGACGGTATGCAATTTCTTTTATTTTTTAAGACTGCGGAAGAAGATGGAAAGAGGGCTTCTCCTCCTCCTTCTCTAGGCCTAATGATGCCTTGACCTTATAGGCCTGACCAGCCATAGGGGGTGGAGGCCATTCAGAAACTGGCAACACCCGACAAATTTCTTCCACAGCAGCCTTAAAGCTAAACTCAGTTCTCTTCATTGTCGGATCTGAGAATGTTAAATCTTTGAGTTTATCCTCATACTCACTGTGTGGGTTATCCTTGTCAGGCTCTGCTTCCAAGTCTGTGTAAAACATCCTCTGACCAAAGTGCGCATACACTGCATGTTCCAGACAATGTACATTCAGTTCAGGTGAGGCACATATCATGCTTATCCTTGGTGGCCTTGAACTTTTTTGCATTTGGTACATTTCATAGTCATGGTTTAACCAAAATAACAAGAACGACGAAAAAATTTAAGAATTAACAACTTAAACATGTTAATAGGTCGCAAAAACAACACTTGTTACCAAACAAGTAAAACACACAGTGAGCACAAAAACATAACACGCATCAGCGATACCATGTTGGAGCACATGGTTGAATAAACAAAGTCCATGCCTGCATCAAAATTCACATAAATATTGCTAAAAATAAAAAAATAATGTATACCACCTTTAGTAGATTCCTTTGTACACACTAGAATAAAAAATTGTGGATAGCTGATTGAAAACCACAGATATCACAGGATTTTTGGGAGGCCTTCAGTAGAATGTTGCATGTACTGGAGCAAAAATTTAAAACTAGTCCCACCCAGTAGCAGCAAGGAGACGTAATGAGCAAGAGTTATAGCCCTTGGTCAATATAATATAAACAGAAAAGACGATTGGCAGGGCTGGATTAGGGCTATATTTGAAGGAGAAAAAAAAAACAGAAATGTGTTCACAGAACACATATACCCCACCACAGTGACTGAAAATGCAAAACTTAACTATGGTGCAACAGATGGGCAGACAGAAAGACAAATAAGAGTAACACTATATGTCCTACCAATGTCATAGTGAGGCATAATAAGACTACAATGCAAGGTGCATTATATGCTGGGTAAAAGCTTTGAAGAATGGGGTCTAATAGGTCTCTTTGCATTAGTTTTAAGACCTGCACATATATACCATCTTAAATTGTGTATAAATGACTATGAAATGCTAACAGCATACACCAAGATTTACCGTTGCATAATGTGGAGGAGATCAAGGTACACAATGTCCAAATAAAACCATAGGTAAAACATAAAACACTGACCCTGAATGCTGGCACATTGTAAATATTTAAATAATTCTTTATTTTTCCGAAGATATAAGATAATTCCATATTTCAAAATACATGCCAAGCAGAACTGATGTGCAACTAACACAAAAAGTTTAAAAACATAATATGTATCGACCTAATTATCAATGTCTGTATTACCATATTACCGATTATAATATGTGTGTGTATATATATATATATATATATATATATATATATATATATATATATATATATATATATATATATATATATATATATATATATATATATAATAAACTTTTGATTCTGATACAACAAAAATCAATAATACAGCAACTTATTTATTTTGAAAAATACCATCAAACTTTAGCACATTCATTAAATTAATTGTCAAATTGTTTGAAATACATATAGACTGGCAACCATTTTCCAAAGATTTTTTTTTTATGTTTGCTAATATTAGTTGTATACATATTAATTCTGAAAAGGACTTTTAAAAAGAATAAGAAAAAGAATTGTAAATTTCAATGAACTTGTTTTAAAGCTTGGTATATATAATATTTTGTATTAACTATTTCTGCTTCACTTAAAATTCCCAACAATATAATCTTTTGGTTTAGTTCTTGAGCAATACTGAATTTTTCCTTTATCAAGTGTCCTACTTTTTGCCATATTTTTGGAACTTCACTAGAAGAGAAGGATTTTTGTAACTAATATTTTATGTAAAATCTTGCAATAAAATTCCTTAATTTTATATCATGGATTTATAACAGCATAAATATTTTAATTTCTTCTTGTAATATATTATCTATATCATTATCCCACTTTGCAGAGTACATAAATTCTTTTTTTTTCATTAAGGTATCATAAAATGTTCTGCATTCACATTTATCTTTTAGGAGCTTTAAAACATATATGTTACTAAGTGTACATTTTTTTAAAAAATTTAGTTCTTCTTTTTTACTAATCAATATATTTAACCATCTGCCAGCACTTTACACAATGACTGATCTGAATTTACACTGTTAGTAGCTGAGTACATTTTATATATGATCAGGAACAAAGTCGATTAGCCTGCTAGAGACTTACAGCTGTTTCTCCTGCTCTTCAACAGTCTTGGCTTCCTGCTGAGGATTGGCCACAGCCAGAGTCTCTCTGTCTTTGTCCAGCTGCTGGGCTCGACTCTCAATCTCGTTGAAATTTGTCTTCACCTTCTGAGCACCAAATTTCTGAAAAAAATACAGTCAAAATGACTTGAAAGACCATCTAAAGCAATCACCAGTCTGAACAATGGTTCTGCTGTACATGGTGGATTTATTGTCTGTATATGTGCTATGACTATCACCATTGTATCTTAATTTCAACAAGCAAATTCATTTAACTTTTTTCCCGTCTACTGTGGTGAGGTCACTAAAAGCATACAATTATTTGAGTAAAAGGGCAGAAAAGGAGAAGAAATTTATTAGTTACCTTGACCTTGATGATAAAACCTTGACTGTGAGACATGATATACCATCAAATAAAGAAACATAAGTGAACCTCAAACAGCTTTAAAGATGTAAAGCAGAAACAACCATGAAACCAATTTTTAGAGCAAAAAATGTTTCTTCGATAATACTTACCCGATCATAATACCTTGGCAATACTAGCACTGCCTCACAAATCCAGCCCTTCAAGGCTAAAATATTTAGCTATGGGAGCTAAAAGTTGTCTGCCCAGTTAAGTGGCAGTCAGACAGAGTGATCTCTCCTTGATATAGTGATTGGCACCAAATTCCAGGTGTACTTCAGTTACTAATGGAGCGGAATGCATGCTTTGCTAGTAGGATGTAACTGCGGGAGGCTGGGTATATCTGCATTATGATCAGGTAAGTATTCTTGAAAAAACACACTTTACTCCAAAAACTGGTTTCTTATTCAAATACGTTACTCAATCATAATACCTTACCCTGTAGAAAGACAATCTCCAGTACCCTAAGGTATGTGAGGCAGCTTCTAAAATTTTGAAATACCCAACTGGGTATTGACACCATATGCCAAGATGCGACTATAGGGAGAAAGGGAAATATTTTCTCCTGCAAATCCAGCAGTTATATTGCCTCGTCAATGAGAAGCTGCCAAATGACCCATGAAGGCAGCCTTTTGCACTACAGTGATAAGTCCCACCAGGTCTAACTGAGCCTTTTGGGATGAAAGATCTCTGTGGTAGAAGCTAGAGAAAGTTGACTCTGACCTCCATTCCACAGCTTGTATAATATCAGCTAGGGAACAGTTACGCTCAAATGCAATGCTTGTTGCAACTGACCTAACCGCATTAGCCAAAATGCAAAACAACTTCATTTGATCTTGGGTAATTTTCTGTATGCAGAATGAATAACCCATCTTTTCCAGGATGATAGAGAATGTACTGACATACTGACCTTTCCCTCTTTCAAAAGTTTAAACAGACGAGATCTCTATCTTCGCACTGGCTTCATGCTGCATGGTGCATTAATGTCACTATGATGCAGCAATGAGCTAAGGGCTATTCCATTTAAACATACATGGTACCCAAGGAAGACAGTTTTTTAAAAATGTATGCTAGGGTTCTCAGAATACTTCAAGAGTTCATAACAAAATGAGAAAACAAAATCTAAATTGTATCTATGGGTGATTACTCCATGTTCGAAGTGCCTTCCCTGGGTCCAAAGTATGTTTTACTAACAGCCCTAATCAAGATCACACATATCCAAGTTTGTATTTCTGGACCAAGAGAAGTTCATAAACAATCAACCTGAACAGATTGAACAAGAACATATTACAGACAACCATTTTATTTTTAGGGAATGGTAAGGATAAAATGTGACACAATATCTACAATTGGCTGTCTTACAAAAACACTAGCAGAGCAAGTCATCAGACACAGTAACAGATTTTACCTTAATGAAGAGTATGTTGTGAAAATATTTCCTTTTTTTTTTTTTAAATGGTTGCGCACAAAAGAGATATCCTGCTTCCCCTTAAAAATATAATGGTTGTGCTCCAGTCCACTGTGAGCAGGCATGTGCATGGCTACAGTATTCAGTTACTAGCAAGTCATCATATCTCACTGTGAAGGAATCAATGCCAAAGCAAGTTTAATTTTACATTTCAGAATTATGCATGTGTATTTTACTGAATTTACATACATAAGGAGTTTTCTTTCTTCACTAATTACAGGCTGTATAATACTGGAAAAGTTATCACCTGCAAAAAGATGCAAGAGATTGAAATCTCAACTCGCATTATCCACAATTAATGCACACTCTACGAGTATGCAAGCATTAAATCCGAGCCGTTTTTGTGAACAGGCAGGGAACAAAAATGTTAACTCAAACCTTTAACACAAAATCTGAACACAGATGACATTAATACCACTGGAAAAGTTATGAAATGGTCCCTCACAATAACACTGTTCAGGGAGGCTATGAAACATGTATCCATGATACAAGCATGGTTGCCTTATACCAGGGTATATATATGCAAAAATATAGTTCAACCAGTATAATTGGATCTATGACCAGAAATAGTGTTATATCAGGGACTATGTTATACTTAGGTACTTTATACTAAGGGACAACCCAACTTATCATTTACTAATCCAGGGGAGACAAAAACCGATTATTACTATTAAATCTCTAACACTAAACTATATTTTCATTTGTTCAGAAATATTTTTTTTTTTTTTAAAACAGTATTCTATCTTGAGAGACAAATCTTGTCACTTCTCAAAGATAACTACAATAGTCCCTCACTAAAAAGTCCCTCAGTATAAATTTTCTCTCTGATAAAATGCAGTAATGGGCATGGATCCCATTAAATTTACTTAATTTAGTTTTGTTATTACTTGTTTTATTTCATTTATTTTAGTTCTTGGCTAAAAAAAAAAAATACAGTTTTTGTGTGATTTGATTTGTTCAACATACCTCAATTATGCTTGTAATGTACCTCAGTATTAGGTAACCTCACTTATAACACTGTATATTTTTGTATGTCTTACATGAACAACATTATAATAAAGTGTGAGCACTGTACTTCCCAGCGATGGCAGTTCAATACAGGCTTGGCTGTACCATCAACAACACCTTAGTTATGGATTTATGTACAGTACAACCAAGAGAAATGCATGGAAAGATATGCTTATAATATTGACCTCTCTGATCTATTCAAATACGAAAATATACCACAACGCCATATTTTGTCATATTACAAGATCTTTTGACTAAATATAAAAATACACACCCCCTTTTTGGCAGCTGTTGGCTTTTTTGCTCCAATAATAGCTTTCCTGGGTTCAGCTTGTGCCTGTGCCTGTGTTGGTGACATACTAAGGGCTGCCTCTACACTAGGACCCTCTGTGGGCTCTGTTCCTACAAGAAAGATTTATCCATGATGATAAATGTGAAACATTCACAAAACAAGAACCATGTTTTAAGAAACACTTAATATGCCCCCAAGATGAGCTGTCAATATATCAAAAGGCATAAAACTAATGGCACCAACCAGAGACATGACAGAAGGGCAGGAATGCCACAGGAATAAGGGAAGTATATGATACATAATTCCAAATAGGATGTAAACTAGATGCATGAAAACTATAACCATACAAGTATCATTTCTGACCCAGGGACATAATCTAAGTGCAGAAGTGGTACAAGGTGATAGGTAAGAATGTAGTGATGTTATATTCAAAATATACGCTGAATCAGACAAGTTTTTAAATTTAAAAAAAAAAAAAACCTCCCTTGAAGCGACTATTGCCTTACTGGCCAAAAAGAATATCTAGGTATCCGTGACAAATCAGTTTCTTCTGTCCTTTTATTCTTTTTTAGTTGCTGAGTATTTAAACTATTTCTGATATTCTTGAGAAATTCCAACGTATGTAATTTGGTAACAAAATTGTTTTCTTACACGTTTGTGTTAACATTTTGACAGGATACCTGTAAGTGCAGTGCAAAATTCTTTGTCATGGCCTTTGACCTTGAACCTGATATCATAGAGAGAAGATTGATAAACTTCAAATTTGTCTCAATGTCAAAATATACCCACATACTAAATTTTATTAAATCTATAATTATTATATTGAGTGGGTGGAAGGGACAAATTACTGAACTGGCATCATTCAAGATATTCCTCAGCTATGTCCACAAACTGGGTTTGATCAAAATCCATTCAGACTTGTTGTGTTATGCTCACATGCCAGTAAAGCTAACAAGGACCTGAGCTTGCTCCCCTGGCTGACATGTGCCTAATTGCCAAATGCAAGAGCAGTTGGCCAAATAATCTGGACCCGTGGGATACTTTCTATTGAAATTTCAACCAATGATGTTGATTGCATATGTTAACGAAAACAACTATGTCAAGGTTTC
Organism: Margaritifera margaritifera; assembly: GCA_029931535.1. Classification (NCBI taxonomy): domain Eukaryota; kingdom Metazoa; phylum Mollusca; class Bivalvia; order Unionida; family Margaritiferidae; genus Margaritifera; species Margaritifera margaritifera. The sequence continues at coordinate 659,788 of JAQPZY010001118.1, read as the reverse complement.
TCCAGTTTGTATACCTTCATATATATTTGATGACACATCAACATCATTAGTCAATTACTGAAAGGCCTCTATGCCAGGATACTTTCTATCACAGTTGGTCAAATTCTGTTAAGCAATTATTTTTTTGTTGTACAAATGTTTTTCTATTTGTAGTAACAGCCACCACATTTGATGGTGGATGAACATCATTTCAATAAATATGAAAAGCCTTCAAGTTTTCTGTTAAATTTGGTCAAATTCTGTGGAGCAGATTTTGTGAAATTGTAAAAAGCAATTGTGAATAGATGATGCACAACAGATGATGGATAATGACAATACCATAAACTCACCTGGCCTTGCAGCCAGGTGAGCTAGAAACCTAAGTCAAGACCTTTGACCTTAAACTTAATGTCAGAGTGCTGACTATTTGTTTACTGGAATGCAATTATTAGAATCTGATCAAAATTCATTTGTATAATGTCACTGTGTTCATAAGTCAATGAAGTACAACAACAAAAAAGCAATGACCTCTGACTTGACACTATGGACAATTAGGTCTGGTTTTGAACTCCTTCACAAAGTGCCAATATGCTGGTGGTCAGATCTGTACCATGTTCAATCAGATTGGAACCATTTTTATTTAGGACCAACTAAACTTCAACATAAGTCTTCTACTGAATACCCCATGTTGAAATGACCATCCATTTAGGAGAAGTAGCAACAATATTTTCAAGATGGCCACTTTGGCAGCCATAATAGAATATCAGATTGGCACCATTTTCATTTAAGACAAACAAGACATCATAACAAGTCTTTAAGTGAAAACCCCATGTCAATATGACCATCCATTCAGAAGTAATTACAAGACTTTCAAGATGGCCACTGTGGTGGCCATATTGGATGTCCAATGGGCTCCATTTGCATCTATACTAACAAGACCCTGGCATGAATGTATGTGTAACGTTTCATGGTAATCACCCAAGTAGTTCAGGATAGTAGCAATAATAAATTTATGCTAAAGGACAGACAGTGGACAGATGATGTGCAGTCCATCAAATTAGCTCTTCTTGTCTATTTTCAGTAGAGCCAACATTGACAATAATAATAATATTACTATTATTAATAATAATAATAATATATAGGAAGTGAATCAGGTAAGAGGTTACAGAATGACAAATTATGAAAATAACTGCAACTATATATGTCCCCATCGTAATTCCTGACCCCACAATGCGACAGGAGTGGTACAGAGAGAAAGGATGTATGTGATGATATTATATAATACTCCAAATATGAAGTGAATTGGTTCATAAGTTAGTGAGCTGTAAGTGTGGGGAAAAAAATGCTTTAACTATGGCTATCCACAGACACACACATCCAATCACACGCCCATACTTGGTCAACCCAAACAATAGATGTCCACCATTTTAGGGGGCAGAAAAATATAAAACTTATTTTGAAATGGTGCTAACAACATGTGTATGACACAAAGTATCCAGACACTAACTGATGACAGGGCTTTGTTCACACCATGCTGGTCTGGTAATTTCTGTTTCCAAGAGCAACTGTAAATGATTTCCAGTATTCAATAAGACACAATCTAATATCTGTTATTGAAGTTGATTGACCAAACTGAGAGAAAAAAAGGATCTTATTATTATTACAATAAAAATAATTATTATTATTGATTCCACTGATTAAAATCTACAGATATGAGATCTGAATACGTCCTTGCATGAATGTTGTGTAGTCAGAGTATCAAGCTGACACATACTGTAGTGTCTGAATATCCACTGAATGCATGTCACTTACCTGCCTGCATTTTGATATGATGACATTATAAGGCACTGATTGTTTCAACTACAGTTTTATACATGCCAAAATTAATGAACAAAGAAGTACTTAACAATACTACCCAAACCAATTTAGGACATAGCTTTGGCACATAATTATAAGTTTTATCAGTTTGGTTTGGCTAAAAATCACCATACATGTGTTTAGTTTCTAAATTTAAGTATGTAAGACATGCGCAACATTATCAGTTATAAAATGACCTTAACTTTTCACCATAAGTATAAAAACAAGAGTCCCTTGAAGGTACAGACGTTCTACTGGGCAAAAAGAATTTCACGGAATTCAAGATAAGACCATTTCTTCCTTGTGGCTGCTGAGTGCTGAAACCATCTCTGATATTCCTGAACAATAACAAGAATTTTCAAATTAGCTCCTGTGGTGGACATATTGGATGTCAGATTGGCACCATTTTCATTTAGGACCAAATAGACATCATTAGAAGTCTTTTGGTGAAAACCCCATGTGAATATGACTATCCGTTCAGAGGGAGCAGTGACAGCGTGATTTTCAAGACAGCCATTGTGGCAGCTATATTGGATGTACAATTGGGATCATTCTCATTTAGCCCCAACAAGGTATCATAAGAAGTCTACTGGTGAAAACCCCATGTTGATACAGCCATCCATTTGGGAGAATTAGAGATAACAATATTTCCAAGATGGCCATTGTGGCCATACTGATGCTCAGTTTGCATCATTTTCATTTAGGACCAACTAGACACTATAAGAATTCTTCTGATGAAAACCCCATGTCAAAATGACTTTCCATTTGGGAGGAGTAGAGGTAACAATATTTTAAAGATGGCCACCATGGTATGGTGACCATATTGGAGGTCAGATCAGCACCATTTTACTTTAGGACCAACAAGACATGATAAGAAATCTTCTAGTGAAAACCCCATGTTGAAACGACTTTCCTTTTTGGACTAGTAACAAAATTTTCAAGATGGCTGTCATGGTGGCCATATTGGATATCAGATTCACATCATTTCCACTGAGGACCAACTAGACATCATAAGAAGTCTTCTGGTGAAAGCACGATGAGGATATGAGCAACCATCTAGGAGAAGTAGCGATAATAAGATTTTTCATGTGGCCATAATGGAGGTCAGATTGGCACCATATATGACCAACCAGACATCATAAGAAGGTTTTCAGTAAAAACCCATTGCTGATTTGACCATTTATTCAAGAGAAGTAGTGATAATAAAATTTCAACGCTGGCCACTGTGGCAGCTCTATTGGATGTCTGAATGGCACAATTTTGATCCAGGACCAACTAAATATTAAAAAAAGTCTTTTAGCAGAAAGCCCATCTTGATCTTGATACCAACTAGACATCACTATAGGTCTTCTGGTGAAAACTATATGTCAATATGACTTTTTGTTCAGGAGGAGTAATGATAACAAAATTTTCAAAATGGTGGCTATACTGGATTTCAGATCGGCACCATTGTCATTTAGGACCAACTAGACATCATAAGAAATCTTTTAGTGAAAACCCCATGTTGATATGGCCGTACATTCAGAAGGAGTTGCGAAAACAAGATTTTCAAGATGGTCGCAGTGCCAGCTATATTAGTTATCAGATTGGCACCATGTTCATTTAGGACCAACTAGACATCATAAAAAGTCTTCTGGTGAAAACTCCATGTCAATATGCCTCTTCATGCAGGAGAAGTAGCAATAACAAGATTTTCAAAATGGCTGCCATGGTGGCCATATTGGACTTCAGATCGGCACTATTTTCATTTAGGACCAATTAGACATCACAAGAAGTCTTTTAGTGAAAACCACATATTGATATGACCATCCATTGAGGAGGAGTAGCAATAACAATATTTTCAAGATGGCCACTGTGGTGGCAATACTGGATGTCTGTGCAGCACCATTTTCATGTAGGACCAACCAAACCATGGAATGAATGTGTGTGTAAAGTGACAATCCTCCTAGTAGTTTAGGAGGAGTAGCAATAACAAACTTGTGCAAATGGACAGATGGACAAGAGACCATCCCATAAGCTCTTCTGATCTATGAGGCAAATATTGTAGGCACTGAAAATGTGTCCATAGGCCACAGATGGACCTGCCCTCTGTCTGAATGAATGGTGTAAGTATACATAGCAAAGAGCAATAACCCAGGAAGAATGTATGCATCTGTGTATTAACATGCAAAAGAACATACAATAACATACAATGGATTTTAAAAAATGACAGAACAAAATGAAAAATGTTTAAATAATGTCTGCCAAGTTTAAGAGCAATTCATGAAAATATGTAGGACTACATGTAGGTGCACGTGTACAATTATTATATAAGGTATACACAATAATACAAGTTCATTGGTAAAGTATTACCTATATCTCACTAACTGTTGATATAAGCAATAATAAGGATAAATATAACAAAAGTCCCTCAAAGGGACTGATGCACTACTGGCAGAGAAAAGAATTTGAACAAATTCAAGAAAAGACCATTTCTTCCTTTTAACTGCCGAGTGTTGAAACCATCTCTGATATTCTTCAGCAATAACAAGATTTTCAAATTAGCACTGTGGATGTCAGATTGGCACCATTTTCATTTAGGACCAACAAGACAATATTTAGGACCAACAAGACATCATAAGAAGTCTTCTGGTGGAAACCCCATGTTGATAATGACTTTCCATTTTAGAGAAGAAACAATAACAAGATTTTCAAGATGGCTGCCATGGTGGCCATACTGGATATCAGTTTGGCACCATTTCCATTTAGGACTAACAAAACAATCATAAGAAGTCTTTTGGTGAAAGAACAATATCGATATGACCAGCCACCACGGAAAAGTAGCCATGACAAGATTTTGAAGATGACCATTGTGGTGTCCATATTGGAAGTCAGATCAGCACCATTTTCAATTATGACCAACTAGACATCATAAGATATATTTCAGTGAAAACCCCATGCTGATATGACCAGTCATTCAGGAGTATTGATAACAAGATTTTCAAGATGGCCACTGTAGCAGAAATATTGGATGTCTGAGCAACACCAGTTTCATTTAGAACCAACTAAACATTATAAGTCATTTAGTAAAAACCCCATGTTGATACAGCCATGCATTCAAGAAGAGTAACCACAACAAGATTTTCAAGATGGCTGCTGTGGCAACCATACTGAATGTGCAAGTGGCACCCTTTTCATTTAGGACCAACTAGACATCATAAGAAGTCTTCTGGTAAAAACCATATGGCAATATTACTTTTTTCGTTCAGGAGGAGTAATGATAGCAAGATTTTCAAAATCGCTCCTTTGGTGGTCATACTGGACACCAGATCAGCACCATTTTCAATTAGGACAAACCAGATATCATAAGAAGTCTTCTGGTGAAAACCCCATGGCAATATTACTTTTCATTCAGAAGGAGTAGTGATAGCAAGATTCTCAACATGGCTCATATGGTGGTCATACTGGACATTATTTTTGGACCAACTAGACATCATAAGAAGTCTTTTAGTGAAAAGCCCATGTTGAAATGACCACCCATTCAGGGAGAGTAGCGAAAACAAGATTTTCAAGATGGCCACTGTGATGACCATATTGTATATCAGATCAGCACCATTTTCATTTAGAACCAACTAGACATCGTAAGAAGTCTTCTGGTGAAAATCTCATGTCAATATGATATTCCATGCAGGAAAAGTAGTTATAACAAGATTTTCAAAATGGTCACTGTGGCAGCCATACTGGCACCAATTTTATTTCAGACGAACTAGACACCATAAAAAGTCTTTAAGTGAAAACCCCATCTTGATATGACCATCCATTCATCAGGAGTAGCAATAACAACATTTTCAAGATGGCCACTGTAGCGGCCCTATTGGATATCCTAATGGCACCGCTTTCATTTGGGACCAAATAGATATAAGAAGTTTTCTGGCGAAAACCCAGTCAAAAAGACTTTTCGTTCAGGAGGATCTGTGATGGTGGCCATATTGGATGTCTGAGCAGCAGCAGCATTTTCATTTAGGACAAACTAAGCCATGGAATGAATGTGTATGTAAAGATTCATGGCAATCCTCTAAGTAGTTTAGGAGGATTAGCAATAACAAACTTATGCTAATGGACGGATGGACAACAGACAACAGACCATCATCCCATAAGCTCCTCTGGTCTATGACAAGTAGAGCTAAAAATCAATCCTCCATGTACACTTGACACTTACTTTCTGATGTTTTTCCATTGCCATTTTGTATAGGAACTGGCTCTGAGGAAAGCTTAGCACTGTCTGAAATTGAGTAGTTGACAGGTGGCACCAGAGCATTTTCCAGTTCTGTATGCTCTGCAAAAAAATCCACCTCCTTTGTCTCAGGTGATGTGGGATCATGTTGACTGTCTATATGTAGCTGAAAGAGAACCAAACAGATGTACTCATTTACTAACTTGTAGCAGTCTACCATGAATATTTGCAAAAAAAAATAATAATATGAATACTTAACTCTCAGAATCTAAACCAAAACATTTCTTTTGAACTCTTTAGTAAAATAGCAATGCAATTATGCTCTCTATAAACAGAATACCATATACACTCGCTTATGAGTTGCGTCCAACTGCAAACAAGACCTAATCTGCCATCGCATAATGCGTGAGCAGATCAGGGTCCATGTTGTTTGTTCAAATGATTACTCCTAACTCCTAACAAACTGCACAGACTCAGATCTGCCAACACATTATGCAATGGCAGATCTGGGTCTATGCAGTTTAACTCAACTTGTAAGTGAGTATATACAGTACCTCCAACAATGGAATAATTTTTTCCATCCTGTGAGCCCTTGTTCTTCAGATGTTTCAATATACGACCTTGTCCTAAAAAATCAGTCTGCTATCAAGGTCATTAGATTTGGAGTAAATCACTCCTTGTATCATTCTGCGGTACTGATTTTTAAATGAAAATAGAACTTTGCAACTTTCACAAATATTGTCACCCTAACAAAATGTCATGCTGTTACAAGTTTGTTGTCAGCACTGAAACAGTGTATAGTGTGTCATTGACATCAAACCAGTGTGTTATCAGTTTCAAGCCAATATGTCATCAGACTGTACAGTATTGCAGTTTTAAATCAAGGAATTTTGAGATGATCTCTCATTCGGTTGAAGTGAAAACTCTGTCTATATCATTCTTGAAATCATAAAGTTTAGGACCTTGTCTGAAGTACCAAACATTATTATGTGCTTTAGCAATGTTCACAAGATATTTTCAAAGGATTTCTTGTTAAATAATTCAACACTCTTATGTTGATTATTTAAGTATAGTGACTTGAATTTTATTTGCTTAGTACATGGTTAGCGGAAAAAGCCAAGTCATTTACTGCATCAAATGAGGCAATAGTTGTATGAAGGTAACAAACAATGGCTGATTATGTCACAAAAAAATCAACAATACAAAAACACTTATCATCACAGACACAAAGCTTCAACATTTTTAGAATATACTTAAATTTTGAAATCTCTGAACTACGTCCTATCAACCAAAAACTTTCCAGCAGCACTTTCTTTGCTGCAACTTTATCAAAACATTTTATGGTTTATGGGGAAGTTTCAGCAATGATGTCTGAATGTATAAAAATCAGAAATTAAACAAGATGAAGTCATCTATATCCCTGCCCTGCCAAAATATCTGCAGGGAGACGGAAAGATTTGTCAAAGATTTCAGGAAGTTTGTATTTACAAAGTATACAGGGAAGCAATAGACATATTGAGTTGGCTTCAGAAATGAAAGTGTGAATGGTGGATGGATGGATGAAAAGACAAATGAAAAAAAAACATTTAAAATATTGAAACTGAAGAATTGTGAATAGCAAAAGCACATCTGCACGATAAGTTTAATACATGTACCATATTTCAGAGAGATATCTTAAACAGTTTTGGAGTTTTGCCATGGAAATTAAAGTGTGAATGATGGATGGATGAACAGACAAATGGACAAAAATGTTAAAATATTGAAAATAAAGTATTGTCAATAGCAACAGGCACATTCACACTACTAGTCTAATATGTGTACCAAATTAGAGATATCTTAAAAGGCTTTGGTGTTTTGCCCCAGAAACTTAAGTGTGGATAATTGATGGATGGATGTACCAATGGACAAAAACATTAAAAATATTGAAACTAAAGAAATGTGAATAGCAAAAGGAACATTTAGACAACTAATCAAATATGTGTACCAAGTATCATGGAGACATCTTGAATGGTTTTTGAGTCATGCTCTGGAAATGAAGGTGTAAATGATGGATGGATGGATGAACAGATGGAAGAAACATAAAAAATATTGAAACCACATACATGTGAAGATTCAAAAGCACATTATACACTGGCTGATAGACAAATGGGCAAAACATTAAAAATACTGAAACTAAAGAATTGTAATTAACAAAAGGCAAATCTGGACCTCTAGTCTAATATGTGTACCAATTTTATAGAGATACATGTGCCTTGAACAGTTCTCAAGCTATGCTCCAGAAATGAAAGTGTGAATGATAGATGGATGGAAGAAAAGACAAACAAATAAAAACATAACAATACTGAAACTGAAGAATTATGACTAGCAAAAGGCAAATCTGCACCACTAGTGAAATATGTGTACCAAGTTTCATAAACTGAAATCTTGGAACAATTTTAGAGTTATGGTCCAAGAAATGAAAGTGAATGATGGATGGATGGTTGAAAAAAATAAATGGGTGGAAACTTGTGAATAGAAAAAGGCACATCTGGACCACTAGTCTAATATGTACCAAGGCACATCTGGACTACTATTCTAATATGTGTACCAAGGCACACCTGGACCACTAGTCTAATATGTGTACCATCTGGACCACAAGTCTAATATGTGTACCATCTGGACCACTAGTTAAATATGTGTACCAAGGTTCATCTGGACCACTAATCTAATATGTGTACCAAGGTTCATCTGGACCACTAGTCTAATATGTGTACCATGTGGACCACTAGTCTGATATGTGTACCATGTGGACCACTAGTCTGATATGTGTACCAAAGCACATCTGGACCACTAGTCTAATATGTGTACAATGGCACACATGGACCACTAGTCAAATATGTGTACCAAGGCACATCTGGATCACTAGTCTAATATGTGTACCATCTGGACCACTAGTCTAATATGTGTATTATGTGGACCACTGGTCTAATATGTGTACCAAGGCACATCTGGACCACTAGTCTAATATGTGTACCAAGGTTCATCTGGACCACTAGTCTAATATGTGTACCATGTGGACAACTAGTCTAATATGTATTCCAAATGTCACTGAAAGATCTTAAACAGTTTTGGAGTTTTGCTTTGCAAATGAAAGACTTAGTGTGGATGGATGGACAGAAAAAGGGCAAAAAATTTTAGCAAAATGCACATCTGAACCACAAGTCTAATATGTATTACCAAGTTTCATTCAGATATTTTAAAAAGTTTTGGAGTTATGCTCTGGAAACAAAAGTGTGACAGATGGACAGACAGATGGAACCTGTTTCAATAATCCACCAAAACATTCACTGAATTGGTTGGGGATAAAATTAGCAATGCAGAGAATTCTCCCTATACAATAAGTGACACTGCAAACAATGGTTTATCCCTGCTTTAATTGGTCACTGGAATGTATCTACAGTGACCATTTAGTCTATGCAAACTAAACTTTTGCTTCATGAGGAAGGCATTGTTTAGATACAGGAACATCTATGAATTGATGTGCAAATATCTCGCTTGTGCTCACCTTACTCCAGTAATGTTGTCAATGTAACTCAAAGGTGTCAATAAGTCAAATTTGAAAGTGAGGCAGTTTTTATCATTAGGGAAGACAGTCAAAACAATTCGTTTGTTGGATGGTGGGAAAAGTAGTTGTGTTATTGCAGCAGAAATGGAAGTCGCCATTTGTGCCAGGTATAGTTCAATATCTGCATCTATTTGCCTGTGAATTAAAGCTATCTCTGAAGAAAAAAGTTCATCTTTGAGAAGAGATACTAGTTGCATTCCTTTTCATTGGGGTCAGGGGTCATTCAATATTTAAAACTTGTCTGTAAAGACAAGTGAAGTTACAGTTCATGGGTCACAAAGAATAGCCATATATGGCTTCTTTTGATTCCCTATTCATCACAATCTCTCACATAAGATGTCTTTTGATCTTGGCAAGTTGAGCAACTGAATAATCCATATAATGTTTTTGAAGCATAAACAGCTGTTTCCAAGCCTAATTTATACAAGCTGGATGACGAAAAGAGTCAGTCCTCTGTTTTACAGTCATTTGTAAGCTGTCATTCAGTAGTGAAATGAGTGATTTATTATAGTGCACAAAACAAACACAGATCAGTGATTATTTTTTAAGTCAGTGACGATCTAATTTAAAGAATGGATTAAAGTGAACAGAATACAGTAATCTTGTGTGGAACATAAATTTGGGAGAGAATGCATATTTTATGATTTTGTTGAATAGTCCACATTTCTTATCTCGCTTGTGCTCACCTTACTCCAGCAATGTTGTTAATGTAACTCAAAGGTGTCATCTTGACAAAATGTAATAATAATAATAATAATAATAATAATAATAATAATAACAATAATAATAATAACAACAATAAGGATATTTGGTGCATGGCATTTGTTCAAAAACCAATTTAGACAGGTGAACCTGTATACAGATGTCACCTGTGAACAAAGGTCAATTTTTGCCTCTTGCCATAGGTTGCTGCTATTGATAGGTTTGACTATTTATTGTCATTATGTTCAGTTCATTTGATGGTCAATCAAGGTTATAAAATGTGGTATCAAAACTTAAAAAAAGATATCACATGGTGACAACATCTCTGGAAGATTATGTATGTACATTAATTTACATGGAGACAAAACCTATAGACCTCATGACATGCACAATTCTTTTAAAATACTCCAGCATGCAACAAATTATAATTCATAAAGTGGAACATCATGAGCTATGTAAAAAGCAAAATTAGTAAAAAGCTTAACTTTTGCCATGATTTTAAACAAGGTGTTTAAGCATTTTAAAAGTGACAGGTGATCTCAAAACTATTTAACTCTGAAAGAATCAAAATTACAAATCCCCCTCGAATGTAATTGCATAAGTTCAATTTTCTTTCTTTCATAAGCAAGTACATATATATACATGTACATACATACATCACTCCCTCATTTTAATGCACCTGGATAACTTGCAAACTTGCCTATAATGCAGAGGTTGGTGTGGATCCCATATTTTTTGGTTGCTGAAGAGGCAAAATAATAGGCTACTATCTGCTTAACATTAAAAAACATGATTTAAATTGGCAAATGAACCCTCAATATATCATTTTATCATCAAAAATAGCAGTTAGTGTGTGGAAATTTGGAATCATCATCATGAAATTAATGCATTTTAATAAGAAATCATATATTGCAGGATTTTCTTTAACAAAAAATATTTTCCCACTAAATAACACAATACACGACGAAATATCAATTAATGAAATTGTTGGTAAATGCCTAATGGTGGGAACACTGTGAAATAAATACCAGTTAAAAAAGTTATGTTAAGTGAAATCTGTGCTTTATCTTTTAACCGGGTTTTAATGTAATCATTATAAATGTGATATGCAGTCATATATTCAAATGTAAAAGGAGTCAATCAACTGTTACAACACTGGCTGCAAGGACTTCAGTGAGAACCTAATTAAATGATTAATCAGTGGGTAAGCTGGCTTTTTTGTTTTTACATCTGTTGAGAACTTAATGGTCTTTCAACATGAGGATACAAGCTAATTAACAAATTAGTTGTCTCCAGCCGATTACAGTACATGGTAGATGCAGACATCACAGTAACACCTGGGTGTAGTTCAGCCTTATTTCTTGTTAAAATCACACACTACAGACAACTCCTGAGTGTTTGCCTTCGGCTAATCTGTGGATTGATCTTCAAACTTTAGAGTGATACATGTGAAAAAAACTTGCAAGTTCTAATAAAATGTACGCATTTCTGATTTTTCTCTTTTTTTTTGGGTCTATATATCTTTTTCTATCCATATGTGGTGTTCTATAACATTGCTAGTGCTATATGCTGTGTTTAGTAGCATAAACAACATAGTTATTACCAGGTGTGATCAATGAAGAAGTGATTACAGGGTTCATACAGCTGTTGGTAAAAAAGATTGAAAACCTTTTCCAGACTGGTTTGCAATTTTTTCCCAGACCCCTCTGGCACATGTATTCAAAGTCTGTGTCCCTATAAATGAGCATGTGGTATCCACATGATATAAAGAAGTATCCACCAATCATGAGTGGGTGATAGGTCACACATGTCTCACCAACTGCACTGAACCGGTATGCAGCAGCTGATGCCCCATCCAACCCCACAAAGATAAACATTGGCGCAACATATGAACGAGTTCAAGCAACAACAAAAATAAAACACAGCAACCCTAAATTCCATTCTTTTTCCAGACCTTTAGGACAAAATCTTTATTTTCCACACTTTTTCCAGGTCTGGAAAAAGCACTCTTTTTTTCCCCATACTTTTTCCATACTTTCCAGACTCTGTATGAACCCTGTGGTTACATTTAAAATTGAGGAATTAAGTAGTGCAACAATACTGATGTGTTTGACTCCATTGGTTTATGAGTGTAATTCTAGCTATGAAGCTTAGTTCTCTGTGTCTGCTTACAATGGATACATGCAGTTTGATACTGAGGGGGGGGGGGGGGGGCAACACAAAATTGACTGATACACAAATCTGTGAGTACTGCATGTCAACTTGATTTATATTAAATGTCTGTCATAAACTTAATAACTTTATTTGGCTTCTTAAGATCTAACATCCACTAATATTAAAACCCATTATAGAAATAGTATTTCCATAAAACAAGGAGATTAAATATCTCATGTATCAACAAAAGTTGCTAACACTGCCCCCTACCCTCCTCCAGCCATAACTATCAATGTAACCAAAAATTGCTTCCCTCACTATCTCATGCCCTCTCTTATGCTGTGGTTGATGTTAATGGACCCAGTTGCTCATGAGTTATCAAAGGAGAGGTGTACATACATAGCTACACACACACATACATACGTATGTACATACAAACTAAGGCTATGTAATGCAACTGATGTTACAATACGATACATATCCCGATACATAGATCCCATTATATGTATTCTGATATATATCCTGAGCTTTTTGTCAAGTAAAACAGCATGATGCGCTTCATTTTTTTTCCATTACAATTTAGTACAACTTAACATTACTTGGTTTTTTAACATTTCAATAAATGTAAAGTGTATTACATTATCGAAATCAGTTGTAATATCGCCAATAAAAAAAGAAATATAATTCAATATGTTAAAAAATAGACCAGTCAATAAATCTTATAATGTTTTCCAATTTCAAGAGTCAGTGAATTTAAAAACTTGCATAAATTCACTAAAGTTCTCAGGTTGTATTACAGGTATTGCTATACGGGTGGTGATACAATATATCATCATGAAAATATCAAATATTACTGATAAGTATCACTGTATTCTTAAATCACTAACACATACATACATGCATACACTGTATATAAATTTATCTATACATAATTATCTGATTGCTGAAAGCCTCTTACAAGGATACCAAAAAGCATACATGCAAGAAAGATGATTTTGTTGCAGAAAAAGTATCAATTTTAGTTAATCATCCTAGCTCCAAAGTTAGATAACAATTAACAATAAGCAATATGTGATTTATCTATACTTGTCTTGATGCTAAATTGAAACCTATTTCACTAAGAGATAACACCATAGATCGAAAATCCTATGACAAAAGTGAAAATTCAAAACTTGGTACATATGCTACAGGAAATGAATCTGAGAAAACCCTATTGCAAATTGGAAATGGAGGTCAAGGCAAAGACCACATTTTGTCAACAAGAATTCCATGGAATGCTATATCTTGCCTGATCCATCAGGACATAATCCATAAACCTTGCAAAGTTGCAAGGTCAAGAAAAGTATATCACTGTGACATACTTTTGCTCATGGTGAGTAGTACCCTGCCCTGCAAGATGAATATACCCATCAAGCTTCATGACTGTCAGAAACTAAGCAAAATGCAAAAGCTTAACATAATAAATAATGCTTGAAAAGTTGATCCCTGTGCCCATGGTCAGTAATACCCTCCAAGATAAATATTCCCATCAAACTTCATGAATGCTTATGCAACAGTGTCAGAGAAAATGAGCTAAATACAAAAACTTAACTTAATTACTGGAATGTTACAAGTAGGTAACTTTGACCTACTACCACCTGTGGTGAGTATTACCCCGAGCTAAATGGAAATAATCTTGAGGCAGGTAATTCTCACAGAAAGAGCTATGTGATTTTGATCTTTTTATATGATCTCCAACAGGAAATGATACTAGAAAATTCAAAAGCAGGTCAATAAGACAGGCATTTTACCAGCTCCCAGCTATTATGGAAAACCTTTCAGATTTTGGGGAAAACTTGAAGATGGTCTCCTTGTATGTACAATCACCTTATATTACCTTATATACTCTTGTGTAAGCCCATACCAACTGCAAACTGCATAGACCCAGATCTACCATCGCATAATGCACTGGCAGATCTGGGTCTATGCAGTTTGTAAGGACTAATCAGTAGAACAAACAACATAGACCGGATTATACGCGAGTATATACGGTAAATGTCATACTCCAGTTGTTAGCTTTATGGTATCTTTATACTTTATATATTCATGTACGAGTCAAACCCAACTGCAAACACATAGACCCTGATCAGCCATTGCATAATGCACTCACAGATCAGGTTTCTTGTTTGTTGTACTGATTGGTCTGAACAAACTGCACAGACCCAGACCTGCCAGTGCATTATGTGATGGCAGCTCTGGATCTATGCAGTTTGTAGCTAGATTCAACTTGTATGCAAGTATATACGGTAAGAATCTCTCAACTGCATTTTAAATTAAGGACAAACCAAACAAGTTCTGTACATGATTCCAATATATCTGATATTTTAACCAAATATGGAAGCAATACCGATACATTTGTAGAAATCTTGATACGTTTGTAAAAATCGAACAAAAAAAAAACGTACCATGCAAACCATTCATAGTTTCAGGGTTCATTCTACATTGATTTGCAAACCTGCCATTCACAATCTCGCTGTCCTATGTCACAAGCATGTGGAGTACTTTGGGTTTTTGGCAGTGGCCTTATGTGTCAGCCAATTGCAACAAATATTTTAAAGTCTTTTACAAAATCTGAGCTGCACGATAAGAACACCAGCCGAGGTAAATAGCTCCTACTTCAGTGTCCTTGGTGCTCTACAGCCTTATCATGAAAGAATGTTTATAGTAAAATTACAGAAAAAAATTGTTTTAAAGCAGACACTGCCATCTTGAATAACATGGTCAATTTATGGGAAGGTTTTGCCAAAAATTTTGCTATCAGCATTGTTTTGTGAAAGCAGTATAGTGTACCAAAGACACTAGAATAGCAGCCACATGTATTTATCTCAGCTTTTTTTCTTGTTTGAGTGGCTCTGAATATTTCAAACATTTCGACCAACAGTTTCGATCAGCTGTAATTTAGAGTCAATGCAGAAATGACTGAAGTAATCCAAATGCCCATGATTGTAGATTGTTTCAGGAGAAAGAGGCAGTCACATGAAAAATCAAAAATCCAAAATAGCAAATTCATATTTATCCAGAATACTTCCTGTAGATTATTTAAATTGCCCTAAAATACTGAAAATAAATACACAGATGGTCCAAAGCTAAATAATGCAAATATGAACCCTGCAGCTTTAAGAATCAAAAAAAAAAATACACAATGCCAAATAAATGTTTTATAAAATATGAATTTTAAACAACAAAATGTAATCATTTATAAATTTTTATAAATATTATTAAAAAGTTCAGCAGGTGCCATCGACATTTTTTATCAATGAAATCTCACAAGGACAATAGCCAATATTATATACTTTATCAGTGTTTTCCCTTGACCATCATATACGGCAGAGTGCAGTTTCCCTAGGTGGACAGTTGAAGATGTATAAAAGAACTTTTGAGGACAAAACTGCTTCAAGGTTGAACAGTAATCGTATTTCCTTTTTTCAACAGAACAATTACAAATGCATAAATTCCATTTCATTTTTTTTTTCAAAGCAGAAATGCATTTAGTAGCAAGAAAACAATTGATATCAATGTAATGTTGATTTGTTTAAAGAAAATCAACTTCAAGTTCTGCGATTGAACTTGAAAAGAGGCAGTTTCATTATCTGGGCAACTGAAAGTAGGGCAAAGTGCATCTACATGCCATGTCTTATAAGGGACAACACTGTGTCTGCCAAATTTGAGAAAAGCAAAGCAGGTTAAATGAAAGTCAATGCTTCTGTAAACAATATAAATAGTATCCTAAAATATATTTAATACCATTATAATTTGAAAATTTCTTGGAGATTTTCTTGATCTTCAACATAGCAGTCATATCAATTTAGGGCTATTCCAGAAATAATGGTATAGGGGAGTCGGAAGCCAATTTTTATTTTCACCCACCAGGTATAAAATATCATTAATATTACTCCCCACTTTGGATGAAATATATATTTCTTCAAGCACCACCATGCATGAAATTTATTTGCAGAAATTCAACCTAGCAAGAATGCATATTAAGATAAAAGACAGTCCCTAAGACAGCTTGTTTTCATGAAATTTTCAGAATCTAGGATGCAGTATACAGTATTTGTTTACTCCCGAGACAACAAATTTGTTTGAACCTCAATAGTCTGAGTTTCCTATGACCCTTCCCACCCCATTTTAGATATTTGGACATTTATGCTGGGGTGTGGGGTCAGAACGCATTGCCTATCAAAAAGTTGGAATTTGCCAACACCATGCAGTGTCAGTATAGGGTAGTCGCTTACTAGCGGGCCTAGCAAACTAAATTACCTTACATCGAGCCATAGCTGCATCAAATCAATAGGAAGTGGATTTATTTTCTCAGAAATTGCAAGTATAGCATTTGTTATGTGCTTAATCCACTGACAGACAAAACTACAGCGTTGATGAAATCTGACCTGGTACTCACCATTTGCATTGCTAGTCACGTGACAACCCAACTCTAGCAACCTCTCCATGACATCAGAGGTTCAATAGTCATGTGATACCAAGGAAAACCCCCTTTCCAATGTTGTTGTACAAAAACTGTGTGGGAAGGGTCAGAGAAAACTCAAGACTAGTTCAAAAGCGCACATTTTTTTCCTCATCATGTTACTCTTTTATGCCGGTTTCGGTTCGATATAAATTGCATCCTATGCCAAAAATCACCACCAGGCATAAAAATAAAAATCAATCTTGACCCTATCATGCATATTTTATAAATTCAAAAAAAAACCCACCTGGCATTATATTTTAATTGTAGTGCCATCTGACCCTCCCACACAATCATTTCTGGAATAACCCTTACTATAAATTTGGAAATGCACGTGTCTAGAAAATAAAAGAAGTTCATGCTGAGGGACAAAGATGCAAACTAACATTAATTTGATTTAAAATTGAGTTAAACAACAAAAGAAATTTATTTCGTTTTTTGCCTTTGGTGTACAGTATATATTGGTGTACAGTATATATTTGTGTACAATATAATTTGTGCGCATTATATCTGGTGAACAACTTTTTGCTATTTAGCATCTTCTGAAACTTTTTCTTTGCATAAACCAATTACATGCCGCTTTGTGCATGTATGCACCTTTGGATTTTGAATCCTGAACAAAATAAAAAAACATTGTTTTTTAGATGTTGATGTGAAAAGCAAATACATATACAGTGAAGACCATTCATAATCAACCCTAAAAGACGAGTGAAAATCCATTCGCTAAAAAAACAAATTCTGTTCAGAACAGTCAAACTGACATGGATTACATATACAATAGTACTGCAAACAGCATGTGATACCCTGCCACCATATCGTTATTTGTTTGAATGCACTTTTTAGCACAATTACCTGACCTTAGAGCCTGACCGCCAAATCAAAAGGGTTATATCTGGAGCTAAGGGAAACAAATACACTAAATTTGGTTGAATTATGTTATTTAGAATGCAAGTTATCATCCAGAAATAAAATGCAAAGGCAAAATCTATTTTTAGTAAGTGGCCTTGACATTGGAACCACTGACCCCACAATCAATGAAGTTCTTCCTTTGGAAAAGTGTTTTACTGTACAAACCATTACAGATGATGACCAAATTGACTGCTATTTATTACATCCCTTTAGTGTTAAGTAGCTGAGAATAGACTGATATTGTAAATCTTTGCACATGACAGCTGATATGGTTTACTGCATCAGTTTTATCGAATAGGCGAGGTGACTTACTAAAATAATTACAGAGCATCTCATTTTTTCGTGATCGTAATCATATTCAATCCAGGGCCAATTTTCTTTCTTGTGGAGGATAAATTTTCTTGTGCCTTTCTCTCTTTTGTATTTTTTATCTTTGCTCAATTGCTAAATGGACTTGTCATTATGGTTTGGCCTTTTTGCAAGCATACATGTGCTCTCATCATCTTAATTTATGTGCCTCTTTAAAAACCATAATGAGTCGCCAGGAAATTTCCCAATCGCATGTCAACCCAAAATGCTTGTAACGGCTTGCTAGTTCCCATGGTAACAAAAGCTGAATCATAAAAATGAGCTCTTTTTTATATTGCGTTGATATGAATGTCTGATCAACTGTGAGTATTTAACTCAGTAGTTCATATACAGCACATTATTGCTCATAGGGAAAGCACTGGATCATTCTGCAAGATTCATTTGGCTGAGGTACAAGGTATAATTTGACTAGTCTTTTGTAAAATAAATTCAAAACTTGCATGCTTTATTGGAAGATGAAACCTAAGGAATATATTCTATCTGTTTAACCTATAGGCACATGCCGAGTCTGGCTCTCTTTGTGGAGAAAATATAAGGGTCCCAAGTTTTCAATGTTTAGTCCTGCACCTCCAACCCAAGGAATAATCAGCCCCTGAACTGCAGTCTGGATATATTCCTACTAACATAGTCATCCATTTGCAAATATGATTTGAGTCCAATACAGCAAAGGGACACTACTCTAACAGTATCTACCAGAGTTGATTGTCATTTGATCCACCCAATTTTATCCTATTTTATTTATGTATGCATTATTCTTGGAAACAACATAAATAACAACATTTCCAAATTTAAAAAGTGATATATTTTACTCTGTTTTTTCATTTAGTAGTCCCTCAGACAAATTAAACTTGTTTCTGGCAAAATTCAAGTAGTTTTTCAATAAATTCAAGAACTTTTAATAGATGACAATATCTTTTTTCAAATTCAAGGAGTCTTCAAGGATTTGTCATGGTTGTATGAACCATTAGAAAAGTCCTGAATTGTCTGACAGTAATTTATCACTCACACTGAAGCTTTAATTGAGAAAGATTTCAGGAAAAAAATTACATTCCTTGTGCTTCAGACCCAATCTTTTGTATATCTTCAAAAATATGTGACAGAAATTGGTTGGTTGTTTGATTGGTATTTAACGGCACTTTGAGCATGTTATTGGCTATATCATGCTGAAGAAAAAGGAACTAAATGCCTTTCTCAAGGATGCACCAAGGCAACCAAACCAGGCAGGCTGAGGTGAATAAAGAAAAATCAAACAAAAAGACAATAAATAGAAAGCCTTTTTGTCAGATATGTTTAATCAAAAGAGGTGTGTTTAACTATGTTCATCAACTTTCACGGTGATAATCTTGTTTTTGAAATTTGTTCAAATATTCTGATTATTAATATGAAAAAAAAATCATTGTTTTCAGAAAATGTCTCCTCGTTAGGAAAAGTTTAAATGTATTTCTGTTTATCATTTTATGATCTGTTGGAAAATTAATGGTATTGGCTGAAATTGTTGTCGCTGTCATGAGTATTGATTCCCCATAAGTTATCATTTGTAACCAAAACACCTGCTAACCCAGAAAAACAACAGTAAACTATGACACCCCGAAACTTTCCTTTGGTGGGTATAAAAACTGGATGTAAGCAAGTACTTCACTATATTCACACACAAAAAAATCTAATTTGTTACAAAAAGGTACCAACATGTTTGTAAATGCTTAAAGGTACCATTTTTACATTTTATCTACTTTTCATTATAGTTTCGAAATCTACACCATTATAATACAAAAGTACATTTATTTAAGAAATTAACATTGTTTACTTAGCCTTTTCATGAAGTCTACATGCCTTCAGTTCTTTGCATTATAGTTAAGAACTTGCTCATTGGTCATGGAAAAAACATTTAAAATGTAACATGGAAACTAAAGTGGGTTCAGGAATAACATGCCATTTTAATGATCATAATTGTTACAGTTACTTGTGAATACACTGGATAGTTTCATTACCAATGATATAACTATTCAGCAAATTACTGAAAAATATCTTTAACATCTTTCAAAACAAGCAGCTTTGACTTTCATTTCTTTAAACTAAAATTAAGGTGCCATAACTATTGTGTTCCCAAGATCTGACCTTGATGTTATCCATGCCCTATATTAAAAAAAAGGTTCATAGTAAGCATGGGTAAACACAGAATAATTTAAGCTATAGAATCATTACAATTTGTAATCCTCCTATAATTAATAGCTTCAAGCATTCCAGCGGTTTGTGGTTAAGGTGGGGAATACTGGGAAAGGAGATGTATCTTTGAAAAACAACAAACAAAACCACAAGTATAAATTAAATGTTATCAAACTTGAACATGTAATATTGTATTGAAATGTTATTTTCTGAACTGATATAGGGCTGACAGAAAATGAAACATCCATGCAGTAGTTTTCAAACAAAACACTCCTGTACAGTCAAAAGAAAACTGAGGTACATAAAATATTGTAATTATTACATTTGATTCTGAATGCCAGTACTATTTTCTACCTTAAAGTGACACAAAAAAGCCCCAAATGATAATGATAATCACTGAGTTACCCCCACCACACCCCTATTACAGGTTATCTACCCTTATGTGATACATCATCATCATCATCATCATAAGAAACAGGTGGCCACAGCATTTTATTTTTGTCCCTGAAAAGGCCTGCTGCTTCCTCTGAAGATTTTATCTATCCTTGGCTCCATGCATCATGGCTTGAGTGGCAAGGGCAAAAAAATTATCCTTGGCTCCATGCATCATGGCTTGAGTGGCAAGGGCAAAAAATTATCTTTCTAAGGCCTGAACCCTTGCCATGATACATCTGTTAAAGCAACTATATCAAAGCACTATTGGATAATCTATACACAATTACCTCCCCTATCACAGTTATATACCTTAGTTCCATGCAGTTTCATGGCCTGTGTGGCAAGATTATGAAGTTTGTCTCTGTACATGCTTGCTGCCCTGCTATGATACTTCTGCTGGGCATCTTTGGTAGTACATCCATGATGACGAAAAAATGCAGTCTGTAAAAGAATGAATCTGTGTTAGTATAAAATGGCCTGAAAAAGAACACAGATGCATTAATTTTTTTCCTTCTTAACCTATATTATTACTTATGGGGTTTCTCTACATTTTCAAGCAGGCGGATAATACAGCACGAGACAACTGAGGGTGCACACCAAGCGAGCACCCATTAATGCTAGGTGTGTGTGTGTAGAGGACATATTCTCTCCTGGAAAATGTTGAAATTTTGAAAGTAAATTGGTGTATTCTCACACATTCTGGTACCTTCCAATGCTTTCCAGTTTGCTGTGAATGTAATATATTTTTGCCACTGTTCATTTTAATATGATTGCTTTAGGAAATAAAACAAGAGTCTCTCGAAGGGACAGACACTCTACACTCTACTGTCTGAAAAGATTTTCAGGAATTCAAGACGATTCTTCATTTTAACTGCTGTAGGACTAACCAGACATCATAAGAATTCTGGTAAAAACGTCATGTCAGTATGACTTTCTGTTCAGGACGAGTAGCAATAACAAGATTTTAAAGATGGCTGCAGTGGTGGCCATATTTGATGTCAGATCTGCACCATTTTCATTTAGGACCAACTAGACATAATAAGAAGTCTTTAAGTGAAAACCCCATGATGATACAGCCATCCATTTAGGAGGAGTAGCAATAAAACGATTTTCAAGAAGGATGCTGTGGGAGCCATATCATTTAGGACCAACTCGACCTTGGAATGAATACATGTGTAAAGTTTCATGCAATCCTCCAGGTAGTTTCAGAGAAGTAGTAATAACAAACTTGTGCTAACAGACAGACAGACAGACATCAGATGCTGGATGATGGACAACAGGCAATCCCATAAGCTCTTCTGGTTGACTAAGTACATCATTCTTTAACAAAAATAAAAACAGGTTTAGGAGGCTAAGTTTAACTACTGGTAGATCTGTCAAGAGTGTGATGGAAAGATGGACACCAATGTTTTTTTGCTTTTGTTTAAAAATGGAGATAACTTTTAAAATGCTTGCCAGGCTGAGCCCCTTCTTTAAAAATCATTTGTCTAGTCATGAGCCAAGAGCCAGTCAACTTCCCTGAAAATACCTCATGCAGGTTAACGAGATATAAAGTGTAAATACGATTTTCAAGATGGGGAGATAACGCTAAGTACTAATCTGACAAAAAAAACTGAATCTTATCTGGGACACAAACTTGTCATGATATAAAAAATTCATTCAAAGTTTCATGAAGATATCTCAAACAGTTCAGCAGTTATTAACCAGAGAAAAGTGTGACATATGGATATACATAATTTGTAATGAAATAGGGGACAACTCCTAAAATGTTGATAAAACAGACTCTAATTTTTAAAGTTCACAATTTTTAGTCACGACACAAAAGAATAGCAAATTTCATGAAGATATCTCTAGAGGTTCAGGAGGTATTAAGAAAATAAAAGTGTGACAGACGGACAAGACAATACCAGTATACCTGCCTCTTTGTGAAGAGTATAAATACAAGGTTCCTGTGAACAAACCAATCACTCCTAATTCTGAAAGAAACAGGCCTTGAAAACTAGCAACATTTTCAGAAACTTAAAGATAATACAAGGGAATTTTAAGACTGTACTATTCAGGTTTCCCATACACTTTCAGCAAACAGCTATTGAAAGTCTGCAGCTTAATTATGAAATTAGAGTTTATTTGACAAATCAGTCTTTATGTAATTAAAATATTCTTTAAGATATTTTGTACATATAATTTTAAAAATTTTCTGAAGATGCATCTAAGAAGCTCAACATCCAGCTGTTAAGGATGGTACTGGGTTTTAATGTAAGATACAGATTCATTGAAAGGCTTAGAAAATACCTGGAGAAAGTTTTTTCATTCCCTTCAGTGATTGGATTAAATAAGTACAGGGTTGTAAGCACTTTCTGAACTCAGGAATGTTATAACTTAAAAACATGTGTCTTTTACTAAATAAAAAGTCAACATGCAGTAAGAGCCATGCATAGAAATGAATTATTGGACATTTTTTCAGTACAATTATTGACCAATGGATTACTATTTCACAATGAAGATCTTAGTAAACTGTTTTGTACTGTCATGATTGTATTCTTTGTGAAACTACATTTTTGTCAAGACTGCCATCAAAACTGAAATAGAAATACACTTTTAGGTTGTGTGAATTAATTTACATTCACATTTCAACATAAGCATATAAATTTCATTTAAAGGACAAATTTACAAAACAATTTTTGTTTACACCAATTAATTATACTATTCGCTGGGGGCACACAGCCAGCACTAAACCGGGAGTAAACTGTAAAACAGTTGGGTGGATTCCGCTGGTTGCCAAACACTGCTTTGAGTAGGTTTCTTTATGTAATGTGTGAAATATTGCATACGAGGTCATACTAGGTAAATGTATCATATCATGGAGACACAAAGGTTACCATGTAATATTAACAGTGCCTAGATGAATTCCTTGCCCCAAAAAATAGAATTTCTAAGATTTATTGAAAATATTTGTGCTGCATCCTGTGAAAAATATAATCTCACATTTGTGCTAATTTCAAATTAAATTTATCAAATTCCTTGAATCATTTCAATCATTTCCTTGCTGAGGCTGTCAATAGATTGAAATCATTCACTTTCTTTCATAAATTTCATTTGAAAAGATCCACTTTTTCATTGTCCATGTATCTACTTTAAACAAAAATTTTCAACCAAAGGAACAGACAGACTGCGTTACTTCTTTGCTTTTTGAAAGAATATTTAAGAACAAGAATTCCACAGAATGCTATGTCTTGCCTCCTCTGCCATGGCATAATCCAAAAACCTTGCATAGTCACTAGAGCAAGCAGAATAGATCACTGTGATCTTAACAGTAGGTCACTGAGGGCTGTTCCTGTATAACATACATGGTATCCAGGAAAGACAATCTGAATGTGAAGTAATCACCCATATATGCAACGTAGAACATTTTTAAAACTAATTTTCATATGAACTCTTTAAGTACTCTGGTATATATTTTGAAAACAACACAGACTCCCCTGGGTACTATGTATGTTTAAATGGAATAGCCCATGAGGTGATTAATGTTCCTACTACAAGATAAATGCTGGTATTTTAGAAAAAAAGTCAAGAGAAAACACAGGTTAAAAATAAATTGTTTGTTTTCCATCCATGAAATCAGGATTTTTTTAATCTTCTTGTACACTTATAATTCGTAAAAATTTGACGGTCTTTGCAAAGAATAAACAAAAAACAAATTGTGTACAATGTTATGACTCGCCTGCCTTGCCAGTACAGAATGCAAATACTAGGCATTGCCACATTAGCAAAATAATTGGTCATTACAACCACAATTTACTTTTATGGATGCCAACAAACAAGTGACAAAGATGAATGCACACATCAAGTTTCATGACCATGTATACATGCAACAGTGTCTGCGAAACTGTGCTACATGTAAATGCAAAATATAAGAAGTCCCTCAAAGGGACTGATGCTATACAGGGCTAAAAGAATTTCAAGGCATTCCTGTTAACTGTTGAGTGTTGAAACCATCTCTGATATTCTACAGCAATAACAGGATTTTCAAATTAGCTGATGTGGTGCACATACTGAATGTCAGTTTGGCACCATTTTCATTTAGGACAAAGTAAATATCATTAGAAGTCTTTTGGTGAAAACCCCATGTCATAATGATCATCCATTCAGGGGGAGTAGTGACAACAAAATATTTAAGACAGTCGTCATGGCAGCCATACTGGATGTATGACTGGAACAATTTTCATTTAGAACCAACTAGGTAACATAAGAAAGTCTATTGGTGAAAACATCATGTTGGTATAGACATCCATTTGGGAGGAGTAGAGATAACAATATTTTCAAGATATGACTTTCCATTCAAAGAGGAGTAGCAATAAGAAGATTTTCAAGATGGCTGCTGTGGCGACCATATTGGATATCAGATCGGCACAATTGTATATTTAACCCTTTACCTCATGTAAGCACTTTTGGACATCTCTACCCCATTCTCATGGAAGTGCTAGTGGACACCTACACCCAATTCGCATACAAGCGTATTTGGACACCTCTGGAAGAGTGTTTGGATGCCTACAGTAAACATCAGCCATTTTGAGCTGGTTTTCGTAGTGCAACCTTTGGGGAAAAACCCCTATTAGACACTACAGGCATTGATGTAAATGACCATTACGTCACTTAACATGGTTGCTATTTAAGATCTAGTCCTAATATGCTATTCAAAGTAACTGGGTCAGATTCTCCACTCTCCAAAATGGAGGCCACAGATTTCGTTCAGCACTTTCTGGAGTTTGAATGATTAGAATTACGACTATGAAGGCTTCAATAAGTTGGATATAGTCTCCAATGTCAATGCAGGCAACAATGATTTTTGATAATTTATCAAATTCGGATGATTCAGTGATATATACATAGACAATGAACAAGCAGATTTCGAGGTTGAGAAATGTCAGCTACGGTTGGTCACACTGCTTCACTCACTTGACAGTGAACGAGTTCTCTCAAGATTTTAAAGCAGAACAAAATTCTTCCGTGAAAAATAATTATACAACTATAAAGATCAGATTTTACTCTTAAATCTATCTATAGATAATAGATGTGTACAAAAAAGGTAAAATGGTTAAAATTGATGTTGAGCTTCACATTTACTACACTAATATAAATTTTACAGGCAGGCCTATGTGCATCGAGTCATATAGGTAACAGGTGTTCTATTTATAGCACACTGCACTGTGTGGCTTGGACACATGTATATCGACAGTCTACACAGCAACAGACTCTATGAGGTAAAGTGTTAAGACCAACAAGACATCATAAGAAGTCTTTTAGTGAAAACCTCATGTTGATACAACAATCCATTCAGAAGGAGTAGCGATATTAAGATTTTCAAGATGGCCGCTGTGTGGAGGCCATATTGGATGTCAGATCAGCAGCATTTTCATTTAAGACCAACTGGACATCATAAGAAGTCTTCTGGTGAAAACCCCACGTCAATATGCCTTTCTGTTCAGGTAGAGTTGTGATAAAAAGATTTTTAAGAAGGCTGCCATGGTGGCCATAATGGATGTCAGATCAGCACCATTTTTATTTAGGACCAGCTAGTCATCATAAGAAGTCTTTTAGTGAAAACCCCATGTTGATACAACCATCCATTCAAGAGGAGTAGTGATAACAGGATTTTAAAGATGGCCTTGCTGAGGCCATATTGAATGTTTGAGCAGCACCATTTCCATTTAGGTTCAACTAGACCATGGGATGAATGTGTGTGAAAAATTTCATGGCAATCCTCCAAGTAGTTTAGGAGGAGTAGCAATAACAAACTTGTGCTAACGGACGGACTGACAACAGACGACGGACAACAGACCATCCCATAAGCTCTTCTGGTATATGACCAACAGAGCTAAAAAAAAAGGAAACTTATATTAAATGGAACATGAAAAGTACATGTATGTCACTTCTACCTACATGTACCTTCTACATGTTGTGATTTCAATCTTTTACCACACCAATTAAATGACTGTACATGTGTATATACAAACATGTCTATGCTCACTATGACCCACTTTTTCCAATAGTCAGCAGTACCCTCCAAGGACAACCTTCCATTTATCAATAACGCGATAGTATTGGTCAGTGGTAGCTTGGAATTTACAACATTCTCCTATTCTAGTCAACCTTTGTCTTGTATTAGCTAACAAAGACTGTCAAATATTGTTGGACACACTATTTTATGTACACTTTTTTTTAAATCTGAGAGTTAGTCCAATAAGGAAGTACTCTTTTACTCCAAGAAGTAAAAACTGCCCCAAAATATCAGTATCTAACCAAATCTAATAAAGAGGATGCCAGAGTCATCTAATAAATACTGCCATCAAATGTAATGTCTGTACAAAAGATAGAGTCCAAGGAACTGTGCTAAATGCTGAAACTTAACATAATTGCTGGTGTGTGAAATTTAGGTCACTGTGATCTACTTTTGCATGTGTCAAGTAGTACCCTCCAAGATGAAAAATACCCATCAAATTTTGTGACTGTACATACAACAGTGTCAGATAAACTGATCTAAATACAAACACTTTATGTAGTAACTGGAACATTAAAAGTAGTTCACTGTAACATACTTTTTACTGTGATGTGTAGTACCCTCCATGATGAAGTTTCATGACTGTACATGCAACAGTGTCTGAGAAACTGAGCAGCTAAATGCAAAAATCTTAATGTAATCACTGGCATTTAAAAGGAGGCCACCAAGACATAATTTTGCTCATGGCGGGTAGTACCCTCCAAAATAAATATACTCATTAAACTTCATCTTTGTACATATAACAGTGTCAGAGAAACTGAGCTAAATACAAAAACTTAACATACCACTGGAGAGTGAAAGTAGGTCAACATGACCTACTTTTGCCATGGTGGGTAGTACCCTCCAAGATAAATATACCCATCAAGTTTCATGAGTGTACATGTAACTGTGTCAAAGAAACTGCGCTTAATACAAAACTTAACTTAATTGCTGGAGCCTGAACAGTAGGTTAACAGGAGATACCTGGGATCGAAATTAACACTAGAAAGCTAGCATTTTTGCTAGTTACAATTCAAATATGCCAGTAAATTGCTAACTGAAAAAAAATGCAACTAGAAGTTTCTTGCAAGTGATATTTTGTAGTATTCAAATTTCAATTTTATTCAGTGTAAATCACTTTATCTGACATCAGTCATGATTCAATAACAATAACCATGAATAAAAAAAAAAACACTTTCAGTAGTGTTTACATTTTTATTTCAAAATACAAAATATGCTAGGATAATGAAAATAGCCTGATTTTTGCCAGCTGAAAATATACAAATATCAAAATCCTGCTAATACTAGAAAAAAGGTAATTTCGAGCCCTGAATACTTTTGCAGTCAAGCGTAGTACCTTCCAAGATCAATTGACCCATCAAGTTTCATGACTGTACATACGAAGGTGTCAGAGAAACTGAGCTAAATGCAAAAACTTCATGTAATCTCTGGAGCATAAAATGTATGTCATCATGACCTACTTTTGTCCATGGTGAGTAGTACCCCATAAGATGAATATATCCTTCAAGTTTCATAACTGTACATACAATGGTGTCAGAGAACTGAACTAAATGCAAACCTTAACATAACTGCTGGAACATGAAAAGTAGATCACCATGACTGTACATACAATTGTGTCTGAGAAACCAACTAAATGCAAAGACTTACTGTTGACACCTACAACACCACCATTGAAAAATTGAACCCAATGTCCCACATGTTTTGCAGGCAAGACAAAAATGGGCCATCAAATTGGATTAGATTGCACAAGTAACCATTGGTAATGATTCTATACAATATACAATATCACAATGTATTGTCCATTTGATTCATATGGCTTTGTGCCATGGTCAGTAAGGTAGGTAAACACAGTATATGAGCATTCCTGTACTTGCAGGAAGGCTTATTTCAATAGAGAAAGGGATAGTTCAACATACAATAATGAAAACAAGTTCAAATTAAAAGCTCATATAGTGAAATGCACAGTTTATGATTGGTATGTACAAATAAATGATTACAAATACAACAAATATTTCATCGTAAAAAAGAAGACATATTGGCAAATTTACAAATTTCTGACCAGACTCTGTCCACTTTTAAAACAATCCATGTACTGCCTGTTCAGCATGACCAGTTCATGACTTGGATGGACTGTCCTCAATGCAGGTCAGTTCCTGGTTAAGGTAGGTAAACAACAGCATGTGCATGTATATACACCTGCATAAGGTCAAATTTGGCTGTGTGAGGAATGGCATTCATCTGACATTTAAACGGAACACTTTTTGCCAGTATGGATACAGATGACAAAGAATGAAGAAATGTAGTTAATGCATGAAAATATCCCAAATTTTCTGTGTAATTATGTACAAACATTAGAAAAACTTTTATGGCACTAAAAGTTTGCTCAAGTTGTTGGATTTTCTTCAGTAAAGGTGAAAAGTTAATTTTTTAAAATAAAAATCCAACAGACTAAAGAAGGCAGTAAAAAATCCTGAAAATGAAGTGGAGTCATGTAAATATAGAAAAAATTATAACTTTCTATCCTGTTCTCTCTCTATATATATTTATACACCAAACTGAGTCAGAAATATGTATGGAAGATTGATTTCCCATTTAACAAAAAACCTTAATATTTAACTCATTTGGAATCATGTGGTTCCCTTAAAGCCCTTCAGAGGGGTCACCATATTCTATCAGGATAGTGTACTGTTACCATTCTGTCCCCACTAATAAAAGAGCCCCACTAAATCAACTAAACATACAGCATTGGCATTCCCTCCAACTTGCATTGCACGTAGCTGCAGCCATGTCCAGTTGGTGTCCAGCTGGGTTGATCTGATGAAAGTGACGTGGACACCAAGCGACCGGTGTACAGCTGAACAGTCAATGCACAGAAACACCCCATATGTCACACTGGCCCATGTTGGGTTGCTGCTTCCACAGTCAAAGCATTGCTGCAAAAAAAAGCAAGTATTTCTGAATAAACTGTTTGAGCGTAATCATGTCCACTTGCTTCTAGTATACTGGTTCCCAGGAGTCAATTTTAAAAAGCACAAATTAAATAATATTTCATTATCAATAACTTGGGTGATTCTTCCGAATCCAAAGTTAATACTCGTATCACTCATTTTAATCTGTTTGATGAACTCAGTGCACAGGTCAGTGTTTCCGGTCTTGAGTTTTCATAAAAGACTGAAGTGATTGAAATTAAACTGAACAAGAGCTCAAGTGTGCCTGATATCACTCACCTCACTCATATACAGACTGATTAATAAGTGCAGATGTTGCTCATAACTAAACTCCAGGGCTCAAATAAGTGAGAATTAAAAAGTTAATAGAATCTCTATTTTGGCTGAGGAGTCATCTTTTTAAAGCAAATAAGCGATTTCCACTTCACCTGCTGGAGATGACCCCCCTCCCATCCACCCCACCCCGTGAAACATGGCTTTTGAGTATTACCCTCTTACAGTGTACTCCTTATCAATTTCTCATTGACTGGTGATCACAGGTTAATCAAATCACCTTATCTATGTTTTAACACTTTAATAATCATCCCATAGGGTCCTGGTACGCAGCACGTTCATAGCTGGGACGCATGTGGCAGAAGACCCTCTTATCAGTCATAACAGCTGGGTATCACTCGCATGTGATAATTGTCTTCAATATGACATATATCATGATTGTATCGCATAAATAAACTGAAAAATATATAAACCAGTCCATGTTTGCAAAACAAGAATTGCTTGCATCATTACAGAAATTCATCATAGGATTTTCTAAATGAAATGAACAAATGAAAAGAAAGTCTTTTCCTTTTCTTTGTCTTTCTTTTAAATGTTCACTAAACATTGATCAGATAAATTAAAATTATTTAATAATATGTCTATTATCATATACTGCCTAAACAGACATACCAGCATATGACAATGAGAGACTAGTGCCTCTATTTACGAACCCAACAGCTGATGTGTCTTGTTCTCTCTGTACTTTACAGTTATCAGTTGCTTATGTGGTTCACTTAAGACAAAAACGGAAACATCACTCGGGCTATGGGAATTAAACAGAGCATCCGGGTTTCCATTTAACATGTACTCCTGGGTTTTGACATGTGGATTGCATATTTGACCCGAAACTGACAAGTGTGCATTCCACTCTATGCAACAGTTTGACTCTCAGAAATTTTGCCTTGAGCGTCAAACACTAGTATCAGTGCCATATAATACTTTCCTGCTGTTTGAACAATCAAGCCTACGCACCTGCCTGACTCACTAATCAATTAGCATTATTCTCATGACAAGTTGTACAGGCCGATAACTGACATAGATGTTAACTTTGATCTTTTGTTTTGAGAAGATAAATGGTTTGTTTGCTTGAGACTAATTGAGATATTTGGAATTTAAGATCTCTTTATAAAGTAAGACGGTGAATCATCTGTAATGACTAGAAATTAAAAAATGGCCGAAGGAAATCAAAGAGAATTGCCTGCAGTAAGTCCATGTTTCTTTTGCTGATGCTAAAATATCCATGAAAAACTTATTGTATTTATTGAATTCAATTGATTCTCTATATAATTGGTAGCTTCTGGTATATAAATGAATTATTTCATATTTTATCATTTCTAATGTTACACCATGTATATTGTTCTATTATTGTTTGTGCGACATAACGTTGTATCAAATTTTATTGTCAAATTTAAGTATTACATATAAATACAATAGCTCTGAGGAATATTTTGACTTATTTCTCAGGGAAACATCAAAGTGAGACTGACTCAGACTGTGAAAATGAACATGGCAGTAAGAAACAGAAACAAGACACTCCTTTAAAATGCACATGAAAATTCAGGATGCATGGAAGAAAGTTTCCTTGGGTTGAAACACCTGTGAATAATGATGGACAGACAATTGTGTTTAGCACGAGGTGCAAAGATGCACAAATGAAAAATCCATTTGCTACTGTGGGGAGTACAGTGGAGACAGATATCAACTACAGCGACTTCATTGGAATCATTCATTGATGAAACAACAGATATCACACTGCAAAAGAAGTTGAATGTGTATTTCAGTCATTTAAGGCAGGAACAACAGAGAATGTCATCCGATTCATAGATTGTGCATCTATTCACAATGGAAATAGAGATACAATTGCAAATGAAAGAGAAATTGTGCAACAGATTAGGATTAGACATAATGAAAATTATCTCCATGGCAACTGATGGTGCTTCCGTTATGACTGGTAAAAAGGGAGGCTTAGGTGTGAGAATTTATCATTGCACCCACCACTGATAACTCTATTTTTCTAAATAACAAAAGTTTATGCACAGAGAGCAAGGTATGGTTTGAAATTTGTAAGGTATGAAGGGGTTACATAATTTTCAGTGAGATTATAATTGTGCCAGGTAAATACTTTCAGAAACGGAAGGTGGGGTACGATTCATAATGGATCAGCCGCTGACTATAGCAGAGGAAAATATGAAGACGTAATGCAAGGTAAATTTTATATCTGCAACTAACAAAAATACTGAAGAGACCCTTTATGCATTATGCAATATCAATCAGCTAGGCCCTCTCTGTACCCTTTGCCTACTTCAGATATGGAAGAAATAAATCATTTTCATTCAATTTTTATACACTGTAATTATTTTGCTTGAACTTAATATCTATCAATGGATACACAACCACTTGAGTAAGGTGAAAACTTTAACAATTGCTGAGGGCAACAATTCTAATTTAGACCTACTAGCCCAGTCTCAAAATTTGAAAGTTTTTTTCCTTCCATGTAAAAACTGGGCTACTTACTTGAAATTTCACTAGCCAAACATTGATTGTTACTTCTCTAGGCTAGATGAACAGGGAAAGGCTGTCCCCTGAAGTGTCAACTTTTTAACCTTTGATTACAATGTCAACAAGAAAAAATGGTGTTCATTGATATAAGAGATGACAAATCCCATGCCAAACCTGGCCAGAAAACCAAAACAAATCATTGTTGGGCCAGTGACATTTCATGTAAAATCTGAATTTTGAGACTGGTGATTTTTCCCCCTATTATCCATGTCGGGCACTGGCACTCGTTTGTGTCAGTAAAAAAAAAGAAAACTATTGACAACACCAACTCCCTATTTACAAATTAATCTGTAGAAAGGGTGTGGATGTTGTCAATCCTTTTTCTTTTTTACTGACAGAACCTGTGCCCGTGTTGCCGGGCTAGTGTGTACAGTAAACACTGGAATTGTCGACCCATTGATGTTGCTTTTATCCACCAAGAATGAAACATAACAAATAAATACATGAAATTATTAATATAAAAGGTGTCTCTGAACCTCCAACGTCTCGAAAATATAGCAAGAGACTTTAAGTGACGATTTTTTTACAAACTCGTCATCAGTAGCATCATGTGTGTCAAGTTGCTGGTGCTTGATGTGACCAGAAGTGAACTATACTGATGGTAATATGGTTAAATCTATTCGAAATTCTCTATGTGTTGTAAATCGAAACCTCGATTAAGTCGAAAAAACTTACTTTGTTTGTGGGAATAGACCTTAAACGTTTAAATATTGCCTGGATGTCGGCTTTCGTTGGTTGGTCTGCCATTTTGTGATGACGTTTTCTTCCAGTCACATGATCAAAATACAGGGATAGATAACACTGTAAATTTTACTATTCATTGGTTAAAATTAAGAGAGCCTAAACGAGTTACCCTGAAGTTTTGGAGCACCGCTGAAAGTGGGGCGGGCACAAGGCAAAGTTGTTTGCATTCTAACTCTCAGTGCAGAGAAAGTTACAATACACTTATATGTCTTTCAACTACTTGGATTGACATTTATTTTTAATTACTATTAGGAAAGCTATGTGCTGCCTGACTTGGACAGTTGATGAGAATGACTGCTTCTCTGGGCCTGATTAAGACCTTTAGAGGCTCTAAGCACTAAAAAGATTATGGTGCCCCCCCCCCCCATGTAATTTAAAAAAAAAAAAAACGTAATTTCTCATTTTTGGGGGGTGACCTGTTTTGCTAGTGCCCTGAGCAAAAGAAAAAACAAAAACAAAAAAAAAAACCTGCCCTAAGCACATGCTTAGAGTGCCTATTGAGTAATCTAATCCAGCATGTGTGATCGGGAAATGTACTTGAAATCCAGAAATGAATTTTCACAGCATACACCACAGGGGCTCGTATCGTTGATTAACATTTACCTATAAATTATATATGTATATCAAAATTGTAAGCAACGATACGAGTCCCTGTAGCATAGTCATTACTATTTTTTAAAAGTGCAATTATGAAATTTTTAAATATCAAAAACCTACAAAAAGCAGACCTAGCTGTTTATTCTCAAATTCAAATCGACCCCATCATTCAGATATGGATATACAGAAAAGTATAAGTTCTTTATTCTTTAAACCTCCAGTAGGATATATACATCTCTTTTTTTATAACAAGGATTACCAGGGGGATACCTTTTCTTTACAGTCTGAAAGTCACCTCCGGAGCGGACCATATCCAACTGCTCTTTTGAAATTTAGATCGGATATGTGTTATTCCTGCCTGTATTTATTACTGTTAAACGATGCTGCGTTCAAGATGTTTCTTGTGGTCCTAGTCACAGATTCATCCATTTATGTACACACACCTTGAAAGTTCAGAGTTTCAATCAAGCAAAAAAAAAAAAAAAAAAAAAAAAGGAAAACAGAAAGATATTCAATTACGAAGAGCAGGAAGATCATAGACATTGTTTATGAGAAATGCGACTAGAGAAAGGGAGTTTTTGAAAAAGAAGAAAAAACAAACAAACAATGCAAAACAAATAGACATGCTGAGGGCAAAATATCAAAGGATATTTGTTTCGTTTATGTTGACAAATTTATTGTCTTTCAATCAACAAAAGGATATGACAATGACACCACAATTATTAATTATCTAATATAAAATGTTAACATTGAAAATTAAGATGATCTCTCTCACTCTCGCCTTTCATCCACCCATCCTTTACAATGCCCTCATAAAGATGCTTAAATTTAACTTTAATTATTAGAACATTTAAAAGTAACTAAACTCATT
The DNA here is from genome assembly GCA_029931535.1 of Margaritifera margaritifera. Classification (NCBI taxonomy): domain Eukaryota; kingdom Metazoa; phylum Mollusca; class Bivalvia; order Unionida; family Margaritiferidae; genus Margaritifera; species Margaritifera margaritifera. Next base: position 624,810 of record JAQPZY010001118.1, on the reverse strand, counting down.
TATTATAGTACACCAAATTCTCTCGGAGAGTTGCTGACAAGTTTACTGATTAATTGATTGTCAACACATATTTACTTCGCCCCTATTAAACTTTGCCTTTTTACGGAAATTTCATATACATAAGTAATAATTAAGAGTGTCATATCATAATCAAACACGCTTAATAAATGGCAAAATAACTTATCTATGTCATTATGGATGTCATATCCAACTTGCTCTAAATTATGATATAAGATTTATTTTCTTCTGTCTTCATAGTTAGAACAATGGCAGAAAAAATGTTTTTCGTCATCTACTTTGTTTGCACAAAATGGGCAATACCTAGCATCCCTTAGGTAACATCCAGTTTCAATTTGCAGAGAATGAGCACTGATTCTAAACTGGGTAAATTTTGAAGCTGTTTCTTTTCTAAGCCTAATAATAGGTATCTCTCAAATTCAAAACTGTTCTTGATATTGCTATAGACAGATACTTTATATTTATACTGTTTTTCCACCATACATCATATCTTTATAAAAGTTTTTGCTTTATGGCATGCATCAGTTTATCTTTTGAGAATGTACTAGAGTTTTCCAAAACGTGTTCAAATCCTAAATATCGGAATATATTTTTAAGAGTCTTGAACCATAAAGAAGTGTCACCATTTGTGTTTTCTTGTAAACATTTGAATGCAAGGGAGTCCTGGGAGAGTTCTAATATATGTAACCAGTATTTTATTGTTTGTACAATGATGTGTATGTCTATGGGAAATTCCATCAGCTCCCCTCTTGTTGCCAAGTTGCTGCTAAATTTATTAATGCCTAAGTAATATTTTAAACTTCTGATAAATAAGTTGTCATATACATTTTTATCAAATAAACCTCTAGGCAGTGGTCTGAGACTAGCTTGTTCAGTTTACAAGACCCCAAATTTCACACCTATAAGTTGTAACAGGTCGAATAATAGAGTTCATAAGTTTAACCCCTACCTTAGCATTTATGTATACAGTGGCTAGTTTCTGCTTCATCATAAATTGCTTTCCTGCCTTTATCTGATAATGAACATGATCAAGTTTACCAGAGCTTTTAATGTTTATACCAAGATACTTATATTCTCTACTAACCTTAATACAATTATTTGTTATTTTAAATTGCCATTTATTGATAAGTTTATCACCTTTATTTAATATTTAATATAGATGCTTACAATTAAAATTTTCTGATTTGTTTACAATCAAAGTACTTATATAGAAATAATTTTAGATATGTGATAATAATTCTTAAAACCATATTCGATGCAATGTATTATTCATCATCTTTTATATCAACAGCGAAATACATAAAGGTGTCAGAAAATGTAATTACACTTACTTATAATGACATTCAATAAGCTCAGCAACGAAAACGTATATTTTTGTATTTATTTTGTTTTTAATTTATTTTATCTCGACTGAAGCATTGAGAAAAAATATACCAACTATACTGGTTTATAAGTCGGGCCTACAGATCTGGGTCTATGCAGTTTGTTAGGAGTATCCAGTAGAGTAAACAGCATAGACCCTGATCTGCCGGCACATTATGTTGTTTGCGGTTGGACCCGACTTATAGGCGAGTACGATCGGTAATACTTACCCATAAGAGAATGGCAAGCAGTAGAAAAGTCAAAGGACATTATTGAAAAGAAAAGTAAGAAATACAATATAAGTGTTGACTGTTTGGTTATTAAGTCGAATAACAAAGACAACAATGCAAGAAATAGCAATGTACCTTGTCAATGGGTTACATTTTTTCAAAATCTCTCTTGGTACATACAATTTACTACGGAGGCGAGGTAGAGACAAAACTATATCAAAGAAAAGAATTGGAGCGTGCATCTTTTGGTCCCTCATGTAGTTAATCAGGTGTTCTCTAATTATGGTTTCCATGGTTTTACTTATATTAGATGTGAGGCTTACTGGACGGTAATTTCCTGGCTCACATTTGTCACCCTTCAAAATATTACACTGATGTGTGGATTCTTCCAATCACCTGGGACAACACCCGATTAAAAAATGGTTAAAAAGGATACATAATGTAACTGAGATACTCTGTGAAAATTCTTAATGTAACTGAGATACTCTGTGAAAATTCCTAATGTAACTGAGATACTCTGTGAACATTCCTAATGTAACTGAGATACTCTGTGAAAATTCCTAATGTAACTGAGATACTCTGTGAAAATTCCTTTAAGAATCTTGGGTGTAATCTATCAGGTCATCGAGCTTTGCCTATCTTGAGTTTGAAAAACACTTTGTTAAATGTTTGGCATATTTTGGTGACTTTGGTGTCATTTTAGGTATGTTTCCTTCTGGTTCCTTTCGTAAATACACTCCTAAAGTAAGTCTCAAGGATATTGGCTTTCTTTGTCGTTATCTGACTTGCGTGGATTTTAGTCTTTAGGGTCCACTGTGTATGAACAGATCTGTATTGTTTTCTCAACTTTCCCGAACTTGAGATTCTGTATAGCGACAATCATTTACGTGCTATTGACTATTTCGAAGCGGGTAAGTTTGAACATTTTTTCATATATTTTTTTTAAATTTTTTTTCTCCATAATTTTCAAATTTTTTATTGTTTTCCCTCTTGGTAAATTGATTCTGAATTCACGGAACCAAAGATGAAAACCGGGGCAAGAAACTGGGTATGTATTTTGAATACTTTTGTGATTACCGCTGTGTCAGATCAGTTAGTAAGTTGCAACCTAGTCATATTTCCTGGCGTTTTTATGGTTATTTTTGCACATTTTTTCTATCGACATTTTATAATTTTGGTAGAATATGGATCATGTTTACCAGATAAACCCCGTAAAAGACACATCAATCCGTTACTTTTGAGTATTAAACACTTGTTTTCATTCTTCAGAATGTTCGTTTTGTGTAGGCAATTGCTTGTAAATAACAGTAAATTTTTTTTACAGGTATTTGCGATAAAAGGTTTATTTGGTAATTTAATTCAAATATATTTTAGTTCTTCTTTTGCCTGGTGAGGTATATAGCTGCGTTGCTACTGTGTGGAGTAAAATATGTTATTTGAGAACGTACATAATACAGGCAACATGACATACTATTTCGTGAGATTGCCCTAGGTTTCCATTATAGACAAAAATAAAATGCGTAAGAAGTGATTTTGAAAGGTATATAACTGTCACGCATCTTCAACTTTTGATTCCTACAATTTTCATTTATTTCAAGCTATTGGCTTTCTAGATGCATAACTAATTCAAATATTGGATTCCGTATGAAAAAGACGGGATGATGGACAATGAACAGCTGGACAACGGACGACAGACCCTCGCATAAGTTACCATGAATTGAAAGCCCATGTCATTGGCACCTGGATAATCCATTTTTACTGAATTAACACACACTCAAGCACACATGTATGTGTGTGTGTATGTCAATTTTTATAGCAGAATAAATAGGGACATAACATCCACTGAATCGGAAAACACGTAATATGACCCAACTGTAGGCGAGTTATGTAATGAAAGATAAATTTAGTGTTTCGAATGGAAATAACTATTGGGAAAATGTATTCATTGCACATGAAATGCATTTCTTGTTGCATTTGTATGTTACGCTAGTTATGGTTCAAGTTTATCTTTTGACTGGAAACATATTCTAAATGCTATCGCTGTTAGTTTAGACCACCGAAACCTAAAGCGTCGTAAAACGTACTGTGTGCGTAACTCTCGCATAACTACATACTGTTTTTCACGTTTCTGTAACCTGTTTTATATACCCTGTATCTACTGTTTCAAGTTCAGATCTTTGGATTGAGGACCTATCCATTCCAGTCAAACACATGTAGTTTTCTTTCTCACGCAAATCACAAACTTTCCCGACACAATACAAGGTCGGAACACAATTAATAATAGCAAGAGCATGTCGTAAGTTGTCTACCCGCTTCGAAACTCGCCCCATGCAAGCAGCAATACTGTAAATGTATGTCTTTATGGCACTGGTTGCACATGCATATTTAGAGTTCATTTCGTCAGTTGCTACAAGCCTTTTTTTCTTCACTTTTTCCAATATTATTTCCTTCTTTTGCTTTACACCATGCAAATCTTTCAACGTCCAGCTAAGTTTTGTAATGACTTTCTATTGGGTGACGATAGTTTCTTTTAGCATTTCTGGTACATCAGCTATGTCTACAATTTCTGGTACATCAGCTATGTCTTCCATTTCTCTCGTTTCTAACTGTAAAATTTTATTCTCCAATGTCCTCATTCTTTCCAGATCGTCTTCCAACCTCTTTTCCTGATCTTGTAATGATGGTGGACTTTCGTAGCTGCAGAGGTTAACATCTCCATGTTTTGTGTCCCTCTGACATCTTTCAAGAAAAGAAAGGCACAGAAATGTGCATACCCTTTAATACTTGTACTGACCAAGGGAAATTTCCAGATCGTCTTAAAGAAGCACATGTAACCCCAATCTACAAAAATCTGATCCTATGGGTAAGCGCAACTACTGATCAGTCAGCACTGTACTCTGCACATCCAAACATTTTTAAAGGCTTCTATGTAATCAGCTCCAACTGAATTTTTATAATATTTTTCTTAATTTTCTATCTGTTTTTAAAAAAAGTTTATGGATGTCAAACCACACTACTTAAACTTGCGGAGGACTGTAGGGTCGCCCTGGATAATGGACAATGGCTCCAATGTGGGTGCAATACTAATGGACCTGTCCAAGGCCTTTGACAGTCTTCTCCAGAGTCATATCATTGAAAAGATGAAAGCATATAACACTGATAAGAACTCGATCAAACTAATTTAAACCTACTTATCTAACCGGAAACCACGTGTTAAACTGGGATCCTCATATAGTAATTGGGATAAATCCTCCAAAGGAGTACCGGAATGCTCAATACTGTGATCTCTCATATAGAAATTGGGATAAATCCTCCAAAAGAGTACCGCCATGCTCAATACTGGGATCTCTCATATTTAATATCTTCCTAAACGACATTTTCTGCTTCACTAAACAAACAACACTGTATTATCACGCTGATGGCAACACCATATCTTACATCCATAAGGATCCAAATAATCCAAACTCTCTTTTAAAAAATGAAAGCAAAACACTTACCGACTGGTTTGTAGCTAATGGTATGCACGCAAACCCACAGAAATTCTAAACCATTGTTTTGAGCAAAAAATGCGCCAACTTCTTCCAGTCTCACCATAGAAGACTACAAGACCACGAAATACCATGTGCGGACTGTGTGAAACTCCTTGGAGTAGATTCTGACTCTCAATTAAATGTTAGCAATCACTTATCTAAGATCTGTCAAAAAGCAGCAAAACAATTAAACATCTTGCAACGTCTCAACCAGCATGTGTCCACTAATACTAAGCTAACAATCTGCACAAACTTTATTAGGTCAAACTTCAACTACTGCTCCTTGTTTGGCATTTCTGCAACAAACACAATTCTGACAAAATGGAAGAAAACAAAGTACAGTATAGGGCACTAAAATTGGTCTTTGATGATTTTAATAGCTCATATGACTCTCTGCTAAGAAAAGAAAATCTTCCTACTCTACACATTAGTAGATTAAGATACATGGCAACTGAAGTATATAAGATACTTCAAAAAAAAAAACGAATTACTTGAGTAATCTGGTCACACTCAAAAACTGCAACTATAATCTTACACAACAAAATCTGGCAACAATACCAACGTTGAAGACCACAAGGTACGACAAGTTTTCTTTTAAATTTGATGCCCCCAGAGTCTGTAACAAGCCTGCCCAATGAATTAAGAACAATCCCTGATTTCAAAGAATTCAGCAGGCTGATTCTGGCATGGTCAGGATCTCAATGTAAATGTGCCTTGCGTCATTCTATTTAGTGGACTGTGGAAATTCAGCTTTCAAGTTACCAATTTCACTGAATTTCTTTGATTTAAATCCTTCTCTCATAATGTTTATTTGAGTTACTTACTTACTTAGGTTTGAAGTTTTAATTTTAACTTTTAGCACCCTAATTTCTTGATATCTTAAGGAAAAAATATGCCCTTTGTGCATCCTTTTCACTAAAAAAAATATTGTCATATTTCTTATCTGAATTTAAAATCTGTGTCTTCTGTGACGTGTCATATATATGAACATACGTTTTTATTCATATAAAATGTATATTTGCATGGTATATATTGTTGTCTTGTCTTTTAATCTGCTGTTACTTTTGGCATTGTAATGTTTCTGGTGTGCATTGTTTCCATATAGATATGAATTATCTGTGTACCTGTCTTTTCAAATATGTAGTAATTATTTTATGTCGCGTCGGTAAAATATTTCCTCCAGATAAGTCACTGAATGATGGTTCACGTAGTATACCGTGGAATGTAAATTCGCTCAATTTTTCATGGGATTATGGGTCTGTTTGACATCCTACTACAGAATTGTCATCCAATTATCTTTCAATGACTTGTTTTCATTTTTTTTTGCGGATCATTTCTTTATATGGATACCAATCGGATGTCATACATGAAAAATATACCATTTTTGGTTTTGAAGGTTATTTTATCTTTCTGCTGGTTTGAATGGGTAAAATATAATCTTCAAGCCGTGATATCTTTAACATTAAATTTTCCGATTAGGAAAAATAACTTTCCTATCTTTTGTAAGTAGATCGGGAAATTTTGTGAAAGTCTTTATTCTCACATGGACTGTTTTGTTGGATGTGCGTTCGATTTCGATTTTGAGCTCAGGGTCCGCTTCAATGATTATGCTATGATCAATTGTTTCCGCAAAATTACGAGATTGCATCCGACAGTAATAATATGAATACTCGTCTACTTCCATTATTATTCTTAATGGCAACAGTGCTGTCATTTTGTCGTTCAATGTGTATGACCTGGTTGAGTCACTGCTCTATTAAATCAGAATAAAGTTAGTTTACTAGAATGTTATGAAAAGCGGGACTGAAATTATCCTCCAAGTGACTATACAGATATTCTGGAAAAGTCAAAACTAACAATATAATTGAGCGTGCAAGTACTTCATGTTAATAAGGATGGAAAGTTCACAGTCATTTTTATTTCTAAATGCATTTTCTTCATATTAATTAAGCAGCACGCTCAACAATCTTTTCATACCTAAAGTCCACGGACATAGACAAATACGTGATAAAATAACAATAATTTTCGAACTTTTGTGCAGCTTGAATATCATTTATGCGGGTAATCGTAATGATCAGCACAGGCAAACAGTGAACTTTTGCGCTTCATTTTGTCATGCAAAGAAAAAATGGATTTCTTTTGACTAAATTTACGTGGTAAACAGGATGATTAAAGAAAACAAACGTGCATAAAATTATGTTTTACAATTACGTTCACAAAATGTTCCTTCACATCAACTAACTGAGCATCGCTATACAGAATCACAACTATACAGTTCAGTTCATACACTGTGGGGTCACTATGTAGTTCCCCTATGCCTTCTTTGGTCTTTAATTTTTAATTTGGATTTATTATAGCTCCAAGAAGCTTTTGGGTTACTTTTAAGCTTGATTAGAAATGTTCTTCGTATTGTTTCCTTACTTTCTTTGTTATGATTTTCACTGATTTCTGATTATATTATATTCTTTTTGTATTTCAGATCTTTTGTCAGTATTGCTTTCCTTCAAAGTGTGTTTTTCTTCTTGATTCTCTCAGGAGTTTTCTTGTCTTGTTGAAAATTCTCCTTCTTCTTTGTTGACAAATCTACTTCCTTGTTAGAGACTATCTTCATGTTCCTTCATCTTTAAAAATAGATTTCTTCCAATTATCGTCGATTTCGTCCTCTGTGCTCGCAATTTATATTGTTTATTTCATCTTAGATTGAAGTCTATTTCGATCTTGCATTATACATTTTTGTACTTGCTCCATTCCTAAATAATGTATAACAGTTGTACTTGAACTGTATGTAGTACAAGGTGTTCATTCTTGCCTATTGGACTTAGATATCATAATTCTTTTTCATTGCACAGGATGAGGTCAAGAACGTGTGGTGTATCTTCTCCTTTCCATCTAATTGGTTTTTTAACGTCTTGGAACTAGTAGCTATCATGTAGACACTCAGTAAATTTATATTCCCTGGATTTTATCCTGTTACTTGTGCTAATTCATGATTCCCAGTCTATCCTCCTTTACTGATAATATCGCCCTCTTCCAACACTATTTCTTATACTGACTGGGAACATCATAATCTCCTACCTGGTCCAGTGAGAATTCATTTGGATTCAGATTATATATGAGTAGTATAGTGTGGCACTTGAGTGTCTATCGGGAGTCCTGTGTTAAACAGGGTAAAACGATTATAGAACCAAACGGGAATTTAACATTAGGCCTCCATGTTTAAAATGTATAGGGAAAAAATAATGTATTGTCTAAAAATTGGTTCATAGGTTTTTCATGTGTGGTGAGTCTGTCTGGTTAGAAACGATAACAATGTAAGATGTTTGTTTTGGCTGGAAATGTAATCGTAAAAATTGGTTCGTAGGCTTGTTTTTACTATGGTAACAATGTTAGATATGTTTGGTGGGAATTGCGCTCTGACTGAAATGCCGTATTACGCCGTAAGTTTGTCATGTGTGGTGAGTCTCTCCTGGCTGGAAATGTAACAACGTAGCATATTGCTTCTATTTTGGGGGGTAATTTGAGTTTGTCTGCCGTCTAAATGAAACTAAATAAATATTACGTCATACGTTTCACATGATGGGTCTGCCTGTTTGTAACATGTTGGTTCTATTGAGGAGTAAAATGTAACAGATTTGAGTTTCTCGGCCCTCTAAATGAAATGAAGATAAGTTTATCATGTGTGTGGTTCTCTGGCCTATAACAAGAAATGTTATGATAAAACTCCACTTACTATTTAAAATGCCTTTTGGAATGACCAACATTCAGTCATTTACTGACCACACAGGGTAGGATGTAAAAGAAGGGGTATAAATAAACTAGAATTAAATCGCTTATAAATAAAAATATCTTCCATATCCCCCTACCACTGTACGATTCCCATTAAAATAAAGTAAAAAACCTCTGGTCCCTCTATAAATCTCCCTACCCTCCATTACTCTCCTCTTTTAAATAAAGCTACCATCCCATTCACACAGGGTAAGATGTAAAAGAAGAGGTATAAAAAATAGAATTTAAATGCCGTATAAACAAAACTAACTTCCATATCTTCCCTTACACCCTATGATCCTCTTATTTCCTTTCCACTCTAACTTCCCTACCTCCGTTTGGAGCGACTAGCACCCACTCATCTACCGGCCACACAGGGTACGATATAAAAGAAGCGGTATGAAATAGGATTTAAATCCCTTATAAACAACACGAACTTCTCGATCTTCCCTACCACTCTATGATCCCTCCTATAAATAAAGTAAAAATCTCTACCTCCATCTATAATATCCTTACCCTCCTCAGCCCTCCTAATTTAAACAAAACTATCATCCCATTCACGCGGGGTAGGATGTAAAAGAAGGGGTATAAAAAGTAGATTTTAAATCCCTTATAAACAACACTAACTTTCCTAGCCCCTTACCACCCTATTATCCCCCTTATAGATAAAGTAAATATCTACCCCCCCCCATCGATAATGTCCCTCTCCTCAACCATCCTCCTATTGTAAACAAAACTACCATTCCATTCAAACAAGGTAGGATGTAAAAGAAGGAGTATTAAAAAATATAGAATTTAAATCCCTTATCAATAAAAATACCTTCCCTTGCCTTTTAACACCACATAATCCCCATTATAAATAGAGCAAAATCTCTAACCGCTCTATAATGTCCTTACTCTTCATTTAAAAAAAAGAAAGAAAACTACCATCCCCTTTACTATTCTCATAAACCCTATAATATTACTAGTGGAGTGAAAGAAGAAATAAAAGTAGGCCGCCATGTTTTTATTATTTTGGGGCCTTATAGGACAACGATAAATCAACATTAGGTTACCCTTTTATGAGTTTCTGAGGACAAAGGTAAATCCTATGTTAGAAATGTTCATAGGTATTAATCTTTCATAAATTCTATATAAAGTTCAAGAAGGGGGGAGTTTTAGAAATGTTATCAATCCAAAATTTTACAATTCCCACGGGCAGCCAGTTGTATTTTTTTGCATAAGGATAGCATATTTTTCTTTTGAGAAGTTTCTGAAAACCAGTGTTATATAGAAACATTATCGAATGAACACAGTATGATTTGGCGTGTGTGCCACAAAATTACATTGCTAAAACTCTGTCAGGCTGCATTGCCTATAGCTTTGGCTTGAGTTGAAAAATTACAATGTTACATTCCCTACCATGAACTGGAAATTTTGGTTTTACGCAAAGCGTGGAGTAAACAATTTTCACGTCTAAATCTGTCGCCGCCTAAAAGCAAAGAAGGAAAATTTAGGTCGTAAATTGTTACATTTTATTGTATAACCAATAGACGCACGCATTCTGACTGAGTTTTTTTCCAAGGCAGATCAGTTGCCACAAAACCTGTGTTTTGACTTAGATTTTAAAGCCAACACAGTGCCAAAATATTACGGCCCATACTCAAGCTAAGATTTCTGACATACACAAACCCAAATTAAACTCTACATTTCATATGAGCAATGAAATGTACCCAATGAAGAAACACGACGGTTCTACATTTTTTGAGGTGCAAGTGTTTGAAAAACGGCAAATCTATAAGTAACATAGCCTTCTATTTCATGTAATAATAATAATAAAAATAATAATAATAATAATAATCATCATCATCGTTATTATTATTATTATTATTATTATTATTATTATTATTAATTTTTCCTCATGAGCAATGGAGGGGGAGGGAGCGGAACAGTGACATTTATGATTTAAATCTAAAACATTCTACCACATGTTCTGTGTAGGCTAGAGATTTTAACATGGAACGGTGGGTGTCTTTGTGTGTGTGTGTGTGTGTGTGTGTGTGTGTGTGAGAGAGAGAGAGAGAGAGAGAGAGAGAGAGAGGGGTACATTATAAAATGCGTGTGAATATCTTATTCATATATTTAAAAAATAAAAGGTCAAGACACTTACTTTTTATGGTATATATTCCCTTTGAAATAAATTACAATGAAATTTCAAAAACACAGTACAAAAAATCGCATAGAAATGTCCTTTTTATGAGCAAATTGTCATAAATTTGACACAAAGGAATCTCCAGGTAAACGAAATCCAAAGAAATGTAGTCGCTAGCACACACATAACATGTCGCTCAAAAATTCTTTTTTTTTCCCAAAGAAAATCGGTTGTTAAAAAACCTATGTTTTGCCTAAGATTCTAAAGCCAACATAGTGCCAAAATATTATAGCCATACTCAAACTAAGATTTCTGACATACACAAACCCAAACTAAACTCTAGATTTCATATCATCAATGACATGCAGCCAATGAAGAAACACACCACGGTTCTGTATATTTTGGTGTGCAAGTTTTTGAAAAACGACAAAACTAAGGTAACATAGCCTTCTATTTCACGTAATCATTGGGATTAGGCAAAGACAGATATATATATAGAGAGAGAGAGAGAGAGAGAGATTGTAAAATGTGTGTGAGTGTGTCTGAATATCTTATTCATATTTAAATAAAACAAATCATGACACTTACTTTTTATGGTATATTTTCCCTTTAATTAAAACTACAATGAAATTACAAAAACACATTACAAAAACTCTCACAGGAATGTCCTTTTTATGAGCAAATAATCATAAATTTGTCACAAAGAATCTGTAAACGAAAGCCAAAGAAATGTAGTCGCTAACACACACATAACATATCGTCCAAAAAATCCAAAGGAAACGTATCGTCTTGTGGAATCAGATCTTTTGTAAAATCGCACAAGATTAAATTGCGTAGATACAGCATTTCTTTGCCAGTTGTCAATATAATCTTACCCAAAAAATCCTCTGGTGTACTGTCAGCAATGCTGTGTCTGCCACAAAGCTGGCAAATTGTTTCATTCATTAATTTCTTACGAAATTCCAGTAGCTTGATACACTGGCCGACTTCAGCTTGCTTAAGGTGCGGAGTGAAATCGCGACTGTATCCGACAACCGCTGAATTTTTTATCAGAGGTAGACTGAGGGCATAAGTTATTTTTTAAAAATGTAAACTTATGGGTAGCATATATTGACTGAGGTTTTTTTCGAATGTTACAAAAATCATGTCTTTATTTTGAAGACAATGCCGTGCAAAATTTAATGTGAAGTTTTATTTTGGGTTAAGATTTCTTGTACTGTACGGTTGTGAGCTTGTACATGTTTTGAAAACGGCAAAACTTAAGTCACATATCCAACGAAAACATATGGGTGAATATCGACGGCTGACAGCTTGAATGAATTGAGGTGGTGTGATGGTTATAGAAAGAAAGAAGGAGGATTACATTAATGTTTTACGTAAAAGTACAAGGTGGAATTCTATGTAAACAGAACGTTATCTATTGGAAACAATAGAGAGAGTAAGAGAGAGATAGGTAGGTTTGAGCGGGTGGGTGCCTGTGTGAGAGAATTTATCATGGAGAGGGTGGGTGTCTGAGAGAGAGAAAATGCAAAAAAAAGGACAGTTAACACCATTTTTTCAAAATCAACCTTTTCTAAATAAGCCTCAACTAACTAAAATAGCGATGAGTCACAAAAAAAATGTTAGTATTGTTAATTCCAATCTCTTGAAAACAAACAAGGTCAAAAAGAGATAAATTCCACACAACAGACCTGTTTCTTTTTCTTGTTCTGGTCGTCATTCAATACTTCTTCGAGTTCATTGTCATATGATGGAATACAACATTGATTAGAGTTTGTGTCTGTCATAGTTTTTCCCAAGAATCAGTCTTCTTATACTAGTTTAAAAATAGAGAAACCATTTTGAGTTGGGTTTCACTTGATTCTGAACAAAAGTCTCTGTAAATGTTTTCTCACATCTCCAAAGGTAGATTCTAAATGTGTTCTTCTAAATCACTCTTAAGGGCTGGTAATCTTAAAATATTCATGTAGGCTCATATTCTGGATTGCAACAGTAAAAGTCGGGTTTTTACTCACTAAATTGTGTGTTGCTGCTCTCTTTTCTCATGTCTTAGAGGTTTCTTTCTGACTTTGTGGACAATTTGCTTTATGACATTTGGAGTCTATCTCGAAGTATAGTACTAATTATAAATATAGTCAAATGTCAACCCTTCTCGCTCATATTAACGTAAATTATGCTTGTGCCGAAAAACAAACACTGTCTATGCTGAGGTTGCGAATCGAGATAAGAAATTCCATGTGTTGGGATTAAAATGTAAATCTTCCTTTCAATATTAGTCTTTTGCATGGCCAAGCAAAAAAAAAGTATGATTTAGGTATTATAAGGGGTCTGTATGGGCCAATGGAAATTTAGCATGGATTTCGTATGCCTGCAGATTCTTTGTGTCAAATATTTGACTATTTGCTCATAAAAAAATACATTCCATAAAAATTACATTCCTGTAGGATGTGTTGCGGCGTTTTTTAAATTTCATTGTAACTTTTTTCAAAGGGAATTTATACCATAAAAGTAAGTGTCTTGATTTATTTTATTTAAATATGAATAAGATATTCACACACACACACACACACACACACACACACACACACACACACACACACATTTTTAATAACGTACTGCTCTCTCTCTGTCTCTCTCAGACACCCACCCGCTCTATGTTAAATTATCTCTCTCTCTCTCTCTCTCTCTAAATCTCTCTCTCACACAGACGCCCGCGGCCCCACCATCTCTAGCCTACACAAAGTGTGCGCTTGAATGATTTAGATTTAAATCATAATTGTCACTGTGCCGGTTAAAGATACTCTCTCTCTATCTCTCTCTCTCTCTCTCTCTCTCTCTCTCATACCGATCACGAAAAATTAATAATAATAATAATAATAATAACAATAAAAATAATGAACCTGTTGAGTAAGGTCTCTCTCTCTCTCTCTCTCTCTCTCTCTCTCTCTCTCTCTCTCTCTCTCTCTCTCTCTCTGGTACCCACCTGCTCCATGTTAAATTCTCTCTCTCTCAAAATCTCTCTCTCTGTGGCTCAATCTCTGACTTAGGAGTTATCTTGGAAAAAGAACGACGTAAACATTGCGAAGCTTATAATAAAAGACCAGAAAAGTCGTTGTATGATATTGTTCAAGAAAACTTAAAGTCGCTGACGTTAACCGAGTTATCAGTCGAAGATAGTGAAGTGATTAGTTAATACGTCACCGGTGATAGTGAATGTAGCGAGGATCACCACAATTAAAGAAATATATTCAGTATTAATATAACAATGGCATCCACACTCACCTACCTTGAGATGAAATACGAAAAAGTTCATAACGATGCAGAAGAAAGACAGTTGGCACAACTTGATGATTACTACTGTATGCTGGAAGAAGATAAAGAACCAGAGACCATAGCTGAATTATATTTGCGTAAGCGTGACAAGTCAATTTACCCTTTTTGGATACAAACAAAGAAGGGAAAGTCGGATACGAGTTGGTGTGACATTTAATGATGGAACATTAGGGGTAATTTGGACTAATGACTTTTTGAAGAAAATTTTATCCGACCAGGGCCCTCACATATTTGGTTGGCCTTTCATAGATGAACCTGTTTATTTAGCAGAGCCTGAGGTAACACTAAACATCACCATACACAAAAAGTAGTATGTGTATAGTAATGAGTTTTCTCTGATACCAAAGCAGGCAAGAGAGGAAATAATATTGGATTTGCTCATAGACATTGACCAGGACCTGTTTGTTGAATGTGGAATCCATGGCTGGGTTTCGATGACAAGCCATCGATAAGCTAGAGCCAACAATCCACTCGTGGATGGATACGTCCCCGCTGTCCCAAACAGATACATCATGTATCTTTTCGCCAACAACTTGTATGGTGGGCGACGATGCAATCAATGCCCGTAGGTGAGTTTCAGTGGATTGATCCCGCACACGTAGATGTTAACAAGCCCGTACATGAGTACGATAGCAACAGCGATTATGGATACTTCTTTGAAGTTGATCTAGAGTATCCAGACGAGCTGCACAATACCCAAAATGATTATCTGCTGGCCCCAGAAGTGCTGTCAGTGCCTCGTGAGTGGCTGTCCCCATATCAGTGTGCGATCGTTGATGATTCCGGACGTAAGTTCACCGAATGTGTTGAGCTTGTCCCAAATCTTCGAACTAACAACAACTATGTGGTCCACGTACGTAATTTACAGTTGTATCTGCGGTTGGGGATGTGTGTGTCACAGATCCATCGGGTCGAGACACCGAACAAGATAAACTCAACCGATTGATTGCGGATCAGGCATTTGAGTCCCGTACGATCTTTAATTGTGGGCTCGTTGCAGTACATAGCAAGAAAGCTTAACTGAAGTTGGCAAAACCCATCTGCGTTGGCGCTTCAGTGCTTGATCTTTCAAAGTTTTTAATGTATAAATTCTATTACGATAAAATCAAACCGCGGTACGGTGACAATATTAAAATGCTGCACACAGGTACAGATTCTCTACTAATGCACATCACAACCGATGACGTGTACACAGACATCACTGAACTAAGTCTAAAAAAATTAATTTGAAACCAGCAAGTATCAGCGAGACCAACACTAATAACAAAGTTGTGGGAAAATTCAAGGATGAGTGCTCGGCCAAGCCCATAGAAGAATATGTAGGGCTTCGTCCAAAGATATTTCGATCATGGTTGGATCCGGCAAAAACATCAAAATGGCAAAAGGAGTTCCCTTGTTGTGGTCGCAAAAGGTCTCAAGCATAACATGTATGAGGAGTACTTACGCGAAGTGAGTTTGTCCCCGCTTGACACCAAGCGATAGATTTTTCTGATGGTGTCACTACTTACGCGTACGGGCACGCGCAAATTCCAAAATAAATCTTGGCGGTAGTTCCGTATCAGCGGGAACGACTTGCAATTCCTCTCGGCTTTGCTGCTTGTTCATCCGCAGGCGCCAAATGATAATGTGTTGGTTTCCCCGAAATGTCAATCCGGTCTGAGATCATAAATGCATCGAAGGAACATACCGGGTCAGTAGCATGAGCCCACCTTCTAACTCCCCTGGTGCATACAGATATCGAACGGAATTGTTTCCGAGTGGAGCTAACGTGGGTGGTTGTGAAACTGTTTTGTAGGTAACGGTGATAGTCTTCTGCAGAATCGCCTCAGCGGGTTTTAACCAATCGCGCGTGTGGTTTCAATATTCAGCGCTGCTATGACTGAGCGAAGCTGTGTCACCCACTCGCGAGATCGCTTGCGATTCATTAACAATTCTTGCGCGTACTGATACCCAAATAATCGTTCCGCAATTGTACTGTTAAATCGTTCCAGAATGGCTTGCTCGCGATGTATGCCGACATGTCCAAGACAAACCAGCACCTTATGTTTTGCAAACAATGCAGCAACAGCTCCGAGAAATTCTTTGCCCGGGTCCACCTGCAGAAGTCGTGGCCATTTTAGTGGTGAACGTGAAAATATCAATTTGGTGAACTTTGTTGGGGGTCCTTACATCACACCATCCACGGGAAATCTTTCTTGGCGCTGGTAGGTAAATCTGCCACAAAGCTTGTTTGGCAATCGACTCTCGAGAGACCCCGTGGGTTACTTTTACCGGGCTCGCTAACTTTTCAACGGCCGCTTCACCCTTCCAATACCAGCGCGGATTGTAGTATATCGCAGACAGTTTTTTATCCATGTTATATTACGGTTTTTCCTCCAATTAAAATCTTAATCTCATTCCTTCTTTGATGATACATCTGACGATTCTTTCTCCCACAACCTGTCCAGCAATTGTGTTCATATCATGGATGAGATCCAGATCAGCACGTTGACGCTCACGGACGCTCACGGATATCACTTGATGCTTTGTACGCGAGATCATGTCGGTAACATGCAGCGTCGACGCGGTATATAGGTTCTTCTCCGAGGTTCAGTCGATTGTTAGAGTCCAGTCGTATATCCAGCCGGTTCCGAGGCCCGCAATAATTGTATATATGTCCTGGAGGGAGCCAGATATGCTTTTCGCCAGGATATTTACATCGCGGTGTCCCGGTTAGCTTCGTTAACGCAGCAGCGATATCACATCGACATTTTTTTACAACTAGAAGGTCCCACAAACGTAAACTTCTTTGCTCCACATCGGACACAAGTTCCTGCGATTGCGGCTCGGATATTACGTGTTTGAACACGAGTTGGATTCGCAATAAGATTTTTGTGCGGCATCGCACACATTATGAAGGCTTATTGAATTATTCAACAATTGATATTTAATATGGCATCAAGAAGGAGAAGAAAGCTCCGATGCTTTCACCGTAATTGACTTCTCTGCGTAGGCAAAGCCCAGACCACCCAAACACGGTGAGATGTTTCCAAACTCAGTTCGCGCGTTGATTATTGGTCCAGCTAGATCCGGAAAACTCAACTATTGTTGAATCTGATCATGAGATCATTAACGTGGGATCGGCTGTACGTGAGTGCACCATCCACAGAAAATCAGCCGTGTTATGATGTATTCAAAGATTTCACAGAAGTGCTTCAGTCGTCGTCGTGAAGCTAATCTTCCAACATTGAGTTCTTTTCCACAAACTCCAACCGTTGACGACCTTGACCAGGAGCATAATAATCTTCTTGTGTACGACGATGTGATGCTTCAACAGCAAGACAACCCCTCGAGAATATTTTACCGAGGCCGACACAAAATACTTCGTGTTTTACGCGAAATCAGCGCTGCGATGCAGCGTGTTGTTTCAAATACAACCCCGAGCGTTACCTCGATGATCACGATCTCGTCAACGAAGCCAGAATTTATTATGCTTTTCCCTACACCAATAACTGCGGGAGGAGGTCGCGCACTCGAGATTGCACTAGCATCGTTGCGCGTGTATTATAGTTGGCCTAATATCCGATAGCAGCCGTTTGGGGGCCTTCCCGCGAATAACTGGTTTGTGTTCTCGTCCGAGAATGGTCAAGAAGGTACCTGGCAAGTTGTTGAACTTTCCACGGGCGCGTACGACATGGAATCGATCAATGAAGATATCTGACGGACTGTTAACGACTGACAAAGACTACAATTTGCATACGCGAACACGAGCCCACACTTAGCTCTGCCATCTCGATTAAATCTGAACCGTACGCGGTTGACATCACACGGTCATCGCTGAGAACAATCCTCGGTTGGCCTGAAGATATTCATGAGATTTCCCCAAGCCAAGAAATTCTGCGTGCAAAAGCTCGAGGGTCCGGATACCATTTCGCGCCAGACATTGTCAGGATTATCTCAACGATTCAGATTAATTTGACTTGTGACGCGTTCAGTGGTAGTTATGAAAGCGGAGCTTCCACAAGCGTAGCCTCTCAGGGTTTCATATTGTTTGGGTTTTCCCCAATTGTGGAACCGGATGATCTGCTGTCGATTGCTCCCGCGGCGCCTGTGTATCTTCCATGCCACAATCCCCGGTTGACACAACTTCGTTATACTCTTGTGGACTAGGACGGGCACATGTTAGATCGCCGCGGGGAGATCTTGACAATACAACTGTACCTTAGAGATCGACCTGACATTTAAATATAATAACTATAGTAGGTGGAAATCTGATACCCGTGCGTGTTATCAGCGCGAGAAAACCCGTTTACATGACATATTACGGAAATGGTCTCGGTGATGTTGTCCAGGTATTGTTCACAGGCACGTCATAGGTTCTAACGGCCCTGAGGGCACGCGCAGCACCAATCGCTAAACAAGTTACAATGCGAGTCGTTGATCACATCAAAAATGGTCCTGTGGATTGGTAGAGAAATCTGGGATTGCAAGCGGTTCAATCGATTCGAGATCGACTACGACGATTAGTGACTCGAGCACCATCAAAAGCAGTTACACTTCCATCCACGGAAACAATGCCTGTGCCTGTCAGTAAAATCATCATTGAAGCTGCTCAACAAGGTCTAACTGATTCAATGATTGCAAATGCGGCAATGGGAAGCGGATTACGGTTGTGGACAGGACCTGGACGACAAAGCCGTCTCACAAAAAGGTACTAGACCTAACCAATAATGTATAAGTAAAAGAGATGGCAAGATTCAAAGAAGTATCTGATCCCGCGTTTGACGTGGACGCTGCTGTGATGATAGATTGAGAAAAAAAATGATTTTCAGTATTATTCGTACCCGGCGAAAGATCCTGATCAAAAAGGTCGAATGCAAGTGCATGATACGTCTTGGTATTTTGTTTCTTCTTAGAAAGCGATGGAAAATTTGTTCAAAAACGACAATGCTAATTACCACGACTGTGCTCGGGTTGGAACAACAACATGATACCCACGGCATTGTTCAGCAGCGCACATTATTTCATAGACGGAAAGGAAATCGAAGCACGTTTGAGCAATGTTGACGTCGCTACGACCATTCTCGAACTCGAACTCACCCGTTACAGTAATGATTACGCGAGATCCGCTGATCTGTTTATGATGTTTTATAAAGATGGATCCGACAGTTTGCACCTATACGACCTCGAAATTACGCAGGCGACGCTGTCACAGATATAGCACCCGTACTTACTGACATCAATGATGATTACAACTTTGGATTTGCAGGGCCTCGAGGTCTACTTCGTGGACTATAATAATCGTTTTCGTGTGTGATTCCCCTCAGTCATATATTTGGGTTTTGCAGAGATGTTCACAAAGCTATTTTTGGAGCTAAACATACAATCACATTATACCAAAAGGGTCACAGCAATGATGCAATTTGGCGTCATGGAGGTGCTGCTGGTAAAGTTGTGTTGTTAAGATTGGCATTGTGGATGCCTGTGATAATTCCTTCAGTGGCTACAGAAACATGTTTGTTGTCATTTATGGGGTCTGGAGGTTCATCACCGTTGTTATTTAACACGCTCACCACAGACTCGTATGAAAGCAACGTCCAGAAGTTATCATGGCAAATAACTACCCAACAAGGTGTCAGCGAACCAAGACATGTATTCATAGTGTTTCGAACTATATTTCGTGCGCGGTGGACAGGAGGTAAACCGAATGATATTGACCGGTTAGGAGTGTCTGAAGTTTCTTTGTGGTTAAACGGTTATCATGAGCCCTCCGAAGAAATTTTACTGGACTTTGGCAACAATCATGTCTCACGTGCATATCAAAAGCTGTGTTCGTTCATGGGCCAAGATTAAAACGTTGACACAGGTCTGCAGATTTCCCGAAAAGATTTCGCCACGTTATACCCGATTTATTACTTTCGTTGAAACACCTGGACTTGTACAGACAGTCCGTGGTCGATATGCACTTTCATGCACGGGCTACTGAGGTCCCTGCCGCCGGTTATAGATGCATTGCTGTGATTCTCTCTGATAAGATGTTGTTGTTAGAGGGCGCAGGTGGTCGAATGAGGGTTATTGACGCGCCTATGGAAAACCTGTAGTTGTTGCAGTTGTTGTAATCGAGCAACGTGATTAAAACTAATGTCCTATCATGAAGTTAACGTTGGCGTTAGCCCAGAACATCTTGCAAAAATACGAAATGATTGCGGGGTCTCACTGAGGCTTTCTCCGGCAAAGTTAACTAGAAATGTACCCGGTGGTTGACCCAAACACAACTTGATCAGCTTAATTGGGCCAACCAAAAGAACACTTCAGTGACATTAAAGTTATCCAAGTCAGAGGTGACACAAATGCAAAAAACCTGTGAAATATTTCCATTCCTGGCGGCGATTCCAGCGTTGTTAGAGGCTGCTGCTCCCGCCGTTGCAACTGAATCCGGGACTGAATCCCGGGATGGCTCTGAAAAAGATGGTGGGAGGCGGTGCCTCTCAAGGACGTATAAAAAAGGAAAAGGACTTCGACAACCCGGGACGACTCGTAGAATACCCTCAGGCAAAGGTCTTCGACTATCAGGTGCGACTCGCAAAAGTCCGCGCATCCTATAACTAATCTTGACTTGCTCCGAGGTGTCTTTATGCCGAATGAACTTGCGTCAATGATCACCCGCACGCGGGAAACCGACATTGTCAACCTAGATTTAACGCTTACGTAGTAACGCCTCGACATCTTTTATATTTTGACTCGTACGAGCTTGCCCGGCCACTTGAAGTTGTTGATTATTTAACCCTGGGCGCTCGACGACTACCATTGTTTTATTCGACGCTGCCGTTACACACTCGGCCCCATATGTGGACATCTTGTTATCGAAGCACTGTGAGTACACCAAACGCGCTTGTTGATTTTACATTGTCACTTAGATGTACGCTTAATAGTGCGGACGTTACTCAATCCGACGCAGCACCAATGTGGATCTGAGCAGGTTTGCCACCAAAGCGGATTTGAACGAGTTTACCAGCCGGGTTGCTGTTGACGTCGACCTGGGCGAGCTTGTGATTTTCCACGTTCAAACTGGAAAACTTAAAACGTCCAACATGGACGTCAGCCCTGTTGTTTTAAAGCCAAAAGATGCGAAATTCAGTTTGAAGGACTCAACATTTATCCGGACGGGTACTTGACCGTCTTTGGTGTTTATGTTTAAGATTAGATTTATCATTATATATATATATATATATATATATATATATATATATATATATATATATATATATATATATATATATATATATATATATATATATAATATTTTGTTTTGTAGAGCCACGCGGTGACAATGTTACGGAATTTACCAACAGGGTGTTGGATAAGCTGACAGGGGATGCTAACATCGATAACAATTTTGTGCCTCTTGTCGACGAATATCTGCTTCAAAGTGGTGTTAACAAACCCTCGTATACACTGAAATATAATTTTGTTAAGGGCAAAATAGAAATCAACAGTTCGGACCACCCTGATGTACCACTACGAACTCGAAGCCAGCTTGAGTCATAGCATTAACACGTGAAAACACCAGACAAAAAGATACGCCATCGTCTGACGTAAAATCAGCCAAAGACTTTCTATAACGATGAAGTTAAATTCCCCGCCGAATCCACCCCGGTTACATTCCCCAATCCCCATTGCTTGTGTTAAACCAACATTTACTCAACTAAGAAGAGAAAGATCTCGACTGTTATTCAACAAGGATGCACTTGTCCGCGTAACAGTTCTTGGACGAAAACGATCGTTAGAGGCACAAAGCAGAGGCGTAATCGATGTGTTTCTACATGAACGTAGTGCCAAACCCCAGGAACGCACAATCACCGGAGACTTAAATATTCCCCCGGAAGATATCTTCTATGATTGTATGACGGTTGTACCAGTAAAGAAAAGTGCCTGGTTGGAAGTGCGTGTTCGTGTTGAGGC